>CM066225.1:9327429-9968945 GCA_033675125.1 Athetis lepigone | reverse complement strand
TGAAACGCACACCCGTACCGCTGTTCAACTGTCAGAATCCAACCTTGAGGAGGATGTCATTAGTGCCATCAAAGAATATGTTCACCCCAAAATCAAAACAGGCCTACTAATAAATCCACCATTAGCAATGTACACAGTTATTCCCATAATCCAAAAGACATTTAAGAATTCCGCCATGAATCTTGCGCTAGCGAAAATCGAACTCGAAAATGTAAGGGAATATCTAAGACAACAAGAAATAATTAACAAATATCATGACGGTAAAACAAATCATAGAGGCATCAATGAATGCTACCTAGCCCTGTCCCACAAGTACTTTTGGCCAAAAATGAAGGAGCACATTACAAAATTTATTAACGAATGCACAGTTTGCGGCCAAGCCAAATATGACCGTCGGCCTCAAAAACAACAATTTCAGCTTGTTCCTCCACCAAGCAAACCTTTTGAAACCGTCCATCTAGACTTGTTAACTATTCAGAGCGAGAAATTCCTCACTATTGTTGACGCTTTCTCGAAATATGCTCAGGCATATTACTTGAGAGATGGGACAGCAGTAAGTGTAGTGCAAGCGTTGTTAAAATTCTGTACCCATCATGGAGTACCCTACACAGTAGTGACAGACAACGGACCGGAGTTCACAAATCAGCTGTTCGCCGAGTTCACAAGACTACATAGAATTCAACACCATAAGATAGCACCCCACACTCCCAATGAAAACGGAATCGTCGAGCGATTCCACTCAACAATTTTAGAACACTTACGTATCCTAAAGGTAGAACAAAAGAATAAACCTATCCTAAATTTGATAAATTATGCCCTTTTGGCTTATAATAGCTCTATACATAGTTTGACAAAATGTAAACCAATCGACGTTATTACAGGACATTTCGACCCACGCGATCCACTAGACATAGACTTAACCACCCATTTGCTACAACAGTATACAGTAGAACATAAGAACAAAATGACTAATGCCTATAATTTAATCCACGAGTCTAGCTTAATCCAACGTAAAGAGTTAATAGATGCCCGCAATAAGCATAGAGAAACGGAAAACCAGTACTCACCCGAACAACAAATATTTGTGAAAAATCCCCTAGCTTCCCGACAGAAGATAGCGCCCCGCTATACGCATGACACCGTCATGGCTGATCTCCCAATACATATATACACACGCAAAAAGCGTGGACCAATTGCTAAATCTAGGTTAAAGAGAGTACCTAAAAGTGCTCAATTGTTACAGGACCCTGCTAGTACTTCATCTGCTCCTGCAGTCGGCTTTAACACAGGAGATAAAACTTGAAAATCTGGACGATGGCCCAGGTGTATTACCTTTTAAACTTGGTCCCTGTAACATTATATCTCATTACCATTCGTTTCTACAACACGTAAATTTTCAAGAACTACAGGATAAGGTTAAAGTCGTTCATAATCAATTAAGAGAAATAAGACCCGATCTAAATAACAAAAGCCTTTCTTTATTCCAGCCTCATATTGAATACTTAGAGGATCAGATTCAAACCGTTCTTGACCAATTGCAGTCATTTGAAACTACTCGTTCTAAAAGAGGTCTCGTAGATGGTCTCGGCTCTGTCGTTAAAAGCATAACTGGTAACCTTGATTATACAGATGCAGTACACTTTAATAATGCGATAAAATCTCTTCAAGATAATGAAAACAAGCTATTAACGGAATTTAACAATCACGTAAGTCTGACTAAAACTTGGATAACTCAGCACTCTAAAGTTGTAGATAACATGGTAGATAATCAAAACAGATTAACAGCTTTAGTCAGAAATATGAGTCGGAGTTTAGAAAAAGGAAATCATGAATTAATTCAATATGCTCACCTAGGACAAACAATATTAATAGTTAGTGACAATGTTGATAGGCTGTCGCGAGAAATATCAAAGTTACAGAACGTACTAGCGTTTATACGAACGTCTACAGCACATCATGACGTTATTAGTTTAAACACCATTAGATCTATAATTAGTAAGTTAACTAGGCTTTATGGTAGTAGTAAGGTATTAGATATAGGAGCCCGAGAATATTACGATGTCATACAGTTAGGCTCATATTATATAGGTAATGAAATAGTTATAGTCTACAAATTCCCGATCATCCTATCCCAGACATATGACCTATACAAAATATCCATAGTTCCTAATAAAACCACGAGATTCTTGTCCCTCACTTCCAATTCCTTGCGATCCATTCGAAAGATTTCAAGTACATAGAGGCTGAATGCCCGAAGTCCACTAAAGGGTATCTATGTGAAGAGATACACAACGTACAAAGCCGAACGTCGCCGGACTGTATTGGAACCTTCATCACTCAGCAGCAGAGACTTCCCGAGTGCAAACCAGTCACAATATCTCTTCAAAAGCCAGCCTATGAGAAGCTCGACGACCGCCACTATACCATCAACTTCCCGACTCTAACGAATGTACGCCTGTCCTGCGAGCAAGATCTCCACAAGTTATTGCAAGGAAGTTACCTCGCCATACTCCCTCGCAACTGTTTCATTCAGACAACAGAGTTCATCATCTCAAACTCCAATGACCGATTGAAAGGTCAAGCCTTGAAGATAATAGATGTCCCTAAAGAAGATATACCTAAGCCAACAGCACACCCACTATTCAAACTCAACTCTATTAACTTGGACGATCTACACGCGACCAATAAGGAGATTTCATTGCAGTCGCCAGTACACTTCGACACACATTCAAATAGCAGCCTCTATCACACAACTATACCGCTGTATGTGTTTCTATTCAGTGCGAGCGCACTAATTGCTTACTTCATTTATCGAAGATGTCATCCGAAACAAATCAAGCTTAAGAAAGAATCCTCTAATGACAAGGAAACTCAACAGCAGAGCATCTATGCGATTCCAGAGAGTCAAAGGGATAGAGTTGATCATCTCCCAGCGCAATTTACGACCAAGGTCTTCAATAGTCGCTGTTCTTCGGGGGGAGGTGTTACGCAAGCATAGCCAAGGCAAATCGCTATAGTATGCATCGCCCCGATTCCACATAACAACATAATGCGCAGTAGGAGCTGACGCTGCACACTTGCCTCGTGTTGACCGAAGATGACACCGTGGCCGTGAGCCGCGGCCGATTTCAAGATTCATGGAAACGGCACTTTTATGTCAATCGTTGACTAAGTACTACATTTAGTTATTAGCTAGATTTAAACAATAATTGTAATTTGGTAATTAATTAAACTTTATTAAATAAAATCGGTTTTTTTTGCATCCTCTGCTGCCACCGAACTTAATTATTGTTCTTGAAATAAATTGAAAATTGAATATTTACCAGTCACTTCACACAATCTGCCCTTAAATTACTACAATATTAACAAAATCTATTCTTAAAAAAGTTTTTCTATTGTTCTAATAACGTTATTTAATTTTCTACTAAATCGTTAAGAATAAAACGAAAAAGATAATTCACTTGATAGAAAAGATATTATAGAGAAATTGAAATTATTTTCTTTTCATAACGTAAATTTGATTAGCCTCTTCTCGAAGGCACCTTACAATGAAGATCAAAAGGTACTCGAAGACTTACAGGGTATCGATTGTGAAATAAAAGTGAGATAGGACATGAAAGGTTTGTGTCGGTGACATTTTTTTGACAATTAATGTTGCAGTACGGCTGCAATTATCAGTAACTCCATAATAGATAATTTGTTTATCATTCTAGCTATTTAAAAAACCGGCCAAGAGCGTGTCGGGCCACGCTCAGTGTAGGGTTTTGTAGTTTCCCGTCCGTCACAATAAGTGTTCCCACTAATGAGTTTAAAAAAGGCTATTTGTCACGTTGACATACTAAGTACGCAGAAATTATTTAAATTATGAAAAAAAAAAATGATTTTAGTAAACCCGTATTCATTTTAAAATACCTATTTAACAATATATCAAACGTTAAGGTTGTAATTAAAAAAAAATCTTTTCCCACTTTACAGATGGGAGGCTACAACATTTTTTTAAATTTTTATTTACTACGGAACCCTAAAAAGTGCTACTTGTGGTCGCATTTTGATTTTCCGCTGATGATTGTAAAAGAATACACATAATTTACTTTACATAAGATATTCATACTAAGTAGTGGTTGCTGAGTGGTTAATTTTGTTTTATCATCAAAATTCATCATTTCCCACGCAGTACTTCTAAGCCTGTACATTGACTACACACATCCAATTGCTGCCATCAGCTTTTTACAAACCGTTGCTTCATCTGGACAGGTCAATAGATCTTTTTTTATCATTATCTTTTGTCGGGCCTATTGGTCTAGTGGTTAGTGGCCCTGACTGCCAAGCCGGTGGTTGTGGGTTTGATTTACACTCAGGTCAAACTTTGTGTGATAAGCATGATTGTTTGTACTGTGTTTGAACTTAATTTAATTTATTTTTAATATTTTTGTATTTATAATTATATAAATATGTTTATCAGTTGTCTGGTTATCAGGTTGGATCACATAGCCGTATGTGAGTTCTTCAAGGATATTGTATGAATATCAGCGTTTTCATCAGTCTAAAATCTGCCTTAGAAATTCATATCTAAATAAAATTGTAAAACACAGCAATACGATATCTAAGTAAAACACTTCGATAAAATATTTCAACTGAACGTTCTAGTTCAGTAAATCTGTATGTTTATTGAAGTGGTTGATATCAAAAGTTAGTTTCTATGGAGCAAAACGAAAAATATTGAATACAGAAATTGAACTAACTTAAGAATTCACATCCATACTAATATTATAAATGGGAAAGTCTGTCTGTCTGTCTGTATGTTTGTCTTTCTTTCACGGCAAAACGGAGCGACGAATTGACGTGATTTTTTAAGTGGAGATAGTTGAAGGGATGGAGAGTAACATAGGTTACTTTTTGTCTCTTTCTAACGCGAGCGAAGCCGCGGGCAAAAGCTAGTTCTTACTATGAGACTTACAAATATACGTTACTTGGCTTAGCTATTCTCCGTCTCTTTTGTATTGTCGTGGTTTGACAGTGGAGCGGGATAGAAATATTGTTTAGTCATAAGACGTGCTAGTTGATGCGTATTTACCTCGGTCTAAAAATATATTTGCAAGAATAGGTCGTCCGAGGCCGTCGATATTACTTAGTTTAAGAAAACTATTTTTGAGATAGACCAAAAATATATACATAAGGGTGTATCCAATTTTTCATTAAATATGGTAAAAGTCTATAGTTTTGAGTTTTTGACAGTTTTATTTCATAGATACTGTCAGACGTTAATTTAAATTGCAAGTAAAGTGTGGACTAATTTTTTACATTTTAGAAATATTTTATGGCGAAGGACTTAGATATTGTAAAGGATATAGTAAACACTATTGCCCTTACTAATAATCACTGTGTAAAGTTATGCAATGAGTAAAGCCTGTGTAACCATACATTTTTTGACGTATAAACCTGTCATAACTTTATGCAGCGTTTATTAGTAAGGAAGGCGCTATACCTTAAACAAAATCTTTGGATCGCGCACCACGTGCCGTACAAAATTCATAAACCAATCAAAGATGGGAACAACTTTCTATTAAAACGTTATATAAATAAATCGTAAACATCCTAATTAAGCGCAGAAATACGTTAATAATACACTCGCCTACTAAAATGCTAATTACAAACGGTTGTTTACACGACGCAGCAGATTTACAATGTAAACTGAAGCGGTGAGGTGAGACCATTATTATTCATCGTAGCTCCCAAACAACTTCCGAAGACCAAGACATTTTGAATTGAATACGTATTCCTTTGGAAAAAATAATAATAACGATGCGAATGATTGTTTATTAATGCTTTTGTTTCGACATCATTTGTTTTTACGGTTAAAACAATCAACTATTTGCGTAATGTCACAAATAAATTAAACCTTAACAGCTGATACAGAAGACTTACTTTCGCTCAAGGCTTCGCGCTCGTGGGTGTTGAAACTTCCATCCCCTATTTTACGCTTTTGGGGCTGAAATTTCCAAAAAGCCTTTATTAGTGGATACTTATTCTGCACCTAGAACACACTTTTCAGAATTCCAGTCTCTAGAACCAGGGTTGACTGTTGATATAGGTATTAAAATTATCAACACACAATCCAGGTTTCTGGGGAACATATATATTGTGACAACGTATGAGCAACTCATTTTTAGGGTTCCGTAGGCAACTAGGAACCCTTATAGTTTCGCCATGTCTGTCTGTCTGTCCGTCCGTCCTCGCTTAATCTCTGTGACCGTTAGCACTAGAAAGCTGAAATTTGGTACCAATATGTACATCAATCCCGCCGACAAAGTGGTATAATAAAAATTGAAAAAAAAAATGATTTATTAGGGTAGCCCCCTATATGTAAAGTGGGAAGTGATTTTTTTTTAAATTTCAAACCCAACGTGTGATTTATCGTTGGATAGGTATTTAAAAATGAATAGGGGTTTACTCAGATAATTTTTTGATAATGTCAATAATTTCGGAAATAATCGCTCCAAAAGAAAAAATCAAAGCGCCCCTCCCCCCCTCCTCTAACTTTTGACCCGTAGGTTTAAAAAATATGAAAAAAAAGGAAAGTTGAACTTTATAAGGACTTTCTAGGAAAATTATTTTGAACTTGATAGAAAGAACAGTTTTTGTACAAAAAAGACAAAAAGGTCGTACAAAATAATTTCTGCGT
Source organism: Athetis lepigone (assembly GCA_033675125.1). NCBI lineage: Eukaryota > Metazoa > Arthropoda > Insecta > Lepidoptera > Noctuidae > Athetis > Athetis lepigone. The sequence goes on along the minus strand of CM066225.1, from coordinate 9,962,263 downwards.
ACTTAGTATGTCAACGTAACAATAGCCTTTTTTAAAACTTATAAGTGGGAACACTTATTGTGACGGACGGGAAACTACGGAACCCTACATTGAGCGTGGCCCGACACGCTCTTGGCCGGTTTTTTACTGTAATATATCATAAAGAGACAATTCAATATTATTGCCTAATATTATACTGCACAATGTACAACTCAGTGTATCCCAAGACGCCTAAGTAAGAAATGATTTGTTACACAAACAGTGTTAGACAAAATTGACAAATGTGTGTAAGAACTAAAGAGTTAAATTCGTTAAGCCGGCAAAATATGAGACAGGGTCGACCAAGAGACGATGATGAACTTCATTGATTGGTAGTAGGAACAAGTGATGAAGTATTGACGATTATAGGGGCGTAGCAACACAAGTATTATGCTAACAGTTATCCAACTATTTAAATAGTACGATGTGACGTTATCACGTAAAACTTTTTAATTTTAAACTGACTTTACACAGGGTCATTCTTCATTGAGCAGGACAAGGTCTGTTGGAGTCAGCTAGTAATACATAAAAATAACTAAGTATCTGATCGGTTACTGCCCCTTTCTCGTGGACCAAAGCGTGATGTTATGTAGCTTGTGTATATATTAAGGAAACTTCCATAAAGTTTAAACAAAATTCGTTCATGATTTCGCGTGGAAGAGTAACAATCCATTTATCCATCCTCACAAACTTTCACGTTTACAATATTGCTAAGATATATGATAAATATTAGTATTTGAGAAGACATACAAGATAAAAGCCAGTACACCTATAACCATTATGAGTCATCATCTCCCTAGCCTTTTCCCAACCGTGTTGGGGTCGGCTGCCAGCCTAACCGGATTCAGCTGGATACCGGTGTTTTACGTGGAGCGACTGCCTATCTGACCTCCACAACCCAGTAACTGGGCGACACGATACCTCTTGGTTCGACCGGTCAGAGTTTCTGGCTAACCAGTAACGACTGTCAAAGTCCTATGAATGACAACCGGGACCAACGGCTTTACGTGCTTTCCGATGTCAGTGATGTCTAAGATAAACTTTAGAAAGTACATAATTATGAATTGAAAAAGTCACATTGGTACTTGCCCGGATTCGAACCCCAACACGACCTATAACCATTATGAGTAAATGAAAAAAAGGCTGTGGTATTGTATACCTGCGCTCCTGCCGAAAGCAATTAAAAAAATACTGTCAGGCACCGTGTTGTACTAAAAATTGGTAGAAATACGAGGACATCGCGCGTCGTGACTGTCGAACACTCGGGCCAATCAAAATACCTATCAGAACTGAAATCCTCTGGTACAAATCAAACCATAACGGGCCTGTTGGTACAGTTGTTAGTGGCCAAGCCGGAAAACGTAGCTTCGATTCCCTCCCAGGATAAACTTTGTGTGATGACCATGATTTTTCTGTGTCTGTGTGTCACAAAACCAAGAGTTTTTTATCTATAATGAATGAATACTAAGAGCTAAAAACGGTTTAAGTCGGAACATTCAGCGTCATTGTAACATTTCCTCGGTCATGCTAAAGTGGCCGTATAATATGTCTTATAATACATAGGGAAAACATCCCACTGTATTAAAATAACCATCACCATAAAGAACAATAGAGACCTAAACCTAATACCCCGTCCAATATCAGAGCGACTAATCGTGCTGGGAACTAGAGGCCCCAAGAAATATAGATAAAGTGGGTCATCGTTAACTACATTGTCTCTAGGGATTAATGATAGTATAGTTCCCCTAAATTTCTCTACCTGATATCAAAGATTGAGATATTGTGTAGACGCGATACTCTGTGAAGCTTGCTTGTAGCGAGATAGTTGCCTACCGTCACAACTCAACAACGCGTGTAAGTTGTAAAATACGGAGAAGTATGAGTAAGTCTCCACACAATGAGTTCCATACTATGAGTGTTATACTTTGGAACATACTTTTAGATCAATCAAACTTCCCAAATAATATCAGGTTTTTTATTTAGGATATTTTTTAGGTTTAAGTTACTTTTATTATATATTTTTATAGCGGGAATTCAAATATAATTATATTTTTGACAATTTGAACTTAAAATTTTTGGTTTGTGAGACACAGCCCTCAGACAAGCAGAAAGACCGCAGAGGGTTAGTAGTTACTTAGGCCCCGTTTAGGTATAGAACCCTACTTTTAAGGGTTTCTTACTCATTATCCACCACGTATTAACAGTGTCGGAACACCAAAACTGTCCTTATATCAGTGACGATGGTTATAATGACGAGAAATGTCATAGCTGTTGTATGTACGACACTAAAAAGCCAAACTTATTATCGTGGTAGGTTATATTAGTGTAAAAACAAATGCAGTCGTAATCTCTTTCGCATTTAACCAAATGACAGACAGGCTTACCCTGAAACAATGAACAATGCGACTGGAGTTAGAGTTTCGCTTCTGCATATTCTTACTCTATGCTAACACCAAGCGTACCCTTCGTAAACATAGGTAAGTTAAGATATGGTAGCCGTAAACAAAGTTTCTATAGGCCCCCGTGATGGGGTAATCGCGCATAAATTATATAGAGGACACTAGTTTTGAGAACTTGTGATAAAAATTTACTATGTTTTCAAGTGCGATAGTGTTTTGTTTCGAGATTATAGGTTAAGAAGCGTTATTTTGGACTGATCCTGGCGATCAGTTTTTTATTTATATTTTTAATGGGTTCTGATCTCTGGTACAGCGTATCACAAATAAATTCAAATATTTTATTCCAGTCGGAACCCCAATTATCAATTAACAGATCCGATCAGGGGATTAGAACAAAATAAATCGTTAAGAAGCGTTGTAAAATTAATTATTTTATTAATTAAAAATATATATAATATTTTTAGTGAGTTGTACCACAAAACCAAAACTGGTTTGTTTTGATTCTTACATTCGTTACAAAAGCTGTTTAATTGGTAATACTAATCTTAGTGCTACATTTTGAACTCGAATATTGGGTTTCCGTACCGGACATCCCTATTTTGACTTTTTCGCATATAATATATTTTCATTTATTTTTATTTATTTAATTTATTTTTTTACTTTATCTTTTACATCATTCACATGGAAAACATTATGAGGAAAACAGGGTCTCAAGTCTTTTTGACGGGTAACGTCTAACTGTCAAAGTTGACAAATATCAGATGAATGAGTGGTCATTTAGACACAATTGAAATAGCAGACTAGAGCCCCTGGCCTTATAAGCAGTATGACTCCAATATTGCCCATCAGCCTAAGGCAACCGTTGTAATCAATACTTGTGCCTTGTTTGTATGATAGAAGACTTATAGCCCTGGAGTGGGACATTAATAGACTATAATTAAATGTAACCTGGCCATCGAAAATAATATGCATGAGTGTGTGTTACACATGATGGTATTAAAACTAATTTAATAACAATATAAATATTCTATCTTTCAAAACACATCAAACAAACAGCCAGACAAAGCCATTTCCTCATTCACAATCAAGCACAATATACTGCGTACGTTTCAGTTTACAAACATTATAATTTCAAAAGGAAATGTGAAGCTATTTAAGCAACTGTGAAAGCTCCGGAAACATTCCCAGCGACTCTAATAACATCACGAAGTAACGTGTCTCAGTACCTTAGAGAATCGCGTCTAATACATTTCAAGTATGTCATAGTACTCCCAGATTGAATAGCCAACTCACTAAACGGGTTACGTAATTTGTTGCCTCTACACGCATTCTGATTCGATAAAATAATCGAGAAAGATTCTCTTCTCGCATTGGCGACATAAAACTAATTTTATTGATATTCCCCGCGTCTACTTTTTACAATTTTCCGAACCTTTGCCGTGAGTCGTAAAGCTGTACAGGCCTTGACCAAAACTTTCTGCGGATCCTTAAACGTACCTCCCTATATCAAAAATTTACTGACTGCGGTGTCTTTTTACGAAGTTCTTTTTTCTGCTTCGTGTCAATTCTGAACGTTAAGCATTCGCTTCGGAAGCGGTCTTACGTAACCTTTCAACGTTCTTTACATAAAATTTTTTACCGTTTACATTAAGGTGCGAGGTTTATTATTACCTTGGAAACTTTTCTCTTGAGGTCACGTGAAAAAATTAATCTGAAATTCTGTGCCATTAGGACAGGTCCCCTTTTGTTGGCCTATTGTGAGATAAGAAAGCATTGTTTTAAAGAAATTACACGGTTCGTCCGTGGTAATGCTGTGCGGTCGCTTTATTGTGTGGCTACGTAATACCTTCATGTGTTTTGTTTGTACCTACCTGAGTTTTCATTAAGGTACAATAAGGCTTTTATAATTGTTGCTTACTATAATTCCTTTCATTTATTTTTTATTTAAAACTTTACTTTATTTCAGTTATATTCTTCAGTACATTACAATGAAAATACAATAACATAATGTTATTTAATGTGCATTGCAAATATTGCATTACATAATTATACTTTATTAAGTACTAGCTGTTCCTCGCGGTTTCACCCACGTTACTTTAGGTTTTTGGTTACTGCTTCGCTCCCGTGGGATATAGCGTGATATTATATAGCCTATGTTACTCGTGGACAATGTAGCTTTCGAATGTATGAAAGAATTTTTAAAATCGGTCTAGTAGTTTTTGAGCCTATTCATTACAATCAAACAAACAAAGTTTTCCTCTTTATAATATTAGTATAGAAATATAGATTATGTACATCTCGAAAGCATTATGTATATCTCAAAGGAGGATAATTAAATACCACTTTGTGGTCTAATAAATATGACACATAATATTTAAAAACTTTAAACAACTTTAGGCTTTATTTAAAAGAGTAATGTTCTCACCCGTTCAAAAAATACTCGCATAGTCTTGGAGTTGCGGACACCGACCCATCTATACCAATATAATCTCATTCAACCAATCACTAAAATGATAAACTACCTTCCCGAGTGAAAAGACAACAATAGAGGTGCTCACCATTAAACGATAAGGGTTATCGATTAATTTGCTAGGACAAACAACTATCCGAGTAATTACACGCATACCCGAAGGCAATTACAGAGTAAATATAACGTAGTCATTACATATCGCTGCTGAGATTAATACTGTTTACTAATGAAATTGATGTTCAGTATTTGCGATGTAAATTTTAACGATTTCATTCGGTAATCGGGTCTCTGTTGTTCATGTGAAAAATGTTGATCGAAATTACCGATGTTGGAACAGTGATTTTGTTTTGTTTTCTTTTGTTACGGCTTTGGGTGAGCATCGAGCGTTTTGGTGTTATCTCTCGTAATTAGATTTTTTATTTATTTAGTACTTTCACAATGGACAATGTTTTTGACACGATTAGCGCTATTGTGGTGGTGTGACAGAGTGTTGCGGGTTGGATCCCTGCTTAGGACAATTGTATAATTTAGAAGAGTTTCAAAAGAGTTTTATAAAGAGTTTTCAGAAGTAAGTTTTTTCTAGGTATTTTTAACAATTCGATCTAATTATACGAATGCTGCTTAGAGTTAATATTGCAGTATTTTCAAATAAAACATTAAACCAACATTAAAGATGAAATACCTAACCATTTCTTTACAATAACATGAAAAAATATCCCACAATATTTTGCATTTTCCCACCACAGTAATTTTCTGACCGAGCCCGACATATTTTCGATAGACACATTCAATTTCGCACAACAGACTCGAAGCCACATCGAAAATTTACCATTGTAAGCTGAGACGGCGACAAATCTAACTCGAATCCGATAACGAATTGGATACACTTGCATTACCGCTCGGGGACTACACTAGTGATCCCCTATCAAATGTTACAATTTTATAGATATTTAGATTTACGATTACGGTTTACAATTTAATCTTGTACGGCAATGTATTGGTTTCTGAGTAAGAGGGTTTCGCGCAATTAAGAAGAGTGTTTAGGGGCTCCGTTCATTTTATTTACTGAATGGATGTAGTAAATCTTTACTCTCAATTACAAGAGGTACTTTGGTAAAAACCTTGAGTGTGATTGAGTGATTTCCGTTTAGATAACCTCGTGTTTTATAAAACTTTGGAAAGACGTAAGCGTGTTCAACAGTGTAATTTAATAAACAAATATGATCTTATTCAAATCATATTTCAATTTACTTTACTCTAATGGATGATACTTGTAAACAACTAGCTGTTTCTTGTGGCTTCCCGCGTTTATTTTTGTACTAACATTCCTCGCCTAGTTTACACCGTTAGGGCTTACATTCCAAAGAAAACTTATTTCGTGCTTTTAAGTTCAGTAATTTTGGCTGTGCGTTGATTACGGTTAAAAACTCTTTCACTTTGAAGGTTTTACTCCAAATAATTTCGATACAGGAAAACATCGCAGCACTAATCATAGCAGGAGTGGCGATGCACCGTCTCACGACATGTGTACTGCCGACAAGTGGCGCCGCGCGTCGTCACCGCCTCGGACGATTGCCAAGCTTAAGAGGAGCTTACATCGACTGTATAATGCAAGACGATGCCAGAAAAAATATTCGATATTGACACAATTTTTACGAACTGACTAGTTACCGATAGAAATTGCACAGAAAGGTAAAACGCATGTTGATGCAAAAAAAAACTTCATACTAAAGTAACTCTGTGTTACGCTTTTACATTTAATCCACTAAATATTTTTTGAAGTGAAAACTTCTTTAGCGGCGTTGAGCACTTTTTCTGTAATGGGTATAAAATCTTAAACTCGCGTCAGGACACGTGACCTGATCGAAAAAGCGTAGGACAGATAACAATTGAACGCGCGATAAAAATCTCACACACACTGATACAAGGTACAATTTTCCCGAGTTCAAAGTTTAAGTATTTTAACCCGTGGAGTAATAGTGTTGGAAAATCTTGGCGAAACAGCTTAATATAAGCTTGCTGTAGATAGAGAGAGAGAGAGATATAGTGGTCCTGCTAACGGCTTGATTACACCTACCAAGTAGAGTGGCGAGACAGTAAAATGTAACTCGGACGAGACAGTGCCGTAGCCGAGTAAGTGTTCACACGTATTTTCGATATTGTGGCAAGACAGTTCAGTTATTAGAAGAAGTTCAAGGACAACTGAGGCTAACATGGATCGGAGATTGTTTATTCCGAGTGGAGAGTGGTGGCCGAGTGCTGTTTAGATTCACCGAGTGACCGAGCGAGACAGTGCGGGGAAGCGGGGAGGTGGGTACTCGCTCTAGTAAATAGAACTAGGTCCGAGTGACTGTCTCGGCCGGTTGCTACGCCAAGTGCTCGGCCGAGTACTCGGCAATGTGTTTACAAATACCGAGTACTCGGCCGAAGGCACTGTCTCGCCACTCTACTCGGCAGGTGTAATCGACCTATAATGGCTTGGGGCAGGCGAGCCAAAGGCACACTCGTAAATAAATGAGCGAATGTGTTTTTGAAGTGAAAACTTCTTTAGCGGCGTTGAGCACTTTTTCTGTAATGGGTATAAAATCTTAAACTCGCGTCAGGACACGTGACCTGATCGAAAAAGCGTAGGACGGATGGATAGTAGACAGCTATAATCAAGTTTTCACTTCTGCCGGCACTCCCGGAGTGCAACCCGTCTTTTTTTTTTATACAATTTGATACCTACCTAAGTGAGCTGGACTCGCAAGAAAAGACAAAAGCTATTTTTTTAATGTACAACTTCTATTTAAATGCGTTGAAAATAGCGTGCAAAACCTAGTTTTGAACAGGATACTTATAACTATAACCAAGAGTATCGATACATTTTTATACATAAATGTGTCATGTCCTTATTTTTTTACACCAAAAAAAAAGCTAAAACCAATATTGAATTAAATTGTGTATGTTTAGATAAATAAAGGAACCTTACAAAGGTATACTAAATTATTTATAACAAACATGGAAATACCATAATATTTTTCCTACGACTGGAAATGACACTAATTATGACACGTACATGTACAACTGACAGCAACATTGTAATTATTTTACTGTTGCGACAAAATGTATTTGGTTCGCTTTGTTTTCACCTGAAACCATCGCGGCTTACCTTTGAGACACCGGTAAAAATAATGTAGGCTAATGTAATAATGTCACCCAAATAGAAAATAAAATTTAATTTTTAAATGCAAGTTATCAGGTTTTAAAGAAATCATATTTTACTAGCTTTTGCCCGCGGCTTCACTCGCGTTAGAAAGAGACAAAAAGTAGCCTAAATATCACGTCAATTCGTAGCTCCGTTTTGCCGTGAAAGAAAGACAAACATACAGACAGACAGACACACTTTCCCATTTATAATATTAGTATGGATATGAAGTCAGTCAGTTTATAAGGAATATTTTTATATGATCCAAAAAACTGTCTAGGAGAAAACCTTCACTTGTTTAACTCCAAAATGAAACGATGCCTTCAATGTTGTCGGATATTAGACCAGGAAATATGAGCCGTAACCCGTAACTTAATATAACGGCCCGCCATCCCACTACCGACTTTAGTTTCTTATGGCTGGCTGGTTTTTCATGCAAACGCTTCTACTTGACCCTACTCTATAATTATGTATAGTTTTATATTTTTTGCAGGATTAAGAACAGAGTAAAATATTTTATTTATAAATAAGATAAATATGTAAAATGTGCACACAGAGTTTATAACAGAACAAGATATCTAAATATATAAAAAAACCAGCCAAGAGCGTGTCGGGCCACGCTCAATGTAGGGTTCCGTAGTTTCCCGTCCGTCACAATAAGTGTTCCCACTTATAAGTTTAAAAAAAAGGCTTTTGTTACGTTGACATACTAAGTACGCAGAAATTATTTTGTACAACCATTTTGTCTTTTTTGTACAAAAACTGTTCTTTCTATCAAGTTCAAAATAATTTTCCTAGAAAGTCCTTATAAAGTTCTACTTTTCAGATTTTTTTTCATATTTTTAAACCTACGGGTCAAAAGTTAGATGGGGGGGGACGCTTTGATTTTTCCTTTTGGAGCGATTATTTCCGAAATTATTGACATTATCAAAAAATGATTTTAGTAAACCCCTATTCATTTTTCAATACCTATCTAACAATATATCACACGTCAGGGTTGAAATTAAAAAAAAATCACTTCCCTCTTTACATATAGGGGGGCTACCCTAATAAAACATTTTTTTCCAATTTTTATTTTACCACTTTGTCGGCGTGATTGATATACATATTGGTACCAAATTTCAGCTTTCTAGTGCTAACGGTCACAGAGATTAAGCGAGGACGGACGGACAGACAGACAGACATGGCGAAACTATAAGGGTTCCTAGTTGACTACGGAACCCTAAAAAGAAACTTCCTGCGCCTTTTTAAAGCTTTTTATTTATATACAATTTACGATAAAACTATAAGTACCAGTTTCAAATATAAAAAAAAACATCAACATTGTTTTTGTATAACAATAAAATATTATTATAAGTCAACATTGTAAATATGTCGATGATTTAAACTAGCATCTTAATCCATTATCGAATGTCTCACTATCATAACCACACTTTAAAACTTCCCATTTCTTGCATCCCTTCCCTTATCTTGCATCGCTTCCTTTATCTTGCATTACGCCGCAGTCTATCCACTCCCTAACATAACAACGTGCTCTAACAACAACACCGCGACTATTGGTATCACAAGAGCTCCCAATGTAAGATGTATCAGTGCTGAAGATTTATTACTAGCTTTAATGTTTATGAAAACAGGGTGTGGGCGCGCGGCGCCTCGTGGTCTGAGCTCACACTTATCATTTGATTATGTCTTTCTAGACTGGTGAGTTGGTTAGTTTAAACTATTGATTTAAGATAAATGTTTGTGAAGAGCGTCTATGTGCAGTTTCTTTGTTAAGTACTAAACAATTTTTTGTACGCTTTATTGTTTAACATAACGTTTATTTATTTGGAGATGTTCTTTAATCAACACAGTCCATTAATATTTATTAATGTGATGTAATGTGATTTATATGATCATGTATATACATAAGGTTGGATACTAATTCCAGCGACAGCCTATTAGTCCTCTACAACCCATTTTCGTAATAAGCAGTTCCCCGCAATTTCACACGCACCTTTGGTTTACTATTCGGCTCCAGTATGTCGTAGCGTGATGTTATACAGCTTATACTACAGCTTTTTTCAATAAATGGGCTAATCAGCACAAAATTGTACGATTGCAGGAGCATATAGAGAGGGTACTGGAATGGAATCAGGACAAGCTTTTCTTCAACGTGTCGAAGTGCTCGGTTATGAGTTTTACGCGTACGCGTGCCCCTCTAGTACACGACTACGTAGTGGGCGCTACGCCTATGCAACGTGTCTCTGAGGTGCGGGATTTTAATAATTAAAAAAAATAGTTTTCAATTAGAACCTGAACTGTTGAGATTAGCGAACCAAACATATAAACTCTTCCGCTTTATAACACTAGTATGGATAAAACCAATACGCTGGTCTGACCAGATTCGCACCACCCCTGACTCCACAATCCACGACGCCCTTCGCAACGCCAGAGACAGAGTTAGATGGAAGAAAATCGTCCGAGAGAAAGTGATGAAGAAAGGAGGTCACGACCCTCAGCACTGAGGATTACGACGCAAGGAGGAGGATGGATAAAAAACATGTCACATCAAAATCACGTCGCTCAAATTCGTAACGGATGTTTACAGAATAGCTCTGCGGACCCTTTAAGGCTCTGTCACATAGGGAACAACGTCTAAAGGCGTGGGCCCGCGATCGCGTCGCACATTCTCCAATGTCGCAGAGTCTTAACACGATTTCGCCTTATCAATCGAACTCACAACACCACTAACACTCAAGCACCCTTTATCTTACCATCACACAGACCACTAACGACTCAAACACAACACTCGAACACATCTGTCCCATACAGATCATACCGATATCCAGAAACACTATTACCTTCCTGGAAAATGGCTTAGAAATTGAGCGAACCGTCTGCCTAATAACAGTTACACAGAAAACGGAAGTGGCTTCAAAGCGACGCCCCTTATGTCATTGTGTTGGTAACTTGAAGTTACGAAATAACTTCGTAACTACCGACCAACTGCGGAAAATGGGGGCGAAGTGAATATACTCAGCTAATGTTGATAGTTTTGTCTGCAATATTTTCGTCAGGCGGTAGTTATTTGCGGTTTATGTTAATCTTTGTTGCGAAGGGTTATTTTGTTATGAGGATGGTTTGAGTTGATTTTACTTGAATTGCTTGTAAAGTGTAAAAAGGTTTAATCGTATAGCAGTTACGCATACTGTTACTAAATTGAGCAAAAATCAGGATCTTATCTGGTGAAATCCTGATATTTATTTTATTTCTGGTCATCGTAGTATTATAGTTATATAAATATTAAAAGGAAACGTAAAAAAGAACTTTGTCATGATTCAAAACAATAGTCAATCAGTATCATAATTACCTATATAGGTAGATATTTCGCCAAAAAACCATGGAAATTAACAATGAAACAGCGTCAGCGTGAATTCACGGTTTATCTTAGTCGCAAACAAAATACCAGATGGAGAAGTAGCTTACTCCAACAGCAAACTCCGTACTAGATTTCATCAAATCGAGCTTAGCAGTTTAGCCGTGAGAGCTTAACATTCAGGCAGATAAGCAAATAATAGTTACTTTTGAAAATACAAAATTAAACCTACAAACACACGTGATTCGAGACACAATAGAAAGACAATAGCAGCTCTACAGCCGGCTGTCGCTTGGTCGTCGAAAGATTAAAAGAAATAAAGACAGGCTTCTAGATTATATTACGGGAATTGTTTGTTCTGTGTCTGGGTGTTATTTATCTATAATATGTATGTATTTAGAAATTATATAAGTATGTATATCAGTTGTCTGATTACCATAACACAAGCCCTGCTTAGCTTGGGATCAGATAGCCGTGTGTAAGATGTCCCAGGATATTTATTTATTTATTTATTTATTACACGAACATCTTATATTTATCACGTCCAGTTGTATTTATGTACGTTCTACACACGTAAATAGCGTTCGCGAGCTCATTCTCGACCAAGGCCTATAATTACTTTGTGTAAGGTGAACGCTTTAGTTATTACAGTATTATATCCAAATGTTCATGTTCATTTTCTAGGTATGTACTTATTATTCATCTATATTTGTAAATCTATCTAATACATAATTATAATAAATCAGTAGAAAATTCGTGTACTTTAAATGAATGTATCAAATAAATTGGGACGATTAGAGAAGAGTAACAAAGCACAAGAAGTAGATTATATCAGATATGTCTTTCTGTATGTATGTATTCGCTAATCTCTGCAACCGATTTTATTGCAGATTTCACAAATAGTAAAAAAAAAATAGTTAAAACTTATATCAAGACAACTTATAGGCTTTAAGTACATACCTAAGGAGTAAACGTTAGGATCATGTCTGAGACATAGGTATAAAAATTAATTATTTAGACATAGCGTAGAGATACTTGTGTAGAACATACATATTTAACACTCCCATTTTCTAAAGAAGTAACCACTCTTAAAAAGTAACACTGAGTTAGGTATATTCTGAATTTCTGAAGTTATTTCATAGAATTAAGACGGCTAAAGTATTACAAGTAGTAGTATACATTTCAAGGTTTTTTATATATGTACTAAATCAATAACAGTCTAATAATAACAGTCATCGACATAAACTTTTGATTGTATAAAAGCTAGTTACTTATAGGTATGATTAAAAAAAAAAGTCGTCATTCGATTGTTTTTTTAGACTCATTTTTAACCAACTTCAAAATAAATGCTCTTCAAACAATCTTATGAAGAATTAAAACAAAATATTACCTCCTACTCTAAAGTATCTTCCTACATCATTGTTCACACCGCAGCGTAGGCACCTATATCACACGTTTTCAGAAGACGAGTGCTAAGTACTTCGCAAAGTTTCACCCCCGGGAGTCTGTCCTAGTTGATAATCATAACGAACGTCTTAAAGGAATTACTCAATTAGCAAGCTTGGAGTACGCGGTCGTTACTTCAGAGACTGTGTTTTGTTTGGCAGTATTATTTATATTTGTGTGTGTGGGTATGTTAGAACTGGTGTATAACAGGCTAAGGTCAGGGTTAAAGGAATTACAGTATTATAATAAAACCTGAGAAACAAATGAAATAAAATTTGAGAAAATATAGGTCTTTAGAGTAAATCTATACAAATTTAAACCAACGAACATACGTAATACGAGACACAATAGAAAGACAACAGCAGCGCTATAGCTGGCTGCCGCTTGGCAAAGTTTAATAACTTTGAAAAGATTTTCAGTCTATTTAAACGCGTTTATAGGCGAGACGACGAAAAAAAAGTAATTAGTCCGTCATTGAGATTATTAAAAAATTGGGGACACGTATTTTTTCTTTTTTCTCGTAAACGAAAAATGACGACGATACAGTGCATTGAAGTTGTGCGTGACGTCACGATCAGATACAATTTTTGCATTACGGAGGCGTCAAAAGCCCCCACTATGCCCCCACTCCAGAACTTTGTTGCTCTTTATCTTTGTATTTTTTTTATTATTCTGATGAAGCAAAAAATACGTGTCCTGTATTTTTGGGCGATCTACAAGACGGACTAAACAGAATGCCATTTTTTTATGTTGTCGTCATCCCTATTCTTGGAAGTACTTAAAAGTCAGATTGGTTCTTTTTTCTTAACACTAAGTCCGATTTTTGTCAAATAGTATATGTAAATACTGCCACCCACATGGTGACCAATAATGTTAGTAAAATAACGCTAGTTGATGATCATAACTTACTAACGTCTTAAAGGAATTACTCAATTAGCAAGCTCAGGGTACGCGGTCGTTACTTCAGTCAGAACTGACTGTGTTTTGTTTGGCAGTATTATTTATATTTGTGTGTGAGGCTATGTTACGTCTGGGCCTTAGAATAATAACTCTAGACTTAGTTTATTGCAACAACGCTATGTAAAAGTTAAGCACTAAAGTAATTGGATACGCAGTATGAATAACTTAGAAGTAAATTGAAATTTAATAAAAAATAGGTGATGAATACTTTGTACCAATACCGATGGATACGGGGCTTATAGCCAATGTTACATTAATCTTAGCGACACTGATTGCAATAATGTTTATATATTTATACATAATTTTTAATTAAACAGTTCATTAGTTTGCAAGTATTTTGTAGCCAACAGTCAGCTGTAATGTAATATATGGGTTTACTTACTATCAGTGAATAACATTAAAAAAATAGAATAACAAACATAGATGTTGTATTATAATAATTGGTATAGGTTAAAAAATAATGCCCTTACTAATAATCACTGTGTAAAGTTATGCAATGAATAAAGCCTGTGTAACCATACATTTTTTGACGTATAAACCTGTCATAACTTTATGCAGCGTTTATTAGTAAGGCGCTAAGTATGAATATGATTTGTCTTGCACTCGGTATATTTTGAAAGTTAACATCAGGTACCTAAAAAGTTTTATTTTTTACAACTTCATTTTAATGCAGACTTTAAGATATTGCTTGGGAAACCTTAGATTTTCCATTGTTTCGAAAATTTAATTAAATTATGTTTCGTAAAATTAAACGATTTCCATATTGCGAGAAAGTTTAATATTTCATTAAAAAAGTTTTTGATTGGTGGTTTTAACAAATAAATGCAAATGATAATAAAAGCGTATCAGATTTTAAAACAATGCCGCTCCAAATTGCTTATTTCAAAGTTTTTAGAAAATAAACCTGAATTTCGCTTATCTTTAACGAAGTCACGATTCTATATCCATTGTCTCACAAATGACTATTATAGAAATAATACAAATCTTTTACGAATAACTTTCTAAATAAAAATAACTATTACTTTGGAGTCATTTTATTCTATAAAATAATTGCGTATAAAGGTGTTCTTTCACCGGGAACATTCATATGTAACGTGTAGTACTGTGACAACATTGTATGTAACTGAGAAAAGTGATAGAAGCCAATCGGGCAGTATTGTGAAGTTTAACTGCCCTGTTGGTCTCATATCTCTTGTGCAACTGTTGAGCTTGAGGTCCCGAGAACATTCCTAGGTCATACAAAAACTGCTATTGGGGCTCTCCAAAAGGCGTTCGTTAGATGAAGTCTAGTTCACGAATTGGTGGTGTGATATACATAATCAACTTAGTCGTGAGCCAATACGGTATTTGACACTATTAACCAATAAATCTAAGACATTTTTTTTATAAAACCTATCTTTTAATTAGTCCTAAGCATCGGATTTGTTTATAATTTACTGTAAAATTGGATTTTTAATTGCTTTAAAATCAATAAATAGTTAGTCAATAGGGTTGCTAGCTTGTGACGTCACAAGCAGGTATTGGCATACAAAGTCTATTGGAGAATTGCGTTTTGACAGCTCATAAAAAGTACGTCAATTGATGATGGTGTCAAATACCGGATTCTTGTCATCTTGACTCATTGACGATTTATTTACGTAGTAACTATTTAGTAATCTGTGGTTTTATCGACTGTGAGAAGAGAGAGTGAAGGAAAAAATAGTGGCCACACATTTGTGTACTATAAGTGTCTTTTGAGTAGGTACATATCAATCCTTCGAACACACGCGATTCGAAACACAATAGAAAGGCAATAGCAGCGTGACAACCGGCTGTCGCTTGGTCGTCGAAAGGTCAATCTTCATTGAGATTAGCCCCCGTGATTTGAATCGGATTTAACTATGTTACGATGCCCAAAATGGGATCCTAGATTAATATTTCAAGAGAATGCTCTCGGTGGAACAGCACCTTAAGAGGTTCAGTTTCTTGCTGAATAAGCAAAGGTACTTAATCCAAACGTTATCACATATTTGTACTCAAGTCAGGCTTGAAGGCGGTTAAGTTAGAAATTTGGAATCGATCGCGCAACGTAGTTTAAAGTGGTGTGTGTAACGTGCGCTAGTTAAGTTGATTTGCGGCGCGAACTCGGAACAAGTTCGGAAACTTTGCCCTGTACGTACCCACTTTATTTCTGATTTGTTGGCATATTAACCTATAGCAATGGATTGTGCATTTCGTGTTGATGAAGAAGTGTGTTTATGCAAATGCGTTGTTTTGTGGGAGGTTGTTGAATGGGTTGAATTCGCTGTTGCTATGTGAATACGTTGTTAGGGTTGGTTGAAGGTCAAACAATACGACGAGGGAGGAAGGTCTTTAGTTACTTATTACTTTATTGACCTCTGTCTTTCTAAAATTGTATGTTATTATCATAAACAAACCAGAATGAAAAAAAAACTTTTTTCAATAAAATAATGTCGACTCCCATGAATGTTTGACTGTGTTTAGTATCTTTGAAAGTAATCTATTTTCAAAATAAAACTAGATACTTACAATTTTATAAAACGAAAATTGAAACTTGAAGAAAAAGCACACATCGTCTATGAATATTTCGTCAATTTTTTTTTTGTTCTTGGTTAATTTTTCGAAAAGCACTGAACCGATCGCTACAAAATTTATATGGGACCACCCCTGAATCTGGATTATTAGTTAAAAATTTAAGACATATCTCCATTATTAAGAACCGTCCAAAAAAATAAAACAGGGAGGTACTCTTTACAACGGTACTCTTTTTAACAGTTGGTTACAACATCCAAACTAATATTATAAATGCGAAAGTAACTCTGTCTGTCTGTCTGTCTGTCTGTCTGTCTGTCTGTCTTTGCTTCACGCCTAAACTACTGAACCGATTTGTGTGAAATTTGGTACAGACATAGTTTGGAACTTGAGAAAGGACATAGGATAGTTTTTATTACAAAAAAATAAAATAAAAAATATATTTATTATTAATTAATATAAAAATATATTTATATTTATTCCGGACATACAGCGCCATCTATTGGTCAAGAGTCGGCATCAATTCAGTACTGAAAATTCATCGGAAAAATGTAAATAAATAGTAGAAATCTGCCGGAAGTCACTATTCCACGCGAACGAAGTCGCGGGCAAAAGCTAGTATTATATAATATCTAATTTACTCCATGACCCTTTACACTTTATATTTTAATTCAGAACTAACTATTAAGTAATAGTTTTTGCCCGCGATTTTGTCCAGTGGAAGCCAAGTAAATCACAAAAATGTATTAGTCCTATGATACTCGGAAATATTTTCAGACAGTTTAAGTGTATACTTTTTAAAAACAATCAATTTTACGCCTTTGCAATATTAGTTTGGATTATTATGACAGCAACAGTCAATCAAGAGAACATAACTTAGAATAGAATATCAACGACTGGTGAACCAATTGGGTAGTTTCCACCATCAACCAATAAATGTTAGACACTATTTCTATAAAACCTCTTCTAATTTTAGCCCAATAACTTCGGTTCATTTTCAATTTGCTATAAAATTTGATTTTTAGGAGCTTTGAAAACAATAAATAGATAGTCAACTGAGTTGTTATTTTAGTGACGTCATAAGTTTTCATTTCCATACAAAATCTATTGGAGAATTGCGTTTTGACAGCTCATAAAAAGTACCTACGTCAATTGATAATGGTGGAAACTACCGGATTAGGAACGTCGAGTCGGGCAAACCTAACTAAAGACGGCTGACAAGCCGGCCTACTCGTTTACCGCGTTTTTAACATGACAGCTCAGCTGTCAAACCGGTATTGCCAGTTGATAGTCAATTATGTCCGTCACGCCATCTATGAGACTGTCACGGCAACTCGCAGGGTCATTTCTCGTGGTAATGAAATGCAATTACGAAGATTGTTCGAAGGATATTGGATTGAAATGATCAAAGCTTGATTGATGTTTTGATTACTAAGTCCTTGATAGTTCGCAATTTTTACAGTTAACAACAAAGTCACTTATCTAGCTGCTATTTTTAAATATTATGTACATAGACATAAATAAACTAGCTCACTAGTTAACTTGTTTTATCTTTTTTTCCTTTATTATAATTCTGTTATTCAGTTAATTTATCAAATCTTGATTTTGTTCCCTAAGAATTTTTAAATAAAACAAATCTTTGTTAAAACAATTATCAAACGAATACTGTTTCAAACATAGAAATCATTCGATGTATTCTGTTTCACAAAATCGAACATTTTCTTATAAAAATTTCACTAACAGCTCACCATAAATAAATAATTGTATGCCAAAAAAAAGGATTAATCTATAACATTTTCTTAGCCAAAATTAAAATCTATGTCTTACAAAATAATTTATTTTTTCGGCCGAAACGCTGACCCTGACACGTGATACTCAGCGAAAATAAAAATCCCTTTATTTTACAAAAACGCCTCACATTTTCTCACATTTAAACGAGGATAACTCGTATTTATCTATTAATAAAGAGAAGGCTTTCTTCGGCAATACTCATTATTTCATAATAATTCCGCTAGTCTCGTAAATCATACCTAATCCTCAATATTACTGAGTTCCCCCAGATTGAAATAAAGGCCTTGAAAGAAATTATTGTGGGGATTACCAAACAACACAAAATTAAGTGAGTTTGTAATTTATTCCGGGGCCAATGGAAATGTCTGTCTTCCGAGATATTTCTTAGTTGTTTTGTTTTAGATAAATACATTTTGCGGTAGGAATAATAATGGAACCTTTATTAATTTCACTATGGCTTTGAAAAGGGTGGAAGAAAAATGAAGTAAATAATGCTAATAAAATTGAGTCGTGATTGTGACCTATTTATTTATGTGGGTCACGTAAATTCGATACAATCTTCTTCTGCTATCGGTCCCCTAATGTCCGCTGTAGAATATCTTCATAGACTTTAACGAGAAATGATCCTATGGAGATTTGGCCGTAATCCTCGAACATTAGTGGATTTGTAATATCAATAATGTTGGCTTATAATAATTTGAAACAATTATATATTATCATCGACTCCAGATAATGGTAATATTAAAGAAGCACTTTTTTATAAGTGTATTTGACTGATATCCACGAAGGTACCAAAGTTTGCCCTCTACCTCTTAAACAAACCTTACTTCCTATATTTAACTGTAAATTAGACAAAACCCCGCGTTTAGTTAGCTATAATCTCAGGGAGCTCGAAAAAAGAGTTAAATAGCTTGTTTTTTGAGGATGATGTGATTTAGCATTTAAAACTTAAATGCTATATCACATCATTCTACGATTTAAGAGAACGGAGCATTCGAAAGACGCGAGTGAATTCCCGGGGATCAGCCAGTATTTTTTTTTGACCAAGCGACAGCCTGCTGTCGGGCTGCTATTGTCTTTATATTATGTCTAGAATCACGTGTGTTTGAAGGATTAATAGTTTTTTTTTTTTTGGTGAGTGGGAAATCATCCAATGACTGCTCCCGTCCTAGGCGCGGCGGGAGGGTGTGTCAGACTCTTACTGACTAAAACCCACTCATGTTTCAGCGATTGCCCTTTATGTTCCAGGGTCACGGTAACTATTATAAACATTCCGCAACCCCAGGATTAATAGAAAAGAGTGGCAAAAAGTTAAAATACCAAGTCACCCATATTTTGCCTAAACACCCCATCTTGAACGTCTACCACGTCTCAGCCGAACCCCGTACGTTTCATCGACACCTGCAATAACTTACCGTTGAATTATGACAGGAAACTTTTCACATTCATCTTGCTCTAATTAAAACAATCTGTTTTAGTTCAGAACAAGTTTAATTCGGGTTTTGAGTTCCCAACTATGGATTTGGTTTATTGAATTAAAATGTCATGCTCAAGTTGTTGTAAATGCGTATGTATAGCATTTTTGTACACGATAAAAGAGCCATCTAGTAAATTAGATCGATTGATGAGATCGGTCATCTCTTAACTGCCATGACTTTTTTTATTACATGTTTTTATTTTTTTTATTATTAATTTATAAGTTTTTAATTATTAATTTTGTTATTTACTTGCATTGTTTTCACATATAGAAGCACGAAAATAATTGTAACCAAGATTTTGTAAAACATGTTTTTTTTTTAAAGAGTGTTCGTGGAGTTTCCTGCTTGTTCTTCTCCATAGAGATCTACGTTTTGGAACAGGCAAGCGTCACTTTTCTGACTGACCGACTGACTCTTTGACTATTCATAAGTGCCTATAAATGGTCTAAGTGAAATAAATGCCTTGAATTTTGAATTACACAGTGCAATAATAAAATTCTTATTGCATAGTAACAATAATTATTTAATTAAGTTTTGCAGGCATAAATACAGAACTAAACTAGTTACAGTAGACACATTTATAATTTGTGTTCTATAAAAGATATTCTTATTGGTTTACTAATAAAGACTCCAGTCAACATATTCTTTAGACATTTTCTACAATTATCACCGTATTCCATAATAAATTTTCATAAAACATTAACTACTTTTAGAAGCGTGGGGAGGGGGTTAAGCGCTACCTAAATCAAAAAATTGCCTTAGCAAGCAATCGCGCTTTAGCACTTTTTTACTAAGGTAAATACACATTGTCTTAAATATGTAGTTTGTGTATTCAATAGCCTGTCCAATTGTACGTTAGTCGAACCTTGGGCATCTAGCCCCGAGGTTGATTGCCGACAGTACGTCAGTTAGCTGGATTGTACAGATGTACGATGGTAAGCAAACAGATTGATATTTGTTTATTGTGAAATAAATCGGTCTTTGACCAACTCTTTCCCGGTCGCTTCATGTATCTTTCGAAGTAAATATCTATCCTTTCAACGACCAACCGATAGCCGGCTGTCGGCCCGCTTTGTCTTTCTATTGTGTCTTAAATCACGTGTTTTCGATTGATTAATCTTTCAACGACCAAGCGATAGCTGGCCGTCGCGCTGCTATTGCCTTTCTATTGTATCTCGAATTACGTATGTTTGTAGGTTTAAATAAAAGGCGGATTAACACTCACTGTTTAATCACAAAATTTCAGAAACTATAATACCTACAAACTTGAAATTTGGCAGGCAGGTGCCTTATAGCGAACGGACTTTACTAAACTCCATCCCTAAGAGGGTAACCAGAAGTTAGAAGTTTTGACATCCACGCGGGCCAAACTGCGAGCGAAAGTTATAAGTCGATACTTATTTGGAAATTTTAATTTATTTTTGAATTATTCCCAATTTTTCGTTCACAAAGTATCAATACATAGTATAAAACAAAGTCGCTCCCCGATGTCTGTTCATAACTTTATAACTATGCAACAGATTTAGATGCGGTTTTTTTAACCGATAGGGTAACTCAACAGGAAACGAAACCCTAACCAAAACTTTGAAATATCCAACTACAACCTAGTTGGATATTTCAAAGTTTTAAAACACCCGTGTTCGGCCGGAACGGGTCACTAGTTAGAATAAAACAAGATTATGGATTACAAATTCACTATTCATCCAGCCAAAGACTTTCAACATCAAAACAAAACAGAACCTACTTACTACTGAAACATTTCCAGACAAAATATTCATAAATAAAAAATACATTACACGGACTAGAAGTCGCGTATTATCATTATCTAGTTATACAATTGCCGAGATAGCTCCAGCGGATAAAGCCAGAATTGTCCGGTGGAAAACCAGTTTCATTGCCAGCGAAATGCTGGGGTAATTTCATGGAACATTTACTCCAGTCCAGAGGTAGTGTTTACAGTACGTCCTCTGAAATACTCTTTATGCCCGCTTCCATTTTTTGATGTACATCTTTATTTTATGAATAATGTATTTGTATGAATAATATTTGCGTATGTGTGGTGAATTTGGGTAGCTTCGTGAAAAGATGGTTTGTGTAGGAAGTGGATTTCTTAATTAGAAGATACGTTTATTTTTTCTTAGTCTTCTTGGGAAAATTATGATGAATGTGCTGATAAGTTTTTTTAAACTTTAAGTTTTTAAGAACTAATTTTAGCCTGTGACTTCGTTTACGCTTAGTGTAGCTTATACACAAACTTCACCTTTTTAGTCTGTCTAGATGTGGAATAATTAATTAGCATAACATTATTAGTTATAGATTTTATTGCGAGTCTGATTGATAAAATGTCTTTATAAACTGTCGTTATATTATATTATTTTTATTAAAATGTTTTTTGATCGTTTAACCACATAAATTTATTGAAAAATTATGTTGTTGTATTTTGTAATATTTTTTGGATAAGTAAGTACAATATAGGCTACAAATATTATTTCCACGATATATTTATCATAGTAGTCGGTATATTTATGATAGTTCTTAGAAAGAATTGCACTCACCCATGAGTTCTCATTGTCAGTTCATCCATAAAGCTGTTTCTTCAAAATTAATGATAAAATGGAATTCCCAAATTGGCCATATTCTCGAGCAATATATAGCTGTAATACATTGCCAGCAATTTTATGTAGGTATGCTCAGCCATATAGGTAGTTGAAATGATTCTGAAATTCGTCAGTATTATCATTGTGATTCGATCACTTCAGCAAGTATGGTTGCAATAGTTTTTAGACAATAATATATTATTATTCAACATAATATGTAGCCACCTTTTCCTGGAATTACGAGGCTGTTACGCATTCCTTCGGCTACTTTTTACATGAGCATTCCAGCCCTTTACTGTCCCACTATAGATCAACGGACTCTTTTAAATGATATTATTATAAGTAAAATATAAAATCAACGCTTCTTCGCATTCAAAGAAAGCACGAACATGATCTACTGGATTGCTAGACAAGACAGATGGGCGATGTGAGATTTACATTCAATAAAAGTCCAGATTTCCTGACTATGTTTTCCTTCACCGATGTCAATGATGTCTAATATACACTACAGAAAGTACATATTAATTGAAAAAGCTACATTGATATTGCTCGGTTACGAACCCATAAGTTAACAAACTTTAGCTAACTTCCAGCTACATATCGTAGTAAAAATATTGCCCGTACCTCAACTAAATGTACAATCCGTTCCTTATACCATTATCTTAGGACAAGAGCACTAAAACAATACAACAAAACCTATAAATAATGTTGTATCCTTGAATACTTTAAACACTACATAAATATTCCAACCAAAGTTATAAATAAGTAAATACCTGCGTAAGAAAAAGCCCGCAGTGTACATTGACGAATGAACGCTGTTCCCGAAGATACCGAAAGCCTTACTTATTGATGAGCCCTTATTTATTAGTGGTGAACCGATGAGAAGTGTGAATGAACTTCATACGTTGCCATGGCAACTGGGATATTGATGTGCTTTTTTCGCTGCATTTGTTTAGTATTTGTTCGGTGTTTGAAATTCTGATGACTGTTCTTTCTGCGTCTGTTTTGTTTTTATACATCTGTGGAGTTCTACTATTAGTACACATAGCGTGAAATGTACAACATAATGTATAATAGGAAAAACTAGACAGTTACAATCCTTTCAATGACAACACAAAATAGTAGATTGTATTACAAGGGCGCAAATAATATTTTTACGGCGAGGGCGTTTTTTGAATCCAGAGCGAAGTGAGGGATTCTAGAGTAGAATCTCGAGCTTTGCGAGGGATTCTTAAATAGAATCCCGAACGTAGCGAGGGATTCAAAGTACGTCGCCCGAGCCAAAAATATATTTTGCGCCCGAGTGATACACTCCAATTTTTTATCACCCCCTATGAGAAAATAAAAGGCGCTTCATACTTTATTGTAAAATTATTATTGTAACTGCTATTATTATCATAGCTTGATAATAATAGCAGCTACATTAATAATTTGCAGAAAAACAATTCGTTAACGTTTACGAGAACACGGGCTGTAATTTGCGCGTTTTTATTCAGCCACGGCGTGACTATGGTATTGGCCGTCGTACATTCATTATTTGCGTTCGATTCTCTGGCGCTGAGCATTAAGACGTCCAAATTCAAAGAGTTTTTAGGCGCACTTATAACAGGGCGTAAAACATACAAAGACGCTCCAAATTCAAAAAGTGCGATTAAAAGTTACTTTTAGGCGCACTTTTTGAATTTCGATCGTCATTATTGCCCGCTGAAAGTTTCTTATAGAAAACACCAACTTTGGGCGTACTTAAAGGGGAACAAAGTTGTCTTTTTCGAATAGGTGGGATGAAAATAAGTTTTTTTTTAACAAGCTTAAGGGCGTCTGACGACCACCTATCTGTTTGTCCATACGGGAAAAATGTCTTGCAATGGCTAGTAGTTTCCTTTTTAAAGCCTTCTCTTACTTTCTGCTGTGACGTCATAGACATCGAAGCTAATTCGTTCGTCATCGAAACTTTATATTAATGAATAATATCGGATTAAAAATCAATACCATAAACACTTTTTCCAGGAGCTTGCAGATTATTTCCTCACAAACCATTTAACGGCTTCCTTTTAGTACGCCAGATGCAGGGGATTCATCTGAAAATCACATTTTACGTGGAGAGACTGCCTATCACTCCACCACAACCCAGTTAAGGTATCCTTCGTACCTTGTTACCCTTTGGTCAGAACGTTCACTCAGACTTTCTGGTTTGTGTCTACCCGTGACGCCTGTCAAAGTTCTACGAATGACAACCGGGACCAACGGCTTTAACTTGGTCCCGGTTATGTTTAGACAAATTGTCAAAATGTTTGGGTTCGTATCGATTGTGTTTGACAATTTATTAATGACAAACGAGACAAACCACGGCCTTACATTCCAAGGCACGGGATATTACAAAAATACATCACAAATAATATTACCAACTGAAAAAATAAAACTACGTGTAAGAGAGGCAAGCGCTTTAACTACCAAGCTTCAGACATTAAGAAAAAAAAAAAAGATATTTGTTTTATAACATGTTCTTTTTTATTCCTTCTTGTAAAAAAGTTGATTATATTTTCATGCAACGTCTCAGAGACGTCAAGGAACAGTCCTTGAGAAATGAACTTGACGTTTTCAGCCAACTTTACTTTAGAGGCTCGATTTCACTTCAGTTCCCTCCTAAAGGTAGGTACTTCGCTTTTAAAGAGTATTTTGTTCTGATGCAGAAAAAATAAAAATAATGTATTTCATAAATTACGTCACATTTTTAGGGGGAGGGTGTGACATTAAATAAGGAAGTGTGACATTGTGTGACAAAAGAGAGAATTGGTATTTGTTTTTATTCCTTAAAAAAGGACACAATAGACAGACCATGGCAACGCGAGAGCCGGTTGTCGCTTGGTCGTTGAGAGGTACTTGATATCTTAGGCACATAATATTATACACAACTAACTATCGCAGTTTCAATCACGGTTTTTTAGGTATTAGGTTGTGCTTTGCTCCCATAGTGATGCTATGTAGTTACTGTAAAAACTGAATCACTGTAAAGTTTCAACCAAGCTTCTTCTGTATTAGGGATGACGACAACATTTTAAATAGTCCGTCTGATAGAGCGGCCAAAAATACGGGACACGTATTTTTTTTGCGTGATGAAATTAATAAAAAATACAATGATAAAGAGCAACAAAGTTTCGGAGTGGGGCTTTTGACGTCACCATCTTGTAAAAATTGTATAAGATCGTGACGTCACGCGAAACTTCAACGCACTGTATCGTCGTCATTTTAAGTTTACGTGAAAAAAGAAAAAATGGCCAAGTGTCCACAAATTCTGATAATCTAACTGACGGACTAATTACTTTATTTTCGTCGTTTCGCCAATTCTTAAATGAAATGAGTTTCATACATCCTTTCATACTCATAAGTAGAATGTTAGGTAGATTTTAATCTCAATTCGTCAAAACTGACAATTAATAATTTTAACTTAAACCTCACGAAATAATTTCACAAATTCATGTCTGCAAAGTTACCGTAATACGTACAGGCTAGATACCTACTCTTTAATTTCAGCTGACGCGTAAATTTCAGGCAGCTCAACTTCATATCGACATAAGTGATATAAACGCAAATCATAATAAAGTTCTACTACGATTTCCACGCAGTTTTGCTTGTGATGATTGCGCTGTAACAGTTTTAGATTTACCAAGGTTTATTTTCTCTTAGTCATGCCTTACTAAATATTTTAGAAATATTTTCTTTAATGTTTAGTGTGCTCGCAGAATATTGTCGTTGCGATTTTATGATAACTGTCGATGATTTTTCTTGTAACGTAATAGAAAAAATGATACTTACAGTTTATGAATGAAATGATAAGGAGTAAACCTACCCTAAGACTTCTTTATAATGCGACTTTGTATGCCATTACCAATTACTTATGGTTGTAGTTATTATAAAAACACGTCTGTTTATTTTTGTGTTTTCATAGTTATTAAAACTGGTGAACGAGTTTTAAAACCGACTTAAAAACAGAGGAGGTTCAATATTACCTATTTGCAACTTTATTAGTGTTACTATTACCGACAAAGTCGAGAACAAAAGCCAATTATTAACGTTGACAAAGCGACAACCCCAAACAGACGTCCAAATATACCTAAGTCGGAACGAATTATAATAATGTATTCGGTAGCAGGCTTGAGCCGCATAATCGTATAACATTATTACTTATACAGTATTAATACCAAGACAAAAGAAAATACTCTGCAGACAAACAGATCTATTTTATTATATTATTTAGATTTGTATATTAGTATAATACGCTTGTGTACGCTGGAAGGCTCGTAATGTGGGATCAGTTTATGAAATATTTTTTAATTAGGTATAAAACGGTCCTCTTGTATTTTTTGCGTGTGGGGTAACTTGTAAAGGGCACTGAAGTGTGGTATAAATTACTTTACTGGGTTTCACGCTTTTTTTCTTACTAGCGACTCACCCCTGTTTCGCACGAGTTGGTAAAAAATCTTTAAAAGTTTTTTTTTTTTTGGTGAGTGGGAAATCATCCGATGACTGCTCCCGTCCTGGGTGCGGCGGGAGGGCGTGTCAGACTCTTACTGACTAAAACCCACTCATGTTCCTTCGATTGCCCTTTATGTTCCAGGGTCACGGTAACTATTTTAAACTTTCAGCTTTCTCTACTATACAATTTATACGTCCGCGTGGATGTTGAACTATTACCACCCACTATTCTATGCCCCTTTAGGGGTTGAATTTCTAATAGTCCTTTCTTAGTGGCTTTTTATTTTTTACAAAGAACACACCGTGCAAGTTTCATGTTTCTAGGACCAGAAGTTTGGTCTGTGAGTCAACGATCAGTCGGTCAGTCAATCAGTCAGTTTATCATTACATGTACAAAAAGATTTTATAACTGTCCCTTTCTCTCAACTCACTCTGTCAATTGAAATTAAGTGTAGTAATTTTCGAGTTTAAGGTGGACAGAGACGAGAGAGTTTTTTTTATATGTAAGTAAGGGTGGCTATTGCTTGCCTGGCTTGCATGCGAGTTAATACATGGTATATTCCACTTTGTTCACCTAGTAATTGAGTCATTGTAGCATTTTGTTTTGTAGCCCTTGAGGTAAATTCTCGGGGTATTGGAAGATACGTACATTCCTGGAATTTCCCGCATAAGTGTGGGAGGGAACATCGGTTAGTTTAAAACTTTGTAATTTCTGTCATTTCTTACCCTCGATGCACAAATAGGAGTGGACCGTTTGAGAATCAAAAAATTTTGCATTAATATTCTCTTATTTTTAATGAAGACATCTGGCAACTAACAACTGAACTGATCCAGGCGAATATACCCATGCACATTTTAAAAGTTGAACATCTAGCACGCGGGCCAAATTTTTCATAAGCAAGATGTCCCATAACCCAGATTTTAAACAGGTGAACCACGGGGTTTTTTTACTCAAGGGGTTAGGTTATCTAGCGTTGGTTCTTAGATATGTTTTATGAAAATCGGTTCAGCCGAAAATATTAAACTTATTGACTCTTTTGTTAGCTGAAGTCGCTATCTTAATAAGTACTAGAATAGGCGGTGTTGTAGCCACTAAACGTGACAATGAAGTAGCTATGTGTAATAAAATAAAGGACTTTTTGTTGAGTTTATGTATCGGCTCATTAACCTCACTCGAACACGTCTTCACTCTGCGGCGGCGGGTAACAGACTGACAGACTGTCTACCCCACCCCGCACTCTGCGTGAGAGTGTAGGAACGAGACGACAGATGTTTGACAGTGTGTGTAGTTGTATGGTTGAGTGTGTGTCTGTTTGTATGTTCGTTATGATCGTGTATGCTACAGGCGGTTCTTAAGTTTGATAATTTACTCTTGTTAATATGCGTGAACTTTTTGTTTGAACCAAAATTATAAGATACCCAACGATGTTTATTTATTTCTTCCAACAGTTTACGTAATCATTTAAGAACAATAAACAAGGTTTCATTAGCAAATGAACAGTGGGCGGTTTAGATCACAAGGCAACCTATTTCCTCTACAATAAAATTAGATAAATGTGGGTAACTTAATTTTAGAAGTTAAAAATAAACTGGGGAGTCCTTGTTTACTATTTGTCGCCTTTAAGTAATTAGGTAGAGTATTAAGATTGATGTTACTATTTGTGTCTTTCGGTTATTAGACGCTGCTACGAAAAACAACGGTCGGCAACAAAAGTCGTTGACCATCTCTACCATATTCTTGTTTTTACCTACTGAAAGAGAGGGATGTTACGAAAGAGAGGGGCGTCATAAATTTGACCAGTATGTGTGTGTGTGTATGTTTGTGGTCTAGCTTTTAAACTGGTGATCCAAATCTTGTTCTACAAGATAAAAGATTGAAATTTATTTGGGAAGTTATATTAAAGAGTTATTTAATAATGCAAATACCTAATTATTTTTATCCGACTGCCGAAGGAGGGTTATGTTTTTATGTAAGTACTAGCTTCTGCCCGCGGCTTCGCTTGCGTTAAAAAGAGACAAAAAGTAGCCTATGTTACTCTCCATCCCTTCAACTATCTCCACTTAAAAAATCACGTCAATTCGTCGCTCCGTTTTGCCATGAAAGAAAGACAAACATACAGACAGACAGACAGACACACTATCCCATTTAAAATATTAGTATGGATGTATGTCTCATTCTATGGCACGTTCTAAAATCTAAACCGTTTAACGGATTGCGGAATCGTCTCAGTTGTGGGAGTGACATAGAGAATAAAAAATAAAAAAAACATAATTAAATAATCAAAAAATCCAACTGCAATTTCGGAAGTTGGTGGCGATTACATGAAATAAAAACAAAGCCACCCAATTGCGATATTGCATTGGGTGTTTTGATTATTTAATTACCTATAATTTTTTTGGAACACATTGTTAAAGATACTTACATTACCCAGTGGCCTTTCTCTGTCTATTTAGAATTTTTTAGATGATTTCCAAAGTTCCAATGTTAGATGACTTCTGTTGCTGACAGTATACGCAGAGGAAAATTTTGTTTGTGATAAGAAAATAATGAACAGTGTGCAAACTTTTCCCTAGTCACTGTGTTGTAGTAATTATTTTTTAAACAATTAGTGCAAGTTTTGTTTATCAGTGTTATTGTGAAACTAACGAAATATTATAAGTAACTAGCTCTTGCCAGCGGCTTCGCTCGCGTTAGAAAGAAACAAAAGTAGCCTATGTCACTCTCTATCTCTTCAACTATCTCCACTTAAATTACGTCAATCCATCGCTATCATTTGCCGTGAAAGACGGATAAATAGACAGACACACACACACATTTCCAATTATAATATTAGTAAGGATGTTACATTATTCAAAATATAAACAAGCTAGTTGTCCCTCGCGATTCTAACCGTGCTTACTGCTGCTCTCCCGTGGTTCCTAACGTGATGTTATATAGCCTATGTGTTATCCGGATTATATAGCTATGCCTATATTACTGTAAAGGTTTATCAAAAAGCGTTCAGTAGTTTCTGCGTGGAAGAGAAACTAACATCTATAGTTACATACATACAAACATCAATACACACAAACTTCGCGTTTATCATATTAATATAATATGAGGATGGTTACTATTGATATTTTTACCAAAAAGCTCTTTTTAAGCGACCTATTTTGAATTTCTGTTTTCGTTATATAAGATTGTAAGTAGTTTTATTTTGAAAATAAATTACTTTGAAAGTTACTGTAATACACAGTCTGAAATTGGGATTTCGCAAAAAAAAAGTAAAAAATAAAATCCTTTTTTCCAAAAAAGTTATAACCGCCTTCACAAACCTTTTTTAATCTTTAGTTTCTTTTATCTGCTGCCTTAGCCTGCCATCACCAAAACATAACACAATTTACAAAACCAATTATCACCACAACTTTTACTCCTTAAAGGAACAATCCTCTAACTATTCCCCTTCAGTGTGTGTTGGAAAAGAAATATGACGCAATTTTGGTAATGCTTAGTTGTCGAGCCACAAGGGAATGAAAAATTCAAGGGGCTGGCGTACATTACCGTACCACATTGCTAAGAGCATTTGTACCCTTACCAAATTTGAGGCGAGGAATATTTTGAGAATAATGGTGTTCGCTTGTCCGCTTTGTTCGGTGTTGTCGTCACTACAAGGGCTCAGGTGTTTAGTTCTGTACTTACAAATAAAAATATTACTTTGTGTGGGGAAATAAGTTTTGGGTGCTCCTTTTTTGTTGTCCGTGTGTTATTGTGGAAAATTTAGATTGTATTTTGATGTTAGACAGTGTCGTTCGTGCAAATAGTAGAGTTGCGATTTTCAATCAGTTTTCATTTCCATGACATCTTTCTATGAATTCCAACATAATGCCGTGCGTATTCCGCTACGTTTAAAAGTCAAGCGTTTACTCTATAACATGGGTTCAAAAATTAAACGTCTGATAATAAACGTTTTGTAAATCTTAAATTTTACCTCAGCGCCTGAGATAGAAAAAAAAGTCCTTTAATTTTAGAGTGCTGCATGAATAGTCTTAATAGTAGGCCGTTAAGGATAGGTAGGCAAGGCTTCGTCATATGATACAAAAACGCTGACAAGGAAATACAAAATGCAATTAGATTTTTTTCTTTACACTTAAGTACCAACAAGATTATTTTGGTATTTTGGCCCACCAATCCCCCATAAGCCTGTTAAGGCCACTATCACTAATTTTTCCCTTAAAGCCAAACTGTTATACAGAGAAAGTTGAGCATGGGTAAACATATGGTAATAATATACATCCCTTAATCGCCATCAATATTTAAGACGAATTGTAAAAAAAATCTTTAATACCTTGACAGAACTACTACTGATGTAGGTACATATTTTGTAAGTCTTAAATTACCAATCCTTAAGCAAGCGTGATGAGAAACCCTGAATGATCTAGTTACTAGAAATTTCGATAGGATCCATATTAATATCAACATTTCGATTCAAATACAATAAATCTAACTAATTCTGACCTCTAAATAAGACATCAATAAAGCCTACTAACCGCTATTACCACTCTCCCAAATAACCAGCAACATCGATTATAATTTAGGCACACACATAATAATTATCACCTACCCTCCCCCGGCAATATCTCAATTAATCTCACAGCGGGAACATGCAAAAAGGAATATTTCAAAACTATTGTACTCTAACAAATTACTTTTCACCCGGTACTTTATTATCGTGAAACATCTGGACATTCCCCCTCTTATATATTAATACTGTATGCTATATATAGACACTAGTAATGTGCCCGCGATTTTGCTCGTGTTTATTTCGGAATTTCTCTGTTTAAACTTTGTCATTGGTGTGTTGGAAGTTGGTTTAGTGGTCGCAAATCTGATTGCTATTGCAGGTAGAGTTGTATAAGGTTTTCATTAGATGTTAGAGTTGAAATAGAAGCGTGATTTTGTGTATTAAAAATAACACAAATAAAATTCGATTTTGCAATATATTTTTTTCTAAATTTTTATTCGATAGTTTACATAGCTACAAAACACTAAAATAATAAATAACACCAATAAAGTCAGTCAATAAAAAAAAACCGTGAGGGCACTTCAATTCCCGCCACAATGGCGCGTTTGGTGTGACGTCACAATTTACGCCATACAAATACCTAAAGTTAAAAATGGCGTCACTTTTCCAAATATCTGAATTTCTAAAACATTCTCTTTTTTATTGCTATAATGATTGGCTTATGTTTAACTTACCACCAGATAATTATGACAGACAAAAATAGTAAATGATCACCAAATTATGTTTCATAAAGTATTCTAAAAATAACCGATTTTTCTTTTTATATGTATTAGACTGATTTTGATTTTGACTAAGGTAAAGAAAATGAATCACTAGTAGATCTGGCGTTGGGGGTCCACTGCCGCGGCACGCTCGCTATGCTCGCTCGTTTTGCGCGTAGCGTGGTCACAATTCTAACCTAATACAATTTGGTCATCATTTACTATTTTTGGTACGCAAGAATATTATTTTGGCGAGCATTTAATTTGTTCCCATAATGTTTGTCAAAGTAAAGTGATACAGTTAATTAAACCTTCGAACACACGTTTCGAGATTCAATATAAAGACGACAGCAGTCGGTTGGTAATTGAAAGGTTTAAAAAGTAACAAACAAACTGACAGGGCACGCATATGGCACTTATATATGGCACGCATATGGTGTGATGCAAACTAATACATTTAAGACGAGGGGAGCCAAACATCGGAAAAAGTGACATCGCAAAGTGCATTATGTGAGGAAATCTGCCGAAACATGTATTATTAAATTTGCACACGGGTCTTTACTAGAGGGTTCGTCTCGCTTCTCTTTGATGGAAATTGGGGAAATAAAATAATGTAAACCGATGTTCTGGAAATTCTAAAAAGTCTTTCGAGATTAAAGAGTTTTTGTTTAATTTTAAGGTGCTATGTATTTTTGTTTTGTACTCGTGTGTAATAAGTTTCGTTTATGTAACTTTAATTAAAAATGTCTTAAATATTTCCGAAGATAAAATATTTTATTTTGTTTTAGATGGGCCAATTTTTTTCTCCACTAAATAGGTTCCGCTAATAATGTTTTTTTCGTAATTCATTAATCTTTAAAACAGTTTACAAAACTTATAAATGATAAGACAGGTGATAAATATGTTATGTTAAAGTTATGCTTGAAATAATATGAAAATAATACCCAAAGCGATCTAGATTAGACCAAGTTCATAATAATTTGGGCGCAGTTAAATAAAACTAGGTTGTTGATTTAATCTAGAAACTATAACCCTTTTAAAATTAAAGTAGTATTAATAAAAATAACAACTAGGCTTGGTCTCTAAAACTAAATTTACTAATTGACGCCTACGCCGTCGGTAGACAGGGACCGCCCCCGTCTGTCGTCAGCTTATATATAGCCTTGACACTAATAAAACACTAATACATCTCTCGAGGTTTTACCCGCGTTTTTATTTAATACTCCGCTTCCGTATGTCGTATCGTGAAGCAATATGAGCTCTACATAGATAGCTTACAATATTATTATCTAATAATATTGTAAGCTATCTATGCTCTACATAGATAGCTTACAATATTATTATATAATGAGCTATTAAAAAAAAACAGGTTTTTTTCTGATTTGGACCAGTGCTTCAGAGTGCCAGTGCTGGAGATTAGCGCGTTTCGCCAAACAAACAAACACTGAAGAGTTTTTGAGTTGTTTGGTTTATAATACTAGCATAGATTAACTTCCTAACCGTTTTCCCAAATATGTAAAAAAACACCAGCTTTTGCCTTTCAGACCTCGACAGCCTAGATGGTTATGGAGGTTTTGCACACAGTCACTCATTGGCAATCTGACCACTGCCGCCAGTCAACAATACTTGTCAATCCACATTATATAATTATGATAATCAGGAAAAATTTGTCGTTTAACAACACTTTTTCAAATTCCAAAAAAATATACCAATTCCTAGAATAGCAACTTATGGTGCGGCTTCACTAAGTGTATTTAACTAATAAGTATCTACGTTACTTAAGAAATTCAAACTATACTCTAGACTTATTTCAATAAGGTTTATTTACGTTGGTTCGAACACGAAAATATTTTGCCAAATACGCGAAGAACAGTGTAGCTCTTGCAAATCTGAGATTGTCTCAAGCTTAACCTTACAGAACAAGTGAAAAACCAACTTTAACTCTCGCTTTCAAAAAGGCATGTGTACACACGAAGGGTCTTACACTAAACACTGAAGTAAAACAACAAGTTAAAATACAACAGTAAGTTGGAAAATTTTGTACCAAAGAAAATACATGTAAGAAATAACTGCACTGAAATAGGTACATTTTTTTTTTTTGCGGAATGTTTATAATAGTTACCGTGACCCTGGAACATAAAGGGCAATCGAAGGAACATGAGTGGGTTTTAGTCAGTAAGAGTCTGACACGCCCTCCCGTCGCACCCAGGACGGGAGCAGTCATTGGATGATTTCCCACTCACCAAAAAAAAAAAAAATAGGTACATTTTTGAAGGAAAAATACGAACGAGCGACGTTGACAGTGCAACCATTGTTTGTACTTATTCGAGTCAACATAGTATTAGCTGCAGATGTCTATAAATTACAGACATTCATTGGCTATTTACTTCTTAAAAGAGACCAGAGACTGTTGATGCAGTCTGTTCTAACAAATTGTTCGTAGTTAGGTATAAGTATAAAGAGCCTTTAGGTTATTTACAGATAAGGGTTTACATTAAACGATAAAAAGTATTAAAGTTACACAAAATATTCCTTACACGTTACGTCGTGGTATATAATAATATGTACCCATGCCAAATCAACTTTATACCAAGTTTATTAGCAAGTGTCTGTAAATAAAAATCTTAAATAACTTTCAAACTATGTTGGTAAAATAGAGACAGAGAATAGCTAAGCCAAAGGGCTTAGTATTGTATACTAGCTTTTGACCGCGGCTTCGCCCGCGTGGATGTCGGTTATATCGCGTTTTCAAGAGAACTCTTCAAAAGTTTGGGATAAAAACTATCCTATGTTTTCTCAAGGTCAACTCTATCTCTGTACCAAATTTCATTAAAATCAGTTCAGTGGCTTAAACGTGAAAGCGTAACAGACAGACAGACAAAGTTACTTTCGCATTTATAATATTAGTAGGGTTTTTTTTAGTCTAAGAATCACTAAGCTGAGCCAAGGACAAAGGTACAGACAGACGCACATTACCATATTTTTTAGCTACACACAAGTCAAAAAATCTGTAATTTATCACTATCTGACTAACTAGATTTAGCAATTATCGTCCCCATCCACAAAATCAGTTTTCAATTAAAAGTTCCAAAAGTTACACTCCACCATTACCAAACAGTTGTAAGAACCACCCAAACACTAGACCAGGTACACACGCGTGCCATTAAACAGATCCACCTTTAATGTCCTTTAAAATAAATTGCACCCAACACTCATTTGCGGTGAGATATCCTATCGAACACTTAAGCAATGCGCCATAACTTTGCTCGGCGGTGTAAAGAACGCAAAGCAATCTCTATAAATCGAAGTTATCTTCATAAATATCCGTTGACCCACAGCAGGAGTTCTTAAATTGATTCTACGTGATACGGAATACGAAAAGCATCTATATTGATTCCACTTCAGGCCGTGGCCAAAGCGAGGGGTGACGCGTGAAATGTTTTAATAACATGGAAAGTCTAGGAGTTTTATTGGAACATTTTTTTCTATTTGAACTGCTGATATTAAATGTTAAGAGAGATATAATAATGAACCTCGCTTTTAAATGTGGAAAAAATCCTGCACGGCCATCCCTATCAAATACTAGATCTTTATAGTGTGACTTTTTCTCTACATTGAAAATTGTTACTAAGCAAGTGCTTATTAGTAATTGTTGATATGAGTATTTATTAATCACAGAATTATAGTCGTAAACATAAACAGATTTCAAAAAAAATAAAAAACGTTTGGTTTCTCGTTAACATGAGTAGAGGTCAACGTCACTTAGTACTGTAGGTAGCGGGCGACATCTAGTCAATCGAATCGACATGTCTAGGTAAAAACCTAACAACATAGAGAAAACGCAATTAAGCAAGTTAAGTTAGAACGTTAAGATTATTTGGGAACGTTATTCGTTGATTAATTAATAGCACTCTTTTATAATAATACGTAGATACTAGCTTCCGCATTTCCAAGAATCCTCTCTTAGATCTTCTTCATGTTTCTAGAACCAGCGGTATACTAGGCATTGATTCATCACTCAATCAGTTTCCCATTTTATAAACATAGCTTCACAAATCAACACAAAATTATTCATTTTTACACCACCTTCTATTTATTCGATTGTAAGTCACATAGAATTTAAGCCAGAACAAAAAAACCTTTTACTAACACATTGACCAATTAGAAGCTCGTTAAGCCTCGTCCAGTATTGACCCATAAGTACCTACCATTAGTTTAACTAAGCGACTCGTGGGCCAACTAATGAAATATTTACACCATGTCGTTTAATCACGCCTACACACTACTGGATTCGAAAACAGCCTTGAACTTTTCTGTCTGTTAGATTTTTAGGGTTCTGTATATGTCGCAGTCATCTGGTTGAATCAGCTATTTGATTGTATGACTAGCGCGTTCATTGAATAGCAACATTTAATTGAATGACTAGGCCGAAAGCTGATTAAACAAGCGTCACTCAACATCCAACTAGATAGCTGATTGAAGCATAGCCCTTTGAACAGAGCGGACGTAATATCAGTCAGGTGATTGTAATTTAGTTCATTTTATTTCCACTGCGGCGTTAGTAGTCACCAAAACAAATATGGCGTAAAAAAGCTCGCGCAGATAGCACTGTTTTAATATTATTTTTATTAAATTTACTTTAAAGTGACTTTATTCTTGATAAAATAGTGTGACAGCATGGATTTACCTATTGATACGCCACCGCCGGCTAGTTTTAAAGTTTTTTTTTTTTAATTAAAAGTTGCGAACATATGGTCACCCTAAACAAACATTACAAAGTCGACTATATCCCATTAAACGACAATGCTAAATGACGTTCAGTCAAGTCGTTGAACGTTACATTAAACAACTTGACGAGCTGTCGTTTAGTCATTCAATTAATTGTCGTCATTCAATGAACGCGCTAGTCATACAATCAAATAGCTGATTTAACCAGATGACTGCGACATATACATAGCTTCACAAATCAACACAAAATTAATCATTTTACAACACCTTTTATTTATTCGATTGTATGTCACAAAGAATTTAAGCCGGAACAAAAAAACCTTTTACTAACACATTGACCAATTAGAAGCTCGTTAAGCCTCGTCCAGTATTGACCCATAAGTACCTACCATTAGTTTAACTAAGCGACTCGTGGGCCAACTAATGAAATATTTACACCATGTCGTTTAATCACGCCTACACACAACTGGATTCGAAAATAGCCTTGAACTTTTCTTTCTGTCAGATTTTTTAGGGTTCTGTATACAGGGCGGAAAGTTTTATTAGGTTCTGGAAGAGAACTATTTTAAATCGTAGAGATAGATTATAAAAGGAAACATTATTTTTAAAAAGCTGATTGCTTTTTCGTGCTGACTAAAATTCAAAAACTAGGTACTCTTCTTGAACACATTTACACTTTTCTCATTGACTGGTAATTGTGTGTGAGTACGTAAGCTCATGATCATGATAAGAAACTACTTTTGAAGAACAAAAATCAGTTCAGATCAAATATCAGTTGTCTGGTTACCATAGTACAAGCTCTGCTTAGTTTGAGATTAGGTGGCAGTGTGTGAGTTGTCCCAGGATATTTATTTTTGTTACATTTCGTTAGTCTGAACAAGCCCTAAGACTGTGCTAATATTCATTCAGACGGGATAACTGTACAAGTCCGGTAGTAATATAAACTATGTATTTCTTTCGTAAAACTAATCAAAATTTCAAGTACAGCTCGTGTTTCACATACACATACGTGAATTTGTACGTGCTTAGATTTTATATGACCTATATTTTTGTAGTTTTACAGTCTTGATCTAAGTGGGATATTCTAAAAAAACACTAAGGTTTGTGTTACTGTATTTTTCTTTTTGCATTGAAAATTCATGATAATATAATAATTAATAGGCGTGTCCTCGAGTACAAATTAAAATCTCGAATTTCAAGTAAAAAAAATACTGCCATATCGGTTCAACTGTTTAAGAGCTACGATGCCACAGTCAGACAGACAGACAAATAAACAGATACACACATACCAGTCAACCTTTTAACATATAACAATTGTCTACCTACATTTAAAACAGCCAGGAAAAAGTTTGTAGACACTGATTTATTCCAAAGAAATTGTACAGAAACTTGATTTCAGTTCTTTTTATATTGGCCATTTGACCATCACAACCATTCTACGACTAAATTACTGACTTAACATACTAGTGGTAAATCATACTATCATATTAAAAAAAAATATGGAAAGTATTTCATTGTAACAAACAGCCTCAAAACAACCCTCCAACAGAAATCAAAGCAAAAATCTTAAACACATTTATTAATCTTTCGCCCAATAGAAATCATACACGATCACAGCGCGCCATCGGCACACGAACGCTTACTGAATACGCATCGAAAGTGGCACAACCCACCTCGGTCCCTCCATGATGGAGGCACTGTGACAGGAATCGGAAATAGGATCCGAATGTTTTGCGGTTAGTCCGATTGAACCCTGAAAGGGGTACATACACTCGAAATTTCAAACCTATCCGCGACCAAGCTTTCTCGTTAAACATAGAACGTATTCCCACAGGTAAAAGGCTCCTTTCTTTCCGGAATAAAGGGACGAGTGGATTTTAGTTAACTTTGGCAGGTTTATTTATGGTAGCGTATAATAAAAAAGAAAACTAATTTTGGGTAAAGTAATAAACATTGCTCCCTTCTTTAGAATTCCGCAGCAGATGTGGGTTAGAAAGATTAGGTTATTGTATGAAATTTGGACATGTGTTTCCCGTTTCTATTTGCGTTTTATTGGTCAATTCGGATACTTCTTTGTTCATAGGTTATTTAAAAAAAAAACTAGCGACACGCCCCGCTTTTCCGTGAATGTTACAAATCCACCTTTGTGTATTAAGTTAAAATAAATAAATCTATTAATGCAAACGGAATAAAAATCCGATCAAAAGGATTTGAATGTAATACTAACGAAAATACAAACATAAGTGTATAAGTACAAAATACTTACAGCATTTTTTTATATGAATTTAATCACTTCCTGTTCGTCTGCATTCATTACTCTTTGATGAAATAACTTCTGTAAATATTTCAGCCAAAGCATATTTAACGAGTAACTGAATATTACACCATTGATATTCGAAGTCGTAAAATCATTGATCGTGCATAAAATACTCCTTGGTTAAGACACGCAGAAGTTATGACGTAGCACCGCAGCTGTGAAGGGTACCTAAATAAATAGCTACAAATGCCATCCGTATAGAATGTTTTGACACAAGTCTGCCTGGGTATTATTGATGGGCATAATTTATCGTATTCGCCCCGTGTTCTAAGGGGAAAGCGAATGAAATCACGAAAGTACCACCCTAAAATTTATGATCCCCTCCGAACCTTTGATGACTACTAATTTTTCAAAGGCACCAAACGAAAAAATTGACAGCTAAGAACTTTCTTTACTTACTTCGCCGACGAGGTATAAATTATTAATTGTAACCGATTTTATATAGGGTAACTTGATTGATGACAGTGAAGGAAATCGATGATAATAGCAGTAAGCCAACCACCAAGCTGAAAGTTATTGCTACTTTATTTTAGAAGGTATAGGTACGCAAGAATTTATGAGCCTAAATAACGCAGAACCATAATTTAAAGGGGGTATTATCTTACACGTATGTAATGGTGAAAAAGCTGTCTGTTACTTATATGGCCAAAATATTTTTTTTTGAAGTACTACTTTTTATTGAGTAAATAAACAAAAAGTTACCGTTAAATTATTGACTACATTAGTACATACTGAAATATCCGGCAAAACAAGCATTTATGGACAAAGGTAAATATGAGGGCTGACGTTTAGCCGATGTACGCATAACTGAGTCCATATGCATAAAAGATGTGGAAACAATTATACATTTCGAGAATCAACATATTAACGTATTTTTTCCTTCAAAGAAAGACTTGACTTGTAAAGGGGTTTTTTGTCCGAGCGGTCAAAGAATCATAATGTCACGCAACATTCTCACAAAAGACGTACACGTAAAAGTATGCGAATACTTACTTATTCTCAATATTTTTTTCTCAAATCCTCGTCTACGAACCTTTCAGATCTTTTAGATAATACAAACCAAAACACAGTATCGAATTCACTCCCAACGAAATAACCCACACTCGTATATCCCAGATTCTTATCAATAAAACAGATCAAACGATTAGTATAATCAGATTCGCCTATACCACTGCGGAAAACCTGGCTGTCAAACGCCAATCTTGCCTGCATCGAATGGACAACCGGTATATAGAAACCAATTTTCCTATCGACTAGATAAGTAGGTAAATACGTAATTTCATGGTGGATTAAGCTCCAAGTAGATCATAGCGGTCTGTCTCCCAATTTGCATTTGTTGTGTTGTCGTGTTCGAAGACAATTTCCTTGGATTTATTTTTAGACAAGATTCGGTTAGGGACGCTTTGAAAGAGCTAAACACATTTAATCTACATAGATAATAGAGATTTTGTGGGTAGATATGTTACTTTGTGAGACGGTTGGGTCGCAAGAAATTCGTTAGGTACGCTTTTGTTTATTTTTTCTATGTGTTTCGAAAAGAATTCTTACGATCGGTTCAAGATAAAATCATTAAGTCCTTTTGGTCCGTTCTAATTTTAGTTGCAAGTGCAACTTCTATCTATCGGATTTAAGTCGGATTAAGTGCTATAGGGGTTTTCCGATTAAAACAAGATACAATCCATACTAATATTATAAATGGGAAAGTGTGTCTGTCTGTCTGTCTGTTTGCTCTTTCTTTCACGGCAAAACGGAGCGACGGATTGACGTGATTTTTTAAGTGGAGATAGTTGAAGGGCTGGAGAGTAACATATGCTACTTTTTGTCTCTTTCTAACACGAGCGAAGCCGCGGGCAAAAGCTAGTTTATTATATAAGTCCTTTTGGTCCGTTCTAATTTTAGTTGCAAGTGCAACTTCTGTCTATCGGATTTAAGTCGGATTAAGTGCTATTGGGGATTTTTGATTAAAACAAGATACAATTTAAAATAAATCGGCAGTAGAGGGATTCGGAATTAAGTGGTGTAACCCGGAATAGCAGTTGGTCTCGACTGTAAGTTGTAGACCTTTGTTAAGCCGCAATTATATTATGCTGACGCCGCGTGTCGCAACGCGTGGGTAAGCTATCGGTTACATACATTTAGTACTGGATTGATTACATTAGTCCCGTCCCGCGTGTCGCAGAGCCTAGTACTAAATGTATGTAACCGATAGCTTACCCACGCGTTGCGACACGCGGCGTCAGCATAATATAATTGCGGCTTTAGTCGGTACTAACCTTTACAAGTCCAAATGTGTTTAAGTCTAAATGGGTATCGTGTTACTTAGTAACTGGATAATGGAGGATAATCATTCCATGTGAAAATTTTGTATTCATCCATCAGTTGGATAAGATGCTAACTCCAACATTACTGATGCGGTCGTTGACATTATAATTTACAAATATAGTAAATTGTTTTTATACCATTTTTTATAACACTATAGAAGCCTTAAAGAATTTATGAATTACTTATTATTCAAGGAGGAGTACGGGCATCACTCTTATCAATCGATTGTTTTAGGGTTCTGTAGCCCAAAATTGCCGATGCTGACACCATACCACTAAGATCACGCTAACTGTCTGTCTTTCTGACCAACATTTTTAAGCCATAATATATGGACAGAATGGAAATCGATCTAAAAATAAACACAGTCATC
Organism: Athetis lepigone; assembly: GCA_033675125.1. Lineage (NCBI taxonomy): Eukaryota > Metazoa > Arthropoda > Insecta > Lepidoptera > Noctuidae > Athetis > Athetis lepigone. The sequence goes on along the minus strand of CM066225.1, from coordinate 9,920,554 downwards.
AAAAGTAAACTTTACCTAATAAAAAAAACGATACCGGAATCCTTTTTTTTTTTTTTTTGGTGAGTGGGAAATCATCCAATGACTGCTCCCGTCCTGGGTGCGACGGGAGGGCGTGTCAGACTCTTACTGACTAAAACCCACTCATGTTCCTTCGATTGCCCTTTATGTTCCGAGGTCACGGAAACTATTATAAACATTCCGCAACCCCGGCAGGCGTTGGCCCTGTTGGGCCCCTTCCTGTGCTGACTCCTTCTCTTTGAGGCGCGCGTGGAACAAAACGCGCCGTCTACGCGGTATACCGGAATCCTATGGATTATACGTTTTTTTTTTTCTTTTATCATAAATTATAATTTTATTATTATAGCCCAGTACGGAATTTTTGGCGCGAGGCGGTTTCACGCTTGAAAGATTTTCGAGATGCATAGTTAAGAGGAAGTTCGAGGCATCAGCGAACAAGTTCAAACAAAATCAAAGTGTGATACTGTCCTTCAAACATATGTTACTCATGACGTGATAGCAGTTTACTCTGAAATATTGCGAAGTGAGGTTTTATCACATAAGACTTAGGTGATATATAGTTGTTACTAGCTTTTGCCCGAGGCTTTTTACAATTTTACTCATAAAACGCAAAACCCTGTTGCACATAAGTACTGCACTTATTTCAAACTACTATTAGCTGACCCCGATAGACTTTGTCCTAACTGAACCAGCACACTGCATACGCTATGTCAATTTTGCGTGTGTTTTGTTTCTGTGAATTTTGGTCATAATTCTTATTTATTGTTTTTTTTATTATTTTTTTGCTTGTTATCCTGCTGAAAAAGAATTCTATTTCTTCGTTATTATTTCGATATAAATAGTGTAAATTAGGAAAAATATTATGTATAGATAAGCATTTTAAATAATTAAAAAAAATTAGTGGCTACCTGCTTTTCACAATAAACACACTCTGCAAGTTTCATGTCTCCAGGACCAGCGGTTTAGGCTGTGCGTTAATATGTCAACTGACAGTCAATCGTCCGGGGTTGCGGAATATTTATAATAGTTACCGTGACCCTGGAACATAAAGGGCAATCGAAGGAACATGAGTGGGTTTTAGTCAGTAAGAGTCTGACATGCCCTCCCGCCGCACCCAGGGCGGGAGCAGTCATTGGATGATTTCCCACTCACCAAAAAAAAAAAAAAACAGTAATTCCCAGTCAAGAGTGATTGACTGTCTGATGATATATAATATTATCTTTTAACATACGTTATAATTTAATGCATTACCTCGTTACATAATATGGAGTCAGAATTTTATTCTCACAAAAGTAAAGTCGCAGCAGTAAATTGAATTATAAATAAATCTTTAATTACAAACTGAAAAAGTACACTTCGAACACTCTGATGTAAGTGAAAATAAACAAACTGAAATCGAGCGAGTTACTGACGAATATTACTTTCATAAGTACACATGCATGGCCCGTGGCAATTTAATTTGTATACGTTCGGTAGTTTGACGTATTTCGGATGATCTGTGCTAGCCTTTATAAAGAGACATTTCGAATTTCAAATATGTATGGCGACAAGGATTTAATGGTGCGACTTCATTTGGCGCTATGGCAAAATATTCGCGTGTTCGATGCAACGCAATATCAGCCTTATTCTAATTAGGTTAGAGAATACATTGTATTACCCAAGTTACACTAATAGTTTGCGAAATACGCCAAGTGAAGTCGTTATTTATTTATTTATTTATGCAAAAAGCAATTAGTACAACACCTTACAGTTTTCTACCAAGACGATGTTATACACACACATAAAACTAACTATACATGTCATAAATATATAAAAAAAAAACATAAAACTCCAAAGCCAACATTTACTCAAATAATTATCAAAATTAATTAAAAAAGTACAAAGAAAATAAAATCATTAATCAAATACAAAAATAACATTAAATAAAATTAAGGAACAAAATTACAAATAACAAATACATATAGTCATGTCATAAGTGACATGACATGACTATATGTATTTGTTACATATTTGTAATTTTATATCTTAATATAGTATGTATGTAAGGGCTTATTTCCTAAGTCCACCTTAAAATCAAGTACCTATTATTTCTTGCTGTATGTAACTCGTGTAATAACATAATTAAAGGCAGTCATGTACCATATTTTGTGATGTTTCATTCAATCTTACACCCGATCTTTTATAAAGGACAACCCGCCTGCAAAGATCATTTTTGACCTTTTGAAAAAAAAAAATACTATTGACATGCGTAAAGATGTTATGCGTGGCATATTAAAAATGACAAACAAACAAACTTTTTCACATTATTATTTTAGTATAGATTCATAACAAACTGATAAAGGTACGCCAATTCTATAACGTGTCTGGTATCTCATTCGCTGCAGTCGAGTGCATAATCTAGACAATGTATTCACCGAAGTAAAATAGGTTATTGTGATGAACGGGTGACGTAATCAATAAGCCGGCCTGATTTTCATATCGAAATGCTCGACCACCATTTCCTATTAGCAGACTTAATACCGAACATTTCAAAATTCGGTATTATAAAGTTTTATTTTAAGAAAAGCTTATTTATGTGGCTTCTTCGAAATTTATACAAACTTTCGTCTCCTATTTTAACCTACTTAGGTTTTTTCCGAAAATCACTTCTTAACGATAGATGCAATATAAAAAAGAACTACTGTGTTCAGGTTTCTATCTTCAGTAAGTCAAACTAATTAAAAAGCTTGTCTGTCTCTATCAAAAGATTTTATAATGTGTGTATTTTTCTCGTTGGCAAGGTAATAGATTTTTTTAGCACTAGAGCAGTCATTTAATATCACTTGTTATACTCCTCCCTCCTAATCGTGCAGTTTTAAGCCACCAACACGGAATTGGTCACCCTGTAAGCATGTAACTGTTGCATGTCTCACATTACATTTAATCGTATGTCATGCATTTGCAACTTTAATCCATACTCATATTATAAATGGGAAAGTGTGTCTGTCTGTCTGTATGTTTGTCTTTCTTTCACGGCAGAACGGAGCGACGAATTGACGTGATTTTTTAAGTGGAGATATTTGAAAGGATGGAGAGTAACATAGGCTACTTTTTGTCTCTTTTTAACGCGAGCGAAGCCGCGGGCAAAAGCTAGTTTTATATAAAATAGTGAGCCAATAATAACACCATTAATCCTTTATCTTTAACCACATACCAGCTTCTTTTTGAAGTAAAACCATACTTATATTATAAAGGCAAAAATAACTCTGCCTGTCTTGCTTTCACACCAAAACAAACAAACCACAAAAAAAGACGTTTTTATACCAAAATTACCACAAGAACGGGAACTATGCGGGTAAAACCGCGTGTGGCTGCTAGTCTATGATATAGAAAATTAAACATAAGTATTATGTAATATCTCAATACATTATGATTGATGAGCATAAAGTAGAAAATCATTACAAAATAATTCGGATTCGTTCGTCCAGAATTGTAGCTTTTTGTGATTATTGTGCCGAACTCAAACGTGTTAATAATTGAATGTGAAATAATCAGACTCTCATGACGTATTTCATTATACTGATTTTAATATTGTACGAAGAAATCGTAGAAATAATTTAAAATTTATGTGAGTTATTGGTGCTGATTCTTTTGTTAACAAATTAAACTGAATTTAAGTTGTGCATATTTCATCTTCTACTCAATTAGGAAATGGACAGAAAATACATATTATTTTACTCCTGACAAATTTTTCGGCGTCTAACGCAAATCAACGTATTTTAAAATAACTTATTTAGCATCTTAGATTGTCAGGACTAAATTAATATTTTATCGTCTGACCTTAATGACATGGAAAGAAAATAATACACTGAACTTAAATTTATTTAACTTGGTGAAGGAAATCAGCACTACTGGCAAATTGCAGTCACTTTTTTATTCTACGGTAAAGCTAAGGCTACAACTAGTAAAGAAAATTTAAGGGAGCCAATATTCCAATCTTTTTGGAAGCTATAATATTTTGAAGTTAAAACAGTAGTTATTCTGAATAAACGGATCTTGATGTTTGATAAACCATCTTATATCTGATCATCACACATGACCACACGGGTAACCCTTTTTTTTACAGAATTGGTATTGCCATACAATATGACAATCCTGCCTTCAGGAAGGGGGCCAACAGGGCCAACGCCTGCCGGGGTTCCGGAATGTTTATAATAGTTACCGTGACCCTGGATCATAAAGGGCAATCGAAGGAACAAGAGTGGGTTTTAGTCAGTAAAAGTCTAGCACTCCCTCCCGCCGCACCCAGGACGGGAGCAGTCATCTGATGATTTCCCACTCACCAAAAAGAAAAAATCCTGCCATTTGATTTTTTTTATAAGTATTACATAATTATTTCATTGACTGGTTTACTAGCTTTTGCCCGCGACTTCGTCCGCGTGGAATAGTTCCCGTTCCCGGGGGATTTTCGGGATGAAAACTATCCTATGTCATTTCTCGGGTCTCAGACTATATCTATACCAAATTTCATTCAAGTCGGTTCAGTGATTTATGCGTGAAGAAGAGACAGACAGACAGACAGAATTAATAGTACAGATTGCATTTATTCAACTATTAAGTTTAGATTCTCTGACATTGGTGAAAGAAATCATTTCAACCAAACACTTATCATGAATCACATGTCTCTCATCTATTCCCAATTATATGAGGGTTGGATTCCAATTTAATTGGAGCCAGCTCAATACCAGTGTTTTAAACGGAGCAACTGCCTATCAGAGCTCCACAATTCAATTACCGAGTAACACGATATCGCTTGGTTAGACTCATTGTCAGACGTTCTGGCTTCTGACTAACCGTAACGTCTGTCACAGACCTACGAATGACAACCGAAATGCACTAATATGTACTTTTCGAGGCACGGGATGTACATTTTAATTAAAAAAATATCTTTGGCACTAAGTCACTGAATTTACAATCAAAGAAAATCTGGAATCGCCAGAAACAAAATTGTTGAAAAACCTGAAATATACCAAACAGGTGCCCAACAATGATAAATTATTGACCTTCCCCGTTTCACCATGAAGAAAAAAGTCAATGGAGACACCAAGAAAGAAATTGGGTAGTTTACACCATTAACCAATAAATGTTAGACACAATTTCCATAAAACCTCTTTTAATTTCAGCCCAATAAATTCGGTTCATTTTCAATTTGCTATAAAATTTGATTTTTAGTTGCTTTGAAATCAATAAATAGATAGTCAACTGAGTTGTTATTTTAGTGACGTCATAAGTTGCCATTGCCATACAAAATCTATTGGAGAATTTCGTTTTGACAGCTCATAAAAAGTACGTCAATTGATAATGGCCTAACTGCCGTATTGTATTTGTTCCTGTTGTCCCCATAATGGGGACAGGGTTAATGGGGACAGCAGGAATACACCAATTATACAACAAGAAGGCAGTAAGTTATGACTTTTACCAGTCATAGAAATGTAGCCACGTTGCCAAATTCCTGGCAAACCAGATGTACAGTTACTAATGAAACAACCAGTTGGACGATTTTGTTTGTCCAATTTGGATTATCCCTACTGACTGCTGATTGAGAAGTTTAGGCTTTGGATTTAAGTACGAAAACTTTGAATTGGTTTGGTTTAGGTAGATTGTGTATGTAGGTAAGGAATGACGAGAAACCCCTAAATAGCTTAGAAGTTTCTTGAAAAAAGATGCATCGATGTTTCTGAATGGTTTTACATAATATATTTATATTATAATACTTTGTGTTTAGTAAATTGATTGTATAGTTTAACCTAAGACAAGATAGCAGGTTTTTCTGATCGCATAAATGGATCAAACTTTATATATCATCTAACTTCCCTATTATTATTGTACACTGGAAAGCCAAAGATTTTATCTCCCCTGAAAAAATGAATTAAAACCAAGATGAGAATGTACAAATGTCAAACATTTTCATTCTTTATCCAACGACTTGCTAAACCTTTGATCGCATTTAAATCGCCCAGGAGAGTATTACTCCTCCTACATATTCACGACACGTTCGTTTTCAATTATCCCTATTACTGGAGAACTCACTTATTCAAGTTATCGATTAACAATTCAAGTAAAATAAATTCGACACTTACACAAAGGGGTACTAGGAATGCCCGAGGCGACAGAACTGACGTTCAAGCGCGCCTGTGACGCGTGTCGGCTACGAGTCGCTACGAGCCGCTACGAGGATCTACGAGGTGCTACGGGCCAAGCATACGAATGACTATATCGAGAATCCGTAGCGGCTTGTCTAACATAACCAAATTGAATTCAATCAATTATAAATTGTTTTAAATTGTTATTTGGACTTAAATTAACAGATGGTCTTCAACTGGCGTGACTAAGAATGATTATTTCCAGCTTGTTAAAGTCCAAATAAATCATGATGAGGAAGAAATTAAAATTAAAGTGTGAAGTTGTAAATTAATCACATTTACGCTACATGTCATGGCAAATAAATTGTAACTAGCACATAATATTTTACACTAATTAATTTTAAACGTTCAGCTATAAATTATGGGCCGATGTATGTTTATTTTGTTTTAAGTAGAAATTTGCCGCAGGTATTACACGTGTGAAATATTATCCTCACCGAAAAACCACTTCAGTTTCATTAAAATGATTACTAATGTGGATCAATTAAAACATTAGTTTTTAAAACAAGTTAGTACTGATTTTCCAAGAACTAAAACAATATTTTATTAATAAACAAATAAATACTTGTAAAAGGTACTTTAATGAACGTAAACACGTCTCCACAGATCTCAAGAAATTATATCAGCTAGATACATAATATTGTTACAAGTAAACATAAAATTCAATCTTTTATTCATCCACAAATGTACAACATTACATCGACTCCCAAATGTCTCTTAGCTCAACTCATACGCATATTTTCTTTACAAAAATAGAACCCTTTCAAGCAATCATAAGCATCATTCCCATATTTGCACGTATATACGCAACAAACATACATTCAAAGTAACATATGAAGCAAGCGTTAGCATGCCGAGACAAAGAAACGGTAAATATGTACGGCACTGAATAATGAATATCTCGGGATGTTGTCGGTGACGCATTTGTTTATAAAGTTGTGCTTACACGAGCGAATTTTCTGGAAATTTTGACGGTAACGGTTGAGTGCTTAGCTGTTATCATAATTATCATTCGTTAGACTACTGCTAGATATAGGCCCTCTTGTTAGAGCCTACTTACTAAGGAACTTTGAGCCGTATTTCATTAGAACACCGTTGTGCCACTTGGTAAATATAATGGCAAATATGTGGTTAGGCAAATATCCAAGGTAAGTTTTTGTTGATGCCAAACCTGAATAAAGATTGTTCTTAATTAAGGACTGAATCGATTCCAATACTTTTTTGAGCCATGTTATATTATCCCAAAATTAAAAAAAAAAGTGTGATGGTGGACAAACAACCTTAGGAATAGATATTGACCAAAATCAGCCAGATTAGTGTTAGATTAATGCTCGTTATGTCGTTCGTACCTTACTTTTATTATAACAAGAGTGTATATGAACTGTAACTGTGGTGGAATAACTGACTCCATCTTGCAGCAGCACAATGGATTGCATTTTCAAAATTATCGTATTTTTTTATTTAGTGTGTTTTTTTTTATTGGTTAACACCAGCCTAATATTTTGGTATTAGAGGACAATAAGGCACGAGCTTTAATCACGCCGAAGTAAATATCAAAACTTGCTAATCTATAAATTAATGTCAAAACATACTAATCCCCTTTTTATCCCTTTAGGATTTTAATTCCCAAAAAACCTTTCTTGTTTCAAGTTTCATGTCTAGAAGACCAGCGGTTTGGGCTGTGTGTCGTTTCCATTTCATACAAATAATATTATTATATAGATGTAAAATAAGTTAAAGCCCTCCTTTGATGTTCAATTCAATGTGGAAACAAAATCAAATTAACTAAATCTTAAAAAACATAAAAGGAGGTCATCAAAAAACCCGTATTTTAAATACCAAGTCCAGTTATGTTTTTAAGATTTAGTTTATTTAAGATGAGCTTCTGTCCGAGATATTTTCTTCGTGAAAATCAGGTATACCATGATACATAGTTTAGGGCCCTCCGCCCTCTAGACGAGGGACATTTTTAAAGTCGTCATATTATGCTCACATGTGACTAATAAAAATATAAAATAAACCGTAAAGTAAACCGTAGTTGAATTATCTCAATAAGGCTCTCAAAAACTAAAAAAGGACACCCTAGCACTCGCGGTTTCATCGTGTCACTAACCTATGATAAGAGAGTAAAGTAGGTATGATCCGTTCTTCTTTCGAGGTAATCTAGCGTGCGTGTCAACAATTTATAAATTTTATGAGTCATTTGGTAAAAAATGAGGTAGTGGTGCTGATTCTCTTGTTCACAAACTTAACTAAATTTAAGTTAAATGCATCTTTCTCTTTCCATTTCTTAAAGAAAAGGACAGAAGATACATTTTAGTTTAATCCTGTCAAATTAGACAGCGCCTGAAGAAAATTGACGTATATTTAGACGCTATGTTTTTAAATCGCGTCTAAATTATCTATGGAGTGTCTAAATTTGACAGGACTTCTGTCCTTTTCTTAATTAAATGGAAAGGGAAAGATGCACTAAAACTTAAATTTACGTTAGGTTGTGAATAGGAGAATCAAACTCAAACTCAAATCAATTAATTTCTAATAGACCATTTAAAAGGCACTTTAGAACGTCAAAAACAAAGAAAAAAAAGTGAGCCGTCACGGGACGCCTGGCAGATGTGAAACATCGACATTATTTTGTAAAAGTAATATGATAAAAGCGTGGCGACGCGTTCGCCACGCCAGAAATTTGTTTTACGTGCGGCTATAGATGTTTCACATCAAAAATGAATCTAGTTGCCTATTCCAAAAAGTTGATTCGTATGGAGAAGAATGGGCAAGAAACTCCATACTTACTCTTTTAAAATAATGTTGTTACAATATTATTATTCGGTACCATTGTTTTTTTACATATTTGGAATGTGAATCGAATAATGAATAGCCTCTTTCAATATGTCCTTTGTCTTACCTAACACGGTGTAGATAGTACTTCGACACAAGTGACTGCACGTGACGAGCAGCGAAGTGTCACGTATTCTTCCGCGAAAACGACGATATATGATACTCTTCGGCAAAACTCTTCCTTGAGGAAGATCAATTTGGTATAAAGTAAAATAGAATATTATTATGAAAAACTAGCTGGCAAGCGGGTTTACTCGCGGAGTACCTGTTTCCGTGGGATAAAAACTATCTGTGTTTTCTTAAGATATCATTTAAATCGGTTAAGTTCTTTTGGCGGAAAAGCGAGACCGACAGAGATACTTTCGCATTTATAAAATTAATATGTGCTAGTCCTCCATACTAGTAAGGGCTGTGTTACACTCTGTTATTAGTAGTAGGTAGTAAAAATAGTACTATTATATATGTCATTACTGTGTTGTTGTCGTACTTAAATTTAAAAACATCGCGAATGCAGCAAAATAAAAAGTTGATAACATCGAAACGACTGAACCGATACTGATAAAACGTTTATCTATGAACCTTTGCTAGGTGCAGTAACGGTGTCGCAGACAGACGAACAAAACACAAACAGACAAACACACATACTAACAGACACACATACGTAGCGGTCAAACTTAAAACTGGTGTTTTAACTTTTGATCGACCTCCGATGCAAAGGTATGGTTACCTTTGCATCGGAGGTCGATCAAATCTTTCCGACCTCCGTACTAGTAAAGGATGTATCACAATAACAATGTAATATTAGTAGGTAGGTAGGTATTGTGTATTAGTAGGTAGGTATTGTGTCATAATATTGTGTTACGTAACAGAATGCTAAACGTACTCTATACAATTTAGGTAATGTCTACAGGTATTTGAAACAGCTATAAGATTTGCAAGCGAGCTAACAGGCCATTCACTTCGGTTAAGAGTCCGCATGAAAGTTGAATGGAAATAAATTTAGTTGTGAATGGGTTTTAATGGATCTTGAAACGTAATAGGAGTGCTCCGGTTATGCAGGATGTTTTCGCTTTTAAATATTACTATGATGGAATAGATAAATAAATTAGTGTTAGTTTACGATTCCCTTAAACGATTTCTGAATCAATACGTAAAGAAAATGCGATTATTACTATTATTTTTAAATATAATTTGCCTATTTAATCACTTGCTCAATTTATTATAGTCTCGTTTTTAATTATTTTGCACAAAAAAGATTAAAACATAAAACAAACGCTTCTATAGAACCTCCTTCAAGACTGGCTGTATGAAATGAGCTCTCAGCCACGCGAAAAACATTTTATTACTTTATTACGACCATGCAAATATAACCACGCGGGGTTGCAGCAACCTGAAAACTAAAATGGCTACCGACTGCGTTGAAGAACGCAAATCTAGGGCACAATCTAAACTAACTCACGCCACTTTACATTTTCTCAATGCGTTTTTAAAATGCTAGGTCTACTGGAAATCCACCAATCGGTGTTCGGTAAAATCCTGTTTGCAAGTACATTTTGCGTTCCGATTGGCCCGTTTTAAGTTGAATGGTCATGTGAGCTCTCATTTCTTGGACTTCAGAATTATATTCGATTTTATTGCATTGAATTTTGTATTTTAATTTTTATATCTGCACAACTCTTTTATTGCTTCAACAAGTCTAATGCTGACGTTGATTTATGTTTACTGCCGTTTTTCAATGGTTGAATTTCGACCGTAATGTTTTTTCTATTTTATTTTCTATATTGTATGGTTTTAAACTTCAAATTTATTCATGTTCCCCAGCAACTTCATTGTCTAGGTCTGATAGACAGTAGCTTTACGTAAAATACTAAAATTCAGTTGGATCCGATTAGATTGTACGTGTATAGTTATACTTAGTTGAGAAAAGGCTATGAAGATGGAGTACACCTCAATCCAAAATAAAATAAAGAAACAATAATCTACTATTTTTTGTTTACACCGTAAGCTACTGACACCAAACAGTAACAAAGTATGCAAGAACCGTCTCGGGCTGACCCATTTTGTTAGCAAGATCACGTCGTCATAACAATTTTTCACCAAATTGTAACACCAACATCAAATGTTACAATAAGATTCTTATTCAACGCACAACACGAGACTTTGTTGTTTTTATTGTGCCTTCAATTTTTATTCCCTTGCCAAGCCACAAACCTAGATTTTTATAGACTTGAGAAATATGTAGAAAATCGTTCACCGTTTATGCGTCAACACGTAACTAATCTGTTCTCGTGGTTCGATAACGTGAATCTTATTAAAGAAGTTACTTTGAAGCGTGTTTTAAGCTGTGTTTAGTGATAAACTTGAGGTTGGATATTGAGATTGATATTCTTTTTTACACTTTTGTGTTTCAAAAGTACGATCTTGGGCTAGGTTGCTTCTTTGGATCCTAATACAAAGAGTCTTTACTCCATCTTCTCCTCCGCTGTTCTTTCTTGGTGAATTTCGGTCCAGGATCTTAGACAGATAAATTGTTTTTTTCGGGACTCGTCGAACTTTGTTGCTCGGTGCTTTTCTGGCGTACTCCACTGTGGATTCTGGCTTTCAGGAGCTGCGGGGTTAGGTTAGGTTAGGTTAGGTTAGGTTAGGTTAATGTTGCAGGATTGTCGAAAAATAGAGCCCAGAAGATTACGATCAACATAGCATTATAAATCTCATGAACACGTCCTTAACTCCGTGTTATTTTATGTTCATAAAAAATGTTTAAAGTGGCTTACCTATTCGAACGCTATAAAGTAATTATAATACTTCTTTACCCCGCTATAACATCGTTAGTAGGTCACATTATAACGCAAACTAATCACGTGTTTATAAAGTGCACCTTACACACCTTTATTTGTTAATTTCATGAACATCTGTTAATAAATTGTAAGAAATAAAATGAGAATGTTGTGAAATGTAAGTTAGTTTCAACATGGCGTGCCGGTCTATTCAGAAAAAGTCGCCCTTAGTGAATATAGGTGAAGAGGTCTTTAGGTGAGCTGTTCATCTACAAAGTGCTAGGAATTCTCAGTTAATTTTTTTTGGTAGTTACATACTTGTAGAGCTCATTGAAGGAGAAAGTACTCCCACTAAACCCATTTTTGTTACAAACTAGCGTTGCTGTGTTTTAAATTGAAGGCTGCAATGGGTGAAGCAATTGAATTTGAGACATCTCTGTGTCGGGGATGGCAGCTAGAGTAGCCATTTTTTTTTTGGCGGTAATTACCACGTAGCATCTAAATCTCTAAGCAGTTAGTCTGTCAACTTTTAACAATGAAATAAAAATAACTAAAATACTTCGCTCACTGAAACTCATCTAGGGAGAGTATTTCATATTCGTATTCTTTATTGCACAGAACCAAGCACACATGTTATTTATGCTTGGTTCCGGTAATCTCAGAGCTAGATAGTTACAGTTCGTACATATTAGCCTACTTTATTCCCAACTAGCCTTTGCACGCGACTTAGTCCGCATGGAATAATAGTTTCCGTTCCCAGGAGATTTTCGTATGAAAATTACCCTAATGTCATTTCTCAGGCCCTATACTATATCTGTACCAAATTTCATTTAAATCGTTTCAGTTGCTCAGACGTGAAGAAGATACAGACAAACAGACAGCCAGAATATTAGTATTATTTTGTTGTTTTGACGATTTTAAGAACTCTAGTCCATAGTTTTCAAAATCTAATCAGTCTTCAAATGCGTCAGGAGTAGACAAACAGATACTGTGCTGGACTTTTGCATTTTCCAGATTAACAACACACGAGGACGTGTGCATTGCAGAATGGCCGTGTCCCATCCGATCATTAGTACGGACATGAAACGAATCGCAAGCGCGCCAGTGGCAACACCACTTGGGCGGGACAGGTCTGTTAGTCTAGTAGGTGACCCTGACTGCTAAGCTGGAGTCCGTGGGTTTGATTCCCACCCAGAACAAACTTTGTGAGATGAGCTTGATTGTTTGTTCTGTGTCTGGGTGTAATTTATTTATAAATTATGTAAGTATGTTTATCAGTTGCCTGATTAACATAATATACTGGTTGCCATTTTGTTTTAGTTATTTATCTGACTTTGTTTAAGGTAAGTAATATAGTTCGTAAATCTTATTTTCTTTTAAAAAGTCTAGATAAATAAAAAAAAAACAGTAACAGAATAGTCGGTAAAGTGTTGAGTGACACCAATTTGAGAGGACATGTCCAGTATCTAACTGCGATGGTTGATTGATGCTGCAGCAATTACATACAACATAAAGTCAAGCTTTATTACCCAAGGGTGACACAGACATGTATGGAATTTGGATAGTCATTTTTTCACTATGTACTGGGATCTCTGAAACATGGGCCTCATATAGATAAATCTTTTTCCAGAAATTTTGTGTAAAAAACGTTGAGTTCCTGACGTGTTACAGTTAAGCTAAAAGGTTTTGACTTTGTTGTGTTTTGTTTTTGAAATGTCACCTCAAATCTTTCTGCTTCTTTCATCAAGAGACCACCTCAATTATTAATGTTCATGGTTCTCGCATAATTTGACCAATACGGTTGTATGGACTTTAAAAGAAGCTTTAACTTCTAAGTTTGTTTCGGATTTTTCTTTTTAAAATAGTAGGCTAAAGAACGTTCTCACCCACCCCCACCCGAACGAACGAACGAACGAACGTTCGCCCCACCGTTCACTTAAAATAAAATAAAATCTATATTGACGTCTAAAAGTGATAGCTTTAAACCAATTGACAAAATTAATATAATTTTCAAGGGTATTTTACTGACTAACGTTGTTGTATTGGCTGGTCTTCATTAAAAAGCTGACAATAGAACCGAGACTTCATCAGCTTATTTAACTCGATTGTGGATGTAACACTAAGGCTTGTAAGTCCGAATCAGACTTGCACACGACCTTTCAACAACATTCTATAGAACATTGACACAATCATAACATTCATCAGTAATGTAAATACCTATAGCTAAGAATACATCTTTTGGTATGTATAATGCGCCATTTCACGTGTTCAACTAGAAACCTGACCTTCTCCACTTCACCTTTCTCCACCACTTTTCCTTGAAATCACGTTTCCTGACATATAATAACATTGCTTAGAAAAGCTGTTATCCGATATAATTAAAGTTCTCATAATACGATCTCCCATCATGCTATGGCGTGCCGCTTTCATTGTGAACCAAACCTTTGTGTTACTAAACTGTTACTAATGAGACCCAAACACGACCCAACCGATTTTATTTGAATTTGGAACATTATTTAAATCATTAGACAACATTATACGCCGAACAGGTCATTACGTTAAATTGATGTTTACCCAAAAATATTGAACGCAATGTTTTCTTAGATCAAAAGAAGAAAAAAATGCTTTCTATTTTTCACGGTGGCAAAAATAATTTGATTTCACTGGAGGGATGTTGGCAGTTGATTTTAAATTTAACTTCTCTGAACTTTGCAAAGTGGAATGGATTTTTTATGTACCTCCCAACATTAAGTGTTTATTTTCGTGAGAAATTTTCTTTTTACTTATTAAGTTGGGAAATCTTGATAGGCGGATTTTAAGAGCGTTAAATTATTTTTTTTGCTCGATAATGTAATAATGGTAGTATTAAGTAAATCTAGAAACGCTTTATATCAGTAAACTTAACATTTAAAAATATTTATGAAGTTCTCCGAAAAGATTTTCGTGGGCAGCGTTTTGTTAAAGACTCATCCTTTAAATAGTTTTTGGTAAAGCCTAGACTAAAAATGCCGTAACAAAGATAATAAAAAAAAATGTTTTTTGACACAGACAAAGTAAAAATAACAAATGTTAAACAAAAATAAAGACGTGTAGTTCAACTGAACCTTGTTTGATTTAAAACAAATCAAAAAGTAAATCCTAACCCATAGCGATATAACATCCCTTTTTATCACTGTCGCCCATATTGCTCTTCCATTCAACACAGATCAGAACACAATTAAACTCCGATCCAAATTACCAGATATTAGTTCAATCTGTATTAGGAGTTAATGCTTTCAAATCCAGCGAACGTTTTAGAGAACGCATTATGTCAGGCACAATCCCCCGTACTCGGTCATACGGAATATCACCGGGCCGCTGCTTCCAGCTCGATCACCGGGATTACATGCTGTGAATACTAAGGCGAATAATGGACTAGAAGCGATAAAGAGAATAATGAGATAATATTATGTTCATAGTTCTGTTGTAAGTTGGTGTTTATGAATATTAACAATATTATAATATTTACTCCTTGTACGGTCCAGCCGTACAATTAATACCTATCATGTAATTCATTTAACATAATTATAATAAGCAATTGTGTACCGCGTGCGCTTTAACTTGAGTCAGTTCACGGTCTGCATTTGCCGCGGTAACTCACATTAGCATCAATAAACAGTGTATGTGTTTTCCTGTAATAAACAGTATCATTACAGAACTATCAGACTATCATTTATAAGTGTCCCGTACATCTTTTTGGTCCTTCGAGCCACCGAATTGGCGGACCCCAATCGCGTGTTAAAAAGCAAACAGCGTGGTGACAGTTCGCCGAAACAGTGAGTGGATTAACCTAACGCTATCAGAAGCAACCAATAGGTAAGAAAGCAGCAAATATTTCTTTATCATCGAGGCTACATCACCATCTCCAAGATGGAGGACCTACTCGAAAATCAAAATCAGATTATGCAAGGCATGGATCAGCTTTTGCGTAATTTCAAAAAGGATGGAGCAGAAAGAAAAACCACCAGTTACATCAAGGCACGCCTAGAGCTTCTCGATAAATATTGGGAAGAGTTTCAGTCCAATCACATTAAGTTATCAGAATCTAAAGAACGTGGCTACAGCTACTTTTTAGAGAACTATTATCATAAAACTAGGACCTTTTATAATGAGGCACGTGCATTGATTCAGCAGAGCAAGGGAACGGTTATCAACCCCAAGTTTGTCGAAGCACCGACTACTCCACAGCCATCATTGCAAGCAGCTGAAGTGGAGAAGAGTCAAGGTATGGGAAGTGGATCAACTGATATAGATGCAGGAGATGAACAGCAATCAGCCAGCAAGGTTAGTGCTAAGTCTCCGGTATTTTACACTTCGCAAGGTAACAGCAGTAAGCTCGAAGAGATGCTGCGTAAACAGAAAAGCAATATTAAAGCATTCTCGCGTACTATTGCCATCATAGACTTGGATAAAATATCTGAGAAATGGGAATTTGAAGATACATTGCAATCTGTTCAATCAAGGTGGGCAACAATAGACTCATTGCATTGGGAGATTGACAGCGAGATGTTTGAAGCAAATGAAGAATACGAAGAGTTGTTCAGCAAATACGAACAACTTTATCAAGATATCAAGAAAAATATCAACCGAAAAATGTGGTCTGTCTCTCACCGTGAGAAGAGTACCCCAACGATGGACATCCCAACATTTAACGGGAACTATCATCAATGGGTAGCATTTAAAGATCTGTTCACGGAATCAATACATAGCAATCGTTCTATCTCCGACGCACAAAAAATGCAGTTTTTAAAATCTAAGCTTAGGGGAGAACCGGAGAGACTAATCCAGCACTTGCATATCAGCACCGAGAACTATAAGGTCTGTTGGGACATATTAAACCACAGATACAATAACACCAAGTTAATATTTAGTTCTCATATCAATATTCTTTTATCAATACCAAATATGCAACAACAGTCAGCTTCACAAATCAAGAAACTGTATGACACCACCAATGAGTGTCTGAATGCGGTCAAAAGCCTTGGAGTTGACATAGCAACGTGGGATCCATTTATAGTACACATTTTATCATTGAAACTGGATCAACAAACCCACCAAGACTACACGGACTCTCTAAAAAATCCACGAGATTTGCCAACATTAAGCGAATTTATGGGATATCTAGAGAATAAGTTTACGTCACTAGAAGCATCACGGCGGAAGCAAGATGGGCCGAAATCAGACAACAAGTCGCAGCAAGAGACCAACAATAGCAAGAAACATTTCCATAAAACCAATAAATCATTTTCTAACAATTCAGCTACTAAAAAACAATGGAAATGTCCTATGTGTGACGAAAATCATCGCATATTTAGTTGCAAAACTTTCTAGAATTCAACATCGGATTCAAAATGCAAGACAGTCAATACGCTAAATTTATGCAAAAACTGTCTTTATGACCACAAAGGTAAAGCATGCATTTCCGAGAAAAGATGTCGTGAATGTCAAGGCGATCATAATACCTTGTTACACGATTCCTACTCGGGTTCCTACTCGAAGTCTGACGCAAGCGCTTCGACATCAAAGGAACGCAAAAATGTCACACACGTATCGAATCCAGAGATATCTGAAACCTTGTTGGCAACAGCGCAAATCAAAGTTATGGGGATAAATGGGGTATATTACCCTATGCGTGCCTTAATAGATCAGGGATCACAAGTATCACTAATCAAAGAAGACGCTGCACAAAGATTGGGACTTCCTCGACGAGCATGCAAGGGAGTTGTGTTGGGAGTAGGTGCCAAGGAAAATAACTGCAAGGGTGTGTTACACATTGAAGCATCAGCAGTGTACACAGACTTCATTTTTTCCACTGAGGTACTAATCATGAAAACTCTGCTATACAATCTGCCCAATCGATCGTTTCAAAAGCCATCATGGGCTTGTCTAGAGCATGTTAATCTTGCGGACCCTGAATATAACCTTAGTCGTCCAGTCGACATACTGCTTGGAGCTGATGTTTACTCATCAATAATCATGAATGGCCTCATCAAGGAGGGCGATTCACAGGTAGTGGCGCAGCAAACACGCCTGGGCTGGATTCTAAGTGGGAACGTTATATCATATCAATGTAGTGTTGTCCTAAACAATATAGAGGATATTCAAAGGTTTTGGGCAATCGAAGACGTTGCTGACGACGATCAAAATAAGTTGTCAGAAGAAGAACATCAGTGCATACAGCGTTACAAGGCAGATACATCAAGAACAGAAGATGGTCGATACATTGTCAGATTGCCTTTGAAAGCAAATATTGAACAAAAATTAGGGGAGTCCAAACACAAGGCCATTGGACAATTTTATCAACTTGAGAAGAAGCTATTAAAAGACATCGACATTCAAACATCCTATAAATCATTCATACATGAATACATCGCATTAGGCCACATGCAAGAAAGTACATACGACAAAAATCAAGTTAGCTACTATTTACCACATCATTGTGTAATGAAATCAGATTCTATGACAACTGCGTTGCGGGTCGTATTTAACGCTTCGGCGAAAACATCCTCGGGGCTGAGCTTAAACGATTTAATGTATAGTGGACCTAATTTACAAAAAGATTTGTTTTCATTGATTTTAAAATGGAGGCAATACGAATTCGCCTATACTGCTGACCTGGAAAAAATGTTCCGGCAGATTTTGTGCCACAAGGATGATTTGAAGTATCAAAAAATTGTATGGCGAGACTCTCCAATGCAAGTTCTTCGTGAATACGAACTCATGACCGTCACATACGGTACAAAAGCAGCGCCATTTTTAGCAATAATGACGCTTAAGCAGTTAGCACATGATGAACGCCACAAGTACCCAGCTGCAGCGAGGGTCTTAGAAGAAGACTTCTACATGGATGATCTCTTAAGTGGGCATCAAACCCTGCAAGAAGCAAAGCAGTTGCAGAAGGACTTAATAGCTCTTTTGAAATCAGGCGGTTTCAACCTCCGCAAATGGTCATCGAATAAGATAGAGTTACTTGATGACGTCAGCAAAACAGATGAAGTATTTGACTTTCGTCATCAAGAGTCTACCAAGACTCTTGGATTGCGTTGGCATCCTACCGAAGATCAATTCAGATTCCAAAGCAAAATCAACGTGTCATCATCAAAAACGGTGACGAAAAGATCTCTCCTATCAGAGATATCAAAAATCTTCGATCCCTTGGGGTGGCTGTCTCCAATTACGACCAAACTCAAACTATTATTTCAAGCAGTCTGGCAGTTACAACTCCAATGGGATGATCAAGTTCCTGAAGAGATCACTAAGCAATGGTCACTAATGACACAAGATTTACAACATATCAATGAATTTAAACTACCAAGATGGCTTCAAAGTCACAAAAACGGAACTATCAAGCTCCACGGGTTCTGTGACGCATCAATTAAAGCCTACGCTTGTGTCATTTATTGTATATACGAAAATAAATATACCAACCAAAGATCAGCAGTATCATTAGTAACTGGAAAAGCGCGGCATGTTCCTACAAACAAAAGTATCACATTACCGAGATTGGAATTAAATGCAGCCGTTTTATTATCAAAATTAATACACACGGTTACACAATGCCTGGTTGGGTACGATATTGAAATATTCGCATGGTCGGACTCTACAGCAGTACTGGGATGGCTTCAAGGTGACCCAAGTCGCTGGAAGTGTTTTGTTGCCAATAGAGTCAAGCAAGTGACCGACATCTTACCAGCAAACAGCTGGCGGTATGTTAAATCATCAGAAAATCCAGCTGATTGCGCCAGTAGAGGTATGTCTGTAGAACAACTTAAGCATCATACTCTATGGTGGCACGGACCCTCATGGTTACCGTTATACAATGAAGATCAGTCAAAGGAAAAAACTGTCTATATCACATGCGAAGAAATGAGAAATATATCACAACAAGTCACCTCCTCACAAAAACATTCATATGACGTTATCAACACATTACTAAGCAAATATAGCAACTTTGCGAAAACGACTCGAGTACTAGCATGGATGTTACGTATATATTCAAAATCACAACAAAGACCGTCTTTTCTTACAATCATTGAGCTAAGAAGAGCGAAGTACATATTAATTAAGCATGTACAGCAACGTGAGTTTACGGAAGAGATCAAAAACCTTTAATAGAATGAGAAGATAAACTCTAAAAGCAAGCTACTTAATCTGAATCCGTATATAGACGAAAACAGATTACTGAGAGTGGGTGGCAGGTTAAGCAATGCAAGGATAAGCAACAACATGCAACATCCAATTATCATTCCTCACAGTGGATTACTTACCGATAGATTGATTGATCTAGGCCATCAAATGACCTTCCACGGTGGAGCTCGCCTTACACTGGCGTGGTTAAGACAGGAATTCTGGATTATTGGTGGTAATCGTGCTGTCAAAAAACGTATACATACCTGTGTCACCTGCAGAAGACATAATCCTGTAAAAAACACACAAATAATGGGAGACTTACCTGAGTCACGAAGTAATCCATCACGACCCTTCAATCATACTGGGGTCGACTTCACCGGCTATGTAGACGTCAAAGCAAGTAAAGGTCGTGGCATCAAGACGTCCAAGGGCTACATAGCGGTTTTTGTGTGCATGGCTACCAAAGCCGTACACCTGGAACTCGTATCCGACCTCAGCTCAGCTGCCTTCCTAGCATCATTAAGAAGGATGGTAGCCCGCAGAGGAGTCCCAACTCATATATATAGCGATAATGGGACAAATTTTGTCGGAGCCAACAAGGCATTGCGTGAAGAGTTCATCAACTTGCGAAATACTCTTGACGACGAGTTCTACAGAGCAATCACAGATATGCAAATACAATGGCATTTCAACGCGCCTTCCTGGCCGAGCGCTGGGGGGCTCTGGGAAGCGGCTGTCAAAAGTCTCAAAAACCATATCAAGAGGGTTGTGGGCGAGCAAAAATTAACGTATGAGGAGTATTCCACATTACTAGCACAGTTGGAAGCCTGCCTTAACACGAGACCCCTTTGCGCCATCAGCGAAGACCCGGAGGACATGGATTACCTTACTCCGTCGCACTTTTTATCGAGTGGTCCCACTCTTACCATAATTCAGACTGAGAGAGACGCACGAACACGTTGGCAGCTTACGCAGAAGATCTTCGACGACATTTGGAAACGGTGGAAAACCGAGTACCTATGTCAGTTATCAGCACGCAGCAAGTGGCGGCAACAGCAATCAAACTTAAAGGTCAATGACATAGTCATTATCCAAGACGCAAACTTACCACCTGGGAAATGGGCCCTTGGCAGAATCATCGAGCTGCACCCCGGCAAGGACAGCTATGTTCGTGTGGTATCAGTAAAGACTAAAAATGGGGTAATCAAGAGGCCAATCACTAAACTTTCCTTGTTGCCAGTCCACGAAATACAACAATCTGAAAACAATATAGAGCAAAATAATACTACAACAGAACAAAACAATCATCTTTCCAAATCAGATGAAAATGAGTATCTGAAAAATAGATCAACACGTCGGAGGGGAAAAATCGGCAATTTTATTTACATTGCTCTCATGTTTTTGATTTTAATTACAACACCAGCTAGTTGTGATTACAAAACAACACCCTTAAATAGCAATCAGAGCATTTATTTTGACAAGATTTCCAACATGCGCCTCGAACGAGACGAATGGAAACTGATTGTATATTATGACATGCAGCCCTATTGGCAAGGTCTAGATCTGCTTAAGAAATACGTCAATCATCTGGGCGACATATGTGCTAATACAACAAAGATATCACAATGTGACGCAATCCTTATGCAATTACGTCACGGTAGCAATGAACTTGACCATTACAATAGCTTGTTACTCGGTCAGCAATTCACGGAGAATGCCCGACGTAAGCGCGGACTTATCAACCCTATAGGAAGCTTAGCACGAAGCTTGTTCGGCGTCTTAGATGACGAGTTTGCTCAACAATATGCCCGAGACATCCATCAAATCAAACGTAATCAAAAACATTTGGCTTCTTTATGGAAAAACAACACATCAATTGTTGAAGCAGAGAACAACATCATTAAAAGAGTGGAAAATGCGATGGATAGACATCACAAGGTGTTTAATCAGCATCTTATCAGTTTAGAGAAAGGATTTAACACAATTCAAGTAGGAGTTCAAGAATCACTAATGTCTAGCAGCTTTAGTGTATCATCTATCATTGCAAACAATATCCTGACAAACTTGAAAACAATCCAAGAAACCATCGTGGATACTATCATGAACCTGCACCATACAGGGTTCAATATTCATCTTCTAACACCTAAACAGATGACGAATGAACTTAATGTGATAATAGGACAGTTAGCAAAAGAATTGACTCTTCCAATAGATAATATTCAATACGATTTATCTACATTGTTTCATTTACTGAAGACTAAAGCCAGAGTTACGCAGCAGTTTATCATCTTCGAAGTTAAAATACCGTTAGTAAGCAGAGATAGCTACGACATCTACAGAATCATAACAATTCCGCAGCAGATTGGGAGTGATATGATCAACTTAATTCCCATCGCAGATCTTCTAGCAATTAATTTACAAAAGGATGCTTATATACCAATGACGGAAAACGAAGTCCAAACCTGTATGTTTTACGACACAGAAACAATCATCTGCCCCTTGAAGGGTCCAGTTCATCAAATGAGATCGGATGAGAACCTCTGCATTAGAGATCAACAGTCTAATCGTTGCAGAACAGTATCTACTATTTGTACAAACCGTTGGACAGAACTTAATAAAATAAATACATATCTTTATTTTTGTTGCGGACCGTGCTCCATAAGAATCATATGCGAGAATCAAGTTACGGCCGAACAACTAAACAATGCCGGTGTTATCGTGCTCGGCGATGGATGCGTCATCAAAGGCGATACTTACACAGTTTATTCACATAAACTGCTGTCCAACACTCTAAAGACTACAGCTGATGTGCTGAGAATAGAGATCCCACCTATCAACAACATAATTAATTTATCGATACCTATTGGTGCAATCGACGAACAGTCTGATCATAGTCACGACGAGACTCAAGGTCTTGTAAGGGAACTCCAGGATAAGTTGAATCAGTTGAAAGATGCATCGACCATTGATGAAGACTATGACAACGGGTTCTCTTATCACGACTTGCACCACTATGCGGTGATATACATGTTGGTGTTCGCCCTGTGCGTGGCAGGAGCCGTGTACGGGTGGCGGCGCCTTCGACGTGTGCGCAGCGTGGCTCTGCCCGCGCGCTCGCCTCAACAGCAGCTTCAGAGTGCTAGTGTAATCAATGTCAATGAGCAATCGGGACCTAGTGAATTTGAGCTCAATACAGTTTCAAGTGTTATCAGTGCGCGTAAACAAAACATGGCTACGTCGCCAATATTCCGCGAAACTACATAACAGTGAAAATAAATAACATGACTTTAGCATTGTGTTTGAGTGTTATGTCTTATTAAGTTTTTTGCTGTATTAACTTAGAATATACTTTCGATTATCATTGTCCTTTTTGAGTGACTTTCACTAATGTTTATGTTTAGATTTTTACTTTTGCTTATCATTTTATCTTCAAGTCTCCTGCCTGGGAGCATGTACGGTCCAGCCGTACAATTAATACCTATCATGTAATTCATTTAACATAATTATAATAAGCAATTGTGTACCGCGTGCGCTTTAACTTGAGTCAGTTCACGGTCAGCATTTGCCGCGGTAACTCACATTAGCATCAATAAACAGTGTATGTGTTTTCCTGTAATAAACAGTATCATTACAGAACTATCAGACTATCATTTATAAGTGTCCCGTACACTCCTGACTGAAAAAGAGGGGTGTGATGAGTTTGACAGCTATGTGTGTAAATGTTTGTATGTCTGTCTGTTTTGGGGTACCGTAGCTCTTAAACAGGTAAACAGATTTGGGTGAGATTTTTTTTTATTGAAATTAGGTTATCAAGCAATGGTTTTTAGACATGTTTTATCAAAGTCAATTAAGTCGTTTCAAAGTTATCAATTGCTTTGTTATCTTACACACAAACACACATACAAATTTTCATATTTTTAATATTAGTAGGATGTATCTATATCAGTTGTCAGGTTACCTTAACACAAGCTCTGCTTAGTTTAAGGTGTGTGGTTTGTCCCAAGATTATATATATATTATTTATACAGGTATTTTGTTTTAGTGACATCCATGGACAGCATCTTTTTCCTGTAAATCACTTTTATCATCGACAATACCTCCATAACATTTGGTATTTCCCACACTTTACACGTCCACTTAAGCTTTTTAGAAGTAAATAAAATAAAAACCAGTAATGGCTGTCCGTTTATTGGCCTTTTCAAAATAAGAGGTTTTGGTGGGCATTGAGTGCTTTGTTATGTGAAACCTTTTATTGGTTAGTTAATTACCTATTTGTAATGCAAAGCTTTCGTTTAAAGGGGATTGGTTTGAATTGACGAGTGTCGTGTTTTGGTTGTGTAGATGAGTGTGTTGGTTACTTTTATTTTTTATTACTTTAAAATTACATATTTTTTTTTAATGTAACGATTTTATGACGCCTTTGCAGTTTCAGTGTTTTACCAAAACACTCGTATAGTATGTAAAGCCATTGGTACCGGTTGCCAATGCTATAGAATGACAACCAAAACCACAATAAGATAACAGTCAATTTTGACAGTCAGAAGACAAATCAGAAGGCATAATGTCTGATATGAAACCCTTACTCTTACTAAGATATTTCATGTAAGCTGGGTTGTGGAGATCTAATAGATAGTCGCACCATTGGAATTAAATAGATTTTTTTAAGAGAGGCACAGGTGCAAATCTATGTCCTCCCTTGAAATATTCTAATCAAGAGTTAACTAGTTTCATTACAAACTCGTATCACTGTCGACAAATGAAAGAAAATTGACAATCGAATATTATTCCCTCGACTAAAGAACTTAGAGAAGAAACCTCATTTCTCTACGTCTCAAAGGAACAACTAACCGCGCTACGGAGTAGAAAAGAAAAAAGAAATGAGGTTCTTTTTAACCCGACCGCTTAGGTAAGTTAGTACCCGCGGGAACTTAAGATACAAAATGACCTTAAGTTTTAAGTTCTTAACTTAAAAATCTCGAGGGTACAAACTTATAAGATGTATATTATAAACTTAGCTTGTTAGGAGCGTGTGTAAAACTGTATGTTAAAAAATACAACGGTTTACAAAGGTATTGCGCGTTGACTCTGTAGCTATCAATAGATTTTGAACTTTGAGTTCTGTGTTGAGAGTTGAATATCCAAAAGCGGCTACTACAACGTCTATGAAATGTCTTGCAGACACAGGTTGGGAACATGCTACATTAATATACTCTTAAGGGCAAATGTTTGGTCGGTATTACTACTTTTAATAGAGACTAGACGGGTACGTAGATACTTGAGTGCTCAAATTCAGATCTTTTGTCTTAGCTGACGGAGGGATCTTGTTTTATGGGAAATTATCGAACCCCTTACGCTCTAGACGGAGCAGGAGTGTCAGACTTTTACTGACTGAAACCAAACCGTGATTATTCTAACGCCTTTTGCGTTCCAGGGCCGCGGTAACTCTTTCGAACAAAGTCTGCACTAGGGCAGGCACTGGCCTTTGTGGTCCCCATATTCTACGCTTACATCACTTTGAGGCACGTGTGAACATAATGACTCGGGGCCATGACTGCTCCCGTCCTGGGTGCGGTGGGAGGGTGTGTCAGACTTTTACTGACTAAAACCCACTCATATTCCGTCGGTTGCCCTTTATGTTCCAGGGTCACGGTAACTATTATAAACATGGCAGGATGTCGAAGTCCTTTTGACTCCTAAATAAAACTAGCAAATAAGTAAAGTGAGTACCAATATTTTTAGCATCTTTTAGCACGAAGTATTTATTAGAAAGCGAATATACCGATGGACGTTACTCGTAATTAAACTTTATCTTGATTATTGGTAAGTATTACATAATATACTAATCATAAGTTATTCGAACATAAACTCAGACACGCTCCAAAAATTTGATAAGTTAAATACGTTTGTAGGCACCTTTTGTTTGAACCCTGGTAATCCATTTTTGGATTTCGGCAATATCAATATAGGTACACAGTGACACTCGCGCAATAACAAATCGATTTCATTCTTTATTAGATTGTGAGGGAACACAGGGACGGATAAACACACCTACATACGTGTCAAATACATTATTGCAGTTAGATAATAAAAATAAAGTGAAACTGGAAACAATCTTGTGAAGTTACTACATCAAACATCAGCTAAAAAAAGTTTCGCAAGAATTCTTGACACAGAAGTTTAGAGAGCTCTCTTTAATATTAATACATTTATTTACATTACTAGCAACTTACTTGCTAGATTGCGAAAAAATCTTCTTAAATAAATGCCTTCAGTAATACAAATGATTACTTAATACATAATATAAAAAGTAATTTAGTCCCACTAAGCCTACCCAGATAAAAAAATACGCAACAAAAAGAACAATACCCGAATTGATTTTCTAGTAAGCCCTGGCTTCGAACGTCCAAACATAATTGACATGAATCGACTCTCAGAAATCTATTAACAAGGGAATTTCTGATCGCACAGTTCGCCTGGGGCAAGTCATTATGCCCAGCGAAGCTTCGCCCCTAGATGTGCCCCCGTCATAGAATAAATGCAATCAACGGGATAGAACAGGCACGTCCATGTCCCACCGGTGGGCCTGTCCGCCCCACATGACGTCTATTACAAGTCATCGAGACATGTCTACGTGAAGTGATTGTTCGGTAATATGTGATTTGATTGAAGGGAGGCGTGATGTGTGTAATTATGAGTAGCTGGAACAAAATGTTTGTGGGAACATCATCGTAGTATCGATGTTTAAGGTGTAAGTAAGAATGCGTTTATTATTTTTTTACTCGTTACATTTGATTAGATTATTCTTTTTGGACTGCGCCGTTGGTTTTGTTGCTGCTAAGTGTGTTTTATTGGATTTCCATTAGGTATTTCTTAGTTCGGAGATTGAAAGTTGGAGGTCACCCCTGTTATTCGCTAAGAACACACAGCCCTTGGACCTGGATTTCGTAGTTAGAGTCATTAGGTAGTCGAAGCCGAAGTATGACGAACAGACTTGCCAAAAGTGTCATGTTACCGTAACTGGATGGTGGAGGTATGTTCGAAATTGTTTCAATTTAAATACTGGTAGTTAGTTAGAACTTTTTAGATTCAATTGCACTATACTGACCCTAATTTTATCTTTGGAAGAAGTTGAAATCTAGAGATGACAATTTAACAGCTTAGTTTGCGTAGCAATAATTCTAAACTTTTAGATTAAATAGCGTTTACGCGCTGTGTTTGATTGAATTAAAAAGTTGACGGTCCAAACTGCCAGTAGTTCTATTTTTTGACGGGTCGCGCACTAAATTCAAATTCCATGCGTTCGAATTTAGAACATTTTGTAACGTTTTTGATTCGGATCGAATACAGTATGCTAACGGTCAAAACGACCTGATGTGGCCTCACATCTAGCTCATCTTTTAGTATTATTAAATTGAACCTTTTTAGTTCGAATAGAGCCTAACCTAACATTACTTCAACTTTTGTCTGATTGAAAAAGTGCCTGAAACTGGTTTATTTTAACAAAATGATTTGGAGTTATAATATCAAACAAAATCAATAATACGTGGAAAGTCTGCTGTTGAATCGATACCTACTAAGACCGAGGTAAACTGTTTCACCGAAATATAATTTAAAATATTACAGGGAATAGAGTGAATCAGTTCCGTATAATCTGACAACCAGTTATGTACTTAGGTATATAAAATTAAACTTAGCTTAAATTCACTGTACCTAATAGAAAAAAAACGACTTGTTAGATTTATTTAACAAAGTATTCTTTATTAATAATAAGCGACACGGATCTTTGAAAATCCTACGAGTCCAGAATTTAATATTTAACATTCCCGATTTTTTTTTACCATTAAGTATTTTCTTACATTACAAAATAATCGTGCACTAATGAAACTGTGTATATCAATGTAAACAACATAAAACTAATATAGTAGTTAGCTTAAGTATGTAAGGAAATCCCAAAAAAAAACAGATTTTACAGTAATCAACCATACAATGTAATAAACAGCAACAACATTTACTTACAAACGCTCTTTAAGTCAAGTACTCATAACACAAAGTTAAACAAAACAGTAAAAAAAAGTCAAGCAAGTATATAACTATTATGGAAATGCCATTTTAAGTAGCCATTCTTCCCTCACCATTACAATCACTGACACGAATAAACACAATGCCATTGACACACACGTAAAACCGTTCACGTGCGCCCTCGTATTGTCGTCCCTACTATCGATGGAAGGCATTTCGACGAATCCCTGTTTATTTTTGTCCACAATACAATTGTTTGTCATGTTTCCGGAGGGTATATTTATGGTGTTGCACAACTATGACTGCTGTACTAGCGGGAAACGTTCTCTGCGCAAATAAGGCAAAAAATTCCGATTGCTATCACAGAAAAATGCTCCGTTGCGCGCCGAAAAAGTAATATTAATTTATTGGAGCGTTTTTGTTAGGTGTTAATATACGATGTACCTTTTATGTAAAGCGCTGATATACAAGAGACGGTGTTGACAATGTTTATGTTGTACTGTGTGATGTAAATTCTGTTTCGGTCACATTTTTTTGATCATAATTTGAATTTTGAGAGTTTAAATATCAAATGGTATAATGTCAATAGTAAAAAAAATACTTTAAAAAGGTGGGTATTAAGTAGGTTATATGTCATATGGTGTGGATGTGCGTTTGCAGGACTGGATTCACTTAGTGAAGGGGCCACTGATGGCGGTCCAATATCAGTCAGGATGGCGGATCATGCATCTATCAAAAGCTGTTGAGTTCAGTCTGTCAGAGTCCAGCATAACCTTACGTTGCCTTCAGACGGAAAGTCTATTATGATTTCCCCATTAAAACACGTTATATAGCTAAATGAACCTCAAAATGATAATACCGATGCAACTGCCAGGGTTACGGAATTTGTTCAAAAGAGTCATTGCGGCCCTGGAACGCAAAGGGCATTAGAAGGAACACGGATGATCTTAACCTTTCACCGACCAACCGACAGCCGGCTGTCGGGCTGCTATTGTTTTTCTATTGTGTCTCAAATCACGTATGTTCGAAGGATTAAGTCAGTAAAAGTCTGATACTCCCTTTCGCTCCACCCAGAACGGCAGAACTCATTTGATGATTTGTCATTCTTTAATAAAGTATACTAGTCCATGTTGATATTTCATTGTACCGTGACATTTTATATAACACGTGAACAAGACCACTTCGTTTCCCATCACGTTGCATGCTGCAGGTGACATTGCAGTGTACGCGAAAGGCGAAGCGATCGCGGAGTTTCTTCCGGTAAAATGTTTACGTAAGTACTGAGACCCTTGCAAAGTATCGGTCTTGTATTATATTTGTGTTTCATTTTATAGACAGGTCCTGCATATCTTTTAGCATTATAACTTAAGGTTCTCATCGACCAAACCACAATCGATCGATAAACTTACGCGCACATCTCTGATTTTACCTAATTTTTTTGGCAAACCACTAATTTAATTTGTATTTATTCTAAAAAGGTGAAGAAAAAGCTTTCGAAAATTCCGGACTGGTTAAGCGGCACTCTTTAATCCGACAAATTCCATAAAACGACATCGCCTTATAAAACACTAGCTTTTGCCCGCGGCTTCGCTCGCGTTAGAAAGAGACAAAAAGTAGCCTATGTTACTCTCCATCCCTTCAACTATCTCCACTTAAAAAATCACGTCAATCCTTTGCTCCGTTTTGCCGTGAAAGAAAGACAAACAGACAGACAGACAGACAGACAGACACACTTTCCCATTTATAATATTAGTATGGATTTGTCTTATTGCCGGGGGTCTAATGTACTTCTCCAGTAACTGTTAACTTTTTCTATGTATCATGTTTACTGATAGTGCGTTATACATGTATGTTACCATCGAACTGGTGATGATGACGCCGTGTTTATGCATCAGTGGGGCGGAGCCTTCTTGGTTGATTTTGATTTTTATTAAATTTTTAATGTTAATCTCTTAAAAGTACAATTTTTAAACATGAAACTTCGTTGTGTGCCAAATGAATTATACCTTATCCATTTTAGGCAAAATAGTTTTAAATTGTAAAACTTTCTTTGTTTTCAATTCACGAGAAGAAGCTTAGTCGAAATAAAAAAAACTAAGAAAAAAGAATAAAACTATTTTGTTCACAAACTTAGTTAGAGAACATTCGAGCAAAAGTTTTGAATCATTATGGAACAATTTTAAAACTTCTGCGTCATTAATTTTATTTCTTAGATTATTCTAGACACTTTTCTTGTACTCAGTTTGTATTATAATATCTACTTTTTTTGTATTTTCGGTATATAAGAGTACATCTTCATTTCACTGTACTCTTGAGTTGAAAAATATACTTGTGAAAGAGATCGTCTAGGGGAGAAACAAGCATAATTCCGCTGTAAAACAAGGTTTCGGTGTAAATTCTGGCACATCAGAGCGTTTAGTTTTTTATCACTAAAAAATATGCATCTGTAAGGCCTCTGGTATTGCATCTGTTTTAAGTTGACTTAAAAATCATTTGCTAGAATCGGCTAGACATTACATACATACATCATGCCCGCATAATAAACAAATAAAAAAATATCAGCCTATTCTGTCCCACTGCATGCAAAGGCCACTTCTCTGACAGAGAAAGCACGAGCAGTAATCACCACGCTTGCTCACGATGTTGTATGTATGTAATGTCCAAGATCAATATTAGAAAGTGCGTAATGCGTATAAATTGAAAAGGTCACATTGGCACTTGCCCGGATTGAAAATATAACCTCTTACATTAGAGACGGGACCTTAACCACTGAACCATCACAACATGAAAAATATATAGAACACAGTACCCAGGCGTAGACGTTGAGAGTCGTAAGACGATTACCGGCCACCGTAGGCGCGGGTCTGTGGACGGCGAGCGATGGGTTGCTCGCCGCCCGGCTAGGCCCGCATCGACGGTGCGTCAGTGTTTCACACGCGCCTTAAAGAGCATTTAGCACGAGAAGGGGCCCAACAGGACCAACGCCTGCCGGGGATGTGGAATAGTTATAATAGTTACCGTGACTCCGAAACGTAAAGGGCAACCGAAGGAACATGAGTGGATTTTAGTCAGCAAAAGTCTGACACGAAGGATGGGAGAAGTCATTTGATGATTTCCCACTCCCCAAAAAAAAACTTCGAACCAAAAGTCACCAGCTACCAGCCACATGTAAGTAAGAATAAAACGAATCCAGGCTACTTATAAATTTCACCACTCCACCGGAACGGTGAAAATCGAGTTTCAAGTGTTTCACGTAGCAACGTCAGCATATTGGTCGGGCTTCTGTATTATGAAGTCCTATTTTGCCGTGACATTTTTCGTTCAACACTACTCGATTGGATTTTTGAAACGTGTAAATTTGATAAAACACAGAACGTGGAGAATGAGTGAGTTATAGCCGTTTCAGATTGGGGAACGCAAACGGAAACGTAAAAGAGTTCTGTATATCATTTTAAGCCGTAAACTGGATTGGAAAGCGTGTATTGCTGTATTGTTTTGCGTTTTTACTTGGTTCTGATCTCGTTTTCTGTCTTGATTTGAATTTTAATATTATTTTTGAAGCAGGCGTTTGAAAACTACGTAATTTAATTACAGCATAAATTCTGCATAATTTCTGTCTACACCGATAGTTTAGTAAACTTTTTCTTTTGTGATAGTATAGTTATAGTTCCGTTTATTCGTTATAGTTTGTATTTGGTAAGTTTCTCTTATCTATAAAATTCAACAACAACATCAAATACCTTGGCATTTTCTTAGCTTGAGATCCCATAACAAAGGGGATCGTGTTACCCAATAACTGTTAACACGATACTTCTTGTTTTTAATACGGTATGTCTAACTTTCTGACTTTTGACTACCCGTAATGACTGTCAAAGATATACGGATGATAAACATTTCAAACCGTATTTCCGAGGCAAGACATGTCTCTCTCAGACAGGTGTTAGATAACCTAACGAAGTAAATATTAATTGAAATATTCACACTGGTTTGCACTCATGAGAGACGGGTGTCAGAACCCTTAAGCCTTCACAACATGACGGTTATTTTCTATAAATAAAAAAACGTGCCCAAAAACTGTATCTATTTTATTAAGTTAACAGCAAAATAGCAACCAAAAACAGGCATCACGAACGATGACACCACATCCGTATATCACACTTTTAATCTATAAAATATCGCTGAACAAGATAATCTATCAAGCTGTGTGACAACCCGCAGGATATTGCAGCGAAATATAAAATTGTGGGACGGTCCCGTAGGTAATGTTGGGACGCGTCATCAGAGGTAAATGCAACGAGGAAATTCCGCGGCGCGGCGGCACACGTGCGCCCGTCTTGAGCGGCCTTATGCCGCCGTGGATGCGATTGTACTTAATAAGCTTAGTGTGGAGCTGTTGAGTGTGTGTGTATATTTTTATTTTGTTTTTTTTTTGGGAGTTTCTAGTCAATCTTTACTAATATTATAAAGCATTTAAGCATTTCTCATATATTATTACAGTTTGTTTGCTTGAACGAGCTAATAACACCAGTGGCGAAGCGTTAATATTTTCAAAAGGCACGCCGACCAAAATGTTCAAAAAAAAAAAACTCAATAAGAGGTTTGTACCTAATAATTTGGTAAATTTTCTAAGCACTCGCTGTTCGTTAGAGTCAATCTTCACTACAAAAAGGCACTGATATTTTGAAAACGGTGTCTGTGGCGTATGGTTATTGCTGGGACGGTCCTGTAGGTAATGTTTGGACGCGTCATCGGAGGTAAATGCAACGAGGAAATTCCGCAGCGGCACACGTGAGCGGCCTTATGCCGCCGCGGATGCGATTGTACTTAATAAGCTTAGTGTGGAGCCTGCTGTTGAGTATGAATAAATAAATAATAAATAAATAAATATTCTGGGACATTTTACACACGGCCATCTGATCCCAAGCTAAGCAGAGCTTGTGTTATGGTAAATCAGCATATTCTAGATAAATAACACCCAGACACAGAACAAACATTTATGCTCATCGCACAAAGTTTGTCCCAGGAGGGAATCGAACCCACGACCTCTGGCTTAGCAGTCAGGGTCACTGACCACTAGACCAACAGGCCCGTCAGTTAGCACACACAATTTAAACAATGAAAAAAATAAATGAATGTATTTTTATTTTGTTTTTTTTTTTTGTAGGTAGTTTTACAATCATATTTATACGTTTAGCCAATTTGCAGATAAAAATCATCTTAAGAAAAAAAAAAAAATAATAATAATAATTAATATAATTATAATAAAAGAGAGTTGCACCATTCAATAAGCAGTTTATTTTTGTAATGAATCGACGAATTCAATAGTTTCTCGGAGCCTTAATTAAAAAATACAATTTTAACATTTCTACTTAGACAAAACAAATGTGGAATATCGACTAAGGCGTGGTGAGTTTAGACACAGGACAGCTGCATTATTATCTGGTTATTTTATGGTACACCAAACTATTTGTATGAGCAAGATTTACCCAAATTATTTGTACGTTTGTACG
The DNA here is from genome assembly GCA_033675125.1 of Athetis lepigone. NCBI lineage: Eukaryota > Metazoa > Arthropoda > Insecta > Lepidoptera > Noctuidae > Athetis > Athetis lepigone. Next base: position 9,887,041 of record CM066225.1, on the reverse strand, counting down.
TGAGACATATTGTACGACACAAAAAGAAATAAAAAACAAATTAAACAAAAACAATTCAACATCGTCTCCACCCCACTCTTATTCTTAACAATGCAACGGTCGCAGGTAATATATTTGGAATTTTCCAGTGCTATGAAAACGTTACGTGATCTCGAGTGAGGTTTTCGTCTGTGAAACGGGCCAAAACAACCCTATTACCTCAATGGCCTCCTATTCCATCCTATGAAATTTAAGCTGTCTCCATATACAATTGTTTACTCCGCAAATTGTAACTCTACGACAAAGGAAACTTCTGTGGCTCATAGAAAGTGGTGACGACTGCGTACGTGTGTGCGTGGAACGCAAATTTTATGTGTGTGTGTGAGTGTGGTGTTTTAATTAAAGCACCTGGTGTTTGAAAAGGTGTGTGTGTGAGTGCGTTTTGCATTTTTGGTTGAGTAGCACTTTACGTGAAGTAAACGAGTTAATTGTAAAGTTGTGCAAATGCGGATGTACGTTATAGGTAAGCAATGTCTTATAAAAAAACTGTTTTAATGTAAATGGAATACTTTTTTGTCTTAAGTTGTTTAAGTCGGTAGGAATAAGATGAAGCTAAACTTTCATACTAATAAATTGCCAGAAACTTTACCCCCGCAGTTCCATCTACGTGTGTGGCTACTGCTCTGTTCCCGTGGTTCATAACGTGATGTTATGTCTAGCCCATTGTTAGCCTATCCAATGCGTTATTTTGAAGTATAACCTATATTACTGTAATTTTTTATCAAAACCCTTTAAGTAGCTTTTGCATGAAAGAGTAACAAACATCAATACATACATAGATACATGCATACATACAAACTTCTATATTTATAATATTTGTAAGAAATTTGTCTCTATTCTGTTGTATTTGTTAAGATATTTATAATGTAGGAAGAAAGTGTCCTTGCAATTCAACTACCTAGAAATTTTAATGTACTTTAGCGCACCGGTGGACCTGAATTAATTAATTTATGTTTCGTATCTTCTTATTTGAGTTCATTTCAAACCAACTTACTAGCTTTACAGGGTACATTTTAATTAATCTAAGAGCATTTCTCTTGATATATGTAAAAGCTATACTATCTATATTATAATAATTATAAATGCGAAAGTAACTCTGTCTGTGTGTCTGTCTGTCTGTCTCGTATTCTCGCTAAACAACTGAACCGATTTGAATGAAATTTATGGAATATGGTAATATGGTACAGATATAGTCTGGAACCCGAGAAAGGACATAGGATAGTTTCAATCCTGGAAATCCCCCGGGAACGCGGACGAAGACGCGGGTAAAAGCTAGGAGCTTATAAGCGAAAAGCACGTAAAGCCACTGGTCCCGGTTGTCATTCGTAGAACTTTGACAGTCATTACGGGTAGTCAAAAGCCAGAAAGTCTGACCTGTTTAACGATATTTAATCTTCGAAGTAAATGTATCTGTTTAGAATAGCACTGCTGCATTTATGCGATTTAATTTCGAATATGTACAGTAATACATTGAATGCTAAAAAATATTCTGTTATCCTAAAAAACATTCTGGATAGCACTGGTAAATTCAGTTTTCTATCATTTTGTTTTGAACCAGACAGGCAATTATACTAACCTGTATAAACGTCTACTCTTTAAATTAAATTTAACAGAATGGAGCGAATTTCACTAAACGTTTTACCTATTACGTATACTAGAATTTGCCATCGGCTTTGCCCGCGTGTGTATTGAACTTCCATCCCTTATTTTTCCTCTTTAGGGATCTTTTTTTTTTAAAAAGAGAGATAACGACCCTGAATGCTAAGCCGCAGGTCGTGGGTTCGATTCCCACTCAGGGCAAACTTTGTGTGATGCGCATGATTGTTAATTCTGTGTCTGAATGTGACACTTGTCTTTATTTATATTTTGTAAGTATTTATAATTTATATAAGTACGTATATCAGTTGTCTGGTTAGTACTATACTAACCACACGCTCTGCTTAGTTTGGGATCAGATGGCCGTGTGTGTTGATATTTATTTATTTGTATTGTTGTTTATTTACCTTTGCAATAGTTCGCCTAACAGTAAATAAACACCAGCGACAATGTACTACAGCCACTACAAACATTGTAACTGCCCGAATACACAATTGAAATTCATTTCGACGCAGAAAACAAATGAAAAAACTACACTATCCAGCGCCAGACTCGATAAATAACGTCCATTTACATGCCGACAAATATTTATTAAAACTTAGTACATAAATAACCATTCTTAAACACCCTTGAAGTATCTATAATCATATATTTTATTGTCTGTTTATAATAGGTAATATATGGTACTAAGTTTACAAAATATACCTATCCACTCATTCTAAATTTCGACATGGTTAAATATATAAAAAATAACTTAGAACAACTTGGTAGATATTATATTTGCAGTACTAGACAGTAGTTTATGATATAACCATAACATAATTACCGGTAGTAGTTAAATGTTACAAAAAATATCTCGGGACAAGTCGGACACGGCTATTTGATTCCAAGCTAAGCAAAACTTGTACCATGGTAATCGGACAACTGGCAATATTATAATGGATTAATTGATTTATAACAAAAACATAGGCTCCGTGCAAAAGGGCCACCGACCACAGCCGCCGGTGGCTTTCGCGCTACGCGGACACTGCTGTAGCGAGTGGCCGCTACCGGCTATACGTGTGCGGCGCGTCTATATAAAATATATGAAAAACTGTGTTAAGTGGCTGTCACTGGCCACCAGTGGCCGTGGTCGGTGGCCCGTTTGCGCGAACCCTTATAGACAAATAAAAACTAAATAATTCAAGCTTACGTCTTTATTCTTGACATAACTGATCCAAAACACGTTTTTCTCACTTTTTTCACTTACGCAGACGGACTTGCAGACACAATCTAGTTTCTAAAAACAAACGAATATCTTGACTCTGCAAAGTGGCATAAAACTTGCAATTTAACTGATATATTAGTCAATTTAAACTTAAATATAACTTCCTTGCCAAATGAATGAGGGTTGTTCTGTAAAACAATTTTCATTTCAATGATTTGAGTTCTATTCATAATATTCATTGCTGGCATAATATTGCACTCTATTTTTAAAGGTATTATAATGTCAGCGTTTTGCTTTTTTTGTGGCAAATAATTGGATTGTGCAATTGTATTTTGTTTTAGACTTAATTTTTATTTTTCTTTGTTAAACCTCTAAAGCTGGGCATTGGCGGTTATTTTGGCGCGTCAGCTGAACTGACGTCAGTCCAAAATTTGATCGTGAGTGTTGAATCGTCACTCCAGAGTTGGTTGGCCGCCTAAACCATTTGAAGTAATGCCACAGCTTAAGATTTTTCAACAATACTGATACCTCGTTACTCCCACTTGCTTTTCGTAGGTCGTTACGGGTAACTATGCGTACTGTCAACATCTAACTAAAAGCCAGAAAATCTGCCAGACTCTATCCTAGAGGTACCATGTGACCATAAAGATCTCATAGGCAGTTCCTCGAAGTAAAAAACTGATATCCAGCTGAATCCGGGCAGACTGGAAGCCGACTTTAACAAAAATTATTAGGAAAAAGGGGAGATGATAATATCACAGTGTCAGCATAAAACATTCGAAAACATGCCTATATTTTATCTTTTACAAGTTTCCAACATTGATTGTCGCAAATCAAGAATTGGGCTTCACATTAAAGTACAAGTCGGTATTATTTTGTAATTCCCAAATCAGCACTGTATCACAAACAATCAACAATCTAACCCAAAAATTTCAATACCAACAAATATTACAAAGAAAATCCCTGCTCGCTTTGAGGACTGCTTGCAAGAATATCTTCAAACTAAGTGGCTAACCCTTCAAACCTAACCACCGTCTTCTATTTGCATAACAAACGGTTGACGCGAGCCCTCTTTGACGTCAATATAGAAAACTGCTTCACCGCGTTGTCTGTTTAACTGGTCTTCAAAGCTGACGTTAAATTGGGTTCAATTTCTGGAGACGGTGTTATGACTGTAATTTTGTCGAGGTTATGTATTCATAACAAATACCAGTTCTAATTATGCGCGAATATTTTTACTATATCTAATTTTCTTTAAAAAACGATCTAGCTTATTTAGGCTTACTAAACCATGTGCCTAAAATAAGCAATGTTAAATAATAATACAAAGCAGCATTATATCGGTCCTCAACAACGGAAATTAAAAAGATTTTTCCAAAAAGAAAAAAAAACTAAAAGCCCAAAAATAACTATTTCGGAAGTCGGTGGCAACACATCAAATAGACCGGGCAGAAGAGAAGCCACCGACTTCCGAAATAGTTATTTTTGGTCTTTTAGTTTTATAAGTCGGTTACCTTTTTTTTGAAAAAAGCTTTTTATTTTTTACTTTTTAGTTAGAGTCTCAATGTCTGACTACGTTTTTTTTTTTTTTTTTTTTAAATTTTTTTATTTTATTCAAGTTCTAAAACTATCACATAATATGTACAAAACCTATAAATAATACTAAAATAAATATAAACAAGTTATAACAAGCAGGGCTCACAGAGCATCAAAAAACTCCTCCACATCACTGTCAACAGGACAGGTGCCCAAAAGGCTGGCAGCATTGCCACGTTGTATGGCAATGCTAATTCTTTGACCCAAGAAAAGGCCAGCCCTCTGGTCACGTGAAGAGTCAACCAGCCGCTTGGCGATATCTTGAAAAACAAGATGAGCACTCGGACCCTATGGCCCCAGTGTTTCAACCCCATACGGCTCAAATATATAATTCCCAATAAGGTTATTATATTTGCGCCGTTTGAGGTTTTCTGCACTCGCAGCAGCTGCCCCAGCACAACACGCAGATCTAGGAAGATGAGATGGCGCAAGGGTATCAACACAAGTTGCATCCCACACCAAAGGCCTACCCAACTTCCAAGGCATTATGGTCATCCCATCTGGTCTTTTCCCGTCGTCGCGTGCCAGACCATTAGGTTCTAAAACAGCTGGTACTCCGGCGGAGACAAAAGCACGACGGATAATGTCATTAATACTTGCGTGCCGTGCTATCCGGCCGGCGCTTTTACTGCAAGAAAGGCCATGGTGTCCGAGGCAGCCGACCGCTTCACCGCATTGACAGCGATGCGGAGCTCCACAAGGAGCGCCCAGGCGGAGGCAAGTAGCGAGCCGGAAGGTGGTATCACCCATCATGGTACCTATGTTGGGTGAAGGTAGTGCCTGAAGCCAGAGGCCCGACTCCCACTTATCCACAGCCAGTAGGCGGGCACGCTCAGCAGAATTGGTGGACGTATTAAAAAGATTATTCCGTACCAATCTGCAAAGCGGCTCATCCCACTGTCTCTGGGAAGACGGTTTCACGGGCTCATCTATCCCCGGGCAAGCCATTTTCCAGGCGTTTACAGCTTCGGTCAAGCACGGCACCTTAAAGTTAACCAGCGAAGACGATAAGATTTTGCTGGTCAAACTATCAGTGCTGTGGACAGAGGACAGAAACGCCGGTAAGCTTACACTGGAAATTTTGCGGACGCCGAGACCACCGAAACGAATCGGTAGAGTGGCTTGTAGCCATGCTCGGTCGTCCAGGGCCACATTAAGAATTGATGTGAGAGTATTTTTAATAATTTGGTCAATTTTGTCCAAGAGATCCGGCTGTGTCCACAAAGGAGAACAACGCAGATTATACATAAAATTTGGGCCAAAACAACAGTATTTAATAAGTGTGAAAGCCGAATGTAAATTAATTTTTGAAAGTCGTTGAAATATCATTGAAATGTTTGATTTTTTCTTCAACAAAAGAGGTAAAACTGTCTTCCAAAATTGGGGAACCTAGGAGGTGTAATGAACTTTTGTCAAGAATTTTGATTTGTGGGGCTATTGCATAAAATTTATCTAAAGTTGTCTGTCTGTCGGTGGAGTCAGGAAGGAAAATTTCGCACTTAGAAAAGTTAAGGTCTAGACCAATTGAACTGAACTTCTGCTTTATAAAAAGAAAGTCATTCAAAACGGTGTCTACATCACCCCCTAGCGGTCCGTCGTCTAAATACCATACGTTAAATTTTGAATTTAGCTGTTGAATAATCGGATGAATAGCTAAACTGAAAAAAGTTTTTTTTTTTAAAAATAACCGACTTCAAAAACTAAAAGCTCAAAAATAACTATTTCGGAAGTCGGTGGCAACACAAATCGACCGGCAGAAGAGAAGCCACCGACTTCCGAAATAGTTATTTTTGAGCTTTTAGTTTTTGAAGTCGGTTATTTTTTTTTAAATAGGTAAACTTTTTACTTTTTAGTTAGAGTCTCAGTGTCTGGCTACGTTTTAGGGTAGCTCTCAAAATAAACTTATAATCTTATAAAATGAAAACGGCACTATGCGCGCAAGGTCACAGGATATCCATTAGTGTTATACACTTAAACCTTCCACAGAATGTTACAAATATTTTTCTGAAAACCGCATCGAAATCGGTATAGCTAAACGCGAGATAATCGCTGTCAAACATACAATCGTCTTTGAAAATCTACAATCCAAGAAAGCAAAACGCGATCTATGCAGGCAACGTCACGGGATACCCATTAGTGTTATATACTAAAACCTTCCCCAGAATGTAACAAACACTTTGCTGAAAACCGCATCAAAATCGGTTCAGCCAAACGCGAGATAATCGCGGACAAACATACATACATACATACATACATACATACAGGTCGAACAGAGAACCTACTTTTTTTTGAAGTCGGTTAAAAATAGCTGGCCCGAGAGGGTCACCTTGTTGGCATCCGACGGCAGATTCTAAAACATTGTCCTTATAAAGTAATTTGGAAGGGTGCCTGTAACATTGCCATAAAAAACCATAAATTTCGGGTAATTCCTTTTTGAAAACGTTTTAGAATAACTTTCAAAATAAAAATGTACGTGTTCCCTCGATTTCGGCATGATACCATCATCAGATTCTGGACCTGATGACAATGGAACCATTTGGAAAGTCTACCCTTTCAAACAAAAAAAGAATTGTTCAAATCGGTTGGTAAACGACGAGAGAGATGTGCGCGAACAAACGTAAAAAAAACACAAACATCCGAATTGAGAACCTCCTCCTTTTTTTAGAAGTCGGTTAAAAACTAGGATCTAACGAAATAAAATCATAAGATAAACTAAACTTATTTGGAGGATTGTGATATGTTGTGAGTGCTTAACACTGTTCCCTACGTCAAAGATATATTAAATCAATAGAAATGTTATAACATCAATCTAACCAAGGAGTAGCGCGTCGCCCAGTAACTGAGTTGCTCTGCTAGGCAGTCGCTGCACGCAAAACACTGGTATCTAGCTGAAACAGGTTAGACTAAAAACCGACCCCAAGAAAGTTTGGTAAAAGGCTAAGGAGATGATACTGATCTGTAATATTATAAAAATGAAGAATTCGTTTTTATTTTAGTTGAAAGCGCTAATCTAAAAAAATACTGATTCTGATAAATAATGATTGTTATTACAACATAAAGTTAATTAACATAACGCTATCGCTTCCTATATCCTACGCGAGCGAAGTAAAGACGTTCTTAGCGTTTTTTTTTTTATATGATAGTTCTGCGCAAAATCAGTGCAGAAATCTTTTTATAAATACAAGCATATTTAAATTTGAATTACGAATTCCACTCAGAATACTCCTTATTAAAATCTTTGCAACTAATGGCTGCAATCTGCTAAAGTACCTATTTGGTACAACTGCAAGATGCAATTGAAGCTGAAGCAAAACAAAACACATTTCTTGTATTCTAGTTAATATTCTATATAGTATATTAAGAAAAAAAAACCGGTCAAGTGCGAGTTGGACTCGCGCAACGAGGGTTCCGTTATTTTTTTTATGAAATAACTACAAATTTACGGGTTTTGGAGTTTTTTCTTTACTTATGCTACATGACCTTGCTTCTTGCCAAATTTCATGATTCTTGGTCAATGGGAAGTACCCTATAGGTTTTGATTCGCATGCAAATTAATGTCAAAATGCAATATAAACCGCCGTGTCTTTTAATTGCCTTGATTTAGAAACTTGATTTTTTCACTGCTTTGAGAGATAGCAGACTTAAGTGTGTGATATTAATTTCAGCTCGATATCTCGAAGCGTTTCTGAGAAAAAGGGTCTTGACAGACGGTCAAACGGAAGGACGGATGTATGTGAACTAAGTACAAGTTTACGGTTTTCGGAGTTTTCCCTTTTCTTGTGCTACATGACCTTGCTTCTTGGCAAATTTTATGATTCTAGGTCAATGGGAAGTACCCTATAGGTTTTGAGTTTTGATACCCTTGAAAATGTTTAAATATGCAATATAAACCGCCGTATCTTTTTATTGCGTTGATTTAGAAACTTGATTTTTTCACTGCTTTGAAAGATAGCAGACCTAAGTGTGTGATATTAATTTCAGCTTGATATCTCGACGCGTTCCTGAGAAAAAGGTTCTTGACAGACAGACGGACAGATGGACGCCGGATGTGAACTAACTACAAATTTACGGTTTTTGGAGTTTTTCCTTTACTTGTGCTACATGACCTTGCTTCTTGCCAAATTTCATGATTCTAGGTCAATGGGAAGTACCCTATAGGTTTTGATTCCCTTGAAAATGTCTAAATATGCAATATAAACAGCCGTATCTTTTTATCCCGTTGATTTAGAAACTTGATTTTTTCACTGCTTTGAGAGATAGCAGACCTGAGTATGTGGTATTAATTTCAGCTTGATATCTTGACGCGTTTCTGAGAAAAAGGGTCTTGACAGACGGACGGACGGACGGACAGACGGACAACAAAGTGATCCTATAAGGGTTCCGTTTTTACCTTTTGAGGTACGGAACCCTAAAATCATTTTTTATCAAATTCTGTGTCATAATTGTGTGTTCTGTGTCTGGGTGTAATTTGTCTATGTATAATGTGAATGTATTTATAAATGATATATAAGTATGTTTGTCAGTTCTATGGTTACCATAGAACAAGGTCTGCTTAGTTTGGGATAAGATGACAGTGTGTGAATCGCCCCACAAAAAAAAAGTTGTGCCTTTATCAGTTTTATTTCAACCTAAGAGCTTGCAATCTTAAACATGTGAGTGCCAATGTTTGGGCTATCGCGACTCCCCGAAATACAACCTTTAACACGCTTTAATAACCTTGTTTAAATCCAAGTAAAGTTCTGATAGATTACAACACGAACACCTCATTATAATACTTTCAAGAGTTTCAGATAATTCAACTTCATGAGAGCAAATATCATATTCACACTTCGCACGTCTATGCTTACGACTTTTTGAATTGGTCTATCTAAAGTTTTGAGAGATTATTCACCAAATTTCTGAGAAATTTGAGTTTTATTACGTTATAATGAACTCCACTCAATTCGACTCTAGCTTGAAACTTAGAAAATCATTGTATAATTTGACTGCTAAATAGGCTCATAATTTAAACCGCAATAGTTTTGAAGTGCAATTTGAGAGCTAATATTTTAATGCGTACTCGTAGCGCATAACTAAAATATATTAATTTCTTAATTCTTCTTCAAAAGAAAATAGACGGCTAAAGTTAAGTAATAATATGTAATATCTGTGAATATTTTGAATAGATTTAGTACTTAATTTTAGAGAAGTTACATTATGAATAAAATATTTAGTCTATTTTTGGAGTCGCTATCGCCCTAGCCTTAATATGAGGTTTTTCCAAACAAATAAGTTGATATTCATCTGGATTCAGCTGAATGTCAGACTATATGCGAAGCGACTGCTTAACAGACCTTCAAAAACCGAGTACCTTTATCTCATTAGGCTGACCGTCAGGCTTTCTGACTTCCGTAACGACAGTCCAAAGTAAAGTTCGATACTTGCCCGATTTACTTTGCTTGAGAGGTAGGCGCCTTAACAACTGGACCATCACAACTGTTTGAAATGAATATATTATATTGCAAATAATTTCCTAATATTATATTCTGAATACTCCTCTGCCATGTCAAGCGTATCTCATAATGCTTTACGTGGAAGAACTGATTCCCTTAAATACGAGATTTTGGTGGAAATAAAAATAATCAGTTCTACGAAACAGAGGTCTTTCAAAGTCACTTGTCGTCAATAGAATTTAACAAGAATTAAATTTATTATGAGCAGGCAAAACCAAATTTTCGAATCCTTTTGTTGTACGCACAATAAGTATTGTCGTCGTCGAAATAATGAATGCCTCTTCGATTCGATGATTTGCTTTATATTTCGTACAAAAAGAACATTCAATAAGTTATGAAGAGAAGCATTTGTTTGTCCCCATAGTTTGTTCGTATGAATGAATATTAGGCAGATAGCTATTGATATGGCACATTGAATAGAAATACCTAAATAGCATATATTGGTTGTGATTTTTTTATGTATTCAGTTTTACTCTTCAGTAATCTGTTATGGGCCATCACAAAAGTTAAGACGCCTACTCTTAAAGCAAAAGGGTTCGAATCAGTTGCCTACGCAATAGTAAACAATGAGTTATTATTTAGGCTGGCTTTATTGTTAAATGTTTCGGCAACGCCGTTGGAGCGCGCGTAGGAGATGCATGAGAGTAGTAGTTGCGTTTCAAAGTCGCGCGCTTTTGTACCGCCGCCGTTCAGAAAACGCGCACTGTTTGCCGGCGTTGCCAGGAACGGGCCGCTCTTGCGCTTAATGGCCAGTGTGCGTTTTAGTGTGACGCCGTTGAGATGCGCCGTTTTTCATATTGTACACGACTGTCTCACAGCAGCCGAACACGTGCTACTGATCTCGTTTCACAGTGCACAGCTGTTCAAGCGCGCGCTTTTAACAGCGCGCTGCCCAGCGGCGCGGCGCGTCTAGCGGCGTGACTATAAAACCAGCCTCAGCTATTAATTTTACCACCCCATTATTATAAATGAAGATTAATTTCTTAGGTTACCTTGAAAATGCGAGACGAGACGAGATAGTTAAGTAAATTATTTGGATACTTGAAACACCCATTTAGCTGCTATTTAGGTAACTACACTAATTGGGTTGATAGTTGTTATATAACACGTAGGTAAGGCAATTTATTTTCTCTTAACTATTTTCATAGGAAGGGAGATAGAATATCAGATGCTTGTTGAGCAGTTTTATCAAAATTGTTTGTGAAATTTTCCTCAAAAGGCTTGTCCGAAAGTTATTTTGCTTGCATCGTTACACAAATTTATTTATGTTTTAAGTTAAAAAGAGACTATGATCCTTGAGTTTGTTTTCGGCATTTCTATTCAAAAGTATGCAGATAGGAGATGACGCGTCCACTAGTTTTAAAGAAAATGCTAAGTAAAAGTGATTAATATCCAACTTGCATAGTCAATAATTTCATACCATTTCAAGATGATATTCGGAAAATAGTGGGCTTAAATTGCAGAATCGCAAAATAATCACATACCATGTGTTAAATAATTAATTTATTATTAATGCTAATCAATGTAATTATAGCAAGTGCTAGTCATTCACGAACACCTAGAGTTCAATAGTATGTCACGTACTTTGGCTTAGCCATGTTAGGTCTCTATCGTGCACTTGACGTTAGTCCGTTGTGTAACAGTGACAGGTATAGTGGTTAGCCAATTTACGTCTTTTTATCTCGCTCTTAATTTTTCGAACACACGTGATTTGAGACACAATAGAAAGGCAATAGCATCCGACCGCCGGCTGTCGGTTGGTCGTTGAAAGGTTAATCTTAATTCACCACCTTACAATTTTAAAATAGAGGAAATAGAAACAAAAACATGAAATTATACTTTACTTGATAAAATCTTTTATTATTTTCAAGATTCTGGTTTCGAATTCGGGCAAGTACCAAAGTCACATTTTCAATTCATATGTACTTTCTAAAGTTTATCTTCGACATCATTGACACTCGGTTCTCATTCGTAGAACTTTTCATTGGGTAGTCAGGAGCAAAAAAGTCTGATCAATCTAACTACGGGGTATCGTGTGGCCCAGTAACTAAATTGTGGAGTTCTAATAGGCAGTCGCTTCCCAAAAAACACTAATATCCAGCTGGATCTGGTGAGGTTGAAAGCCGACCCCAACATAGTTGGTAAAGGCTAGGGAGATGTTTATGTGATTTTATTTATATTGTTCGATGTCATAGCGGCTAGAAAAATACGCAATCTCTGAAAATTATACATATGTATAATACCGTCTAAAATATACAAGCTCATGAAAGACAAACAGACTGACGGATAACAAAATCTTAATAATTGAAGAAATCTCATAAAATGATTTAATTAAAATTTTAAACACACACTCCATTTCAATAAAAGTATGACAAAACAAGACATCTTAAGTTTTAAATATTAAATTACTTCCCCTCACCATCTATAAGATAATTAAAATAACACACTTTACAACAGCCGCTTCACAAGGAAAATTAAAAATAATTGTTTATTTGTAGACTTCGTGTCTCTTTGCTTTGTCTCGTTAAGATATTCAAATCTGGACAAATTTCTGGACAAACTTTGGACAAATTTCGTATCGACACTTCGTTATCATTCTTAAAGAAGCTCTCAACTCAAACGGACACTTGGGAATTCGGATAATAGATTTATAATTTACATCGCGAAACAAAGTTGACATCCGAGTTGGCTTGTGTTTGAAAATTAGGGGACAATAAACAAATGAGCAAGTTGATTTTGTTTTGAAACTTTTGATGACATTGATTCGTAGATAAGGAATATAATTGGTAAGTAAAATATTGTAAGTATGAAGTTTCTTGCCCATTTCTCTCCATTGGAATGTATTACTAAATTGTTTTTGTGAACTTGTGAATGTCGTTTAGAATGTTGATAAATCAAATGAAAATGCACTAATACTAATGCATTAATTTGCAATTGAATTTAGGAAGCTATGACGCAAACTTCCCTATCAACGACCAAGCGCCAGCCGGCTGTCGGGCTACTATTGTATTTCTATTGCGTCTCAAACCACGTGTGTTCGAAGGATTAAATAAAAGTACTAATGTCTTATTAAATTATTAAATATCTTATTTTGCAAAAGCTAAGCCTTGGTTTTGTCATTATCGATTTTAAACGAGAATTACAAAATTGCGAGACTGATCGAGATTACAAAAACAGGCACGGAAGAACAAGGAACTAAAAACACCGAAACAAGCTTATCTTTCAGTGATTTTTCCGTCCAAATACCCTACAGAATTTTGCGTACCCAGAAAAGAGCATGCATTCGGGTTGAGAGCAAAATAGTCTCACCAACATCCATTGTAACTGAAATTTCGGCCTCATAAATCTAGCTGGGTGTACCAAAGTTCCCGTATGCAGTGGACACAAATCTTCTGTTGGGACTCGACTCGGCAAAAAAGTACCAATAAAAAATTCTTAGAGCAAACTTGCGTCACACGGTTTTTGTTTTTTTAGAGAAATGCTGTGACGAATGAATACTGTTCGTACTATGGACATTTTAATATACTTCTCTTGAATTTATTTTGAATTTCAGTTGATACATCATTGTAGTTCTGCTCCTGTTTGTGGGGCGATTGTGGTCAAAGATTGCGTAGGATAAAAGGTTTACATGAAGATGAGAAGGGGGGGGGGGGATGGGCCAGAACGATTACTGGGACACAAAATAGGCTATTAAAAAAGGCTCATGACAGACACAAACACATTTTTATTTATTTAAAACTATTACCAACTAAAGAATAACCCTGAGATTTCGTTTTCTATTTCTAAAAGAACATTTCCTCAGGTCTTCCACGCGAAAGCGACTTAAAAACTACGTTAAAATGTACCGACACCGATTCACAAAAGCTGCTGACGAGCGTACAACCCACACGTGTTCGTCGAGTAAAAAAGCAGCTTTTTAAAGCGTAATTTCCCGATGAAGCAGCTTTGCGAATGTGTGGCCTTATATTCACTGCCAATGGCTGTAGAATGTCTTTCTAAACGCCACTCCACTCCGGTCTAATGAGGCCGTTCCATCCATTAAGCTATTTAGTAATTAGGTGCGAGCACAACGGCGCAGTTGCGAATGGACCACAATGAGTGAAACAACTCGTTTATTCACTTTGCATGAGCCTCCCTTGACGCATTTTTTGTTTATTGGGTTAAAATAAAAACAAATCCTAGCTTGGCTACTTTTTTCGTGAAACTAGACTGTAATATAATTTCGAAATAATGGTGCCGATTCTCTTATGCACAAACTAACGTAAATTTAAGTTAAGTGCATCTTTCTCTTTCCATTTCTTAAAGAAAAGGACAGAAGATACATTTTAGTTTAATCCTGTCAAATTAGCAGCGCTTGATGAAAATTGACGTATACTTACACGCCATGTTTTTAAATTGCGTCTAAATTATCTATGGAGTGTCTAAATTTGACAGGACTTAACTAATATTTGATCTTCTGTCCTTTTCTTAATTAAACGGAAAGAGAAAGATGCACTTAACTTAAATTTACGTTAGTTTGTGCACAAGAGAATCGGCACCATTAACAGGTTTAGAACTCTATTTGCTTATTCTTATTTTGTTCTGTTTGACAGTCTGTCAACGTCCAATCATGTTTTTTTTCAACAGAATTTTCATAGAAAACAGACGAATGAGAATTTATAAAGCGATTATCGAAAACAAACATTTCTACTGTCAAATAAAGAACCGTATTCGAGTCACGCGTTATCCTTAAAATAAATTTAATAAGACGTCAGAAAAACTGTTGCCAAAATAAAGAAAAAAAAAAACAATAAAATGTGCATGGGCAGTCGCTTACAGATGACATCAAATCTCCATCAGGAGGGGTTTGCTTGATCTGAATTCGATGTGCGTACTGCGCGGGCTTGCTCAATGCTCTTCGTATATTTTATGCGCATAATACAATTATACGCATGTGTGTCTATAAATAGGTGCATTGGTTGTAAGTGCTTAAATATGGGTATACTTTGGGAATTGTGAGATTTTGTTGAGAGATTTTTTATTTTATTTTATTTTCTTTCATCTCACTATACATTAATTAGTTTTTTCGTGGGCCAGATGTCCCATAACTGATATCTGTTATGGATATAATGTGCTGTGTAAAATAAATGATACTGGAATGTCTCCTATTAAAAAGTATAGAGACTTTTTTATCTAAATATCAGATAAATCTGCAAATCAAATGACCATATTTAAAAAGTACATTATTTTCGGGCGAATCTACCCATGGAAATTAGTAAAAGTGAACATCTCGGGGGCCAGTTTTTTCGTAGGCCAGATGTCTCATAACAGTCATAACCCAAACATCTATAATATTTTAGGCTATTCATGTAGGTACACATAAACCTTTGGTTATTAGTTCTCTTAGCGTTACGAAATGATCCAAACTACATAATATTTAATAATATATATCACTATTAAAAGTAAATGTACATCAATGTATCATCATCATCATACAACATGACAGCGAATTCGATTGCTTAAACCCCGAGATTTTACATTTTATCAGGTTTCGGTTTTTTATGCATTCGGAAAACCTGAAATTCACGCGAACAACGTGCAATAGCTTGTAAAATAACTTTGTATTTTTGTTACGTTGTCGCCGCTAAATCACCAAACTAATTTTACAAAAATGTTAAACAAAGATCCCGTTTTTATGGCGAGCAATGGGTAGCTCGCCGCCCGGCTAGGACCAGGACCGCGTCGACGGCGCGTTAGTGTTCCACGCGCGCCTCAAAGAGAAGGAGTCAGCACAGGAAGGGGCCCAACAGGGCCAACGCCTGCCGGGGTTGCGGAATGTTTATAATAGTTACCGTGACCCTGGAACATAAAGGGCAATCGAAGGAACATGAGTGGCTTTTAGTCAGTAAGAGTCTAACACGCCCTCCCGCCGCACCCAGGACGGGAGCAGTCATTGGATGAATTCCTACTCACCAAAAAAAAGAAATCACTTAGATAAATATGCGAGCAAGCGTTAGTAATATACCACTAAACAAATTAAACATTGTTCTAAGAAAACATAATAAAATACCACCTCCCAAACAAAAGATCAACGCTTCAAAAACCTTTCGAATTGTGATTTGTACCCAAGTCACAAAAGGTATTATTACATTGAAATGTTTCTTAGTTAGTGCCCTCGCTAAGTCTCAGTGAATTGGTGTGTAAATACACCAAGAGTCTCACTGAACTCGATACAACTTTGAGTTTACAGACATTATTGCTTTCTAAGAGTACTTCGTTCATTATCTTACACCGAGCTTCGAACTTAATAGTTTATCAATTAGAACAAGTTTTTGGTGGAAAATGATAGAGAGATAGAATATTCTTTATTGTACACCAATAGGACAAAAAGAGTAAGGACAATATAAACAAATATGTAAGAAAATGTAACATAATAAATAAAATAGAATTGGTATGCCTGTACATAGATTTTTTTTTTTTAAAATAAAGAAAATAAATATCTTCGGACAACTCACACACGGTTATCTGATCACAAGCTAAGCAGAGCTTGTGTTATGGTAACCAGACAACTGATATTCATACTATACAATTTATAAATACATACATATTATAGATAAATTACACCCAGACACAGAACAAACAATCATGCTCATCACACAAAATTTGTTGAGATTACCGCGACCACGGTGTATATTATTGTTAATTTTGAATCCATTTAAAGTGAAAAGTTGAAAGGTAAAACACTTTCTTCTATTTGTCGTTCTGAAAACTAGCTGTTTTGTATGTAACTTTTACATTGCACGCGTGCTATTATAGCAATTGTGTGACAAATGTACATTTTATTTCTTCTAATTGTTTTTTATCTACGTCATTTTACAGTTGCACCTATATTTATAGGTCCACTTTATATGGATTCAAAATTAACAATAATATTATACACCGTGGTAGCGGTAATGTCAATTTTGCTAATCCTTCGGGAATAGCATTTTTATACTTACTTAATGAAAAGTATCCTGTGACATTTTTTTTACCCCTGGCAACACGGGTGTAAGCAAAATTTTATGATAATCGGTTTAGTGCTGAATAATAATATAAACGCAAACTAACTTATAGCATCAATTTTGTTAGAAATTAAGATAGCCATGACTTTCGTGATAAACTTTTTATTAAGGTTAAAAAACTATTTTTCCTTGAAAATTTTCTTTTGATAAAATTAATACCAATTTTTATTAAAAAGCATTTTCTGCCAGTCGATTTGTGTTGCCACCGACTTCCGAAATAGTTATTTTTGTGCTTTTAGTTTTTGAAGGCGGTTATATATTTTTTTTGAAATGCTTTTTTTTTAGTTAAAGTCCCAATATCTGACCGAGTACTACAGTAACTTTCAAAATTAAACTACATATAATCTTTTAAAATGAAAATGGATCATCACCCATCACGGGGCAACGTCACGAGATATCCATTAGTAATATACACTATAATCTTCCCCAGAATGTAACAAACACTTTTCTGAAAACCGCATCAAAACCGGTTCAGCCAAACGCGAGATAATCGCGGAAACACACATACATACAGGTCGAACTGCGAACCTACTTTTTTTTAAGTCGGTTAAAAATACACGTGTATTAGTCAAGCAAAACACAGGTATTATTAAAAATCTATTTTGGTATGATTTCAACATTTATAAATAAGTACCTGTTAATTAGTGCGTACTAATTTAGCTCAAGTGGTTCAATTTTAGACTCTGAAAACGTTTTGAAGGGAATTTTGATGTAGTGGCACTTATAGACAGAGAAGGAAATTATTCATGACTCCGAAATAAGGTCGTACAGTGAGCAACAAAAGTCATGTTTTATAATTTCACGTAATAAATTATCATTATCTCCCAAAGCTTTTCAGGTCAGTCATCTAACCGGTTTCAGCTGGACACTAGTGTTATACAAGCTCAGCTTAGTTTGAGATCAGATGACCGTGTGTGAGTTGTCCGAGGATATTTATTTATTTTTTATTTATTTATACGTAAAGTAACTGCCTGTTTGACCTCTACAATTCGGTTACTGGGCCACACCTTTTTTTTATTTAAATTTTTTAAACATTCTTTATTTTTGAAAGTTAGGCTAGATAGACTTTCGGACTTCGGATGTAACGACTGTCAAAGGTTTACAAATGACAACTGGGTCCAAGGACTTTACGTACGATGTACAAGGTAAAATTTAGAATGTATGTAATGTGAATTTGACTACCGGACACCGTAGGCGCGGTTCTGCGGATGGCGGGCGATGGGTAGCTCGCCGCCCGGCTAGGACCAGGACCGCGTCGACGACGCGTTAGTGTTCCACGCGCGCCTCAAAGAGAAGGAGTCAGCACAGGAAGGGGCCCAACAGGGCCACGCCTGCCGGGGTTGCGGAATGTTTATCTGTACCGTGACCCTGGAACATAGAACAAGGGCAATCGAAGGAACATGAGTGGGTTTTAGTCAGTAAAAGTCTGACACGCCCTCCCGCCGCACCCAGGACGAGAGCAGTCATTGGATGATTTCCCTCTCACCAAAAAAAAAAGGGTTTATATGGTCTTATTTTTAAGTTTGTGTCCTTCTAATTGTGATAGAAAATTATGTGATTTTTGTTTCTTATCGTACTACGTTTTATTACTTAGAGGGTTAAAGAACTCCAGTCAGAGAAACGATCCACCACAGTGTTACAATAAAAACCCGATTTTATTTATAGCTTTTGCCCGCGACTTCGTCCGCGTGGAATAGTTCCCGTTCCCGGGGGATTTCCGGGATGAAAACTATCCTATGTCCTTTCACGGGTCCCAGACTATACCTGTACCAAATTGAATTCAAATCGGTTCTGTGGTTTAGGCGTGAAGAAGAGACAGACAGGCAGATAGACAGAGTTACTTTCGCATTTATAATATTAGTACGGACTAGAGACCCGCTCCAGCGTCGCACGGGTTTTGGAAATCTTTGAAAATCCTTTGTACTATATATGAAAACAATCTATTTAATTTGCAACTTATTAAGTTATTTAAATTACGTCAATAATATTCTTATAACTTATAACTTACTCTGTTATTTCTACTTATTACCTAAATGGACACGAAATAATTAGATTTATGGTTTTGTACATTTCAGGTAACAGTGTAGCGTTTATTTTGTCTCGCTTTTATATTTATTCACTACTAGCTTGGATTAATAGCTCTCGTTCCCGGAGGATTTCCGGGATGAAAACTATTCTATGTCCTTTCTCGGGACCCAGATTATATCTGTACCAAATTTCATTCAAATCGGTTCAGTGGTTTAGGCGTGAAGAAGAGACAGACAGACAGACAGACAGACAGAAAGACAGACAGACAGAGTTACTTTCGCATTTATAATATTAAGTACGGATTAAAAATACCGTAGTATATACGCCTTTTGTTGTTGATCGTACAACATTTTACTACTTAGATAAACAACCCAAGTCACACAAACGATGCAACAGTACTACAATCGAGATCCGATATGGGATGTGCTTCGTACACGTACTAACAAAAGAATCGACCTGTAAATAAAACAACAGCATACCAATATATCGCTGAAAAGGCATCGAAACAAGAAAGTTCACAGAATTCCCGAGGGAACAACACAACATTCGCAAATTTCTTAAAAAGGAAAATAAAAATACTCGTCTCAGAAGTTACTCTCAGCCATAACTTGTTGGTTGAAGGCTTTTTTTTATAGAAACATGGACGAAATACAATAACGCGAGCGGTCCCTTACAAGTAAAAAGGGTGAAAAAAAACTCCACTTACAGTTCAGAAGAATTGCTGGCAGTTTCTCGATAACAAATATTTGATTAAGCCTTCTGAATTTTAATGCAAGAATGTATTCAAGGGGTTCTTTTTTGTGCACTGATGTGTATTTATTGAGTTTTTGGTCAATTTTATTGGGATTTTGACTAAAGAACTATGTAACCTTGTGTTCTATTTTCGCTATTGTCTTATCGTATAATTAAAAGTTGAAGTTGTCTCAAAATAAAATCTTTTTATAAAAATAACCAAATATTATGTAAACATAACTTTAATACCAAAAAGCCAAACAGACAGACAAAAAATTCTAAAAACTATATTTTTGGTTATATGCTGTAGCGGTTTAAGAAATTAATGTACAGGTTTGACTTCGTTTCGATTTATTTTATGTATAGACTAATATTAATCTATACGCCATCGGTGTACCACAGAGTGTTAATAATTATATCTCTCATCACAAAGTACGGTACCCTATGGGAAAAGGACCCATGGGTATCGCAGGACACCTACCCTCCTGCCGGCCCCTTAGAAGCCCACTCAATCACCATTAATTATACCATGAATAATTACGTTGATTGGTTGCAACGTCCCTTCGTTGTGCTAATATAATCATGACAATAAATAAAATCGCGCAAGAAAATAACAAATTGTTGAAAAAGAAAGTAATGTTTATTTAATGGAGCACTTACTATCCCATAACAGTGCCATTAAATTATCTGAAAATACAGCTATTATTACATTCATATTTTAGTATAAAACCATAATAACTCATCACAAAGACTGCTATAATTCATAAAAGTTTCTCGCAGCATATTTAAAAAAATCTATTATTTACATCATTCTAAAATAGTTCTATCTGCGCTTTTGTTTCAAAGAAACGAGTTCTAAGATTGCTTGCATAATATCACAGTAGCACTTGAAAATATTATTAAGCAAAACAATATCCATAAAAAGTCTCCCGCCAGAAAAATGAGCTCATTTATAACACCTAGTTGCCACGAATATGGCATTCGGTGGCATAGAAATGAAGTCCTGACAAAGTTGAACGCATAGCGTAGTAGCTGCAAACTTTTGTTATATAGTCTCTACGGCATTATTAGATAAATGAAGTCGACTCAAATGCTTTTAATGTTTGTCTTCTTTCTTTTAATTTGACAATAAAAAAAAACTCGGTTATAAAACTTTTAGATAAAGACTTAACTGTCTCTGTATATACTTTTCAGTTTGGTGTTTTAGTTTAGGTTTTATTGTGAATCTTTACAAATTCGTATCATATTTACTGTATTAATTTGGATACTATATCTAGCCTATTCAAAACATATTTTGATATATTTAGACAAGTGGATATCATGTTTTTCTTACTCCTCCGCAGTTCTTTTCTGATTAATTTCGTTGGGGGATTCAAGACAGTTTAATCATTTCCCCGGGTCTCGTCGAGCTTCATTGCTTCGTCGCTTTTCTGGTGGACTCCACTGTTGATTCTAGCTTTCAGGAGTTGCAGTAGTTGGGAATAGCGTGGCGGGATTGTCCCATATTTAGACATAAATATAAGTACACAGATTACTTTTACCATCGACGTTGATTTTGACCTGTCGAAGCTTTCTCAGATGCGATATAATTGTATAATTGTGTGATAAATCATGAGTTTTTCCTGCAATAACAAAAGATCATGTTTCTTGCAAACATTTACCAGTATGATCTATAAAACTACTATAAAACTTATGAGAATTAAAGAAAAACACACTTTACTTAGGAATATTATCTAAATTTTATCTTTGACGACAATCTTTATCTTACTAAAATTTCTGTCTGCCTAATAAAACTGTTATATAATTATTTTAATGGTCTACCCAAGATAAAAGCCGCGATGTTTATTGTACTTATCAAAATTAACACAGAAGACATAATCATGAGTTTCTTAGAAAAGTAATTTTATGAGCATTGTTTTGTAAAATTGCTTTATTAGAAACTAGCTTTTGCCCACGGCTTCGCTCGCATTAAAAAGAGACAAAAAGTAGCCTATGTTACTCTCCATCCCTTCAACTATCTCCACTTAAAAAATCACGTCAATTCGTCGCTCCGTTTTGCCGTGAAAGAAAGACAAACATACAGACACACTTTCCCATTTATAATATTCATAGATATATTAAAGAAGGAGATATGCCCTGTAGACGAATACCTGTGTCTCTTGTTTCTCCTTCCACACGGCAACTACTACAAGCGCAGTTCAATAAAAGCAATAGATACGCAGCCGCGCACACACCCGCACTAGCGCGTAAAACACAATCAGTTATGAACCTTAGAACACCTACACAGAGTGTATTTACAGTGCATCGTACATCATACTCACACATAAACATTAATGGCTATCGTTGTGCTGTGTAAATGCAATATATTTTACATTTACGCTAGTGATTGACTAAATCGGAAAATTATCGAAACTACTATTTATAATCGACCAAATCCTTTTTGGGTTCCCGAAAGTAAAACTAAATAAAAAGATGGCGTAAATAGATAAATTTGGGTTTGTGTAACTTAAAAGCATTTTTGAATTTGATATTAATATGAGTATGATGCAATTATTTATTTTTTGCGGTGGTATAATACGACGCTGTAATATTTGGTCACATATGACTAATAATAATAAAACAAAAAAAAACAGTGTAAATATTAGTATTTTACTTTGATATTCCAAGCGGGTTAAAACGGTGGACAAATTAAAAAAAATATCTCTCAAACAATATTTTATTCGTCAGGCGACTTTGTTGTCCCTCGATAACCTACGCTAAAGGATTTGCACATGGACATCATTAACTCACGGCAAGAACCAGCGGCCGCATCACGCGATTTTTGCGTTTAGTTAAATATCGTTTTGTGATTTTTACATTGCTTGTCTTGTCACTAAGTGACAAACTTGCGTAGTTGTGAAGGAGCAATGTACTTCAGCAGAAACAATGCAGTCGCTGTGATGCTTAGAAACGAAATAACAGGCAATATTTGTTATTTTTTATGATTTTAAACACAAGTATAGGAAAAAATATATGAAATGTAACTCCATTATTTACATAGTTTTGGTATCTGCTGTACTTTTTGCAAGAAATCGCTGAAAGCACACTAGTTCGCGGACACGGCCACTTACGTACGGCCTGTAGCACGATTGCATGTCGCGCGGACAGCGACACGCCCACTTGCCACTTCTCCTGTTATTTATATTTCTATGATAATATTAGTATGGACTTCTAAAGTGTTAACTAAAATACCTATATCTATACCTAAGGGTTTAACAAGAATTTCTATACTAAAGCTCAAAAAATAATTTAAAACATATTACATTATAATTGAAACACTATAAACCGATTTTGAAGTCCTACTAAATTTAATAAAATGGTAAATTGGCTGACTGACTGGGTGATCAAATTATCAACGCACAGCCCAAACCGCTGTTCCTAGTGACATGAAACTTGGAGGGCAAGTCTTTTTGTAAAGAGTGAATATCCACCGTAAAATAATTTTAACCCTAAAGGGTAAAATAGGGGGTGGAAGTTTCGACATCCACGCGAACAGAGCCGCAAGTGAAATACTATAATATACAATGTGTAACTGAATTAATGCACTTTGAGAATATAGTTTGTTCAGAATTGTTTACTGAATCGATTTTTGTAATTTTTAATGTAGGTAATATTTTATCCCAAAAAATATTAACACTACGTAAACTGCTGTCACACTTCCGCTGTACAGTCAAAACAAACTAAAATGGATGAAATACCTACTACGCTAGACCCATAGGCAAGTGCGACTGTGTGCATGCGTAGATTTGTAATGCGACTATAATTTTCTACCACAATCAACAACTAATTTATAAAAAAAACAGTGTTTTAAACATAATAACAAAAATTCAGTGTGTGTATTATGATTATAACATAATATTCTAATTAGGGTGTCTGGTGGTGTGTGTTTATTCCGGGACATGTTGTATACTTACGGATACTATTCCATGGATTTTGTTGTAACTTTACAGTTATATGGCTCATATACGACATTAACACATGCTGCATAACGAGAGGAGTAGAGTAGTAACCAAAGACTTGATATACCGCGGCTGAAACCAAAGGGACAGTTAGGACTATATACAGAATAGCATTGGATACCTCTGTTTTATCATGTGCATTTAAACACACATTCTGTATAAAAAAATACATTTTCAAAGTTACAATCAAATCTAGTTCTTAAAATAGGTATTTACAAAATTATTTTAACACATAAAATTTAATACTCGAACGTATCAAATTAACACAATATAGATCATCATTATCATAACAGTGATTGTCGTTATTGCATAGTTACCAGTTCCAAATTACACTTGCTGGCAATCAAAATAGTACAGGATATTATATGGAGCGCGAGCTTTGTGGTTCATTACAGCTCTAAGCCCATATTAATAATTATGTACCAAGCAAGTTCCACGCCAACGTTGTTCATAAATGTGAAACTAAATACACTGGAAGCCAAGATTAGGGAGTCGCCAGCAAATGAGTTTATGGCGTGTTAGTGTACCTCCATTTTATCATTAGGGATCAAAAACTTGAGCTTTTATGTTAAAACGTTTGAGTAAATAATGTTAAAAATCCTTGCGTTATTATAACTGTTATGAAGTTTCACGCAACGCCCTGGTTCTTTTGTTGAGTTTTATTTAGATGTACATTAGGCAATGTGTGTATTGTATCGTAACAATTGCTATATCGTGAGTTTTTTGGTATACTGTATTTATTTTATGTAGATGTTTTCATTATAAACACGCACGCAATGAATTTTGGTTATGATCAACATACTGTTTTTTTATGAATATTAACATCACGTCGGTCTCACCCTGTGAAAAGTGCTTGGAATTTACCTACATTTCATTGGATTGTACATCCCTCTAAAAAACTGTAACCGAAGTATTTTTAAGAAGAAGGCATAGCCATACAGAAGAAGAAATTTCACGACTAACATTGATTGTCAATAAGATGAAAGTAGTTAAAAGATTTGGAAAACTTTTAGACTTTTCTTATTACTCGCAAGAAAAATCCTTTGACATTTATAAACCCCACAATTTAATCACGCTGTTGCATTTTATTTTGCCAGAATGGTAAAATACGATTTTTGAGAAGAGTAAACACAATTGTGTACCTCATGTACACGAAAAGTCTCATCTAGCCCATGGTGTTGGATGCTGTCTGATCGGTTGACCAAAAACATTGCAAGTTACTAAAAAACATTTTTAAGTCTTATAATTGCCATTTTTGTTTCAATGCCTGTATTCTTCCGTTTGATATTATTAACTATCCTTTTTCGCATTATCGACATTGCGCTTCAGTTCACCTGATCTGTACTCGTATGTCCATGTAACATTACAAAGAATATTTTTCACTGTATTTTTCGGTGACTCACGATTTCTATGAAGATTTTCGATATATTTCTGAAAATATGAGTATATCCTTTTCTACAAGCAGAATATTATTATTGTTCCATCTCTTTATTGGTCCAAGGAAATTATTTGTTACGTATTTACTTCGTAGAAAGCCTTAGCTAAACATTTCAGCTAAGATTTAAAGAAGAATCAGATTATTTTTATAACCAAAAAAGAGTTTCCAAGTGTTATAACTTTTAAAGGAAATTGTTTAAGGGAAAAGGGAAATTAATCTTTCTCTTAATTAGTAAAGTTGGTCGGACGCTGCGACGGGGAATTCAAGGCCAATAAATCAAGGTGTTGCTCTAGTTTCAAACAAGTATATCAGAAACCATTCTTTGTTTTTAACGGTTTCTGTATTTTAGACCGACCACTGGTTAAGTTCAATTCTACCTCAAACCTGATATGATAAGTGGAAATGTTCTTTTATATTCCGCCGCCGTTCTATTGTTTTATACAGGGTGTCCCACGGCTATGCCACATGGAGGGAAAGTACCTTAAATCTTGTAGATAGAACATTTTACTGAAATAAGACATTATTTGAATTTTAAAAACAATTTAAATTGCATTCATAGATTTTCAAATAATTAAATGGTTGGGCCGGGAATCGAACCTGTTCCACGAGAAAAAATAATCATCCTGTAGTTTTATCGTACCGATCGAAAGGTTCCATCATAAGGATTATTTTTTGCTAAATAACATAGTGTCAAGGAAGAAAGGAAGACCGTGAAATTTAACATTTGATGTAAAATTTTGTTCAGAAAAGTTAAAAGCTTACATTGCCGTAAGGACATACAATTGACAATCATAACTACTTATTACTAATTAATCTACCCACTTGAGTAGTACGCATCATTTAAATAAATAAATATCCACCACAACAAGACCAAAAAATCGTCAGTGAACGAAATAATCAAAAGTTATCACTTTGTATTCAAGAAGAAAGGACTAGTTTTGAGCATTTGAAAAATTGGCTAATTTTGTATTAAAAATGTTAAAATTCATGGTCTTTCTTTTATTTTTGACACTATGTTATTTAGCAAAAAATAATCCTTGTGATGAAGCCTTTCGATCGGTAGGATAAAACTACAGGCTGATTAATTTTCTCGAGTAACAGGTTCGATTCCCGGTTCAACTATGTAATTATTAAAATATCTATGAAAGCAGTTTAAAATGTTTTCAAAATTCAAATAATGTCTTCTTTCAGTAAAATGTTCTATCTACAATATTTAAGGTACTTTCCCTCCATGTGGCATTGCCGTGGGACACCCTGTATATTGATGTTTTCGTTGCGAGATCCAGGACAGTACAATTCAGCTTTTAACTCGATGCTTTCCGGATGGACGCCACTATAGATTCTGGCTTTCAAGACTTGCATAGGGTAGACATAGAAAAGAAGGACAGTCCCAAAAAAAAATTAACCGTCCTTCTCAATATGTCTCAATCCTTCTTTACAAAGTTACTGACTGTTTTAACCTCCGTCGGTTCCAGTAAAGTGTTAATGATAAAACTTTAAACTTATATACAGGGGGTTAGTAGGAAATCGCCCCGCGGCGCGCGTGGTTGTAACTTCACATGGAAACAATTTCGAAAATGTTATATAACTTATGTGAAGGGATCCCAGTTTGGTCGTGTTCACATTAAAGTGGTTAAGTAAGACAGAATATATTGAAACTATACAAATTAATACAGATATTAAGGTTGTCTTATTACAAAGTAAGTACCTCTTGTGGTATGTATTTGTAGGCTCCAAAGTTTGCTAAAGTATGTCATATAGCAATCTGACATTTTGGTACATACTGTGATTTAAATAATATCAACGAGTATATCTCTCGCATTCCATATCCGATATTGACAGAGCAAAATGGGTCATTAGTCGGGACGGGGCCTGAGAATGATTCTTTAATTAGTTGTACATTCACACTTTATGTTAATTACGTGGACCAATAGAAACGCAGACAATATTAAAAAAAAAAACCTATAGAAAAACATAACCAAAGATAATAAACTAGAAGAAGTTACTGGCTGGTGTGGGAAGATGTTTCTAATGATATTCCTGGCTGGAAATAATCCTGGTATTCTATACCGTTCTGTTTCTATTTTCTTTGCTATCCGTACTAATATTATAAATGCGAACATAACTCTGTCTGTCTGTCTCTTCTTCACGCCTAAACCACTGAACCGATTTGAATGAAATTTAGTACGGATATAGTCCGGGTCCCGAGAAAGGACATAGGATATAGTTTTCATAGATGGAAACTGTGGGCGCTATCTCGTTTGCATGTACAGAGCATGAATTATAAATCTAGTTTTTTTTTATTTTAATGTTTGGTACACACACGACTTTTCCTATTTTACGTCTCATACTTTTCAAAACATTTTTTGTTCGCATGGTGTTGGTCTTATCAGGTCCATAGTATGAAAGTGCATGGTTATCCTAAAAGTGCAAACTGTGCTCTGAGGTGGAGTTTCGTAAATGATTGTCGAACATCTGAAATCAATTTATGTAGAAATATGCTTAATATTTCTTGTCAATAGTTTCATAATCAGCGCCATTTCGTCGACATTTGGAAAACGTACGTTGCGCTCGAGTAGACAATTATGTAATTGGAAAGTGACCCTTCGCTTTCGACGGATTACTGGTTAGAGCTGTCAAGGGGTCGAACCTACCCTCTTAGAGTATTTGAGAAGGTTCTCTAAGCGTTTGACATTTCGTTGGGGGACGTGGAACGAATTTCACGGTGTTGGGAACGTTTGTCAGCATATTAAGTATTTTAAGTGATAATGTTGGGGTCGGAACTACCTTTGCGTTCAATTGTGTGGTCGTAATGTACCCACGACGTCATAAAGTGATGGTCGTTTACGTTTGGCAGCGGGAGACATTGAATTGAATTGTGCGCTTAAGTGTACCTTCAGTGCAGGTTGAATATTTTGCCAATTCGCGTGCAAGGCAGTTTTATTTATCGGATCTTCTAGCTTTTCTAAACATAGGTATTCTACATTTTACGATCGTCGTTTTCAAAATCTTTCAAGTTTGTTCAATTGAAAACGTCTTTTAATTTACAACGTTAAAAAACAATAGTTATGGTTTATGAAGTTCTGTTTCAAACTTTGCACTATATACTGGATACCTGCTTACCCCAAAACTGTTTAAAGCACCCCGAAATCCGATGGCAATTCAATTAAATATTCATCAAAATCGAATGCTGG
Source organism: Athetis lepigone (assembly GCA_033675125.1). Lineage (NCBI taxonomy): Eukaryota > Metazoa > Arthropoda > Insecta > Lepidoptera > Noctuidae > Athetis > Athetis lepigone. Next base: position 9,858,681 of record CM066225.1, on the reverse strand, counting down.
ATCCGAACCCCCCCTCCCCACTTATGACAGCCCGGTACTTAAGTCCCAATTCAAACCTTTCAAACACATCCCCGAAATCAAAACAAGGAGGGTTTGTTCCAAAATTCTAAATTCAAATACAAAATGGATAAAAGGATTAAAGTTGTACAACATAAAGGCAAATGGCCAGTATAATTAGTAAAATAGATATAGCGAAGAATCAAAGCGAAAGGTTCGGGAATGTCGGAGAAGAACCGATTCGGGCCGAATAGATAATTCCCGGCAGGGTTCGTCCCCTTCCTTTTAAGACGAGCTAATGTTAATACGTAATTGAAATTTTGATAGCCGATGGATTTGTTTGCTAATCACCCTCTTAGTTTGAATTAGGGTAGGTGATTTTAAGTGTGAAATCGTGGCCTTTGAATAATTAAATAATGAAAAATTGATTTCTACTGTTACGCTTGACAATAATTTCCTATTTACTAACATCATCAATCTGGAACAAATAACTGTACGTCTTATCAGTAAGACATAAAAGTATTGGCGCCTTTCCAAAAATGTTCGTCCGTTACGAGTACCTGGGAGTCAAGTCACAACACTGACAAGTCCTTTTAATTTTCAGCTGACGCAAATACTGATTAGAGATTAGAAAGTACATGCAACGATTAGACCGGGAAAGAAAGTCCCGTTGCTATGTGGACTGCCTCGGCATCATACTTTGGACGAATAGTTTGGGATCAGGGCCACGTTGGGATTAGCAGCGCTGTAACCTCGTCACACCACTTGCTACAGGAAACCTTACACTTTTAAAAGTAAATTTTGAATTCATAGTCGATGACAAGAATACGTGTGACGCTGATGTCTCCTTTTACTAGGAGGTGATGCGTAGAAACGAGTCAGCGGAGAGGGATGGAGGGATTCTTTTGGTTCGTCTGCATCAGAACAGTCGGGTTATTTTAGCAGAAAGAACAACTTCGCGTTAAAGGATAAAAAACTACTAAGCTTAAACTAGACTAGAACTCTTGTACAAGTTCCGACAAAAAGTTAGAAATGAGATAGGACTAAAAATAAACCTAGCCTTGTCAGCTAAAGTCCAGACGACGTATACATCCTGTAGCAGTTAGTAATTATAGAAAACTAATTACTTACAGACATAAATATTTCATCTTTCTGTTGGTGACACGATTAACGTACTCGAAGTTTCAACCTCATGTACGGTACATGAGGTTGAAACTTCCATATTATGCCAATATCTTTAAGTCTTGTGTACTTTCTAAAGGCGGCCATTGACTGTAATTTTTTGCCTTGTCATAAAACTGTGGCGTCATTCCAAATTGTTTAGGCGGCCAACCAACTCTAACATGGCGATTCGACACTCACGATAAATTTTTGGACGTACGTCAGTTCAACTGACGCGCCAAAATGACCGTCAATACACCTTAAGTGAATTTTGCCCATCGCTGAAATTGGTGAAGTGAAATGTAAGGAAACCAGGAGCTCAAGTCTGCTATTGCAATAGTGGTTCAATGATCGATATTTGGATGGTCTGGTGGTAAATTTAATGATACAATTGCGAATATCCGGTCAAAAACTGGTCATTGAAGCATAATTGCAATAGCTGGCTTGAGCCTCCTTGAGGTAAATCTTTTTGTGCTAATGTGATGTTCTTACGCCTTCTCTTCATGAGAAAACCTTCGATGTGCAGTAAGACAATATTAATAACACTAGCTTACAATATTATCCCAGAGAAGGTACGGGTTGGTATTTTGTGCCGGTTATATTGTTAGCTAATGAGATGTTAGATATTAGGTAGGTACTTAATTAAATACTCGTGGTAAGTAAACAGAATTTTACTTTACATTACAGAAATAACTAATTACGGACTAATTGGCAGACAGTTTTACATAAACCCATTATGTAAAACTGTCTGCCAATTAGTCGTAAGTGATTTAAAATGTTAAAAAATAATAAAATGTTTAAAGAAAAATAATCTTACCTCAAGATGAAATATTTTTTTGTCTTCTCTTTCAATTTTTAATTCCTTTGCGCAAAAAATCATCAGCAATTCAAAAAACAGACTTTTGAGTGGAAAGTTAATAAAGATGAAATTTTTAAATATCATAGTTGTTGTTGATAAGCCCACACAAATTACAGAAAACTGTAAACAAGGTGAAACTAAAAACAAACATAAAGTAAACAACGTTTCGATAACTTTGCTAAAACACCATTGAAATTCACATACTCAGGCGCTTTACATAACAAATATTATGATAATTAATTACGAGAATATACCATAAATTTCCCGATGTTGTTTTTGAAGTGATCTACGAGTTTGTGAAAAATTTGTGTAAAGGAATAATCACAAATATCACGCATGAAAAGTTCAATGACCCTTTTAGTACTCTAACAATAAAAAAGGTAGGCACCTACTTTTTGTCAGCTCCTTAACTTCGTACGCTTACGCTTAGTATAATTCAATAAAGCCTTAAGCGGTCCTAACTCTAGACACACTCAAGTAAAACTACGGTCAAACACATATTCCTAAGTAAAAGAATCCGACATTGATTTTCCATGAATCTGAACTTATGTCGGCGACATAAAACTGCCGACACGCGCACTTTCGTCAAACGATCGGAGCGATAGCCCCGCACCTCATTACACACTGACCCTACTCAACCCTATCGGAAACGACGCAATCAAAAATCGTTAAAAATACAAAGACTTAACGATGTCATTAGCCCTCATACATAAATCAGTGGGTTTCTAATCCGTGGACGCACGCAATGCTGCGAACCTAATAAATCTTTCACTAACTATTGCGCATTCATTAAAATTTCTTCAAACGTGCGTGCGATAAACCAGGAATACCTTCCCTGCCGAAAACTTCGACTTATCTCCCTCACGTAGTAGGTCGTTACGTTAAAATTATGGGAGTGGTTAAACACATGCTACATTTACTCGAAAGTTCATGTTACACCCGAATAACTTCGCGTTTACCGGAAGGGTTCCATTTGGAACGCAAAAACACTTCTGGTGCCTTCAGCGTCAGGCCCAGGCGTTCTACTCGTAGTTTCGTTACTTGATCTTTGTAAAGCGGATTCATTGTGGTGTCGGACAGTGCTAACTTTTTGCCGTTCAACGAAATTTAATTTAGATATACTTTAATACCGCGAGTCGTATATGTAAATAGAAAGACTAAACTTTTTTAAGTTTTCTAAGTGCTAAACAGCATATTATTATGGCCGACCTGAAGGTAGGTAGTCACTGTAGCTTGTGGCCGCTCGCATCTCTAGGGGTACCAAACGCGTCTCTCCTCTAAATACCTATGCATTCCTTTTCTGTAGGAATTAAATTGAGAAACAGCAAGAAGGTTATTCCATAACTCAAAGGTTGACATGAGGAAGTACCTTGGAAATCGCGATGTGAAAGACTAAACCAGTTATAAATGCAAGAAAGAGCTTCAAGTCTATGACAAGCAGTGCGTTGGTAAAATACTAGTCTGACTAAAATAAATTAAGACCGCGTTCGCAATACGGGTAAGGCCTTAAATCACACTGCATTGTCATCATCTGTCTAGTCTTTACACAACTAGTTAGGCCCCATTTCCAGTCTAAGCAAATGCATATCAGTTAGTGTGTAACACAATACCCCTTTGAAAGACTAATTGTCAGAATTCTGGGCTTTTGGCTACTTGAGACTCGTATCTCTACAAATAACAGCTTATGTGGTATTTAAAGTACAGAAGTACGTCAAGAATAAAGACGTCATATTGAAATCGCCTGTTTGATGGGCCTCTTAGTCTGATGTATGGTAACATTGACTGCTGAGCCGGAGGTCATGGGGGTTTGTTTTCAACCTAGGAGAAAATTTGTGTGAAGAGGATGATTATTGTATCATATGACAAGCTTAGCTAGGGATAAGATAGCCGTGTGTGATTTGTACCAAAAACTTTATTTATTTATTCATTCAATTATACATGGTAAGAAAAACAACGTAAACCTAACTGAAAGTTACAATTAATGGAATAATAAATACAGCAAAAAAGAAATAGGAGAGAGTTTAATACCACTGTCCCCAATAAAATATCCAGAGATTTTAAATAGGTACCTGCCATCACGGGACTTTTCAACCCCAATCATTTTACAGGCAATTACGAACCCCCGTTAATTATGAATGAGGCTATAAATAACACAGCGCACATTTTCTTCCAAACTTGATAATACTAATTACGTAGTGTGATGAATGCATTGTAAATAGATAGATCATGAAGACCTAAAAATTAAGTTATAAATCAAGTTCAAATAATTACTGAATATGTATGTAAGGTTTCTTTTTCAAACAGAGGGTTCGGTTTCAGTTAATCATACACAAATCTTCTTATGAAGATTAAAATAAGAAACAATTTTCTTGGATCAAATTCTTTGCAGGCAAGGAACAACAATGTTACTGTTCAGTAAATATTGGTGTTTTCTAAAACACTATTGAAATACTTCCAAGTATTTCAATTAGTGTTCGAGTAGAAGTTTAGTTGTGAAGGTTTTTTTTTGTATTAATTTCTTCAGAATTATAGGAGCGTTTGTCCGCTTTCGCGAATTAAGTGAAAAAACTAGCCACCAAAGGAAGGTCTATAAAGAAGAAGAAGAAGGTACGTTTATAGTCTTGTAGCTAACACACAAATAACTAGACCAAATCTGTAGGCAATTATGTTACTAGTAAAATATGTTTGTTACTTGTAACTTATTGCCTTTTAGATTATTAGCTTTTCTAAATTTTATTTATTTAGGATTTCCAACAGAGGATACACAGATTACTAAGACTAGTGGACATACATTAGGAACTGATCACTGTGTTCCCCCAATTAAAGGAAACCACAGCATGCACTTAATAACTAGTTACAAAAAAGTTTGACATGACAATAAAATATAAAATTTTATAACATAATAAATTAAACAAAACATGTGGTAATTTAAACTTAGAAAAGCAATAATAAAATAAAATAAAACTACACAGAAGACAATATGACATACAGGTTCTTTTTGAATACCGACATCTTACGTGTAATATCAAGGTTGTGGTGCTTTGACAGTTCATTGTAGTTTCTACAGAGCCTTGGCAGAACGGCGAAGTGGCCGAGGTTGGTTTTAGACCCTGGCACGTTAAAAAGATTATAGCTACACTTCCGCGGTAAGCGAGATGGTGCGTTTATTTGGAGCTTACCAAGAAGCTCAGCTCAGTCGATAGTCCCATGAAATAGTTTGTGAAGGAATGTGAGGTCTAAGGCTTTCCTTCTATCTACGAGAGCGGACATTTTATAGTGCTGTAGTCGTATGCTATAGCCCCTGATTTTTCTTGCCAGACGATCTTTGTAGCAGAGATGGTATAAAAAACGTCGCTGTACGCTTTCAATGCGTTTAATATAGATTTCGTAGTGGGGATTCCATACGGTACTATTGTATTCAAGCAATGGACGAACTAAGGTATTATATAATTTAATTCTAGTTGAAGCCTTGCAGAAATCTTTGCTATTACGAAGGATAAAACCGAACACTTTGAATGCCTTTGATGTTATATTTGTGACGTGTCTATCAAATTTTAGTTGTTTGTCGAACACAATTCCTAGGTCCCGAACTTCCTCTACTTGTTGTAATGTTTGCTGATGTAATGAGTAATTATAGGTTTGTGTGTTTCTATTTCGAGAGAATTGCATACAATGACATTTGGACACATTTAAATTCATTTTATTTTTATCACACCAGTCCGCCATTCTATCGAGATCAGCTTGTAATAGTGCAGAGTCCAAATTAGACAGAATTGGTTTCATAATTTTTACGTCATCCGCAAAAAGATAGAAATTTGAGTGCTTGAAACATGACGTAATATCATTGATAAAGATATTGAAAAGAATAGGACCCAAGTGCGACCCTTGTGGTACTCCCGATGTTGCTGAAAAGGCGTCAGAGTAGTACCCATTAACGACAACTTTCGAGTTCCTACCAACGAGGTAAGAATGAAACCACTTGAGAATGAAAACACTTAAATACTCGTAAGATTTAAACTTTATAATTGGGTAGTTTCCACCATTAACCAATAAATGTTAGACACAATTCCTATAAAACCTCTATTAATTTCCGCCTAATAAATTCGGTTCATTTTCAATTTGCTATAAAATTTGATTTTTAGTTGTTTTGAAATCAATGAATAGATAGTCAACTAAGTTGTTATTTTAGTGACGTCATAAATCGCCATTGCCATACAAAATCTATAGGAGAATGGCGTTTTGACAGCTCATAAAAAGTACGTCAATTGATAATGGTGGAAACTACCGTATTGCCATTGGCGCTAATTCTCTTGTACACAAACTTAATTAAATTTAAGTCAAGTGCATCTCCCTTTCCATTTCTTAAAGAAAAGGACAGAATATACATTTTAGTTTAATCCTGTCTGGTAGCGCCTTCTATTATTTCTTAATATTTATAATTAGACCTCTTTTTATCTATTCTGTCTTGACCGACCTTCACGCTCTCGCACGCGTGACGGCTGTCAGAAGCCATAAGAAAAAAGAAGAAAATTCCGCCATGGAAGATCCGCACGTGAAAATGCAGTTTTTTCTCGTTCAAGATATTATTTAACGCGCCTAGTTAATTCCTACCGTATTACAACAAATATTAACCGCTGTGATCGACCGCCCGCGGGTGTGATTGTTTGTGGACACAGAGACAGAGAATTCCAGTGTTGTGCTTCAAAAGCCTCCAAAAGGCGAAGAAACATCAGGCGCCATTTTGTTGAACCTATACACGAGGCAAGGAGACAGCCAGGTAAGGCGCACCAGCGTGCAGCGTACTTTCTCTCTAATCCCACAACTTACATCCCGGTTTGTTATCACCATATAATTCTTTATTCTCTTGGCGATTATCAGCCATCCTTCTTACAGTCAGATTTCGCAAATCGTCACATATAGTGGTTTTCTTACCCACCATTTTTTTGGTCCTTCGAGCCGGATTCATATCCAATTCTCTTTTATTCCGCGTAAGTATCTTCTAGAAGTACTTACCTAGGTAGTTGTAGCATCTAGCTGCACTCCTAGTCTATTTACATACCCATTACGTGGTTATTTCCCGCACCCCAGTAGGTAATATACAATTACGTAGCTACCTACTGATATATCTTATTATAATTACTCGAACTATATAGTGGTCTTATAAATACCATATTTCAAGCACCATTAGTTCAACCGCCTTAAAGTTTGTTGCCTACATAGGAATTACTAGGATTTACCGCCGCATAAATACTTAGGTATTTTTGTTGTTCTTATATACTTAGGTAAAATAATACTTAGGTATACATTTTAGTTTGTTTGGTTCATTAACCTTCATAAACATGTCGCAACAAAAGAAACTATGCATTTCGGAAGAAAAAGAGTTAAAAATATTAGAAGCTAAACGCAATACTTTATTTGAGCGTATGCAAGACATTTTTGAACGCTCCAAAACCGCAACTTCTTCCGATATTAGTAGGGAATCATTTCTTAGTTATTGTATGACAGTAGATGTTATTCGATCAGACTTTCATACATTATTAGACGCTTATAACTTAAAATTACTTTCAATTAATCCTGATTCCCAGCCGAATTATCAGTCGTACACCGCATTCGAAGATCTTTATTGTATCGTGAAACGTATACAAAGTCAGTTAGATGACAACCGCTCCACAGCGCCAGGTGGCGGCTGCGCGAACTATCGAGCACCGCGTCTACCTTCAATTGAACTTATGTCATTTGACGGTGACATACGTAACTGGCCATTATTTTATGCAAGTTTTAAATCAACAGTGCACGATAATGTCTCTCTGACAGATGCCGACAGATTGTACTATTTGATAGGGAAACTGTCGTCGAAAGCGCAATCCGTGTTTGCAGGTGTCACGCCCAATGCTGAGAATTATCAGGTTATATTTCAGTCACTTGTTGACCGATATCAGGATACTCGTGTCCTCGCGTCTACTTACTTCGATCAAGCTTTAAACCTTAAGCTGACCGGTCCCGCGTCTGTTTCGAATTTCCAGCTGTTTATCGATAATTTTGTCACCGCAGTTAATGCCCTTAAAAACTTAAAATTAGAAAACCTTTCCGACTATATGTTATTTCAACTCGCAATAAAAAAGTTCGACACGGAAACTATTCGTGCTTTTGAGATGACAGAACGTAATCATAAAATACCTACACTAGATAGTTTTGTGACCTTTATCAAAGATCAGTGTCGAATATTTCAAAATACGCAGCCTAGTTCGTCTGGCTCGTCTAGCCTTACTGGCAGTAACCAAAAGTTGAATAAATCGCGAAATAATAATAGTAGTTCGGTTCCTAATCCGCAATCTTACGTAGCATGTTCGGACTCTAATAATAATAATAATCCGCTCAAGTGTCTATGCAATAATATTGTACATGATCACTTTTATAAATGTCCCGCTTTTAGTAAATTAACTCCGACTGCTCGTTTTAAATGTGTTAAAGAACGTAAAGCTTGCGTTAACTGTCTAAGTATTAAACACAAAACAAGCAACTGTTCTAGTAAAACTAAATGCCGCTCATGCAATCAGGCTCACCATACTTTACTCCATTTCAATAAAACCTCGCCGTTACCGGATGAACCTGGTAATCAAGTAAGTTCATCTGTTGTTACGCCACCGCAAACGCAGGCCGTCCGTACTACGGAGTCCGCGGCTCATCCCGAAGTATCGTTATGTACTACATCAGCCGCACACACACGCGAGCATCGCCCGCGCACTTGTCACGTTCAGCGCGAAGCTACATCGCAATGTACGGTTGCGTACACAACGGTTTTGCTCGCTACCGCGCAAGTAATAGTATACGATACTCATAACACACCTCACATTATTCGTTGTTTACTGGATAGTGCATCCCAAAGTAATTTCATTACTTCTGATTGTTTGAAACGCCTAGGATTGTGGAATAACTTTAAAAATACTGACATAGTAGTCAAGTTTATTGGCGGTTCAGAAAAATCATGTAAGGGTTCCGTAGATATTAAAATACATTCGCGTATTAATAGGGATATTAATTTTAACGTTTCTTCACTTATAGTAGAACGTATCACGGACACATTGCCGAATGCTCATGTGGATATGTCCTTACTTAAGCACCTCGAGTCATTGCCGCTCGCAGATTTAGACTTTGCGCAGCCGGGAAATATCGATGTTTTGATCGGCGCTTCAATATTTCCGCACTTACTACTATCTAATATTGTACGTAGTGAGCAATATAATTTACCTCCCGCTATTGAGACGGTATTTGGGTATGTGGTCATGGGTACCGCACCTACATCACATACTCCTGATTATACTACGTCTTGCTGTTCTGTTCTTCAAGAAAATAATATTGATTCTCTCCTCAAGCGATTTTGGGAGCTTGAAGAAATTTCCGCACCGCCCTCGCTGAGTCGTAAGGACCTCGAGTGTGAAGAACACTTCCGCGCTACCACTGTTCGCGACGACAGTGGCAGATATATTGTGGCGTTGCCATTTTGTGGCGACCCTTATTCGCTAGGCGACTCGTACGCTGCTGCGCTTAGACGCTTTTATTGTTTAGAACGCAAATTTAATGCTTCGCCTAAATTTCGCAGCGCTTATAATGACGTCATACGTGACTACATAAATAAGGGTTTTTTGAGTCCAGTTGTAATTGATGAGAATAATTCTTTTCCCTCGTATTATATCCCACATCACGGCGTAGTTCGCGAAGATAAGACCTCCACTAAACTTCGTGTGGTTTTAGATGCTAGTTGCCAGACTACATCAGGTCAGTCGATCAATGACATTTTGCATGCCGGCCCTAATCTACAGGGTGATTTATTTAACATCATAATAAAGTTTCGACTTTTCCAAATTGCTCTGTCAGCTGATTGCCGCCAAATGTTTCTCAATATCGGCGTTCGCGAATGTGACCGTAGATTTCAACGGATATTTTATCGTTTTAACAATAGTGAACCTATATCCGTGTATCAATTTAATAGGGTTTGTTTTGGACTCAAGTCAAGTCCGTATCACGCATTGAAGGTCGTCCGCCAGTTGATCACTGATGAAGGCGACAACTTTCCCGCTGCAGCAGCTGTTGCCACCTCCGCTTTGTATATGGATGACATCGCCTGTAGTGTCGTATCCGCCCCGCAAGCAATCTCGCTTAGCAAAGAGCTTAATGAGCTCTTCAAGCGAGGTCAATTTGATCTTGTCAAATGGTCAAGTAACTCTAAAGAGGTTCTCGCGCAAATACCTGATTCATATAAAGCTTTTACAGACGTTGAATTTGAAGGATCTGTGCATAAGGTTCTTGGTATGCGCTGGAACCAATCCAGCGATAGGTTTCATTTTGAAGTCACACCTCCAGATAATAAGTGCACCAAACGCACTATGCTGTCCACAGTGGCTCGACTATGGGATATAATGGGTTTTGTGACTCCCACAATTTTGTACGCCAAGCTCTTGATCAAAGAACTCTGGTTATCAAAGTGTGAGTGGGATGCCGTTCCTCCCGACCATATTGTCACCGCTTGGAAACAGTTTTGCATTGAACTCCCCGCGCTCCATCAAATTATTATACCGCGGCATCTTGGATTGGTCGATGGATGTATTGTTAACTTAATAGGTTTCGCTGATGCCAGTGAACGCGCTTATGGCGGAGTCGTATATTTGCAAGTCCGCATTGGTTCCAACTACTCTGTGCAATTAGTTTGTGCCAAGTCCAAGGTCTCGTTATCGCGTTCGCGTTACAAAAGTAATTGAATTAATTCCTTCCGATTGTTTTAATCACGTCGCGGGTATTGAGAATCCCGCTGATTGCCTTTCTCGTGGTGTTACTCCAATTAAACTTCTGCATCATCCTTTGTGGCGTCATGGCCCTTCTTGGATGTCCCATGATCCGTCGGAGTGGCCTATACATCCATTTGACCATAATGCAGAGGACGAGGACGTACCCGAACGGAAAGTCTCTCATCCCGTGATTGTTAAGGTTGCGGAATCCCCGATTTATGCACTCGCATTGCGCATGTCGTCGTGGTCTAAGTTACTACGCGCCATCATTTATATCTGTAGATTTCTTAAGCTATTGCCTAATGGAACTTCTATTTCAAGCTCTCACCTTGAAGTTGCAGAACATAAATTATTGCGAGCTGTACAAGCTATTTATTTTAGTAACGACATACAAAATTTGAAAAATAGTATGCCTTGTTCTCCCGCGCTCCTTAAACTCAAGCCGTTTCTCGACGAGCACGGCATCATACGTGTTGGCGGTCGTCTGTCAAATTCGGACGAACCTTACAACTACAAGCATCCTTGCATTCTACCGCGTCATGATCATGTGGTCGACCTTCTTGTTGATTTTTATCACAAAAAATATCTCCATGCAGGTCCAGAGTTGCTTATGTCCTTACTCAGGCATAAATATTGGATTTTAGCTGCACGGCGAATAATTCGCCATAGAATACATAAATGTAACGTCTGTTTTAAATTCCGTCCGCGTCCTGTCTTTCCACTCATGGCAGATCTACCTAGCCAGCGTGTCAATCAGGTCGATAAGGCGTTTACACATACCGGTTGCGATTACGCAGGACCACTGCAGTACACGCCAGTTCGCGGTCGAGGTGTTAGAAGCCGTAAAGCATGGCTATGCATTTTCACATGCTTGACAACGCGTGCAACACACATTGAAGTTGCGACGGATTTAAGCACGGTATCATTTCTAGCAGCCCTAAAACGATTTCTTTCGCGACGCGGCCCTATACAGTGTTTATATACAGATAACGGCACTTGTTTTGTGGGTTCAAGTTCTTACTTACGCGATCTTTATAAGTTTCTCAATAAAGAGTATCGTACTCGTCTTGAGGAAGAACTTTCCATAAATTACATTGATTGGAAGTTTATTCCACCTGCTTCACCACATTTCGGTGGATGTTGGGAAAGCATGGTCAAGGTAGTTAAGACGCATCTCTTCAAAGTTATAGGTCAACAAATCCTCTCTTACGAAGAGCTTTTAACGGTCCTTGCTCAAATCGAGGCGTTAGTTAACTCGCGTCCGCTTACAGCATTGAGCAGTGACCCTGCTGAACCATCCGCGTTAACTCCTGCGCATTTCTTGAGCACAGCGCCATTGTCATCACTTCCCGCTCCTGAAGCAGACTCTTCTAGCCTGCTTCAGAGACATACTCTGCTCGATAAACTCGTGCAGTCGTTCTGGCAGCGCTGGCGCTCAGAGTACCTTCACCAACTGCAGGCTAGATCCAAATGGAATAGTCCTGTATCGCCTATAAAGGAGGGTACGTTGGTCATTATCATAAATGATAATTCTCCGCCCCTTTCATGGCCATTAGCCATAGTTGATAAGTTACATACATCTAAAGACGGTACAACACGCGTTGTTACCGTGAAAACCGCGAAGGGTAGCTACATGCGCCCTGTTGTACGTCTCTGTCCGCTACCGACACAGTGAGATCTAGCTTTAAGTTGGGTCTCCTTTTAGTTTAGGTATTTTGTTTATAATTTGTTATAATAAAGTTAATTTAGATTAATTTAAATATTTTAACGCTGTTTTAGCCTGTGGATAGGTCATGCGGTAGTACACCTAACATAGCTAATTCAATTTTCACTTTTAAAGGCAACCCTTTAAGGCCGGGGGGAAATGGTAGCGCCTTCTATTATTTCTTAATATTAATAATTAGACCTCTTTTTATCTATTCTGTCTTGACCGACCTTCACGCTCTCGCACGCCTGACGGCTGTCAGAAGCCATAAGAAAAAAGAAGAAAATTCCGCCATGGAAGATCCGCACGTGAAAATGCAGTTTTTTCTCGTTCAAGATATTATTTAACGCGCCTAGTTAATTCCTACCGTATTACAACAAATATTAACCGCTGTGATCGACCGCCCGCGGGTGTGATTGTTTGTGGACACAGAGACAGAGAATTCCAGTGTTGTGCTTCAAAAGCCTCCAAAAGGCGAAGAAACATCAGGCGCCACTTTGTTGAACCTATACACGAGGCAAGGAGACAGCCAGGTAAGGCGCACCAGCGTGCAGCGTACTTTCTCTCTAATCCCACAACTTACATCCCGGTTTGTTATCACCATATAATTCTTTATTCTCTTGGCGATTATCAGCCATCCTTCTTACAGTCAGATTTCGCAAATCGTCATATATAGTGGTTTTCTTACCCACCACTGTCAAATTAGACAGCGCCTGAAGTAAATCGACGTATTTTTAGCCGCCATGTTTTAAATCGCAAATAATTGTCTATGGAGTGTCTTAATTTGACAGGACTTAACAAATTCGGCGGCGGTGACCTCTCGCGCCCAGCGCTGGTTCAGGCCATGCTGCGGGGCGAGACGGAATGGGATGCCGTCGCCTCCTTCTGCGAAGCAGTTATGCTAGTGAAGGAAGCGGCGGCGCGCGAGAGGCAACGACGAGCCTCTCACCCCGGACAAAGACCCAGGCGAAGACGTCGAGAGTCGCAAGACGACTACCGGCCACCGTAGGCGCGGTTCTGCGGATGGCGAGCGATGGGTAGCTCGCCGCCCGGCTAGGACCAGGACCGCGTCGACGGCGCGTTAGTGTTCCACGCGCGCCTAAAGAGAAGGAGTCAGCACAGGAAGGGGCCTAACAGGGCCAACGCCTGCCGGGGTTGCGGAATGTGTATAGTAGTCACCGTGACCCTGGAACGTAAAGGGCAATCGAAGGAACATGAGTGGGTTTTAGTCAGTAAGAGTCTGACACGCCTTCCCGCCGCACCCAGGACGGGAGCAGTCATTGGATGATTTCCCACTCACCAAAAAAAAAAAAAAGGACTTAACAAATATTTTATTTTCTGTCCTTTTCTTAATGAAATGGAAAGAGAAAGATGCAATTAACTTATTTTTGAATTTCAATGCCATATAAATATCTATTCCACACGAACTGCAATAGCCATTTACACCAATCATGCCATAAAAATATACCTAAGCGTTTATTTTAACCCTTAATTCGATAATGTGCAATATACTGAACATCAACTTAAAAAAAATATACTATGTTTTTTTGAAACGATATTTTATTTATTTAAATTCCAATAGCTTATTTGGAAACCAATATAGTGTATATAAAATAACACATAAGCTGCGCCTGTTTTTTGCTGGTTAGTAGCCACCGAAATGTCTGGAAGGAAGCACGTGCTGCGACCGCTCTCGGTAAGTCCCGATTTATTTGTTATTTTACTGTGCAATGATTACTTATTTTTCCTCAATATATTTTATAAAACCTATGAGTATGTGTACACAAACTAAAATTATAATAGCAGTTCTAGATTTATCATAATATTCAATGAAAATAGCGTGTCCAGTATATTTCCCATTGCCAAGTAGGTACTGTTTTAGTGCGATTTTGGGATGTGTAGTATATTGGACACTGCCAGTTAGTTAGAAAAGTAACTATTAATATGATTTTATAAACTAATTATGCTGTGTGTATTTTTTTCTTCTAAAATTTGTATTATTTGCAGGTCTTCAAACAAACATCACGTACCTACATGAAAGTTATTGGCACTAGTGCCGCCAATTATTGTGGATGTTCAAGGTAACCCACGAAATTCAAATTTTCTTACGTATTTTTGCAATTTGCAGCTCAGTGCCTGGGTGTGTGTTGATATAGAATGAATTTTAACTGTAATAGGTTATTATTTACAGAATTATAATCATTTAAATCACCAAAACAGCCCTCAAAGTGCATATAACTCGATTGATAGCCTATTTCATAAAAAGTAATTCAATCGAGTTATATACTCTTTGAGGTCTGTTTTGGCTGCAAAAACGTTCAAAATTTTAAATTTCGTGGGTTACAGTGAAACGTCCTCCTTAACGCTTCATCAGAATTAGAAAGTCAAACAAGTTCGAATGAAAAGGTTGTTGTAAACACAAACCTCCAAGACACTAAGACAGTGAAGAGATGTTTTCTGAAGCACCATCTATACCGTCGTCGTTAGAGAACTTATAAAGCATTATAATAATCACATGGGAGGTGTCGATCTTGCAGATATGCTGGTTGGGTTGTACCGGACTACTTATAAAGCAATTTCAGCATGAAACGCAGTAGTGAAAGGTACTAAATAAATAAATAGTTGCGACAACATAGAGTCGCGTCTGTCGAGGAGGAACATAGACTGATGGACCTACAGACGTGTAGATGGTTCCATCATGGATCCATCTGCGGATGCGTCAGACGTGAAGAGGAAGCTTAAGAGCTGACGTTGGTATACCTACTCTAATCTTTGTTCAAATGCTCGACATTTGTGTGAACAACGCCTGGTTAG
Organism: Athetis lepigone; assembly: GCA_033675125.1. Classification (NCBI taxonomy): domain Eukaryota; kingdom Metazoa; phylum Arthropoda; class Insecta; order Lepidoptera; family Noctuidae; genus Athetis; species Athetis lepigone. The sequence continues at coordinate 9,843,362 of CM066225.1, read as the reverse complement.
TTTATCGCAGAGATTGTAGTATTTGGACAGTGAAGCCTTTGAAGTCTTGCCGTTTTCAATTAGCAAGAGAGTTACAAATTAAAGGGAGATCTCATAAACCTGTAAATAACAACTGTCGATCAGATGACAACGTCCGCTATGATAGTAGTATACCTTTAGACTGATTTTAATTGTTGATCTCACTTGGAATAAGGAAAATGTTCCTTATTACCTCTTATTACATTCATAAATAAAGATTTTGTAAAAACTTATCATTTTTCGCGTTTTATTATTATTATATTTTATCATTTGCACAAAATAAAAATAACTCCTAGAAAGTAATAATTCGACAATGTGCATTATACAGTACATCAAAATTATTGACAACTTTATGGCAAACCTGGCAAGGTCCAGAATACTGAACATGCATTTTCAGAAAATAAGATAACACCAGATTTTCCAAATTATTTTTTCGTGTCCTTACAACTCCTAGTGAAGCCGAAAATGTAAAAAGAAACATACATTTTCACATTTTTTTCTCTTGCCAAATTAAGGGTTAAAAGAAATATAAGTACAATTTTATTTACTCAAAATTTACAATGAGGAGTCACTAGTAACTTCCACATAATTCTTTACAAGTCCTTTAGGATTCCCCTCTGGCCCATTGTACACAAAGTAAGTACATATGTACTACGTTTTAAACACTGCGACAAACTCATTTCACATAACCTACAAAGCGCAAATGCCGCCCGTCCAAACAATGACATGCGAACAGCAATATACTAACGACACACACAGTGTCACTACACAATATGAATGGAACGGAAATTAACAGACCGCATTGCATTCCATAATGCTTGTAATTAACGAAATAATACGTACCGCGTCGGAATATTCATTTAACAGCAACATCAAAGAGAAATATTGTTCATTCGATCGAATGATACGTTTAATTATGCTCTTTTACAGCACCTGTGTAGGATGTGCATGAAATTATTTTTTAACTAGCTTTTGCCCGCGGCTTCGCTCGCGTTAGAAAGAGACAAAAAGTAGCCTATGTTACTCTCCATCCCTTCAACTATCTCCACTTAAAAAATCACGTCAATACGTTGCTCCGTTTGGCCGTGAAAGAAAGACAAACAGACAGACAGACAGACAGACACACTTTCCCATTTATAATATTAGTATGGAAGTATGGATTGCAGGTTAGCTTTTAAATTTGTAGGTAATTTAAACTAGATCTGCATTGTGTCCATGAACTAAGTTATTTCTATTTATTACGAGCTATCCGCCGCGGCTTTACCCGCGTAGTTCCCGTTCCTGTGTGATTTTTGGGATAAAAATTATGTCCTTTTTATTGGCATATCTCTGTACCAAATAACAAACAGTCAATTTCACATTTATATTATAATGAACTTATCTTTATTAGATCTTTAGATTATCTCATATCTAAAATTATAATAATAAATAAATATCTTGGAACAAGTCACACACGGTCATCTGATCCCAAGCCAAGCAGAGCTTGTGTTATGGTAACCAGACAACTGATAGATATACAATTCTTATGTACTTTATAAATACATACATAATATTATAGATAAATTACACCCAGACACAGAACAAACAATCATGCTCATCACACAAAGTTTGTCTTGGGTGGGAATCGAACCCACGACCTCCGGCTTAACAGTCAGGGTCACTGACCACTAGACCAACAGGCCAGTCAGGCCAATCAGGCGTCGTATCTATGGTTACACACTTATAACACCCCACACCACTTCAACAACGCGTGTTCATTGGCCACAATTTATCTTGAACTGCCTTTAGCCAATGAAAATGCGCGAAGTGCGTAGTTTAAAATAAATAATATTCTATTTAAATGGGATAGCTGTATTGTCTTTTTATTGTGTCTTGAATCACGTGTGTTGGAAGGTTAAAAATTGCATTGTGACTTTATGTATTAATATTAATCTTTTACTTTTACTATACGGGAAGTTATTTTTAACACTTCCCACATTACCTACCCACATAAACCCCTCATTTCTAATTTTGTTCAATCACCCTCAGTTTTCGTAAAACATCGGACACCAACGTTTACTTTCACCAAATTCAAATTGCAATGCCGTACAACCACCAAGTAACGGCCGGGTGTCGCGCTGCTGATAAAATATATATTGGTCCTCGCATGATTTGACCAATATAATTGTATGAACTTTGAACCTTCAAACACTTGTGATTCGAGACACAAGAGCAGCGCGACAGCCGGCTGTATATTAAAGAGACTGCTTTTACCCCTGAGTTTATTTAAGGTAGTCAGCTAAGAAACACTAGCCCCAACGTTCGTGTAAAGTAAGAAAAAACCATACTGACGTGTAAATGTGTTATTTAACCTTTCGTCGACCAAGCGACAGCCGGCTGTCGCGCTGTTATTGTCTTTCTATAGTGTCTCGATTCACGGTTTAAAACTGTTTATGTCTTTTCTGTAAAATAGTGTCTAGAATGTGTGTAAGCGGTTCTGATAATCTTGCAAAAGTCGTAGTGTATCAACATTAGTGGAAAAGTGTTTTTTGTTTTTTTTATTATGGCTTTCTGATGTTGTGTGTTTCTAATTTTCATTCCGAATTCCAAAATTTGAAGTGTGTTTGTAGTGTGGTTGTAGTGTTTATTGTGCAGTGATGTGTTCTTTATTTTTCTTTAGAAGAAGATTCCTTTCGAGGTAGGTAATAATTATTTGTATTAAACTTACAAATATTTTTTTTTGTTATATCATTAAATCGTATACCTGCCACATCCACTTAGAAAAAGCTGAATTTGTTCTATATTTTTCAGGTTCTTGTTGTGGTGTCATCCTTCATAGCAGAGCTTAGTGTCAATCTTCAAAAAAGTAAGGTAGGTACTTATTTATTATTATAGTACTTATAAGGTTCTTGTCTGGTTAAAACCGAGATAAATTAAGCTCTGAAAGAAACAAGGCTCGAGCATTTTTGAGTAAATTTATAATTTGTTATTTTATTTATCTTACAGACTAAAATCTAATTTTACTACATTTTTGTTATATATTGCTTGATCATTGGATTTATCAGTTAGTCAAAAGAATGGAAAATTGTTAGTCTGTCTGACCAACAAGCTCAGTGATTTGGAAGAAAATATAAAAATATATTATTTAGAATACAACCCCGAGACCCTGCAAATAACTAACAAAAGTCTTCAGAGAAACAAAAATTTGAATCTCCATTTTTCCCATAATTGTTATTCACAAAACACTCTCTGTTTTAAGGAAAATCTGTTGTAGTCTCAAAATGTTTTTATTAAATTTTGACAAGTTGAAGGCAACGTAAATTGCTGTAATTGGGCTACTGTTCTCAAAATATATACATATTTTTGCATTTTACTTTCAAGGAAATTAAGTCATTGTCGAAATATTTTTGGTTGCTAACACATTATCCAATGTTATTATAAGTTTTAAACAGATAGAGTAGTAAATATAAGCAATAGTGGTCCGTTTTTCGTTTTTTACGTAACGTAATATTAACAATTAAGACTTAAAAGATAAGTTTAAGTTGTAATTGCTTACTTTTAGTTCAAACAATAGTATACGTATTCCATTGTTTGACAAAAATAGTGTTTTAAACAGCTTTATGTAATAGCGACAAAAACAGAATTTAGTCAAGAAAGATTTTAACAGAATCACCTAATTATGATGATATTGAATACGACCACACTTATATTTTATTTAAAAGAAGCTTGCATGTACTAAAATTGTAAATCACATAATCATCTTCAGGTATGAAAAACGTACAAAAAACAATATTCTTTAGTCGCTACTACACACAAAACTAAATTTCCGTAAAAGCGTTTTCCCAATGAATAACTAACGGCACATGGTTATTCCATTGCCAAAAAACATCATAGCAACCCGTTTTCTTCCAACTCTTGAAACTGGCCGAAGACAATAAAGTTTTTTATGTATTTTGTCCCGACCGCTATAAAAATATCAATTGTTACTGTAAATGTGCGGTGTGCTAGTCCCGTTAAAATATGATACATGTCTGCTTCGTTACGAAGTTGCTTATTATACAACCTCTCAGAATAAGGCTGAGAAACAATTCACCGTATGATATACATGTAATTATTATCAACGAGCGAGCACTTTTGCCTATGCCGTATAAACAACTGAGCGGCGCCGCTGCGGCACTGCACTGCTTGCGCCCCTCCCCGCCTCGTCTGCCTCACGCCGTTGTCCGGTGCGCATGCGGTGCGACGCCGGAGCGGTGCCGGATGTACCGTGTGGCATACCATTCATTTTTTTATGTAAAAATCCGTTGCGGCACCGCTCAGCCGCCGCGCCGGAGCCGCACCGCACCGTGTGGCCAGCCCTTAGGGTCTTTTCATTGTCATGCGTTTGCGTCGGATGCGGGCTCAGCATGCATGCGTGCTGCCCGCAACCATTTATCGTACATGGGTTTCATTGTCATGTGGGCCACATGGACGGTACGGAGGTGAAAATTATAACATGTTCTATTTGCAACTTTATTTAAAACTAGCTGCCCCTCGCGGTTTTAATCGCGGTAGGCTTAAGGTTACTGTTCCGCTCCCGTTACTTATAGAGTGTAGTTGTGTACCCTATGTCTTATTTGTAGATAGGTTGACTGGTAATTAGTGTATTATGAGCACAATCACGTGTTTAGTCGTGTTAGTGTGAAAGAATAACACACTCACGCACACATGCAAACTTTCACATATTTATTTATAATATTAGTAGGATTTTCCTGGAATCATTGTGTTGCTTAGTTTTGTATCCATTTACACAGAACCTCGGTTTCCGTTACACAATAACGTTGCTGATAGCATGTTGTGCAACTTTGAGTCCTAGTGCATACGTGAGTCAACTATATGCGTATACCCAGTGGTGTGCAATGAAGGTAGACAGTTAGACACTACCTGCCTAGATCAAAAACTAAACCTAACTAAACCATATCCTTATATTTACAGTTTAGAAAGCCAAGCCTATGTTAGCCAAAAAAAAAAAGTTAGTTAATAAGCAATAATGATGGTAAATACTAAAACTAATAAAAACGATCTGTGTCTACCATTACTTATTTAACGCACCATTCTGCATAGTCCTAAGTAGTCTGTAAAATTCGTTTGTCATCTTCATGAAGTAACCTGAATATGGTTTGCCAATAAAGATCTATCTCTTATGAATTGTCTTTATGGATATCTAACTGTATTTTATTATAATAATGAACTGTCAGCCTCAGTCCTTTTGTCTACTAGATTAACCGGTAGACAAAGAAGATATCTGTTGTAGAAATTAACTAGTATCCCCCGCGGTTATATCCACGTCTTATTATTGATTGCGGTTATTGATCTGTTCATAAGGTCGTAACCATAACGCTATATCGCTCTTCTAGATAGATGGGCTATCCAATAATAACACTAAACTAAACTATTCAGTTTATAAAATAAAAATAGACTCTACAATACTTAATACAAACGTCAACTCAGTTCCTGAAATAACAATAAAAATAGCAAAGCATTTTACAAAATTATGACACCTTTTGTTTTCTATAAAGCCAAAAATAACTTGGACAAAATAAAATAACAAAAACTCATTTCAGTTCTCAACGACATCCAAAAGTTAGGAACATATTTTGCAATATCCATTAGAGTTAAAAGTTACATGAATTTTACAATTTGTATCAGAAAATAATGTTATCATTTCAACCGGTCATCGCTTTTCCCTTTGATCGAGTTTTATCAATCCATAAATAACAATATGACAAAAAGCACTTAGTTGATTGGTATACCGTTCTATTTCTGAAGCACCGATCGACTTATAATATTGTAAAAACATAATGTTGAAGCAAATGCTGATCGAAGAAGTAAACAACTGTAATTTTCTACAAAGTTCAGAACCAATTTCGCACGTAACTCGATTTTCGAGGTCTGACTTAGTTTTTATCAGTTTTTTCGACATCTCGTGAATAATTAAGCTCCGTTATTCTATTACCTAATTAAGTTTAAGCACATAAACGGATTATTGCAATTAAAAGTTTTTATCGCCACATTTCGTGAAAATGATTCTACATTTTGAACGATTTGTGCTATACGTTTAAGTATCAAAGTGAAATGGACTCAACAAAGAGCCATTTTAACGCTCCATTAAAATTAAATTAATGTTAATCACTCAATCCATCTCAATCTAAATCACCATATTTTGATCCTTGCGAATCATCATCCCTAAATAAACTTCTTCAATTAGCCCCAATTTATCACAATTTGTCAGCCAAAATAACAATAACAAATGGTTTCCATTTGGGGCATCAGCATGCAATAAATAGGCATCTCATTACTTTAAATGCGCATAAAACACCCACTATTATTTCAGCCATTTTACTTTCTCGTTAAAAGCAAAAATTCACGTGCGAACACATTGCCGGTGGAATATTTTTTAGTAACGAGAGTAGCTGCGGTGTCATACACACTGTCGGAATTTCCATATCTAAATGGAAAACGGCCCTCTACAATCAATTTTGTGCCCACATTCCATTTGAAAAGTGCACCTGTGCTGAGAATATGGATTGTTTATTTTAGGTTTGAATTGGAATGCGTGGCCGGCAAAGCATGTTCACACTTGTCACGTAACTTGTATCGTAGCCATTAACCGTAAGCCGTAAGTGGTTTTGTTTCTTGGGGCGATACGCTCTCTCACCTCGTGTTATTTCTCTTAGAAACGGATAGAGAACTTTGTGTGAGAAAGTGGAGTGGAGAGCATGGATTTTGTTTCTCTACTCTTCTGTTGAACTGGATTTTCTGGTATTTCATGTTATGAAATTTCATTCAAATTCAGTCAAATCATTTTTACTACTATACTTCAGACATAAAGGATTTTTTTTTAACAACAAACATTTCTACACGTTCGGATTTGTAATCACTTCTTGTATGTTATAAAAATTATACATTTAGAACTAGAATTTAAGAACAATATAACTTTTAACGGTGAAAGTTAGGTGACATTCTTTGCTATAATTATGACAAAAAGCTTTCCATATGACGATCAAATACAATCATCTTAACGTTTAAAACCTCGACATTCCGTTTTCTTAGGCAGTTTGCTTTAATAATTTCAAGATTTTTCACTCTGTTATAACTTGACGAAGGTACGGCAGCAACATTTAATTTTATTATGATTAAAACCTTTATTAATATTTTTATGGGCGGAGTAAAAAGTCAAATTACTTATCACGTAATATTTCAGTTATTAAACATTTGTTTTTCTCGTTTAATTTAATTTTAAATTAGAGATGGTCAGTTTAATACGAGAATGTATTTTTAATATTGCTTGCTAATTCTAGGTTGCTGTCATTTTTAAATTATCGTTTATCAAAAGGTTACAATAGGAACTAGTACATATACAATCATTTTGTTATCCATCTGTCTTTCTATTAAGGTCCTTTATGTGAGAAAAAAAGACGTAAAAAGTTAAAATGACTATCAGATCTTGAAAATATGATATAATTAAACTTCAAAGTCAAAGCAATCAAAAGATATGAAAGTTTATTCCGCATAATTTTGTCACTAGTTAGAGAATCAAAACCTATAGAGTAAGTTTTTAAGAGTACTTTCCATTGAAATAGAATCATAAAATAAACGTATGCGAGGCCGACTTGAACTTGGCAATTTTTAATACACTTTGAAAGCTGGTCGATAGAGAATATATGGGTCATCCAAAATGGCTGACGAACACATTTTCACAAATAGGTTCCAAGAAGTTTTAAACTACTCAACTATCGGTTAATAACGGAACTATCAGTGATACATCTTATAGAATAAATGTATGTAAATCATAGTGTAAATAATTCCATAACTACGCAGAGTAGCAGCCTAGTTTATTATGCTAATCTTGACGCACGTAATAAGCAATTAATGTGTTACCGTATAATACCTGGCACAATTGCTATACATATAACACTATCTTGTACATGTATATATCTGCTAGGATTTGCTCAATTACCTTCTTACTGTGCATGCTCAATGAACCTATAGATCCTTTGTCTGTTGGTACATATTGTTCACAATTACAGACCTAGTAATTCTCCTGTATAATTCACGGCAGGTGATTAATTGTGTAGGTATTATGATATTGTAGAACTGTCCCGCGGCTTCATCTGCGTGGAACCTTCCTTCCCCTTATTTAACACCTTAAGGGCATTTCCAAATATTTTTTTTCTTAGTGGTCTCTTCACCACACACACACACACACACACACAGTGGTTTTTTTCTTAGTGGTTCGTTAGTGGTGGTGGTGGGTGGTAGTGGTGGTGTCGTGATGGCTCAGTGGATAAGGCGCCCGCCTCGTGTGTAAGAGGTTGTGGGTTCGAATCCGGGCAAGTACCAATATGACTTTTTCAATTCATTTATGTACTTTCTTAAGTTTATCTTAGACATCACTGACATCCCGTGCCTCGGAAAGCACGTAAAGCCGTTGGTCCCGGTTGTCATTCGTAGAACTTTGACAGTCGTTACTGGTTAGCCAGAAACTCTGACCAGTCTAACCAAGAGGTATCGGGTCGCCCAGTTACTGGGTTGTGAAGGTCGGATAGGCAGCCGCTCCACATAAAACACCGGTATCCAGCTAAATCCGGTTAGGCTGGCAGCCGACCCCAATACGGTTGGGAAAAGGCTAGGGAGATGATGAGTGGTCTCTTCACTAAGAACACACCCTGCAAGTCATCTCTCTAGGACCAGCGGTTTGGGCTTGGTACTCTAGGTACTTACTTTTCACAAAGAACATGTCATGTCCTTTGTGTCTCAGGGACCATCGGCATAGGTTGTGCGTTGATATATCAATAATCAAGTCAAACAGTCAGTCAGTTTACCATTTTAAATATTGAGATGTATATAGTGAAAAGGAAGATTTTCTAAAATAAATATCTGTCTGTAACGATTCCACCGTAGGGATGTAGGCATTCACGTTCTTTACTAACGTTCTTTCTTCTTCTCATAAGTTGATCATTCATGTAATGTTTAACCATATCATGAAATAGTTGTGTTCGTTGTGTTCATTAGTTAATGATAATAATGATCCAGGACAAAAATACCCAGGTTAAATCTTTGAGTGATGAGCATGAACGTTTGTTCTGTGTTTAGGTGTATTTTTTTCACAATACATAATGTGTATTTATACATTTCATACGTCTGTATTTCAGTTGCACGACTACCTTAATACATGCTATGATTTTTTTTTTATTTTGTCATAATTTACACGACACGAACACAAAACTAAACAAAAAATACACGCGTGACACCCAAAGCTGTGTGGTTACCCATTTGGTCTTGAACTTCCAAACGTTCACAGACCGCCTACAACGTAAATTCGAAACATTCCTTAAATTTCAAATTCCAAGGATAACTGGTTAAGCTGGATAACTGGACAGTGAAACCCGCCCTGAAACTTACGCCAAGTATTTTCATTTATCTTAGTTTAAACTCAGTGTCTGTAGGCAAAAATGTTTAAGCATACAAATATGAGAACCGTTTTATAGAAGACTAGTTGCGTCCGCAGCTTTGAGTGAGCGTGGATTTCGAAGTTCCATCCCTATTATATCCCTTTAGGGTTTAAATTCACAAAAATCCTTCTTAGTGGATACTTACTCTTCACAAAGAACACACCCTTTGAGGTGCACCTGTCTCTAAGAGCAGCGATGTGGTCAGGGGGCGTACCACAAGCCCTTATAGCAGTATTACTTTGATATTACTTTCAGTGGGAAAGAGACGGCGCTAGACAACGTGTCTAACGCTGTCACTTGCACACTCCTGCAACAGGACTAAAACAATCTTACTTTAAACGTCATGGTAAGGGGGCTGTGCGTCAATACTAGGTGTATTTTTGGTCTTGCACAACCTCCTCGGAGATGATTCTACCCATGAAAACAATCAACTTTCATTATGGAACCAACACTGAAATCGAGAAAAAAATATCAGTTCTTTTTAACAAAAGTTCAATGCCCTCCCGAACGAATGTATGAAACAGCTGATATTTTTTTCAAGATTTCAGAGTTGGTTCCATAATAAAAGTTGTTTGTTTTTATGGATAGAATCGTCTCCTAGCGGGTTGTGCAGGACCAAAAATACACCTAGCCTAGTATATTAACAATCAGTTAGTCAATCAGTTTATATCAGAATGAAGATGAAATATTAACATATTGGTTAGTTTATCTTCATTTAGGATTATGAGAAAATAAAAAAATGAAGGAATGTGTAATACATGCCTTCATTCTAGAAACAGAATTCTCAGTAAGTATTACACATAAAAGAAGATTGAGTATTGTTGGTTAATAAAATCAGCGAGTCGAAACGGTTAAGCTATGTGAGAATTTATATTGGAAAAAAAGATAAGTCTCATGGAAAATTATTGTCATAAAAGTATATCCAAAACTTTTATGACAATAATTTTCCATGAGACGTTCAACATTTTCGTTCATAGACTGTATTTGTACCTATTTATTTGTGTTAAATTTAGTATTTGATTGTATCAGTCTCATAAGTCAAAGCGTGATATAGTGTGTGTTAATCTGAGGGGTTAGTAGCGTTATGACTACATCTCGATAAGACTAAATAGCAGATATGACTAGTTCGCTATAGGACTTAATCTCGATATGACTACATCTTGTTAGGACTATATCGTGTTTAGACTAGATCGCAATAAGGCCAGATATCAAAATGACTCATTATCGATATGACGTACAATCGTATCTAAAAGTGGCATAAGTATAGGAACTTCATGGAGTACCTACTTAGCTTTACTAAAGTGAACAAAAAAAAAAAGAAGAAACACCATATTATTCAATCGCAAGTATCAAAGAGAATTTAATAAACTTAAGACGACAAAGATTACGCTCCTGTCTTTTAAAAAAAACGTTAGTGATTTAAAGCGTAATTTAAAATAAATAAATAAGTATGGTACAATGAAATGCTTTCATTTTAGTATTTTAGTAATAGGTACCATGGAAAAAACTTAATGCTTTAACTCGATAACTGTACTTCAAAAAACAAACGAAAATATAGTCGTTACGCTATCTGGCCTTATTGCGATCTAGTCCAAACACGATATAGTCCTAACAAGATCTAGTCATATCGAGATTAAGTCCTACAGCGAACTAGTCATATCTGCTATTTAGTCTTATCGAGATGTAGTCATAACGCTACTAACCCAATCTGAGGTATACATAATTATATTGGCTATATTAAAAAAATATAATAATACTATACCAGCCAGTTATTGTCCGACTGCATAGCAAAGGCATCTTCTTATACACAGAAGGCATCGATCACTACGCCATAAATACAGTCAGCAAAGTAGATAGATATACAGGGCCGTCACATACAATTGAAGTTAAAGAATCTATTCTAATAAAATATAACCCAATTGAAAAACTATTTATTATCTACTACAGTTAAAAATTTTATTACAAAATATTTAGGGTTTTTGAGAAAACTTAAATTGTATCTGACAGCCTTGTATACTTATCTGCTTTGCTGACCATACATCTTCACAATATTTCGTATTTATTAACTCAGATTATTGACCATCTCATAGGTCAAGGCGTGGTATACAGCTAGTATGTGTTATTCTAATGTATTATGTGTTTAGGAGTGTAGTAAGTTGAAAACGGTCTTACTTGAATTTCCCAGGAACGGTTTTTTTTAAACGGTGACTTCGAGGTGATGGTGAACGCGTGTTGCTGTTGCGACGGCCGCCGCAAGAGAGAGTTTTTATGTTGACAGCTACTTTACGTGGCGCGCGTTCTGACGCACCGTTACGTCAATGTCATAACTGTCACATGACATTGACGTTAAGCCGACACTATTGTGGCGGTGACATGCTCCCCCCCCTGGAAGCTCTGGGTTCCGGAACATCACTTTCTTCGGTTGTTAACTTGACAGGTAAAGGACATATTCTTGGGAAAGAACGCTGCACTTCTCCAAAAGCAGTCTTGATGATGGCAACGCGTGAAACTCCGTCCTTCCCGGTGCATACTCGAATGATGCGTCCAAGTCGCCATTGTAACGGCGGCACGTTGTCATCTTTGATGAGGACGAGTTGGTTTGGAGTGACATCACTTTTATGGGTCTTCCATTTGGTTCTAGTTTGTAGTTCACTGACATACTCCTTCGACCAACGTTGCCAAAAATGTTGGCGCATTTGTTCAATGCGATCATAACGAGGAAGACGACTGATAGCCGCGGCAGTGATGTCATCACAGACAGGTGCAGTGAGCGGACGTCCGATCAGAAAGTGCCCCGGAGTTAGTGCTTGTAGGTCATTTGGGTCTGATGAGAGAGGTGTTAGCGGGCGAGAGTTCAAGACAGCCTCAACCTGTATCAACACCGTGTTAAACTCCTCAAACGTGAGGTTTGAATTTCCTACAACGCGTCTCAAATGATACTTGCAAGATCTGACCCCTGCTTCCCACAAGCCACCAAAATGAGGGGAGTATGGGGGAATGAATTTAAATTTAATGTTTTCGGTAGCGGCTTTCTCGATAATCTCGTTTGAACATGTCGTTAAAAATTTATTTAAGTCATTAGCCGCACCGACATAATTTTTTCCATTATCGGAATATATTTCTAATGGTTTACCCCTTCTTGATATAAATCTTTTTAAGCAAAGGAGATAACCATCTGTGGAGAGGTTTGAAACTAATTCAAGATGAATTGCTCGAGTAGCAAAACAAATAAATACACAAATATAACATTTAATTAATCTTGAACCTCTCCCTTGACGGTTCAATATGAAAACTGGGCCACAGTAGTCAGTGCCAGTGCGGAGAAACGGAAACCCAGGTATTAACCTTTCAGCTGGGAGGTTGCCCATTATTGGGCTAAACGTTTTCCCACTCAGCCGAACGCATCTGACACATTTATGAACAATTGAACGTGCTAAATTTCTACCACCAAGTGGCCACCACTCTTCGCGGATGGTTGAAAGTAATACTTGTGGACCTGCATGGCATAAACGTAAATGTTTGTAATTAAATAAAAGAAAAGTAAATCTGTGTTTACCACAAAGCAATATTGGATGCTTTTTATCATACGTAAAATTACTACAATTGTCTAACCTACCTCCTACTCTAATCAAAGAATCATTACTTAGAAATATATTGAGGCCTGACAGGTTACGTGAAAATTTTATGTTTGGCAATCGTTTTAATAATGAATTATATTCGAGAGGGAATGAATCTATTTGAGATAACCGGGCGAGTGTAACAGTTGACTCATGTAGCTCATTTACGGACAACGGTCCCTGTCTACGTTCTGTTTTGTACCGAACGTTGTGAAAGAATCGCCTAACGTAAGCAGCTGTTCTTGTCATTTTATTAAATGATGAAAATCGTTCAAACGGAAACACGTTACGTGGCGAGTCTGTCACAGCGTGTGATCTTAATTCGGGCAAAACATCTAATGGTAATTGTACAGAGTTCTGATTATGTTCAATTATAGGAGATGACTCACTAATAAACTTAGGCCCGGCCCACCACAAATCTTTATGAATGAGCTCAAGTAAATCCACACCGCGCGATAACAAGTCAGCGGGATTATTAATACCCTGTACGTGTGACCAAACGCAGTCACTAGTTAAATCGTTAATTTCAACAACTCTGTTTTGAACAAAAGTTTTCATTAAAATTGGATGAGTGCGTAACCACCCCAATACGATCGTAGAATCAGTCCAACAAAACACTTTATCAAACTTTAAAGTCATAGAATCCTTTATCTTTTTATAAAGGCGCGCACCTACTAATGCCCCGCAAAGCTCCAATCGGGGAACACTTACCGGTTTTAAGGGTGCAACCTTGCTTTTTGCGCACAATAACTTAACGGTGACCTCGTTTGATTGTTTACAAGTGCTTCGTACGTACGCACAAGCACCGTAGGCTTCCTGAGAAGCGTCAGTAAATACGTGTAGTTGTAATTGATGTGCGTACGCACTGGTGACGTGGCGCGGAATACGAACTTCGTTTAAATGTTGTAATGAATTTAATATACTAACGAATGAACTCGCAATATTACTAGGAACTGGGTCATCCCATCCGATTTTTGACAGCCAAAGCTTTTGAATTAGTATTTTTGCAATAATTACCATCGGTGCTAATAACCCTAGTGGATCATAAACTTGTGAAATTAAAGAAAGTATTTGTCTTTTAGTTATTTGTGAAACATGTAAGTTTATTTTAGTATTAAAAGTGAGTTTATCATTTTTATTACACCAACCTAAACCAAGGGTTTTATGTTGGTCAGTTTTATCAAGTGACAATGATATTGTTGAATTATTTGATGAACTACTACTATCAAAATTAAAAGCCCACTTTCGTAACGGAAAACAACCAGAATTTAAAGTGTTGTTAATATTTACACAAAGCGATAACATTTCTTGTTTGTTATTATGCGAGAAAATTAAATCATCAACGTAAAATGATGATAATATTTGCTGAGAAACTTGTTTGTCTTTACAGTCTAAGGCTAATTGTCTTAAACATCTCATAGCTAAGTATGGGGCTGACGCAGTGCCGTAGGTAACTGTGTTTAGTTGATAAACTTTTAACGGATCATGTTTATTTTCCCGCCACAATATTAGCTGTAACGAACGTTGTTCGGGATGGATTAGAACTTGTCGGTACATTTTTTCAACGTCCGCACAAGCAACGAACGCAAACTGTCTAAACCGCAGAAGTATACCCACTAAATCGTTTAATAACGGAGGACCGATCAACTGCAAATCATTTAACGATTTGCCCGTACTTGTTTTTGCACCCGCATCAAATACCACGCGCAATTTTGTGGTGGTGCTTTCACGTTGCACACAATGATGAGGTAAAAAATAATACGGTGATTTGTATGTATTGATCAGACTCATATGCCCTAATGATAAATATTCTTTTAAGAAATCTGAGTACATACGTTTTATCTCAGGCGAACGATCTAGCTTTCTTTCTAACGATAAGAATCTACTTTTGGCTAACTCATATGAATCGCCGAGAGAATCGCGAAGAAGCGATTCATATGAATCGCCAAGAGAATCGGTTGATGTACGAAATGGTATTCGTACCACGAACCTACCTTCACTATCGCGAGTGGTGGTAGAAGTAAAAAGTTGCTCACAAACCTTTTCGTCAGGTGTGAGAATATTTTGGGATGATTTGCCGTCATCAACCTCCTCTAATTCCCAAAAACGCTTTAACTGGTTATCGAGTGAGTTTGTGAACGTACAGCAAACCAATTGACTACTACTAGTTGGAATATTACGGGAGAACGTTCCAGAAATAATCCAGCCTAAATGAGTGTTTTGCAGGTAAGGCCCACTAGACAAACGCATCCTGCCTTCCTGTAGCAAACTCCAAAACACATCAGCGCCGATTAATAAGTCGATTTCGGACGGAATGTGATAGGTTGGATCTGCAAGTGTAACGTTTTGCGGTATTTGTAACGAACGAACATCTATGAATGAGTTCGGTAAACAATAAGTAATCTTGGGTAAAACGGAACAACTTAAACGAGTACTAAAATTACTAATCTTCGATCGCATGAGGAGGTCACAACACTGCTGTGAACGCGTAACAGTATTTCCTACCCCAGTGATAGTGAGTGTGGACTGTATTGGTTTTAGACGTAATTTATTGCACAGCGATTCGGTAACGAAGCATCGCTGACTGCCGCTGTCTAGCAGGGCACGCGCAACGGTGTGCGTATTATTGTAACACACTTCAACAACGGCAGTTGATAGCAAAACCTGTTCTAATGGTATAGACTGCACGGCTTGCTTCACGTTATTTGTATTAACATTGAACGAATGTAAGTCTGCACAAGCACCGTCTGACACGCCATTCACGCTAGCGGCAGCGTCAGTGTGCGAATGAGTAGGAACGAAACTAATAGAATTGCAACTTGCGTTGTTATCTATATGAATAAGACTGTTATGTTTTTGTGAACATTGCTTACACGGTCCATATTGACATTCCTCTATGGTATGACCTGAACGTAAACAGTTATTACATATATCTTTATCAGAAACGAATTTGTACCTATCTAAAACAGGTAAATTAAGAAAACGAAAACACGAATATAACGCGTGATTAGCGTCGCACATGAGACATTTGTCACTACGTATTGGCTTAGCTACAGACTTATTTGATCGAGACAATTGTTTATTATGTGAAATAAAGGAACGTAGTTGCGTGGAATTTTGAGGATTACTATTTGTTGACTTTTTTAACGGTTCACAAATGTGTTTATTTGACCCTTTGATCATTTCAAGGACATCAGAACGGTCTCTTAAAAACTGGATTAATTCAGCTAATTTTACTGAGGGTGTATCTTTGCAAATTAAACTTTTTTTGTCTTCCCACTCTTTATTTGTAACTGAGTCAAGCTTACTAACAATTAAATGAATAATTAAAGTGTCCCAATGTTCAGTGGGCTCACCCATAATTTTTAGAGATCTTAAGTTTTTTAAAACTGTGTCTATTAACTTTCTCAATTGAGCGGGTGATTCTTTTGTGATGGTTGGTAAAGAAAACAAAGCATTTACATGATTACTTATTAATAACCTGTCATTATTAAATCTATGAGTCAAGAGATCCCATGCAACTTGATAATTGTCTGAAGTGAATTCTAATGATCTTATAACCTGAAGCGCTGTACCTTTTAAGGATGAACGTAGGTAATGGAACTTTTGAATGGAATTAATTTCTTTTGAGTTGTGAATGAGTGATACATATGTGTCCCTATACTCTAACCAGTTTTCATATGATCCATCAAAGGAGGGTAACGAAATAGTTGGTAGCTTAACCATATTAAAATTTGTATTACCGCTATGAGAACATACTCTGTCGGGTACATTTGTTTTTTCATGTTTATCAGTCAAACATTTTGCTAAAGAAATAATTTTGTAATATTGTGATTCTATCAAATCCCTGATTTCCAATTGCTGATCTAATTCTGATTCGATAACGGCATGTTCAATTTTGGTTTGAACGTTTTGGAGCTCAACGAATATTTGTTCAGTATTAGTTATGCGCAACTGTAACTCAACAATTTGTTGGTCATCTAACAAAATATTTTCTAACGAACTAACGTACTTACTAAACAGAGTGAGTCTACCGCGTAAATTACCACGTTTTTTGTTTAAATCACGAATTTCGACATCATCACTATTAGAAACACTACTAGGTGCCTTTGTTCCTAAACTCATTGTGGTAACTATGTAGAAAACTGAAAAGAGTACTTACAAGTAGCACGTGGAGGTATGACACCAACGGCGATCGTACACGAGTAGCTAATTAGAACACAAAAAATGCAAAAAACACGGTATTAATGCAGCCTAATTCTATCCTTTGCCCACGCACACGCTAGCCTCTTAGACCTTTTTTAAATCTTCAATGTCTTCAATGAATTTCTTCAACGGAAATTTTTAATGGCGGACGGTTAAATCCAGTTATAATTTGAATTACGAATTTTTGGTGCAGGATTCTTCTCAACGTAGTCGATCCGGCGACGAAGGTCCAATGTTTAGGAGTGTAGTAAGTTGAAAACGGTCTTACTTGAATTTCCCAGGAACGGTTTTTTTTAAACGGTGACTTCGAGGTGATGGTGAACGCGTGTTGCTGTTGCGACGGCCGCCGCAAGAGAGAGTTTTTATGTTGACAGCTACTTTACGTGGCGCGCGTTCTGACGCACCGTTACGTCAATGTCATAACTGTCACATGACATTGACGTTAAGCCGACACTATTGTGGCGGTGACATTATGTTTGCTATATATTATAAAACTCATGCGTTAAAGACCAATATCCGTCTATCCATTCATCCATCCATCTATTCATCCATACAGGCAGGCATCTTCACAACATTTACTTTTATTGACTGATAATTATTGACCGTTAGTTTGTATGTAATGTACTTATACTCAGAATAATTATCATCTTTTTCAAATATAGACCAACAACATGCATCATCATGCATTTGGCTTATGCAAAGAAAAAAAAACGTTTTCTTAAAAATGTTTCTATTTATAGTGAGTATAGATATGTGTTTAAGTATTGGTTACCTATACCACGCCGTTTATAATATAAGTAGAACACAAATATTTTAAATTAACAAAGTAAGATACGGTCTTAAGTATTACCACAAATAATCCTCCGCCTAGCAACAACACAAAACAGTCAAAACGTCAGTCAATCACAGTTTAAAGTTCAGAACGATCAACATCACCCAAAGCAGTGTTCCCAACATGACGTCATGGACTTCCAAGGGATTTCACTTCGTACAAGTACTGTTTCTATCCTAATTAGTTCATCAGATAATTTAGTTTGCGACTTGCTCGTTACGCCAGCGAAGTGGACAGGCTAATGCAGCTTCAGCCAGTGATCTAATTATTAGACGACAAATACAAATTAGTGACGTTGCGTACCTGCTTCGCTGAGCTTGTTGTTCAGTTGTTTGTCATTCGAGTATGACGTTGTTTTGGAAGAAGGCCGCCTTCTTATTATTATGATTAGTAAAGATTATTATATAAAATATATTATTATACTTAGCTGATTACACGGTGTCATTCGCTTCTTTTGTGTCTGTTCGGCATTAAGTGTGACGTCTTCCTCGTTTAATATTTAAAACAATTAATATCGTTCCAAAACAGTAGCTTCTCTTTACACGTTTTATACCAAATAAACACACTCTTCAGTTTTATAATATTATATAGATTATTGTCTAAATAGCGGAGTACGACTAAAGCCAAAAAAATTCGTGCTACTAGTAATTTTACCACCGTGGTGGTGCCATTACTTAAGTAATCCTCTGCTTTTGTATATCATAGCGAGCTATTTTATAGGTTATACTACTCCTCATAAGTCGGACTATCAACGCAACTTGTATTTTAATTACACTGTATTTTCAGAGTATACCAAACAAACAAAACCTCCTCAGCACTATCATAATAGCATAGATTTAAATTGCTTTTTCGAGTATCAGCGCAATTTATTATGTGACTGCGAGAGTTATTTTGTCATTGTCATGCCTTCGCGTGTTCTATTTTCGAATGTAGCGCTTCGTTTAAGAATTCAGGTTGATAAAACAAAGAGCATCTCACTGAGAAAATTGCGGAAGCCATTCCTATTTTAAAAGCGCGGGTATCCTGAATAATCGTTACAATTTTCACAATGTTTTTTTAGGAAATATTTATTCAAATAACTTCGTATTTATGAACATTGGCTGTAATAGATTGTATCGAAGGAAACTTATTAACAAAAACTCATACTTTGAAAAGAATTTCTGACATAATGTCAACATTATTCCGTGACGGCGTCGCATAAAGTAATTTAATACAAAGCAATAATTTACAAAAGAATTATATCAAGACAGAAATATAACAACGTAGGGTGTCCCACCTTTATATCATGGCCCCAATGAAGCGAAATGTGTCTCATTTTTTGTGTACTAAATAAAAATATTTCATTGTCATAAAAACTGTCTTGGTATATTTGCCTTGTTTCTTTGTTGTGAGACAGGCGTTCTATTCATTAACTTGGTATATTTTTAAGCCGTTCAGAGATTTTTTACAGGTGTAGAAGAAAGTCGGTACATCATTCTGTTTTCTTTTTGTTTTTCTTTCGTAAATTTTTCTCGGTATGAATATTTTTTTTATGTTCTTCTTCGTACGTTAGAATATAATTTATTCACACTAATTTATCATGATAATTATCATCTTTGTAGGAAAAGACAGCCTGTCTTTTTAACCGACTTCTAAAAAAAGGAGAAGGTTCTCAATTCGCATGTTTGTATTTTTTTTGTTTGTTCGCGCATATCTCCGTCGTTTACCAACCGATTTGAACAATTCTTTTTTTGTTTGAAAGGGTAGAGTTCCCAAATGATCCCAGTGTCATTGTCATCAGGCCCAGGATCTGATGATGGTATCATGCCGAAATCGGGCTAGTCGTTTTTTTTTCAAAAATTATGGTTATACCCAAGTCGTAGTCAAAAAGTAATAGAGCAAAAAGTGTGAAAGAATAGCAGCTTCTTTATTATAATGAATCCGGCTAGATAACTATTTTAGAATACTAAATGCAACTTTGTACGAATATAGGCAGACAAAGCCACAGGGAACAGCTAGTTTATACACAAATTATGTAAGTATAAGAGTATTGAAAATATTTCATTAATAAACGGGTATGTACTCTTACAAAACTATTTGACGAGGAAAAGTAATAAAAACTTGAAATTGATTTTTAAAAATGACTTTAATCTTCCTTTTACTTGGAAATAATTACAGACTTTAAAAATCTTAATCTATAATTTATTTACAATCGATATCTAGTTAGTTACAACCTTAATTACTTTTATACACAAATGAAAGTTACTAGTATAAGTTATACATTCTGTGAACGCTTAGATACCTACATTTTTACAACCTATATCACATTTTCATTTTTATGTCTAGTGTCATTACAATTTATAGATAGGGTGAAAAACAACTGTTTGCCGTGAAAAATAAAAAAAGAATACTCACTGAAATAAATCTGAAAACTTTTTCAGTTGAAAAAACAAAGAGATTTTTATGGGGATTATTTGTGTTTATTTTAACCAGTTTTTTTATAACAAACTTTTATTTTACCTGCTATGTTTGTTTGTTGGTTGACGATAAATCTTGGAATCTAGAATTAACCCTCTTCTTGACTTCTAAATTGCTTCTAAAATTGATCGTGCAACCCGAATCAACGGTATAATAGGGTATACTGATGTATAAGTAACACTTAACGTATTATTTAATTAATTTTTAAACAAATATATATTTATATTTTAGAGCATCTAAATAAAAGTTTGCTTATAAAATATTTTGTAAGAATATGTATTTTTTTCTTTGCATATTATTTTTTCAAAAAAAACGGCAAACGTTTGTTATACACCCTATATTAAAATAGGAATGATGCAGGAAAATACCCATATATGAAGTTACTTAATAACGTAATTCAGTTTACACTTAAGTCCGATAATTAATTCTATTGTTCAGAGTCAGTCACTAACCACTCAAACTACTAACATTTTAAAATGATTTTATTTTGTATCTTAAAATCGTATTGTCAAGCGTTTTATGTACATTTAGATATGTAATTTGATGAGAATAAAAGTACTGTGAGATTTGATGCAAAGAATATTAAGTATTTGACGCCTGCTATCCAAACTTATTTTAAAGTTAATTTATTTACACAGTATACTACAAAGTCGTAGTCTTCGTCTCAGTATAAAACAAATTACCTAACAATAGAAGCCGATGTCTGCAGCACAATATCGAGTCTGAACTATTGATCAAATGTTAGAGGAGGCACTTTCGCCAAATTCAGTCTTCAATCTAATGTTTACACAAAAAAAAACTGTTAAATGTTAACGTCCTAAACGTTAAACTGTTGTTTCTATAAGATCCGGGGAGGGTCAACAAAAACCGTCTTTTAGGTCGGGATAACCCAAATCAGGCATCGCTCTTCTTGAACCGTTGCCTCTTGAGTTCTCGACTCGCATGCCTCGCCCAGCTCGACCTAAACTAGCGTACCTTGTATCCGCAAGCTTATCCCTTTGTGCTACCTCGTCGTAGTAACGAGCATCGTTCAACCCTGCACTGTATTTCTGACTTAAGCTGTACTTATCTATCGTCGCATACTTTTGTACAGTTGCATATTGGCGAGCAGCTTCTGGTACGCCGTTTGTTTTAGCGCGATCAAAAGGTCTTTCCTCGGGAGGTAACGCACCATCAAGCCTCGCTTTGAATTCTTTGTCTTTTCTTCGTCGCCTTTTACAAGCGCATAGAGCAACAGCGATAGCACATAGAAGAAGACCAACTCCAGCAGCCGCGGCTACGTAGGGTGGAGGTAGGGATATCCTGAAGGAGCAATTCGAATCGTCTTCATCATACCCTGATGGACAGTGGGCACTCCCGTCGCACCACAGTGCGATAGGAATACAGGCATTCAACTCCGGACAGCTAAACAAAAAAATAAAATCAATATTAGAATGTTATTATGTCATTAGAACGCAGGCCTATCATGACGGTGATGATGATCTAGATCTAAAAAGGTGAAGCTAAAGTTAAGTAGAAACATACCTATAACGACATTCCAATGACACTGGTGGAGGGATAGTGTTGGACTCTGGATCATGTTCAAAAGACTGCTTCTTCATCAGCTCAATCCATTTGATAGAATAATCGGCCTGTTCGTGTTGTAGAAAATCAATGACGTAGCTTCTTGCATGTGGTTTCAGTGACGTTTCCAAAGAACTTTGGGCAGATTTCCATCCTGGAGAATATAGTTCTATGACATTTGAACCATCTGGACATACTTCTCTTAACTTCGAAGTGTCATGAGCTTCGTAGATGTACAGTCTATTTGGAGTGCTACAAAAAGGCGACGATGATGTGACCTCATAACCAGGAACTTTGACATATAAATATCGCCCTTGAACAGGAGTAACTTCATCACCTCCAGGTTCAATCAGCCACGGTCTATGTACACATGCAACTTCGGCTCTTACACTTTCTGATATGACATGTCTATCTCCGACTATTTCTGGTGCCACAGGTACTTGTCTTTTATCAAACAGTCTGATTTCTCCACTGCTTCCTCTAAGCCGTCTCTTACCCCAACCTGTTGAACAAACAGTTTCATCCCCAGGCCCGGTAGGAACAAACTTATATTCGCCCTCAAAAGCGAAATCATCATAGTCTTCAGTAATATTCATCATTGTAACAGTAAAGTTGATTTCTACAACTGGAGCGGTTAATGTATGTACATTTAACGGCTCAGATCTATTCGTACAAATGCAGTCTCTTTGTATCGGCACGCCTTCCCAAGGATATTCTGTTATAATAATTTGGGCGAGTCCTTCGCCCCCAATGGTTCTTTTCACAGGCCGATCGCATTTCCAGCGACTCGTTCGAGGGTCTTTGTGCGTATTACAATATTTATTTCCAAAGTAAGTGCTCGTGAAGGTCAGTTGTATTCTTTCTCCTTGTTTGGCTTCGAATCTGAAAACATTATCATAATTTCAATAACAACTCTATGCTAACCCAAGGTTTAGAAGCTTCTTGGATTGAAATATTACCTTAAAATGCAAGTAAGATTTTGTGCGCCACCTCTTCCATAGTAGAAAATTGCTCGAGGAGCTTGGAATCTGCCAGAATAGGTTTGAGCAGATTTGAAAACTCTGTCGCAAGCTGATTGTGAATCTACCAAGGGTTGTCCTTGCTCACTCACGTCAACGAACTCATAGCGGAGGACGAATGATACTGGATAGAGTGCTGATCCTTGACGAAGTTCCTGTAAAGAAAAACATAGCTAAATAAAAGTTCGAATAATAATGGTACCCAAGAACACATATTTTCTTCAAAATTACAATTTGAAGTGTCAATGCTAATGATCATGTCCTATTTCATATCACATACCATTACTACAATAGACGCTACCATTAGTAAAAGTCTAACAACTAAATACGTTAATCATTCATAATGACCTAGTCCCATCAATTTTCACTATTTCCATAAACGTTAAAACTTATTTCTACTTTATAAGTAGTGTATCGCCAAGGTTGCCTCCACGGTAGACAGAGACCGCGTGATGTAGTAAAACTTCAAATATTTAGTTAGAAACTTGCTTCAGTCCTTCCTCTGTTGAATTTAATATTGAATAATAAAGCAGTTCTCAACTAGTGACTTTAACAACTTGCATAAGACCAGGTTTCCTATATTAACTAGGGCGTATTCTAGTTGCTGAGCAGCTGCGTAGAATACTAATGGCAATGTTAAAGTTTTTGTAATTATTGTACGCGTTAACTAGTTCTTTGAGTAACTCGTTGCTCAACCACGGCGAGATTTATATTGTTCAGTCAGTGGTATTGTAGGTATTTAAACAGATCCGACAACAACCTCAAATGCCAAATGAGAGAGGACTATTCGCAAATTGGAAATTGAAATCAACTCTGACAAATTACGAATTTTAGTGCGCCGAGTACAGCCAACGGAATGCAGCGCAAAATTTCGGTAAAACGTGAAATCCTATGAAAATCAGACACCTATCAGTGCTCACACTAAATTGTCGGTAAATCAATTAATTTGCTTGAACCCGTGCAAACGTAATATCGATTTCGTATTATGTTTATATCCACGTCTGCAATAGGTACGAAGATTAAACCACCACGTTCCCATCTTCGAGTTTGTGCAAAACACCGCAAGAAAATAAAACAGCCATAACGAGTAATGAGTTGCAATAAATCTGAGTTTTACAAACACTTCGGTACGTGTCTCATCCGGTGACGCTCCTAACACTTCAAATAACGTGACAACACTAAAGCATTCTATCACTGTGAGAGTTGCGAACTAGCACGTGCTCCTTGCATTATTCACTATGGCAAATGCAACGGGAGGAGCACGTGACTTATCTATCCTGGCCGCTATGAATGTTTCACACGCCAGAAAAGTTACATCTAGTCGAGGGAATACAGCTGAAAGGGCATTGGCGAAGGAGAGAAGAAACAATGGAGTACTCACAGCCATAATCCCGAGTGTATTGCTTCTTTGAATGTCAGAGTTGGACCGATATCAGAATAAAAAGCACCATGATATATGCGGGTTGATAATGGAGAAATCATGTTTATAGGATTTATATTATTATCCTCTGATTTGTTGAGGGTCGTTTATGATAAAGAAGTACCGTAATTTCGTTACGTTTCGATTTTCTTTTCTATATTTCTTACGACGACGACTGAAATAGTTAAAATTTGTCTCGTAAACTGTAACATCTTGAGTATAAGATAAGTTGAGTGTCATGTTTAACAAAGAAAGTTAACTGTACCCAAGCGATGTTTACAAGACTTTAACTTTTAATCGTTCTTGTCATTAAGGTCACAACAACAACTAACAGTATCATTTGGCTACAAGATGGAGAGTTATATTTTATCTAAATATTTTTTTATGAATAGTGAGACCGGAAAAATATCTGTAATAGATTGAACATCAGAAACAGTCTGTTGTTCTTTGTGATTTCTACGCAAAAATATTGAATCATTTTTCCGCAGTCAGAGAATCCATTTAAAAACACAATCTACACGAAAAATAACACGCGCTCCTTCCATTACAATCTCCCATACATATTCGAGAAGCCATATTCTCAGTAATTCAGCCAGCAATATGCGCGAAAGACATAAAAATTGCGCAAGAACACTCGCACTATTATCTTGCGATGCACGTGACGTATTTTAGTCGACTACTTCTAAATTCATGACCGTTCCGAGTCACTTCTATGCAATATGGTCCTGCTATATTTTGGCTAAAAAATTCTCGCTTGTCACACTGTGCATGCGGGAGTGCCTACCAAAATGGGTTGATAAATATTTGCTGATGTAATTATGTGAGCTTTGGCAGTTAGTTGTTTGTCGGCTGTTTGTTGTTCTAATTACGTGTTTAATTCTTTTGTGAGTTGTTACATATTGGTCGACGTGAAGGAGTTTTAAATAAAGGTGGATAAATTTTCTGTGTAGGTTTTTCTACATGTTTTTTTTAACAATCATTCTTACTTGTACCGTGGCTAATTAGAACTATAAAACTAGCAATAAAAGCTTGGATCGGATCAGCATTAAAACATAGTTTCATTTAGATATTCTCATAAGAAAACGTTTACGTTAAACCTTGTAACCTTTGATTTTAACACAATAAAAGGTTGCCGAAGATTTTAAAAAGCTTTTTGATGGAACTTATTGTCTTCTGAAGATCCATTTTATGCACAAAAATGGGGTCTTTGTTAAAGCCTTTGACATTTCATTAATCACCACTTAGACCACTAACAATTCGGTCACTTTTTGACCTTTGATGTTTTTATTAAAAAAACCGCTGGGACTCATTTAATAAAAAAGCATTATAGTGATTATATAAGCGTCGATTTTAGCCATTGTGTTTTTAGCTTAAGTAATTTGTATTTGTTTAATAACAAAGTGTGCTTTTCTATTATATTAATAATCAAATTAGGGTGGCACAGTGCAATTACCTAAACTTTTGACCGAAATAATACTATAAAATACTGTCTGTAATGAAGGCTACTTTAAATAAATTGTGGTTTGGCTTCAACTTATTTTTTTATTTATATGTAAATGTAATGGATAACTATTTACTTATTGCATGTAACTGTTATTTCAATAATAAATAAAAAAGGAAAAAAAAAACACTCATGACAGATAGGTCATTCAATTTTAAGTGACTTAAGTCTATGGAAAATTTATTTTAAGCTGATTGCAATGTCTTTAAACACCAATTAACTTAGCGCTAGTTATCCAAAACCAGCACAAATATCAATTTTAAATGTGGAACACCAAAGCTCTCACATTGCCAGTTCCATCGCCACCTTACTAGCTCAAAAGACATCATTCATGCGACTAATGCCCGGTTCCTATGAACTAAAGTTCGTTATTGTCAAAAGGTACTATTAGTTTTTTGGTTGCAAGTGACGGACTGTTTATGGCGTTCCTATGAATGTTTGCATCAGCTACCTGCAACGAGTAGATGTTGGTCACCCACTTGCCACAGCTCTCCATCAAAAAATGTGTTCGACCCTCCTTGCGTTTAGTTAGTAGAATTCAAACGTTTAGAATTAAAGTGAATCCATGTCTACTACACACGATATAACATATTCCTACCTTTAAACAGAAAAATCTACCTTTTACATTTATTTTATAATTTTTGTGTTAAGGAAATTTCATTAATATCAAAAAAATGTTATTCAACCTCTTCTGAAATAGGAAAACAAAACGCGATTGAGAGCTTCTGGCTTGACACATTTCATTTTAACGGAAATGTCATTTAAATAATACATAATTATTATGATTTTATTATGTTTTTACTGGTGAATCAATTGCCATTTTTGAAGCCATTTCATTTGTTTTGTCTCATAAGTTGAATAACTCCATAATTTTCTCTGACTCAAAAAGTTGTCTTCAAGCCATTTTATCTAATCCCTTCAGATCTAAATCAAGATTTCCTATAATTTTAAAAATTAGAGATTTGCTATTTCAATGCCATGAACTTGGTATAAAAGTTGTCATAGCTTGGATCCCTGGTCATGTCGGCATTCTTGGCAATGAGTCAGCTGATTCATGCGCCAAGAGTGCTGTTTTCTCTGGCTCTCTTGCTCACTCGGAAATTTATTCTCATGATATTTGTACTACTCTTCCTCTTATTATGTTAAAATCTTGGTCCATTGCATGGCAAATCTCGAAGTCCATAAAGGGTAAATTTTATGGAGACATTCAACCAGAGATTCCTCACAAGCCCTGGTTTTTCAAACATAAATTAGGAAAAAAAATTACTACTTCTACTATCTGTCGATTACGATTAAATCATTGTTGCACCCCTCATTTCTTGGCCAAACTTAGGATTAAGGATAGTTCTCTTTGTGAATGCGGTTTGGACGAGGGAAACGTGGACCACATATTTTTTTCCTGTCCCAAATTACGTTTTTCTATTCATGAAATCATTCCTTCTCATATTCCCCGTCCTACCTCGGTAAAATGTCTTCTTTCTTTTGTGTTTACTCGTTTTGTATTTAAATTATGTAAATTCATTGAAATTAATAAGATTAAATTGTAACTGTTATGTACTCTTTCTATATTTATTTATTGTTTGTTATGTTTGTAATAAAACATTTGTTCACTGAGTTAATTGTTTATTTAACACTAAGTAATTTTAAGTAATTTATAACACTGAGTAACATTTGGTATGTACGCTTACGACGACGCCATGACACCAAGCCATAGTGTTGTGCAACATAATCATTAGTGTTGTCCATACACAACATCCCCCGTTTTTATCTTTATAACTTATCATAATAATTATGTATTTAACATTCAATCAATCTATTAGGTTTTCTAACAACTCTACCACTTCTAGTACTGTAATTATTATCTGTATTATTAGATGTCACATTATTTTCTATCTCTACTAAATTTCTATTTGTTTCTGAATCACTTTCATTAATCATATCCCTTAAAGTTTCATCTGTATTATCCCACAAAGTTTCTCTTTTAATAAAATTTTCATTATTACTATTTTTAATATGTCTCTTATTTCTAATTACATAATTTCCTTCATTATTCTGTACTGTATATGACCTATATCCTACTTTATTTATTATTTTCCCCCCTTTCCATTCTTTATTAGGCATATCTTGAATAACAACATTCTGTCCTTCCTTAAACTCTTTCCTATACTTTGCAGACTTATTATAATTATTTTCAGACTTATATCTATTGTTATCCATTTTTCTCTTGGCATCTACTGGTATACAAGGTTTTAACACATTTTTTGTACATGGCAAATTAGTTCTCAGTAGCCTATTCATTAACAATTCAGATGGGGTGTATTCTAACCCTGCTACAGGTGTAGTTCTGTAGTGTAACATTGCCACATTAAAATCAGTATTACTATCTTTACATTTACGCATAATACTTTTAACAATTCCTACAGCCTTCTCTGCCATTCCGTTAGACTGAGGATATCTGGGACTTGATTTTAACAACTCTATTTCCCAATTAATAGCAAATTGTTTAAATTTGTAACTGTTGAAAGGCATATTATCACTCATTATATATATTTAGGTATACCATGTGTTGTAAAAATCTCTTTACATTTCTTAATAACTTCTTCTGCTGTTTTATTATATAAATATTTAACCTCAATCCACTTAGAAAAATAATCAATTACAACCAAATATTCTTTACCTGCATAACAACATATATCCATAGCAACCTTTATGAATGGAAGATCAGGGTACTCATGCGACATAAGTGGTTCTTTAACATTACAAGCTCTATATTTTTCACATGACTTACAATCTAACACAAATTTTTCTATGTCACTAGACATACCTGTCCAATACATCACTTTCCTAGCCCTTTTCTTAGATTTTACAATGCCTGCATGCCCTTCATGTAACTTATTTAACATTTCTTTTATCATGCTTTTCGGTATGATTATTCTATCTTTGTAATATAATATATCATTCTTACATGTAATGTCATCTTTTAATTTATATAAAACTTTTAACTGTTTATCCTGTAAATTTTTATTATTATTAGGCCAACCTGTTTCACAAAAAGTTAATACTTGGTTCAAATCAGAATCTAACTTTGTTTCGGTTTGAAATTGTTGTAATTTCATGTCAGAAATAGGTAAATCACACTCTAACCCATATACTACTTCTTGCTCAATAGTATGTACTAGTTCTGTTAAAGTTGGTTCCTCTCTGGCATTATCTTGTATAAAATTTCTTGATAAATAATCAGCTATGAACATTTTTTCACCTGTATATACATATTTAATGGTGAAATTATATTTTAAAAGTTTTAGAACCATTCTTTGCAATCTTGCTGATATTTTACTTAAATCTTTATTAACTATAGTCACTAAAGGCTTATGATCAGTTTCAATAATAATTTCCCTACCATATACAAACTGGTGGTACTTTTCCATGGAAGCACAAATAGCAAACAACTCTTTTTCTATGGGTGCCCATCTAGTTTGACTTTCAGTGTAACATCTAGAATAAAAAGAAATTGGTTTTCCTTCTTGTAACAAACATGCACCTATACCTGATTTAGAACTATCAGTTTGCAATGTTATAGTACCTGTTTTCTTTAATATGGCTAATGTAGGAGTACAACTTAATTTCTTTTTTATCTCCTCAAATGCTTTTTTCTGTGCAACATCCCAGTTAAATATAATATCCTTTTTTAGTAACTCTGTTAATGGTTCAGTAGTTTTAGTATATTGTGGAATAAACTTACTCAAATAATTGCACATACCTAAGAATTTTTGTAATTGTTTAATATTCTTTGGTTCTTCTAACCTTTGAATAGCTTTGACATGTTCTGGGTCAACTTTAATGCCTTGTTTTGAAATATACAAGCCTACATACTTAACATATTCTTGTTTGTACTGTAACTTAGTACTATTAAACTTAACATTATACTGCCTAGCTCTTTCTATTACTTTAGCCAGAATTCTGTCATGTTCTATCTCATCTTGTCCACATATAATTAAATCATCATAGTAAATATATAATCCTTGAATATCACTAAAAATATTAGTCATTATTTTCTGCATAACCTCTGGTGCTGATGATATACCAAAAGGCAACCTACAAAATCTATATCTACCATAAGGTGTTCCAAAAGTACACAATTTATCTTTATCATCAAGTAAAATTTGAAAAAAGCCATCTTTCATATCTAAAACTGTAAATATTTGTTTACCTGCCAAATTATTATAAATTTCTTCTGGAGATGGTATTTGGTAATTTTCTCTCAAAATACACTCATTCAACTCTTTTGGATCTAAACACAATCTTAAAGTTTTATTAGGTTTTTCTACAATAACTAAATTATTGCACCAAGCAGTTGGACCATTTACCTTTTTAATTATTCCACCACTTTCATACTTATCTAAGGTTTCTTTTAATCTTTCTTTAATAGTATCTGGTACTCTTCTAATAGGTTTTATTACAGGAATAGCATTTTCTTTCACTTTAATCTGATATTTCCCTATGCTACCTAAACCCTTAAAAATATATTTGTTTTCTCTTATAAAATCTTCTTTTGAACTCTCTATTTCAACTTTATCAACTGTTTCTAACCTTTTAACAAAATTTAATCTTATACACTCTCGTAACCCTAAAACTGGTTGTACTGGTAAATCAATAACTGTAAATTTTATAATATACTTTTTATCCCTTATCAAACACTCTAGTTGTACTGTACCTACAGTTGTAACTTTTTCTTTGTTATACATAAGCAACACTGTTTTACTATCTATTAGAACACTATCACCTTTTATTTGATCATACAAAGTTAACGGTAAAGTATTACAATCAGCTCCTGTGTCTAATTTAAATGTTACCTGTATATTATTAATTTTTACTTTTTCTAACCAGCACTTAGTCTTAATACTATCTAGAACATTTATACTTCCCATATTATAGGTTTCATTTTCACTGTCAGTGTTTTCCATCACCTCGTGTACATGTTTCTTCTTAGAGTAATCCTTCTTGACATCTTTTCCTTTACTGATGTTCCTTTTCTCGCTGGTGTTACTCGTGCACTCACGGGTGTTACTCTTGCATACAGCTGCATAATGGTTGAATTTATTGCACTTCATGCATTTTCTTCCATAGGCTGGACATTCCCTTGGTTGATGCGTCTGACCGCAACGATTACAACTTCTTTTTTCCTTAAATTTTCCTTTTTCTATGAAGTCTACTTGTACGCTGGTACTTGCTTCACTTTTATTGTATTCTTCTAACTTTTTGACTTGCTCCTTTCCGGATTCTATTAATCTGCATATTTCTATAACTTTTTCTAACTGCATATCCTCATGTCTTAGTAGCCTTTCTTTAATTGCGGAGTCTCTGCATCCTATAATAATCATCATGACTAATAATCTATCATGCATCTCTCCCAATTCACACATTTTCGCTTTAGTTTTCAGCTTAGTTATGTACTGTTCTATGGTGACGCCTTCACCTTGTCTACTAATGAGGAACTCGTACATGTTGATGGTAAGGGCTTTTCTAGGCTCCACATAGTCATCAAACAACTTTAATACTGACTTGAGATCAAGATTCTCTTGTTTTATACACGCCGTGTTGTAGATGGTTACAGCTTCTTCTCCCGCACAACTTAGGAATAACGCTATTTTTCTCGCCTCTGACGCCGAAGATAAACCCACTGCTTCCAGGTATAGCTGGAACATCTGCTTAAACATGCGCCAATTGCACTCGCGCCCACTCAGGATGAGATTACGCGGTGGCTTCATTCCCTCCATCTTGTCTTGTAAAAACTTTTTCACGTGCGTGATTCTCAAGATACGTAATTTTCATTCGATTCGGTTCGTTTTTTCACCTGACACCATGTTATGTTTGTAATAAAACATTTGTTCACTGAGTTAATTGTTTATTTAACACTTAGTAATTTTAAGTAATTTATAACACTGAGTAACATTTGGTATGTACGCTTACGACGACGCCATGACACCAAGCCATAGTGTTGTGCAACATAATCATTAGTGTTGTCCATACACAACATTGTTAATAGTTTTTTTTTTTCTTTTTCTTAGAGAAATAGTCATTAATTCATTTTCTGTGGTTGTAATGTTCGTCTGCGAGGAAATCCTTAAATTTTGATCTTTATTTTAACTTTATTACTTTATTTATATTTACGGTTAATTCTCGCAAAATACTCTCCAGCGTTTGATGGTTTATTCAAAGTTCACGTGTTATTGGCAGAATTGTGGTGTCTTTTCCACAAAGGCCATTCATTAAGAGTTGAAGTTGAAGTTATGATTTTAAACTAAAATGCATAATGGAATATGTTTTGGGGTGTAAGTGGCCCTACTATCACCTCCAGGGTCAAAGCCAACCTCACCTGCGCGTGGTACATCCTGCTTATTCACTGACGAGGCTCTATCGGACCCGATCTCTTCACAAAGAGGAGACGAGGAGACCTTCGCAGTCTTATTGCATATATTTGTGTTATAGATCTTTCTTCGAGTGAGAATTGTGGTGTTTTATCACAAATGCCTTCAATAATATAGTTATAAGTGCAAAACAAGGAGAATAGTGATTTATTATGGTCCCTATACGTAAGGACTTGTAATTGACTTTCTAGTGATTATGGTTTCCTTTCTGTTTTGGATTTATTAGCTGAAGTTTGGATTTAGAAGCTGAGTCCTACATGTACTAAATAAATAAAGATTTAAAGTTGAAATATGTTTTTTGGTTATTTTTAATAAATATTGGCTAGTGAATATACAAGAAATACATATTTTACTTTACTCCCTCCCTACACTTTAGAATGCGGATACATTTCGACGAGTAAACTTAGCACAGACGGCTTATCTAGCCGAAATCTAATTTAGAATTCGCTATTATCCAAGATACTAAAATGATCGACCCTTGTTTTGTAATTCGGTTGATTAGAATCACTTTCTTCATCTGATTCGGAGTTACTTTAGTCCGACAACCTTTCCAAATGACTCAACTCACTATCAGTACTAGACATTTTACAATAATTTGAAGAAAATAACGCTGAATAATTTAAAAATTTGTAGATAACCGACCGAAATCGGCTGGTAAACAAATTATATACGACTCGTCACTTTACAGCTCCTTAAAGTTTCATTTTTATTATAGGAACACCATCGGCCGACATCTGCATACATTTGGCTTATGGTTCGTTATTCGTAACCCTCCCATCCGTAGGTAGTGCTCTATCGGTAACTTCATTACCTAAACGATTTTAATAGGAACAGTTTTGGCGTACGTCACGTAGAAAATACTACTATCCGTAAGCAAAACGAGTCGTTTCTTGTTCATAGGAACCGGGCATAAGTAGGTAGCACATGTAAATCAGGCTTAATTATTTACTTACTTGCAGTATCGTTAGCGCATTCCCAGTAGTGATGTAGCTTTCAGAGGGGGCGCAGGGCCGGGTGGCTCTTGTCGCGTTAGACAGCAGAGCGTGGTCGCAAAGGCGAGGGGATTCTTCTCGACAGAACAGCCCTAGTCGGGACTTCTTGTCACTCATGTCCAGCTGGTAAGGGAAATTGTATGAGTTAGAAATGTCAAAAGATAGATATAAAAAGGCTATGTATTTTCAGATAAGTAAGTTGTTACAAGTAACATTTCAAATGAAAAAAAAAAACAACACTTGTTTAACTTAGTCGTAATAAATAAATTCCAGCGACATCTCAACTCCTTAAAGTAGGTGCTCCGTCATAAATTAATGCAAATTGAAAGAAAACTAAAAAGGCCCTGAATAAATTATTTAGTTATTCAACTCAGCAACACTATTTACATAGTGTATCTGCGAGCAAACGGAAAAACTTTTCTGATTAAAGTGCCAACAAAAAATAAGTTGAACTAGAACCGCTTATCCATTCTTAATTCAAACTGAAGAATCCCGAACGAACGAACGAACGGATGAATGAAACGAAACACCGCACTGCAGTCTGTGGAACTCGGTAAAAGTGCTCAGACACATTAAAGAAAATTAATGTTTGGCTGCCGACGTCAAGTGGGAGGTTGAGGTGGCTGGCAAAGTGAAATGGCACGAATAAAGGCACTGAAAATACCGCCCAATTCTATATCGCATCGTAGTTGTATCATCGTGGTAGTCTTGCGCAGTGCGAAACTTATACTCGGTACATGCAAAACTAATCCACATTTCATTACGATACACGTCGGCCCCGAACTTTTTGCCATTTAAATTCATGTACTATAAAATTTTATACGAACGACCCGGTATTGTGATTCGGTATGCGATAACAATTTAAATATTTTATTTTTATTGCGCGAACGCCAAGAATTGTTTCCGATAAGTATGGAAGTTAGACAATAACAGTTTTAAGCGGAGATTTACCGTGTTATTTGGGGCATTAGACGACACATGGTGCGGTACTTCCCTGTTCTGCCTACGCGACTTCAAAGCGAAATGTCTTTTTAGGGATTTTTGAAAACTTCAAGGGAATCGTGTCAGTCTGTTATTTTTGTATGTATATCGGGTACTACAAGCTACGCTTAAGCCATAATATCTACTAAAAAAAATTCAAAGATGATTTAATGAATTTTTACAACTGTAGTACATTAAAAAAACCGGCCAAGAGCGTGTCGGGCCACGCTCAATGTAGGGTTCCGTAGTTTCCCGTCCGTCACAATAAGTGTACCTACTTATAAGTTAAAAAAAAGGATTTGTTACGTTGACATACTAAGTACGCAAAAAATATTTTGTACAACCTTTTTGTCTTTTTTTGTACAAAAACTGTTCTACCTATCAAGTTCAAAATAATTTTCCTAGAAAGTCCTTATAAAGTTCTACTTTCCAGATTTTTTTTCATATTTTTTAAACCTACGGGTCAAAAGTTAGAGGGGGGGGGGACGCTTTGATTTTTCCTTTTGCAGCGATTATTTCCGAAATTATTGACATTATCAAAAAATGATTTTAGTAAACCCCTATTCATTTTTAAATACCTATCCAACAATATATCACACGTCAGGGTTGTAACAAAAAAAAAACCACGTCCCTATTTACATATAGGGGGGCTACCCTAATAAAACGTTTTTTTCCAATTTTTATTTTCGCACTTTGTCGGCGTGATTGATATACATATTGGTACCAAATTTCAGGTTTCTAGTGCTAACGGTTACAGAGATCAAGCGAGGGCGGACGGACAGACAGACAGACATGGCGAAACTATAAGGGTTCCTAGTTGACTACGGAACCCTAAAAATGATCAAGCATTTTAAACTTCTGACACAATTACCTAGAATCAGCAACGATAATTACATAATCGAAATATCATAATCATGATTTTGTCATTTGGTTATTATTATCACATCATAATTATGAACATGACTACAACATAAATTAAAATCAATATAAATTGCAGTTTTTGTTAAATGTAACCAAATATTTAACAATAGACCCAGCAAATGTTTTAAGCATAAAATAAGCCCGAATAACATTTCTGTCTCATGTACCGATTTCGTAGATATGAAATAACAAATGACGGCCATTTCTTAGCGACACGATATAACTTGCAATTATCATTCAAAATGTTATATTTCGACCTTGTCTCGAGTATAAATCAAATCCTTCTGCGCCCATTTATAAGATAAATATTTAACTTATTACTGGGGAACAAATATCTCGGAAAATAGGGTGATAATGTTTAATTAGTGTATTTGTATTTATTTATTCAAACAATAAACATTGTGCAGAACATTAAGTAGGTACATAGTAGTATTACAATAAAATTGTCACATGCAAAACAATTTCTACAAAAAAAATCTATACCTATTATTAAATTGGATCATCGTAAAGCGCACTAAATGTAGTTCACTGTGAGCTATATATTGTACACTTTTAGTACTTTGTGTTAAATAAAACCAAAAGTTTATTTATTTTTGCAACAGAATTTCTAATTCTCCAGCAAATAGACCGCACCAAGTCGGAATGCACATAAAACTTGGTTTTATGGCATGAATAACAAAACGAGAATCAGCCAGTTCCAATACTATTTCAAAATGATAGGTTTGTTTAAAATTCTACTGAATTAGAAATAGCTTATTTCAGCACCCTGCCAATTGTTCTCAATTTAGATTTTAGTTGCTTTGAAATCGATTGAATCTGTTATATGGAGTTGCTTGCTCGTTCTTCTACACAGAAATTTAGGAACTAACTTAAATTTTCTGACTGGCTCCTTGACTGTTTAAAAGTGCTTGTAAACAGTTTATTTGAATACTAGCTTTCGCCAAGGCTTTGCCCACGTGGGTGTCGAAACCTCCATCCACTATTTTACCCGGTTAGAATTCCTAAAAATAATTTCTTAGTTACTCTTCAGAAAGAACACATCATCAAGTGTCACGGTTTGGGCTGTGCGTTGATATTTCAACAGTCAATCAGTCAGTCAGTTTACCATTTTATATATTACTAGCTGTCCCCTGCGGTTTCACCCGCATTTTTTGTTAGTGCTCCGCTCCCGTGGGTCGTAGCGTGATGGTATATAGCCTATAGCATTCCTCGATAAATGGACTATCTAACACTGAAAGAATTTTTCAAATCGGACCAGTAGTTCTAGAGATTACCCCCTACATACAAACTTACAAATTTTACCTCTTTATAATATTAGTATAGATATAGATTTGTTTTTGTTAAAAGCTTATAAAAACCATGCTTTGTTAAGTTTATTTTTTTGTATTCTATCACGCATTAAGACCTTACACGTGGGAATGTTATAGGTATTGGGAGTAACCTTTCTACCTACTCCTAAGGCGTTAAGGCGTCACGTGTATTTCCGTAAAGGATGGAAAATGTACCGGCTTCTTTACGGTACAAAGATTAATCTGCGCTGTCGTAGATAAGTCATACCGTAGCGTGTATCAATCATGTCTTAGTGCTTTGTGAAAATAGAAATCTTAACCGTTGGGTACCTACAGCTACCTAGAAGATTAATCTAAGGAATAAAGGCATAGATTGAGTTATGTTATTGGTTTTTATAACTAGGTAATAGGGTCAAATGAAGAATCAAGATTTGTAATAGGATACAACTATTACTGATGTCAGAGTGGGTATTTTGTATTTACTTTGATGATAGAATTATGACATCTTGTTTTAAATATTATGAACAAAAATGTTTATGGAAACGTATGTAAGAACCATATAAATATGAATGAAAGTATGCCTAATGGAAAACTGCATCAGAATAGCACTTAGGTCATAACATCAAGTTGTGATCCACGTAAGCGGTGCAGTAACCGAGGCCTATTTAAAGTAGGTGACACCGCAGGGGCAAATTATCATTTTTAAAGAAGCCACAATCATTCAGTAATTTATTATACTCTAAGCATGATGAAAATTATACCAATTACCAAACAAAATGTCCTTAAACTGCTAAATATTCCTACCTGAAGCCGAAAAAAGTACACGTATAAAAAAAAACACTTTGTCATACATCAACCAAAACCTACCCCACTTTTCTTTTCAACCATTATTACCGATAATGGTTTTTTACTTATAAAAAGTGATGAGTCAAATGAGTCCAAAATTACCTTCCGATCCAAGTCAGCATCAGGCGCGGCACCATCCCATATCGTCAGCTGTGACGAACAGTCCTTCTGTTGATCGAAGCCAGCGGGCTCCGTTCCAGCCGAGTGGTACTTCACAAACGACACCCAAACTATCTCGTTGGCGCGACCCTAGAAACCATTAATCGTTTTAACTACCAGTTACGACCTTAGCTGTTTTGTTTCAAATACAGTTCGGATGGCTGATGGCTTGCGACAGGAGATAAAACAACGAAAGAAGAAAAACAGATTATTGTGTGTTTGAAGGAAAATAAGATCAGAAAAACTATTTTGAAGCCCTGACACAAAAGAGGGGTTGTGTTATAAGTTTGATCGCTGTGTGTCTGTCTGTCTGTGGCACCGTAGCTCTAAAGGTCATAGCTCATTAGAGCCACCCCGCACTGCCTCGACGCACGGCGTCAACTCGTTGTCGACGGGTTGTCGATGGGTGGACCACCCGCGGTCAACGAGTGAACGCCGAGGCGTTAACGAGTTGACGCCGCTTGGTCCACGAATTTTCGAGTAGTCTGTTAATAATCAATCGCGGGCAGCGCACGGCCCACTCGTGGCCCACGGGTTGTCAACGCAAGGCAGGCATTCGAGCAGTGAGTTGTCACCAAAATGGCCCACCCGCCGACCGCGCGCGAAGGGCTTATAACCGAGGCGATCCGGTGACGCTACGGAGTTGATATAGTGAGCGCATGCCCATACAAATCCATATAAAGAATACTAGCCGCAGGAGGCAAGTCGGTGCGGAGTGGGTGCCGGGTGGTTCTAATGAGCTATGACCTTTATACGGGTGAACAAATTTAGATGAGGTTTTTTATTTAATCCTTCGAACACCCGTGATTTGAGTCACAATAGAAAGACAATAGCAGCCCGATAGCCGGCTCTCGCTTGGTCGTTAGCCGGCTGTCGGGCTGCTTATTTCACATTGAAAGGTTAAAAGAAGGTTACCCAGGAACGGTTGAGCCTTTTTGGACTTATCAACTAGTTGCGGGCGGCGGGAATTATTTACATTTTAATTAACACTTATTATGGTTACAGGTAAACTTAGTAACGTATGACTATTGGAAAAGGTTTGCCTTCCCCACAGGCAGTGGATGTGCAAAATAGCGGCCAAAGCAATGAGTACCGCTATTATAGACTTCTCAAATACTCTGCCTAGATACGATGGTACTCAAAAACGCGCCGTTGTTCAAAAACCCTCAAAAGTTCTATGCTGGGCTATGTCTGTCTGTACAGCCTTCCTAGACAA
This sequence comes from Athetis lepigone, assembly GCA_033675125.1. Lineage (NCBI taxonomy): Eukaryota > Metazoa > Arthropoda > Insecta > Lepidoptera > Noctuidae > Athetis > Athetis lepigone. The sequence goes on along the minus strand of CM066225.1, from coordinate 9,804,424 downwards.
GTGGCATGGCAGAATAGCGGAATAGATTGTCAAATGTATGGACATGTCAAATTATTTAGCGAAAGCTTATGTTAACCCCATACATTTGACAATCTATTCTAACCTACAATGTATTCTACAATGCCACTTGTCTAGGGGGGCTGAGATATGGTGTTTTACAATACAGGCATGGGCTGAAATTCACATATTATGTCATACACGACCTCTCCCAATAAATCAAATGTACGTAAATCCTTTATGAACAACTTGTTCAGTTTTATCCGCGTAGTTTTTGTTCCCTAGGTTTTCGTGAAAGACGGACAAGCAGACACACACACTTTTCCATTTATAATATTAGTGTAGATAACTAGATAAAAATGTAATTTGTGGATACAAAACAAGTTCTAAAATTCAATGATAAATAGATAGCTGAAAGAATAATTAATTTTGTTGGTGGAACATTTTCCGTAAAATAAATAATAGTTTCTGAATAATTTTTTCGATTATAGTTATTAAAAACTGACTAACCATATACCCTGACACTATCTCCGTTATCTATATAATAAAATGAATCGCAATGTTTTATAAAACAGAAAACTTAAAACGAGTAACCAATTCGTCTTATTTTTTTTCACATATTCTCTGAAGTTTGAAGAACGTTCTATTAAGGAGAAAATTGTAAATGTCAATAGGATAGTTATCAAGTTCCGGAAAAACTGGACGAAATAGCCCGTAAAAAAATATAGTCTACGGGTTATCCATACTAATATTATAAATGAGAAAGTGTGTCTGTCTGTCTGTATGTTTGTCTTTCTTTCACGGCAAAACGGAGCGACGTATTGACGTGATTTTTTAACCGACTTCAAAAAAGGAGGAGGTTCTCAATTCGTCTGTATGTTTTTTTTTGTATGTTTGTTACGCGATATCTTCGTCAATTGTAAACGGATTTTGATGGTTCTTTTTTTGTTTGATAAGTCATGGTTCAGGGGTGGTTCCATATAAATTTGTGGCGATCGGTTCAGTGCTTCTCGAGAAATTCACCAAGAACAAAAAAAATGACGAAATATTCATAGACGATGTGTGCTTTTTCTTCAAGTTTCTATTTTCGTTTCAAATAAATTACTTTGAAAAATACTATACACAGTCAAACATTAGGAGTCGACATAAAAAGTAATAAATAAAAAACTTTTTTCAAAAAAAAAATAACCGCCTTCAAATACTAAAAACCCAAAAATAACTAAAATTTCGGAAGTCGGTGGCTTTTCTTCTGCCATTCAATTTGTGTTGCCACCGACTTCCGAAATTTTAGTTATTTTTGGGTTTTTAGTTTTTGAAGGCGGTTATCATTTTTTTGAAAAAAGTTTTTTTAAGTGGAGATAGTTGAAGGGATGGAGAGTAACATAGGCTACTTTTTGTCTCTTTCAAACGCGAGCGAAACCGCGGGCAATAGCTAGTTTCATATAAAATACTCATGAGACAGAACTAAGTTATGGGTCATCTAGTTATTTCTATGAAAGCTTTGAGTACAATAATATAAACAAAATTTGACAAGAATAATTTAGGTATCGCATACTATCGCTACAGTTCTCTTAACTAGAATTTCAGATTCCTTGTATGATTTGCAATCGAGTTAGCCTCCTCCCACGGGCTGTTAACCTAGTCCATCAATACGAAGAGCCTACATTTATGTCTCTTCAATAACCTACATTAAAATGTCAGGTATGAATAGACTACAAAGCGATCTCGTTACTTATTCATTGTGAAACTATTGCGTGACTTCTATACATTTGTTACCCTTAATTGAATACTAGATAGAATCTTCAGTTATTAATATGTCAGGCCACATTAAATATATATATTTGCTGTGCCACTGTAATTATTACAAAAGACCTTTAGAATATGGAAAATATTAACAATCCATTCCATTCCAGTCCATTTAATTGACCTTAAAAATATAACTAATACTAGGTTTCTGAATTAATCTAAAGTTGGTTAGGTTAGCTATTATTTTAACAGATAAAACAGGCAATATTAATAGGAATTCGTAAAAATCAATTTACGGGTACCATAAACAATTACTCAAATATCCTTTGGGATATAAAATATTAATATTATTATCTTATCAGGCAACAAGGGTAAAGCTTCAGTAATCTCGTCTCTGCGAATTAATCAATAAATGTTCGGTTTATCAGTCGACCTATAATAATAATCTGATTGATGAGATATTATATTACACGGTGTCCTGCGTGAGCGACGAAAGCGACGCGACGCGACGCTGCGAACGAGACGAACGCGATCAACTCAACGGCATACCCTACATGCGGCCTATATGACAGTCTGCGGCGAGACGCGACGTAACGCGCACTTGTTTTGAGGGCGACCAGATGCGACACCACGAACTTTCAAGCAAAATTGTACTGTACTTCTCCATGATTCAAGAAGTAATGACCAAAATCACGTAGGACATTTGTCGCGTATAGCATCGCGTTGCATTACGTCGCGTCGTGTTGCGTCGCGTCGCGTCGCGTTTGTCGCTCACGCAGGACACCGCGTTAATGAAGTCTGTATTAATCGAAACAACATCAACATTAAGAGATAAACATTAATACATACGACAAAACGTTTCTACAAACATTCCGCAAACAATCGGCGAATATTTTAGACTTCAGCTATTTTAGAACACATTTTACGAATGGATTTGAAATAGTTCCGCTTCAAATATTTTATGAATAAAGTTAAATCGCTTAAAAGATATTGTGTTCCGGAGTTTTAGCTAACGTGAATAAATACTGCAACATGACACTGCGTGACAAAAAACGAGATCAAAATGTATTGATATCAATATTCACTAGGTATTCAAATATGACGAATTCTGATACCTAGTGAATATTAATGTCAACGCGTATTATTTTCAGACTTTTATTTTTGTAAAGGCTGTAATGTGTGAGGCACTCTGCATTCGTATTTATACTGTATACCTATAAAGAGGAGTTTTATACCTTTATCGAAATAAATAGATAAATCACTTAGAATATTTTAGGTCATTTGTTTTCAAACTAGGCAAACCCTGTATTATAGTAACCGGGAACTACTATGTATATACATACATGCTTACATAATTTGTAAAATAGAACATACATTTTACAAAAATAATCACAGCTAAATACCGAACAAACAATTATGGTCAACACACAATGATTTGTTTTAGGTGGGGATCGGCTTAGCAGTCAGTATCTCAAACTACTCGAGGCTAACAGGCCAGTCAAAAAATATTATTAAAGATAGGTTATTACCAAAAAACACAAAACAAAAACATCAGTCAACAGGCTTAGCAGTCAGAATTTCTAACTACTCGAGGCTAACAGGCCAGTCATAAAATATTATGAAAGATAGGTTATTACCAAAAAACACAAAACAAAAAATTTACCTGAAAATAGTAGACACAAGAAGTATTCGGAGGCAGCGAATGCCTCGGGTTCCTCAATACTCCACTGGTTTTGTCTGACGACCGAAGCACAAAACGGCAACGACCGTCCGAACGCACGTACGAATGTGAATCCTTTTCAACATACAACACCTGCACAGGAAAACATATATTTACTAGAAACTACTATGCACCAAGTACCAACGATTTCGCTTTGTGTTGGACGCAATACAATCAGCTTTTCTGTACAGAAATACTGTGGATTTAACTTAGCAACAGTCCAGTCTCGATTGGAATTGGTACAATTTATAAGACTCTGTTTTATTCTGGAAAGTTTGTGTTTCGAAGTGATTTAGTAAGTACTGATGTTCATTTGTTCTTCTAAAGCCATTATGTAAACACAATCGATAAAAACATCTCAAATCGAAATGAAATATGTTTAAAAAGCAGTATTTTCATATTCAAAATAAGATCTTGAATACTTTAAGTCTGTCTCAACACAAATCTTCCGTATTTTCTCATCCAAAAGCATTCCACAGCACAAAATAAATTCAGATCTGTCGTTCCCAATACTAACACATAATATTCACAATTCAAAACCTCACCTGTACTTCAAGCTCGAATCCGGGCAGGTAGCTCAACGGTACCGGGTGAAAGGGATTATCGTACGGCGATGTATGAAACTCCAGCAACATATTGGGACCTCTACTGACAATATCTGGGACCGCATCTCCACCACAAAGGCGTACCAGTACGGGCGAATCGCGAGTGGGTCCGTCCCAAACTGTGAGGTAATCTTGCACGACATTGCATTGGTCCCAAATCCTAGAAGATTGATGGATTAGTGAGTTTGACAAGTTAAGGTTTAGAATAGATTGGTATCTTGGGAGAGTGTTGTTGAGTGTTAATTTGAAGTGTCGTGTATTTTGGGTGTATTATTTGAAAATAGACTACGTATTTGGCATTATACGTATACACATAGATGAGTATACGTACAGTCAACAAAACATCACTTAAGATCCATTAAAATCGTGTCGGCTTTTACCACTCTTTTATTATAAGAAAAGAAAGCCGATGACGCGTTGACAGCAAAATCGATAAAGCAATAAAGCTTAACAAGGAGCGATTCACTAAAAATGACTAAGCTAATCTCTTCAAATATTCAATAATTCCATTGAGAAACAAAGGTCTAATTTGCCTATCTTGGTTCGCGCCGACGCCTTTGAAAATCAGGCGTAAATAAGGCTGGCCAAAATGTCGTGGACGGATAGAATTTGTCAACATTATTAGGGGGACAAATGAAGGTTTAATTTCAAGGAGTAAGACTGCGTTAACTAATAACACGCTGGACAGTGCTTGTTTCATTAATCTATATTACAGCTGTAATTACGATTATCATCTGACATGAGTAATGGTATGTTGTGCACTGTTATAAGGGTTTGCGGAATTGTAATTTGAACGTATGTTTTGCAAGCTGGCGGTAGTAATTAGGTACAATGGGTTAAGTATTAATATAAACTAATATTTGGCGGTAAATAATTGAATTTTTTAACACGGTTTTTTGGTCTTTCAACCGTGTCTCGGTAAAGAATTTTAACTTAGTTCGCAGAAGCTTTTCCACGCTTCTTTTATCGTAGCATAATGTAACTGCCAATGCAACCAGAGTTAATTTTTGTTTGTTCTTGTAAATGACGTTCGAAGTGCCTGTTAAATGGTCTATTAGAAATAAATGTTTTGACTTTGATTTCAATTGCTCGTTAATATTACACGTGAGTAAAAAAAAAAACCTTAAATTGATGTATTCAGTCATGATTATTATGAAAGAGTTACGAACACAATACCGTCAGCTCACAAAACTTTACGCTCAAGGTAGTAAGGATGAACACAGAAGTTTTATGCGTACTTACTTTAAGACGCGCTGACTCCTATCGTACTTCACTATTTGGTCTTTGATATGTATTTTGTGACTATTCGTCTGTCTTACTGCTAGTAAAACATGTTTATCTGCCGGTATCTGCAAAGGAAAACATCAATGTAAACTCGACGCTATCCACAAGCTGCCAAAGTACATTTTGGTTAAACGAAAAGACTGCCAACCCTTACGCATCCGACATTTATTATGTAGGTACATTTCAGGTGTAACAGTTACGCAGTTCGGTGTGAATTTTATATTAAATATTAACACAAAGAACCACACAAAGCCCACATTACACATCTCTTGCTTACGATTTATTTTCTAAACAAAACCAGAAACAAGCACCTATTTAATTGCTTTGTTCCGTGTTTTTAAATTTTTCCGTCTCACCTTTTATTTTGAACAAAATAACCCTCGTAATGATGACGTAATTAACGTCAAACTTTATTTACACTCCTTAAATATAGAGATGTTCAGATATACCACAGAATATCTGAATGTTTAAACATATATGCGGGAAACTACATTAAAATTTAGTATGTACGTAACCTATCTACGCTGTGTTATAATGGTAACGTCGTCCCTACATTTCCAAATTGAACAATAGATTCGTATCTGTACCGCTAACATTACACCTACACAATCGAGTGTTACCAAAATAGAATGTTACACTTTTACTTTAACAAAGATTTACTTTAACCGAAACAAAGGTTTAAGAAAGATTTGATATTAAATCGGCGAAGGAAAACGTCGTGAGGAAACCTGGACTTAGAATTAATTAGCCGTGCCTTCTCTGTGTGAAAAGAGGCCTTTACCCTACAGTGGAACAATATGTAGGCTAATATTTTTATTATTATAAAAAAAAACTAAAGCGTAAATACAACACTATTAACAGAAAAAAAGTATATCACGAAAGTATGGACTCCCATTTACACAAACGAGGAATATGCAATCACATCACTGGTTTCTCGTATCCACAAAGCAAGAATACACAAACCCAAAAGATAAATCCCATTTCCCTTGCTTACCTTAGTGTGTTCGATGCGGTATGTACAAGTTGCGTTGCGGGGATAAACGCCAGGGAAGTTCGGCGACTGGATGCGACACGCTCTGAGATCGCAGTCACTCAGTATTCTGTCGCAGTAGGTCCCAGGCACACGCTCCCCTCTCCACGCGCCGACAGTAGCATTACCGTATCGTAATCTTGCTTCACTTCGTCTTAAAAACTTGTAAGCCAACTTGAAGTCGAAATTGTAGCCCACGCCCTGTAATAAAATAGGGGCGTCAGAATTTATACAAATGTAAGCAAATGATGGAATTAACTTGATTAGGGGACTTTGAAACAGTTTCGGGTTCATGCTAAAATAAAACAGGAAGAAACCTTTTTTAATATAAGCAAGCATTTATGTAGAATTAAGATAATAAAATAAGGTGTAACAGCAACAGGTTACGGTTTATTTAAAAAAATGTATAATATTAATTAATTACACAAGTTTGAAGCTAACTTTCAGGAGAGCCACTCAAAAATATAACGGAGAGAGTAATCAAAAATTTTCAACTTCTGCCGTATTGAGAAACAGTCATTAATCAATTAGTAGAACGTAATTCTATTTGGAAAGATTCGCTTTTAAAGGAAAATATCAGTGAGAGATAAAAGGCGAAGCGCATTAACAAAATTTAGGGAGCCATCCGAAATGTATTAAATGATTCCGAAACGAAATTCCCGTTATTAAATTAAGGAATTAAGGCGGTACCCAATAACATTATTGTAATAGGGAGGTATCCTTATCCTGCGGTCCCGGGAGGGTGTCCGTAATCGTCGCCTAATTAATTGATCGAAAGTTCAACCCTTAGTGCACATAATACGGCTGCTAACAAGAGATAAAGGGAAGGCAGCGAACCGTTAAAAGCGGGGCGATGTGAAATATTAGTCAAGTCACATGCGAAAACGTGTAGTTAGTTACACCACGTCAGTAGAACACAAAGGGATGCTTAGTAAGTGACTCTTAATGAAGATAAATACTGTTGTTCATTTATACGGATTAACTTTGCTGAGAGCAAAAACTCTAATTAAACATGTCAGTTTGTTGTGTTAACAAATTGTATGTTAAACCTTATCCCTACGTGTACCCTTTCTAAATGTACCTTCGTGTATGAGATTTATCAAGTCGGTTTTAAAATTCTTTGCACGGAAAAGGCCCATCTTTTTACGCTGTTTTTTCATCAACGTGGACGTTAAATGTGTGTGAGATAAATATGAAATGTCAAATAATATGTGTGACACACTCGAAAAAAAATGTTAATTGTGGAGATTACTGATGATAATGTCCCGTGACGTGTATAAGTATCTTAATTCAGAAAGTAAGAAAAACACTCTTTACTAAAATGTGTTTAATCTTTTAAATTAAGTTGATTATTTCTGAGAAAGGAAAAAAAACGAAAAAACTCTTTTATTATTTTTCAATTTGTTCTGTAATGAAACTGGCTGTATAATGTGTAAACTGTATTAAGGGAAAAAGTGTCCATTACACTACTTTACCAATGTAGGGGTAGATGACAGTGTTATCGGTATTCCACAGAAATGAGGTGTACTAACCGTAACTTTTAGGAACAAAAACAATGACATGATCTACCGAGCGATGGACGGGCGATTTAAAGAAGTTGAAAACGAGTTGCCTAAGACCAGTATGGCTTGGCTACCGCCTGAAAAGCATATTCCTTTTGTTTTTTGTTTGGGTTTGTGATGATAGAATTATAATGTCAAAGCCCTTAAAAGTATGGTAATTGCCTGTTTTGAAATATAAATAGGACCTACACAAACTAACAAGATGGACATATTACGGACAAGTCACAGTGGATAATTATCAAATGCCTCCGCTCTGGGCAAAGCGGAAAAGTCTGTTAGACATTTACTGGCTAAAACCTATCAGTGTTCCTTCTTGCTTTGACGCCCTTTGCGGTCTAGAGCCTTGACTTGAACCTGAACTCCTGGAACCCAACTTGACCGAACAAAGTCATCGTGACTTTATGTCAGTAGACAGTACCTACAGTCTACATCATTCAACTTACCTGCTGACTAAGCCTGTCCAGTCTCAACGTCATGTTAATAGAATCTGACTCTGAGAAGTACACAGTGTAGCCCCACGCCGAGCCGCACCATTGTCCCGTTGGCGGTGACGGAGACCGCTCGACAATCGTCATGTGTCCGTCAGGACAGCCGTCTGAGGTGAACGACACGAACTTCCCCACCGTAAATGTGTCGAATGTAAGCTGGAATAAAGGGTTTTTATTAGAATTTTCCAGAAATGGTAACACATTCATCATTAACATGTATTGAGTCCTTAGTTGGATAGACAGACTTTTCTTTATTTTTCTTTCTCCGCGTGAAAGTTGATTGACATAGGAGAAAATAAAGACGCAAATTGCTAAGTAACCTATATTTGTTTTGGTGTTCAAGCTTATTCCGCACCAAAAGCAATCAGAATGGGTGTAGAGCTGTAAGCGTAACAGACAGAAAGAGCTACTTCATTATTTCGCCCCCTTAAGGATCGAATTTCCAAAAATCTTGTATTAGTGAACTCTACTCTTTTACACCTCAACGGTTGTAATTATCAAAAATCCTTTCTTAGCGCATATCTTCCCTTCAAAAAGAACAATCCTACATATTTCATGTCTCTAGGACCAGCAATTTGGGCTGTGCGTTGATCAACATTCACTCAGTCAGTTTACCATTTTATATACGTACAGATAGTATGGATTTATTTGTAAAATAGTGAAAATGTCTTCTATGTTATGTGTTTACAGACCCACAAATTGATACACAAGTCACCGGATTCGGAATCACATTTAGGCCATACAATTATTAATTTTACAGCTACATATGCCATAATAACACGCTTGCAGCAATCCATTAGCATCTCAAACATTACATTTGTTCCTACAAGCGAGTAAAGTTTGCAGTAAGCTTCGTACAAGTTCTTTTAAGCCCGAGAGTGTGCACGGAACTTTGATATAATTAAAGCTTATCTCAGAGAATGAATAACATTGTCTGAGTAGTGCGAAGGCCTACTTTTATGATTGTAATGTACTATTTCCATAACGTTTCATTCTTTTCTTTATAACATAATGTAATAAATTCGAAACTGTACATTGTTTTTTTAAGTAACTACACTAAATACAGTTACTGATGCCAAAGCCAAAACAAGCTTTTAACATTTTTGTCTGAGATAAACTCAAAAATTAATAGGGATGTGGACTACATCAAAAAAATGACATTCTGTTTAGTCCGTCTGTTAGACAGTCCAAAAATACTAAACACATATTTTTTGCTTGATCAAATTAATAACAAAATACAAAGATAAAGAGCATCAAAGTTCCGGAGAGGGGGCTTGTGACGTCACTTGTCAGTAAAAATTATACAAAGGCGTGACGTTTCACGAAACTTCAACGCACTGTATTGTCGTCATTTTCTGTTTACGAAAAATAAGAAAAAATACGTGTCCCAAATTTTTTTATTATCTAACTGACGGATTAATTACTTTTTTCTTGTCGTCTCGCCTATTGATAGATTTCAATCAAATTTTGCGTGAATGTTCCCACGATAACGGGTCAACGTATAGTCTATATATTATCACGATATCACCTTTGTAGGATAAACAAAACAGTGACGCAAGAATAGTATTTTTGATGTTTTATAGCATACATGTATATTATAAAAGGAAAAAAGTGATTTTCAAAGATATTTATAATACCCGAGCAAAGCTGGTGCGGGTCGCTAGTTTCATATATAGAAAAACAATATATTATTACACGAATCAAGGAAGTAAGACCCGAGCATATGGCGGTTAGGGTACCAGAGTGAGAAACTTCCACAATGCGTGTCGGGTTCATTGTGATGGGCCGCGCATGCGCACCAGTTACATGGTTTTGTATGGTCTGTTTTGAATGTCTAAGTACATGAGCTACAGTCGACGGTGTATATTATGAGTGTCATACTAGGTGTATTTTTGGTCTTGCACAACCCGCTAGGAGATGATTCTACCCATGAAAACAAACAACTTTTATTAAGGAATCATCTCTGAAATCGCGAAAAAAAAAACAGTCTCTTCATACATTATGGTCGGGAGAGCATTGAACTTTTGTTCTAAACATCTGCTATTGTCTTTCTATTGTGCTTCGAATCACGTGTGTTCGAAGATTTAATTATTTCGTCCGTTTGAGCGACTATTCTAATCCATACTAATATTATAATTGCGAAAGTAACTCTGTCTGTCTGTGTTCACGCCTAAACCACTGAACCGATTTGAATAAAATTTGGTACAGATATAGTCTGGGTTTCAAGAAAAGACACAGGATAGTTTTAATCTCGGTTATCTCCCGGGAACGGGAACTATTACTCCACGCGGACACAGTCACGGGCAAAAGCTAGTTAACAATAAAGAAACTTTGTTTGTACCGATATATTGACTTTTTGATTGCGCCTTTTTATTTGAGTACCCTGACGCTGACAGTACACACGTATATCTATTTGAGATTTGGACTAAGATGAACATCACAAAAACTCTCGTTTCAATATCTCTAAAAGCCCCTACGTTTTGAAAGCACAATACCCAGGAAACTAAGTGAAGATCGTTCTAATGATCACCAAGATGAAGAAGAATTTAAACCCTCACAAGAATAAGACAGTTATATCTTTGAAGCGTATATTTTTAATGAGCTCGTTTGTCGATACGTTTTCCTTTTCAATTACACCCCTAAATGTAGATGACGCGTGTTCCATTCATATTCTAGGAAATGGTATGGCGTATTTTATTTCAGTAAATGGTAGCGTAATTTGTTTTCAGCCCACGCGTGAGATATGATAGGTATTATGATTGAACCCTTTATATTTTTCGTACTATCGCTTAGTATGTGGACCGTTTAAATGTACTGTGTGCTTCTGGCAAAAATTTTTGAGAATGTACGTAAAAGTGGCCATTGACGGTCATTTTTCCGTGTCCGTTGAACTGACGTCTATCCAAAATTTGATTGGCAGTGTCGAATCGTCACTTCAGAGTTGGTTTGCCGCCTAAACCATTAGGAGTGACGCCACAGTTTTACGAGTAGACAGACGCGAAAAATGACCGTACTACGTACGTACGTACGACTTAAGACATATCACAGTCTTTACTTATTATTGTATGATGGATAAATTGGATTTGCGAAGCTATTTTAAGCTTTAATAAAGCAAGTAGCTACGTGGTACCGGTTTTTGAAATTTGGGCGAAAACTGGAATGGAATTCGAGAAAAGCTGCTGGAAAAGTAATAAATAAGAACCGTATGGTAACCGCGTAGTTTCCCGTCTTTGAATGGCCACTCACATTTGTCATAAACAGTACATATACTTCAATAAATCTACTTATAATAACTCTAAAATCAATTCATTATTCATTTAAGAGTAAACAAGCCCAATAATAATTCGTGTTTGCGTGAATTTTCCAAGAAGTCCTAACAGAATTTTGTGAATATTAAATCCACTGTAATCATGTCAGAGGCTGTCTCAGCTAATGTTTTGACAGGCTTGACGACTTATTTATGATCCTGTGACCAATTATTTTATCCTTTATTTAGAAAGCCTAAGCTTGTTGACTTATGACAATGCCTTGACAATTTATGAAAATGTTGTTGCTAGCCGATGAAAATGTGAGAACGCCTTACATTATTTACATTATTATTACACCTATATAATTGTTTTATTAGTTTTGTTTCCTTTGTCAAATTTTGGTGTAAATATATAATCATTAGCTGTCCCCCATAGTTCCACAATCCTTTTGATGAGTCACTGCGTGATTTTATTAGCCTATGTTTTCTAAAATTGCTTTTGCCCGCGACTTCGCTTACGTTAGAAAGAAACAAAAAGTGTCCTATGTCACTCTCCATCCCATCAACTATCTCTACTTAAATCACGTCAATTCGTCGCTCCATTTTACTGTAAAAGACGAACAAACAGACACACTCACTTTCCCTTTTATAATTTCCAACATATAGTCTTTACAAAAATACATCTACCATTCACAATACATTTCATAACCAACTTTCACGTCAATACCAAATTCACCGCATCAAAATTCAACCCGACCCATCCACTAAAACATAATCTTCCTATTTCAGATTACAATCACATACAAGTCGAGCCGATCCGTTTGACGGGGGTTCTTCTTACGATTCCGATCACGTCGCCATTTCTAAATACCTGTATAATGTCGCCATAGTTTCCTCCGGTTGCGGTGAAGTTAAGATGGCAGACGAACGGAAGGTGGTCCTCGCGAGGCCTCCGGACCTCTAGTTCGTACGTGCGACCGACGTCCCCCATGTATGTTCTGTTGCATGCTGTAACAAGGAAAATTGGATTTTAGTTTTCGTTGTGAGATTTGGGGGTGTAATCATAGGATATATGAGTTTTGTAGTTATTTGAACATGATATAACAGTATAAAATATGTTTAGATACATAATAACCAGCACTTTTTGACAAGATACCTACTTATTTTAACAACAAAAAGTAAACTTTGAAGATTAAATACGGTCGGTTGCGGTACTCCAAAAATAGTCTGAATAAAGTTAGCTCATGATTAAATTAAGACTTTTTTTTTTATTTTTTTTTTTATTTATTTAGAAAACCAACGGCGATACATATAATGCATTACAAATAAATATAAAACAGTTTAGTAAGGCTAATAATAGGTTTTCCTTTTTAACTTAAATAATGTATACAATGCGAACGGACTTACAGCAGCAAATAAAATAATGGGTTTTAAACTAAAAAAATACACTATATCTTATAAGGAAGTTAGGAATATTAATTATAATGAATAATCAAAAAAATAAGCATAGAAAATGCTTAATAGTGTTGGAACGTAGTTGCAAGCTATTTGTCTTGATCAATAATTTTTTTTTTAACCTGTGCTTTAAAACTCTGTTTTGTACAGTTAAATATATCAATTTGAGAGAAGTTATTGTTATATGTTCGAGCAATACGAGTCAGTACACAATTACTAGCATAGTTAGTTGCATGCCGAGGTACATGCAACAATGGCGTGTGGCGAGTGCGTCGTTGGGGAGCATTAAATTTGACCTGTGATAACAAATTCGGACAGTCCAGCTTACCATTCAGTATGTCGTAAAGTAGACACATGTCCAACAGTATACGTCGTTCATCGAGTGTTAACAATCCATGTGTTCGACAGCTAATTTCGTAGGGCATAGGAGGTTTGCGGAGGCGATAGTTAAGGTGATTAATGAATCTTTTTTGAACCCGTTCCATTTGATTTTTATATATAACATACTGAGGGGACCATATTGGACACGCGTATTCTAGGACGCTGCGAACATAAGCAAAATATACAGATTTAAGGGCTTCAATGTTTTTGAATACCTTGCAAGATCTCAGAACAAATCCTAAGTTTTTGTAAGCTTTATTGGTAATAAGGTCTATCTGATTTGAAAATGCCAATTTCTTATCGAACGTGACTCCTAAGTCACGCACTACCTCGACTTTATTTATAGTTATTCCGTTAAATTGGTACGAATACGTTAAAGGGTTTTTCTTACGTGTATAACTGATGCATTGACATTTATTGACGTTAACTGTAATCTTATTCCTCGTGTAGTAATTATGTAAATTGTTAAGGTCTTGTTGGAGATCTGTACAGTCATCTACTGCAGTTATTTTGCAAAATATTTTTTTGTCGTCAGCGTACATTAAATGTTCAGAGTGTTTAAAAGAGTCGGTAATATCGAATAAATATGCATTATAGAAAAGAGGTCCTAAATGGGATCCTTGTGGAACACCGCTAGGTATTTCAATGAAGTTAGAGCGGTAACCACCCAACACTACAGCCTGTGACCTTTTGAATAAATATGATTTTACCCAACGTAGTAGGTCGCCGCGTATACCCAATCTATATAATTTGCTGAGCAGGATGCTGTGATCCACGCGATCAAAGGCCTTCTCGAAATCGGTGTAGATCACATCAACCTGCCCGCCATTGTCTGTATTTTCAAGGACAAAGTTTGAAAAGGAAGCTAAATTAGATACCGTCGAACGCTTTTTCAAAAATCCGTGCTGTTTATGAGAGATACCTCTGAAAATGCAAGGATATATAGCATGGTACACAAGCTTTTCAAAAATTTTACCTAAAGTATTAAGTATGGAAATACCCCTGTAATTTCTATTTTTTACTCGTGAACCTTTCTTATGTATGGGAATTATAAATGCTTTCTTCCATTCATTTGGGAACGTACCTTCTTTTAGAGAGAGGTTAAAGATGAAAGTAATTGGACATGCCAGAGACTTTGCGCAACTTTTCCAAAACAATGGTGGTATTCCGTCACTGCCTGGACCTTTATCCGTACCTAAAGAACTCAGTGACCCCTCCACAGTTGAAAGAGTAAATTGTAGGTCAGTTATGATATCAATACAACCATCATCAACTTCTGTGTCACCTAAGCTAGCCAGGTCATAGTCAGAGGGTTCACCAAAAACATCATGGAAAAAGTCCCCGAACGCTTCACATATATCTTTTCCCTCTGTGTAGTTAACGTTGTTGCGGGACAACATTTTTGGATAACTGGATCCTCCACGCAAATTTTTTATGTAAGACCAGAACTTTTTAGGATTGGTTTTCAAGTTATTTTCGGTTTCCTGCAGGTATTTACTATAACAAAGCTCCTGAACATATCGCTGTCTATCCCGCAACAATGCAAACTCATCGTAATCGAGTCGGTTACCGAAACGTTTCCAACGGGAGTGTACCTTACTTTTTTCTTTAATAATTTTTATAAGCGAATTGCTGTACCAAATGGGATATTTGCGAGAACCTACTGTTCGGCTGAGAGGTACGTGTTCATCAATACCTGTCTGAATCGTGTCGTAAAACCTACGGACAGCGCAGTCCGTTGATTGTTTATCCAACGTCGAGTGCCAGTCAACTTTAGCAAAGTAACTATTTAATGCGTTATAATCGGTTTTACGATAATTACGTCTCGGCGCAGATAACTCACGAAATGGAGAGATTTCAAGGTCAGAGATTTGTATAGCTAACACCGGATGATGAATGTCAACTTTCGTTAACGGATGGATACATTCGTTTATATTTAACAGCAAGTTGGAAAACGCTAAATCAAGTGTATGGCCTTTGTGATTGGAAAGTGCATTGTATTGCGTTATTCCTAAAAAACATAAATCATTTATTAACCTCATAGCTGCGTTTTGTACTTCGACGGCACCTTGTTTTAGAAAAGTTGGCCCACCCACACTCCATTTAATACACGGTAAATTAAAGTCTCCAATTAGTAAATAGTTATTTTTTGTGTTGTAAGGTAATGAGTTCGTAACACTTTGCAAAACAAAATCTATATCTGACGCTATCCTATAAGGATCCGGCGGAATGTAAACAACACTCACGTAAAGATTAGCCGATGTCGACAGGGCGCGGGCCGGTATTATTATGGTTAAGAGTTCTGTGCCAATGGTATTAGTCTCACAGTCATTACACCATGCGCCCAAATCATGTCGCGAGAGTATCATAACGCCGCCCCCCGGACTTGCCAGTGACAGCAAGGTCGCGGTCCTTTCGGAATACGTCGTATCTATCATCGCAAAGTTCGTTATCAAAAATGCCACTGTGCAGCCATGTCTCCGTCATAATTATTAAATCGTAACTATTGCCCAAAATGTTTTGGCGAAGTTGCGTCATTTTAGTTCGTAGGCCGCGGCAGTTCTGGTAATATATATTAAGGCTACGGGGCTGCATTGTAGTGAGTAATTCCTACTGAAAACATATATTATTGGAGAATTTTATACGTGAATGACTATGGCCAATTATTAATAGTAGCACATTAAGTAATTCGCGGGTATATAGGCGGCAGCTAGGAACACTTAAATGAAACGGCACAACTTGCAATAAAAATATGTAAAACACTATTACTATGTTATTATAAGTAAACCGATTCATTTCCAATAAAATACTGTAAATATCAATGTGTAATAACAGATCGGTAATAATTATTCTGCATCTGCAATGTGGGTAAGTTGACACTAACTCGTAAAAATAATTTAGACAAACAACACGCATAGTATGCGCGCTCAATGTAGGTGCAATCTTAAAATGGGTTACTAAATCATCATTTTGTATTTTTAGCCTAAAGTTATATACCTTTACGGTCAATATAACTAACCTAATATTAGTGTTTGTATGCAAATATTTATCGCAAAAATAATATGTTAAACCTGAAATGATTGTCCGGTGTTTTCCACTTTTAAAAGACGTATAATTACAGATATAGGACAAACAGTATTTAAATATTGTGTGCAAAAAATAAAATAAAGTTATGTTATCGTAGCTCAGCACACAATGCAAGACACGATAAAGCAAATATGACATGTTTGTAATGTATCGCACCTCTCCATAGCGCACATCCTTTACACACTCACCATTAGCCGCACACACACAGGTACATTGCTCGAACATACAACACACAATATAGAACTCAGTAAAGTTAGACTTGACAAAAACATACATTGAATAAACAACTTCGTTCCGTAACAAATATATCAGACGATCCCTAGAAAATATATTATAACTAAGCACACAAGAGCGAGAAAAAAAGTTAATAAGAGTAAACCTCACGGGTGTAAAGAAGTTATGTCCTAGGCGATCTTTCTTAGGTCTTCCTCGTCCGAAATGAAGATAGCTGGGATTGTTACCGCTTTCCTTACATGGATCCTGCAGTTTTTTGTCCATATGTACTGATATTCCTTAATATTGGCGACTTCTTTAGTCTTCTTTAAGAGATTCTTGTTGTACGGCGTTAGATGCTCATTTATATACACAGGGATGACACTGCCTGAAATATCCAGATCTTTTGTTGACAAACGGCGCTTACGAGCTTGAGAAATAATGTTATCCTTTAGCTGGCGGGTCCGTAGTTTTGCTACGATATTTCTTGGCCTTCCATGAACCTTAATCTTTGGAGTCACTCTGTTCACTTGAAGGATATCATCATTCCTTATATCAACTTCAGTGTGTTTACCAATCTTTAATATGATTTCATTTAAGTTTTCATTGTCAAGCTCAGGTATACCAACGATTTCAATATTGAGTAGGCGGTCCCTTTGTTCACTTGCATTGATGTCAGTTCTAAGTTTCCTGTTCTGCACCTTAACTTCTTCCAGCTCTTTTTTTATTTCATACATATCTTTAATTTCTTTTGTTTGCATTTCAAGTTTCTTTGCCATGTCGTCATATTCGTCACTATGATGTTGCATTGACTTTTTAAGTGACATGATATCCCCCTCAGCCTCAGTTTGTCTGCTTTCCAGGCTACGGACAGCCTTCTTCAATTCTGAAAGCTCGTTTCTGATACTGATAACTTCCGATTTCATTTCTTGTGTACTTTCATCCAGATTTTTTAACGTTCGATTTATTTGTGATATATCCTGCCCGAAATCCATTTTCCATTCTTTTAGAGTTGTCATAATTTTTCTGGTGAAATCTTCAAATGCATGTGTGAACTCGTCATTATGTCCACGTTTGCGAGTGCGTCGATTGACATTCATCTTGAAGTCTTCAGCTGTGTCGTCCATTGAGAGATCGGAGAGATCTGGGGCGGAACAAGCACGAGCGTTTGGTGATTCTGACATCTTACTGTCTATCTGTTCAGAGGTCTGCGGTCAAGACAAAGACTTGCTACGTCACAAATCGAAAGCTGCGCGTGAACTTTGAGTTTTAAATTCTGAGATATAAGGTTTAAAATTCAATAATAGAGAGAAATACAATTTTAATATTTCGTGCGAGAAATAGTGAACGCGTCCGTCCGCACCGGCTATCGATGCGTTGTCCGAAGACTTCTCGAAGCAGAACTATTCTGTGAAAGTTTTACGTGGTTTTAGTCAAGTGGTTTTGAAGAGAGCTATCAACGTCATTCGTGGATCTCAGCTCAAACTCGCTTCAATTAATTACACCGAGGTGAATTTTTTAGAATACACCGGGTTGTTAACACTAGAACAATGAAATCATAGTTAAGCTATCGTAGAGTACTTATGTATCAGTATGTATATGTCTATGACTTCAACGCTTCATACTAAACTAACTGATTGACTGACTGATTGCTGAAATACAAACATACAGCCAAACCGGTGGTCCTTGAGACATGAAACTTAGCATACCCTATGTTCTTTGTGGAGAGTAGGAAGACGCTAGGTAAAAAATTACAATATCACTTTAATGTCCGTCTATCCTATGTCAAGACCATTTTTTAGCGAGCGCGTGGAGGTTATAGAGTTGAAATTGAAACATTGTACTAGGTTCTAAGTTAGATCAGTATGAGAAGTTTACTTCTATTTAGAAAGAACTGCACCGTTAATCCAAATATACCATTAATATATACGAAAGTCTACAATCTTCGCTCTTTCACTTCACGGTATTCTAAACAATTATGTCTCAGAAGATACAGCTTTTGTTTGTTCTGTGCCAAAAGTAACGGAAACTTAAACATGTGTTTTATTGTAATAGTTGTTAGTTTGTGGTGTATTTAAATGTATTACTTTTACCTTAATGTCGGTTTAATGTGTTGTGTGTTAATTTGTATTTGATTTTGATTCGCGTTAGTTATACGAAACTAGCTGTTTGCTGTGGCTTCGATCGTAAATTTTAAATAAACCTTTAGCTTTTATTTTACCCTCTTTTACTTTAGTACTTTGTTTCAAAAAGAGGCTGTTGTAAACAAATCCTAATTTTAGCTCCTAGAGACATGAGACTTGATAGGTGTGTTATTTGTTAAGAGTTTTTCATTTAAAAAAATAACCTAAAAAAGGATTTCCAACCTTATGGGAAAAATAGGGGATGGCAGTTTTGACATCAAATCGGGCGAAAGCTAGTTATAGAATAAAAAAAAACTAATCTGTCACAACACTCTTAACATTCTATTCCTACATGGTTATTCTTAAAACCAACCCAACATACATTCCAAACTACGCTATTTCAACGTAAAGGCAACTGCAACACATCGACTGACATTATATAGAGTATAATAAACATATCACGTGTTCCCTTTGAGAAATGTTTCGACACGTAACTGTCTCGACGCACTCGACGTATTAATTGTTATAGAGTCTATGTCTATTGCTCAATTATATGCGATGTTTGAGTTTAATAGTGCATAAGGATGATTCTAATTTAACGGGTAAAAACTACCTCTGTAATAATTGTTTTTATTTTTACTTTTACTGTGTTTATTAGCAATAACAATTATAGACATTAGAAACAGATGTCAATTACTTTTTAATTACGAAAAATAAACAATAATTATTATAATATCGTGGTAACCGAAATATTACTGTATTTTACAGATCCGAGAAAACTATCCGATCTATGGGTATTCAAAAACCACAAACAACAGCTTAGACGATATCTTAGCAATAAAGCCTGTCATTTGACGAAATCAAATACCTACAAATATCTCCTTATTAATGAAGACAAAAAAATGACAATGATCTTACGATTTAAAATAGTGTCCTACGTTATGAAACAACAAACTAGCAATTTTTCTGACTAACCAACTGTCCTTCTGACATTTAATAATTGTAAGTTAATAGTCTAAGTGAAATAAATGCTTTGATTGATCACAAATATTTATATGAATACTAGCTTTTGCCTGCGACTTCGTCCGCGTGGATTAATAGTTCCCGTTCCCAGGGGATTTCCGGGATGAAAACTATCCTATGTCCTTTCTCGGGTCTTAGACTATATCTGTGCCAAATTAGATTCAAATCGGTTCAGTGGTTTAGGCGTGAAGAAGAGAGAGACAGACAGAGCTACTTTCGCATTTATAATATTAGTACGGATCAATTCTGTCTGACTGCACTGAAGTAGACTAAACATTATCACGTGGTCCCTTAGAGAAATGGTTAGACACATACCGTCTGAGGCACTCGACGTATTAACCGTTATAGTGACTGTGCCTATTGCTCAATTATAATTGATGTTTGACAGTCATAGTGCATACAATTGAATTATCCAAACACACACAACATGAATTACAATTATGCATGTCAATATTTACTCTCAAATTCGTCGATACTGGTTCGATTTGTCTACCATGAGCCGAGCTTGTTGTATTTTGTATTGGTATGATTTGATGGGCGTACTGGTCGAGTGGTTAGGGACCCTGACAGATAATTCTGAAGTCGTGTTAGTACCCACGACTTCCGAAAGTGCTTTGTGCGATTGTTTGTTGTGTGTCTGAGTGTAATTTGTCTTTGTACGTATTTATAAATAATTTAAGTACGCATAATTATCAGTTGTATAGTTATCATAATACAGGATCTGCCTTATTTGGAGACGACAGTGTTTGAGAAGATTTTTAGAAATTTAAAACGTTTAATTTGCAGCATAGCTGGCAATTTGTATTTAAATATTTTTTTCTTTGGGATAATCGTTTGATATCATCCTATCATGGATTATATGTGTTTAAGTCTGTGATAAGACCTGTCGTCCTGTATGGATCGGAATGTTGGGCCTTGAAGAAGATGCATGAAAAAAAGACTGCATGTAGCAGAGATGAGAATGTTGAGATGGATGTGTGGAGTGACTAGAATGGATAAAGTGAGAAATGAGTATATTAGAGGAAGCATAAAAGTAGCACCGGTCGCAGATAAGTTAAAAGGAAATCAATGGGCATGTGAAAAGGTGGGATGAGTCGCATATACTTAGGACAGTTATGAGTATGAATGTAGAGGGTTGGAAGAAAAGAGGAAGATCGAAGAAAAAATGGATGGAATGTGTAAAAAATGATATGAAGGAGAAAGGAGTAAGTGATAGCATGACGGGTCACAGGTTAGTATAGAAGAAAAAGACGGGATCCCTTCTTTTCGCATAATATTCTTTGTCCTAATATACTTCGGCATAACGATTTTGGCACAATTTGTTTTGGCATAATAATACTTCGGCATATTTTTTTTAGGCATACATTTTATGTTGGCATAATCATGTAAAAGACTAATTTGTTTGGGCATAAATTTGATTCGCATAACTTTAGTAGGCCTAATGACTATTAGCATAACGTTAGTAGGCCTAAAGACTATTTAGCATAACGTTAGTAGGCCTAATGACTATTAGCATAATAATGTTTAGGCATACAATTAATATAAATAACAAAAACAATTTTCATGCAAATGATATATAAATATAAATATACATGACATTATGTAAAGCAAACCAATTTGCTGTAGTTTCTGTAACAATCAAATAAATTGTTGGTTAAAAAGTTAATATGCTGTGCAACAAAAATAAGTGACAGAACCGAATTGCTGCAAAACCGACTGTTTGCGACAAAATAAAAGACTTGACTGCTGTAAGTATTTAAATGCTGTGCGTTTAATAATTAAATGACTTCACTTTACATTAGTGTAGTATAATGGCGGACAAGGACATTACGAATTTATTGCGCACGCACACGTTAGATGTTGGTCGGTGAAGCCTTGTTGGAGTACAGGAATAGTAATGGCGGCGCGCGCGGCGTCGGCGCAGGCGTTTCCGTTCCCCTCTTCGCACCGCACCCCCGCTCGATGTAGCGTTGGCTTATTATGCCGTGTTTACACGCTAACGGCGTGTACATCCTCCGCGGCATTGAAAGGCTGAGCTCAGCTGCCTTTCAAAATTAACTTTGTTCAGACGACCGTAGTAGGCACAACTTGTTCACAGCTCGTCTGATTGTACCTTTGGTGGTGTAAATGTCGGCTACTCTGCTTATACCATCGGGGCCCGGGTAGAGCTTAGACACCCGGCCCATTCGCCAGTGAAGTGGCATCAGGTTGTCCTCCTTCAGAATGACGAGGTCATCAACTTGAAGCGGTGTCTGCTGAGTTTTCCATTTGGTGCGGTTTTGTAGCTCTGCCATATACTCAAGGCGCCATCTCTTCCAAAATTGCTGGCGCGCCTGTTCAATTAGCTGGTATCTGTTGGGTCTAGTCAAGTTGATAGGCAATGACGGTGTTGAGACTAATGGACGACCAATCAGAAAGTGCCCAGGTGTTAAGGGATTTAGATCAGTAGGATCGGAACTGAGGGGAGAAATAGGACGGGAATTAAGTATGGCCTCTATTTGAGTGAAGAGTGTCGCCAACTCCTCAAAGGTAAGGGAGGCATTGCCAGCTACGCGTTTTAACAAAGACTTCGCGGACTTAACGCCCGCTTCCCAAATTCCACCAAAGTGTGGAGAGTAGGCGGGACTAAATATAAACCTAATTTCTTCAGTCGCTGCGTAGTCTGACACAGATTGACGGCTGGACCGTATAACTCTTCCTAGCTCATTGTTAGCTCCCAAAAAATTCTTACCGTTATCGCAGTAAATCGCATAGGGTTTGCCGCGTCGCGATATAAACCTGCGCAGGCATAAGAGAAAGCCCTCCGTTGTCAGGTCACTGACTACTTCTAAGTGTAAGGCCTTAGTCGTTAGACATACGAATATACATAGGTAGGCCTTAGTGACTCGGCTACCCCTGCCCTTTTTAGACGCAATCATGAAAGGACCTGCGAAGTCTATTCCACAGGAATTAAAAGGAAAATCTGTATTAACCCTAACACCAGGCAAATCACCCATAATGGGTTGAACAGTTTGCCCCCTAAAGCGTGTGCAAACAATACATTTTTTAGTTACCGAGCGAGCTAAGTTTCTGCCACCAAGTGGCCAGAATTTCTCACGAATAGACGCTAATAGCAATTGAGGTCCTGAATGAAATAACTTAGCATGTTCTTGCTCCATAATCAATTTAGTTAAATGATGTTTTGCATCCAGCACTATTGGATGCTTCTTGTCAAAACCAGCTTCAGAATTACTTAATCTACCTCCTACCCTTATTAAACCATCTGAATCCATAAATGGGTTTAAAGGCAGCAGCTTGCTTTTATAATTTAAATCTTTACCGCTTTTTATGCTAACTACTTCCTTAGGGAAAGACTCAGCTTGACTAAACTTAAGTAATAATTTTAATGACTGATTAAGCTCATCAGCATCTAAGGGCCCTGTACGCTTAGACTTGTTTTTATTACAATTATTAACAAAACGTAAAATATAACAATATGTTCTCTTTAATTTTAAATAATTGGAATGATTTTCGAAATGGATAAATGAATTAATACTATCATTCACAGTAAGTAATGTCTTAATCTCAGGTAAATTATCAAGTGTGGTGTGAACTTCAGTGGGCCATTCCGTATAATTTTTCTTTAGAAACAAAGGTCCTTCCCACCACAATGAACATGATTGCAGCTGCTGCGGGTCGATGCCCCTAGAAGCATGATCTGCAGGGTTTTCCTTCGTTGGAACATGTTTCCAATTAAAGTCTTGGGTAAGCTCATTGATTCTATTAACTCTATTACGAACAAACATTTGTAAAACCTTGGTTTGTGTCTTGAGCCAACCAAGTACAATAGTGGAATCCGTCCACATATATTTACTACTAACACTACATGGAATTGATTGTAGTATTTTATTGCATAGCTGAGCTCCAGTCAATGCAGCACATAATTCCAGACGAGGAATAGTCAGGGTTTTGATAGGCGCGACCCTGGTTTTTGCACAAAGTAACCTTACAGTAACCTGATTACCTTCTACTGTGCGCATATACACGCAAGCTCCATAGGCTTGCTGAGATGCATCAACAAAACAATGCAGTTCAATAGGCTTATCAGAGCAATTACCTAATACATAGCGGGGCAAGCTAATATCTGATAAAAGATGTATACTTTGAATAAAATTAAGCCACCTTTTAACATAAGGCTCTGGCACTGGATCGTCCCAGTCTAGTTTGGCATTCCATAAATCTTGAAGAAGAATTTTTGCTTTTATAATGCAACAACCTACCAAGCCTAACGGGTCAAAAAGTTTACAAGTGGTAGAAATAATTGTTCTCTTAGTAACTTTGGTATCAGCATTTAAATTACTTGGAAATTGGAGGTTGTCCGTTGCAGGTGACCATTTTAAACCTAAAACAGTAGCTTCTTCATGAAATTCTAAACAACTTGAGGACTCTAATTTGGGACTAAGAATTTCAGGACAATTCGTACGAAATTTTCGTAATGGAAAACATGCTGTGTTTAAAGTTTGAGTGACGCCTACATATATATGCCTAAGTTCATCTACTGTAGCAGCCCCAGTGTTCAGATCGTCAATATAAAAATCGTTCTTGATGACGTTAGCAATAACTTTATCGTCACACTGACTGGCGAGTTCAGTAAGGCACCTAGTGCTTAAAAATGGAGCAGATGCTGTACCATAGGTCAGCGTATTAAGTTGTAGGATTTTAACAGGCTGATTAATCTTTGTATCGACCTGATCCCTCCAAAGCACCAGCTGTAAGTGGCGCTGAGATTCATCAAGAGCAATTTGACGATACATTTTTTCAACATCTGCTGTCAACACAAACTTACGGATTCTAAAACGTATCAAAATAGAAAACAGGTCGCTTTGTACAACTGGACCTATTGCCTGAATATCATTAAGAGAGTTGCCTGAACTAGTTTTAGCCGAAGCATCAAAAACTACTCTTAACTTTGTTGTTTCATGCCCTTCTCTTATTATACAATGATGAGGTAAATAGCAACCAAAAGGTGGTGCCTTAATTTCTTTTAAATGACCTAAATTGGCATATTCATTTATAAAGTTTGAATATTGTTGACTAACATTTTTATTCTTATTTAACTTTTTCTCTAAACTAAGTAAACGTCTCTTTGCAATAGAGAATGAATTGCCAAGTGCCTGCTCAGGATCTTCCTTCAGCGGCATCATGACAGAAAATCTACCGTCAGGTAAGCGACGAGTATTCTTACAGAAATGAGATTCACAAAACTGTTCATCTACGGAATAGCCACTAAATTCTGAAGGCATTTCTTCAACCTCCCAGAATTTTTTTTAATGAAATATTAATGCTTTCAAATGAAATAGACTCATTTCTTGTTAAATTACAATGTAAATTTAAATTACATAAAGTTGAATCTCCAGTAGGGCCAGCCACTAGCCAACCAAACCTACTATCTTGCAATATCGGCCTATTTGGACCTAAACTTATTTTATTATTGCCTATAATATTAAAAAAGTGATCTGCCCCTAGCAGAATATCAATCTCTGAAGGTATATAGAACAAAGGATCGGCCAGAGCAATATTATCTGGCAGCCCTAAACCTTCAACATCTATGTGAACATTAGGTAAGTAAGTTGTGATTTTTGGTAGTACTAGACAGTTGACCTGTACATCAAACAAGCCTACTCGAGATTTTATCATGATACTACATTTATCTGTAATCTTACATGTTATACTATTAATGCCGGACACATTCAGAGCATTTATCTTTCTAGCTTGTATCCCTAGTTTCTTTCTAAGATTTTCAGTAATGAAGGATGACTGACTACCTGTATCCAGTAGTGCGCGAGCAAGGCAAGTGTTATTTGTTTCTGTATTCACAACTTCAATTTGTGCAGTACATAAGAGGACTTGTCCTGAAGATACAGCTGATAATGTTACTGGAATATTAGTGTCAGATGACTCCGGTGAGTCAGATAAATTGTCTGAGGCTACTACACTGTTATTATTTTTATGAAGCATAGTGTTGTGTTTATCCTTACAAAAGCGACACATAGCTTTAAAACTACACTTTGTGTTATTGTGACCTGCTCTAAGACAGTTTGTACACAACTTGTGTTTTGAGACAGCTGATAATTTATCATTAAAACTCATTGCTTTAAATTTATGGCATCGATATAAATAATGTGTCTTGTTGCAAACTAGACATGGTTCAATATTGGAACTATCAACAAGGGTTGCAAAGGAGTTGACTGATTTAGTATTAGAATTACTCTCTTTATTACTAGAACCTTTAAGATCAGAATTGCCTCTACTATAATTAGCTGTTTCTAAAACATTGGCCCTATTTTCTATAAATTCTCTGAATTCCTTAAGGGATGGTAAGTGTGAAAGGCGACCCTTCTGCTCCTCCCACTTACTGCTAGTTTTGGGATCTAATTTTGCAGCGACTAAAAATATTACTAACGGGTCCCAGCCTTCAGTAGAAATATCTAATGTATTCAATGCGTTAAGATTTTTATGAACCTGGTCAATTAGATACCTCAAAGCCTTAAAGGATTCCTTTTGAATAGGGTTGATAGTAACAATTGCTCGTAAATGATTATTAATTAAAATGTTTTTATTGTTGTAGCGGTCACATAAGGCCTGCCAGGCATACTCATAATTCCTAGCGGCAAACTCTATGGATCTTATAACTACATTGGCACTCCCCGATAAAGAGTTTCTTAAATAGTGAAATTTATTTATTGGTGCAATGGACTCATTACTATTTATAAGAGAATCGAAGGTGTCTCTAAACTCAAGCCACTTGATGTAATTACCGTCAAACGTGGGTAAGTTTATACTTGGCAATTTAATTGAATTTAAATTATTATTACAACAGCTCGACTTCACAGAGTCATTGTCACTCTTGTTGTGAGTTGTTCCCGAGTCTATAATTTCCTGGGCATGAGCTATTTGAGAGTAGAATTCACTCTCAGTGCTATCCCTTTCTAACAATTGTTCTGCAAGATCAGAAGAAATTTCTTCTATATCCGATTGCACCATATCAAATTTTGACATTAATTCTTGTACTTTAATTAATCTTAAATTAATTTCCCTAATTTCACGGCTAGAAGCAGTTTTACCATCAAATTTTTGTATGTAATTTTTAAATATAGTCAATTGACTACGTATAGTACCACGTTTTCTAATAAGTGACTTCAAAACGTCAGCCTTACTTGATTTTTCCATATTGGATTCACTGTCCGACATTATAATTTGTAAACGTTTATGCAGGTACCAAACCAACAATGAGAAAGGTAATACTATAAATAAATTGTGCAATCCCACCGGTATACAATCCAGCCGTCAACAGCACAAACCACACAGCAGCCGCCGAACTCGCCAACAGCACGAGCAGCGTCCGCAGGACACAGCTCCGCACCGCCGCCGAACCCGCCAGCCGTACTGAACTCCGCAGGCGCGCAGGCACGAGCGCGAGCAGTGTGAAGGCTGGTGATCGCCAGCGTCAGGATGAGTGAAGCTGAAATAGTCGGCAATGGAAGTATAAGCGACCGCGTGGATAAATTGACGTGTAGGTTATAAAGCAAACAAGATGTCGGACACGTGCGTGAATATTCTAGTATATTATTCTAGGATCAAGAATAATCTCGCTCCCTATGTACTAAGTAGGTATTTCGAGAATAAAATTAAATTGGCGTTAAAGAAGCAAAACAGAGGTCTTAACACCTTTAAATAGGCCTCGGCCTTTGTATGCACCCATGCAAATCAGACACACGTGCAGAAACAGGCAGTGAGTGCACCAAGAAAGAAAGTACCCGTGCCGATAATGCGGGATAAAGTAGGTACGCGTAATAGCTGGATACCTCTCCCCAAGCTTCAAGCAACTGGGCACCCCACACAGCAAATAGAGGTCAGACAGACAGATCGGGAATTGGAATGAATAGTGGAATTTGGAACGGGCTTACTTCCTTTATGATCGCCAGTGTTGAAATCACCGATGCGACGAGGCAGAGTTCACCAGGTTCTTCACCACGTTGACCACGTTCCCAGGCACGTAGGTTATGCTCGCACGACGCACGACGATGACGCTGTGTCTTGAGTCTTGGGCGCGGCGAGTTTTTGCTATGCAGTACTATCACGATGTCGCAAACCTTGTACCGAAGTCATTAGCCCGTGTCACGTAGCAGCTCGCAGGCAAAGTAGAAAACGTGTTCTTAAGCGGCGAGGGCGTAGTTCTTCGGGGAATGATTTCTCGTACGGTTGTTTGTTCGATATTAATTACTGTTCACGGTCGCCACTATGTTTGCGACAAAATAAAAGACTTGACTGCTGTAAGTACTTAAATGCTGTGCGTTTAATAATTAAATGACTTCACTTTACATTAGTGTAGTATAATGGCGGACAAGGACATTACGAATTTATTGCGCACGCACACGTTAGATGTTGGTCGGTGAAGCCTTGTTGGAGTACAGGAATAGTAATGGCGGCGCGCGCGGCGTCGGCGCAGGCGTTTCCGTTCCCCTCTTCGCACCGCACCCCCGCTCGATGTAGCGTTGGCTTATTATGCCGTGTTTACACGCTAACGGCGTGTACACCGACTCCACGTAGTCTTGTTTGCCCTACCCCTAGAGTGTTATTTAAAATCGCGTAGGCGCGTAGGGGCGGTGGTGAGCGAAAGCCGTCTGCGACGATTAGCACGCGTGGAGCCACCGGAGGCCCGCAGCGCCGGAGCCGTCACAGAAACCCTGCCTGCTGCATGTTGCATGCTTGCTTGAATGCTGCATACTTGCTTGCATGCTGCATGTTTGCTTGCATGCTGCATGCTTGCCTGCATGCTGCATGCTTGCTTGCATGCTGCATGCTTGCTTGCATGCTGCATGCTTGCTTGCATGCTGCATACTGCATGCTTGCTTGCATGCTGCATACTGCATGCTTGCTTGCATGCGGGTATAGTGTCTATTAAAATATTCTAGGTGTTAATAAATTTTCCATTGTTATACCTATAAAAATATGTTTTAATATTTTTATGCGTAATTTATGCTTTAAATTTTATGCTTTAGGACATTATGTTTACAAATGTTATGCTTTAGAACTTTATGCTTAAAAAAGTTATGCTTTAGAACTTTATGCTTAATAAGTTTATGCTTTAGAATATTATGCCTTATCATTATTATGGTTAGAGACATTATGCTTAAAAAAAGTTATGCATGAGCAGTTATGCGTAATTATGTTAT
Source organism: Athetis lepigone (assembly GCA_033675125.1). Classification (NCBI taxonomy): domain Eukaryota; kingdom Metazoa; phylum Arthropoda; class Insecta; order Lepidoptera; family Noctuidae; genus Athetis; species Athetis lepigone. The sequence goes on along the minus strand of CM066225.1, from coordinate 9,775,248 downwards.
GCGAAAATATAATTATGACAAACAACATTATGCGAAGTTATATTAGGTCATAAAATTTTATGCAAATGGATAGGGAACCGAAAAAGACATGCTGCGCCGACCCCAAGTAAAATGGGATAATGGCAGGAAGAAGAAGAAGGATTATATGTGTTTAAATGTCGGTCACTAATTACCAGTTACTCTATCTGTATATGCTAACAGTGGGCACGTTTTATCACTGAACAAATGCGACGGTACAATATGAAGTAATGTAACAGAGATATCTTGCAGACATATCGTTACAAATAAAGCTTAATTAGGGTTATATCGTCATTATCTCGACAAATGTTGTATACATACTTATTAGCCATTTGCAAACACATTAAAGGGTAAGACTCTAAAGTCTCTATATCATTATGTAGCTACTTCAATCTTTAGAGACAAAATTGATAAAGAGATTTATATTTATAAAATACTAGCTTTTGCCCGCGGCTTCGCTCGCGTTAGAAAGAGACAAAAAGTAGCCTATGTCACTCTCCATCCCTTCAACTGTCTCCACTTAAAAAATACGTCAATTCGTCGCTCCGTTTTGCCGTGAAAGAAAGACAAACATACAGACACACTTTCCCATTTATAATATTAGTATGGATTAGCGACCCGCCCCAGTTTCGCACGGGTGTTAAAAATCTTTAAAAAACCTGTCTTTTTTCTTCTATAATAAGCATGGATTATACTTAAAAACCTTCTTATTGGATCACTCTTTCTATTAAAAAACCGCATCAAAATCCGTAGCGTAGTTTTTAAGATTTAAGCGTACAAAGGGATATAGGGACAGAAAAAGCGACTTTGTTTTTAACCGACTTCTATAAAAAGGAGGTTCTCCATTCGGATGTTTGTATTTTTTTATGTTTGTTCGCGCATATCACCGTCGTTTACCAACCGATTTGAACAATTCTTTTTTTTTTGAAAGGGTAGACTTCCCAAATGGTGGGATGATTGTCATCAGGTCCAAGATCGGTATGGTATCGGATGGTATCATGCCGAAATCGAGGGAAGTCGGTTTTTTTTTTGTAAAAAAATATCTTGTGTACTATGTAGTGATAATTCACTATGTTTAATTTGGGAATAGAGAAACTTAAACTTAAGTGGCTCACTTATTAAGACAAGTTATTTAATTTGACTTGGTTTCAAAAACTGTTATTATTTGAAATCGCTGCCAAGCGTCTTAGATTCCACAACATTTTCGTGTAAATTATATTCAAACTACAATTGTAATGCCACGGAAATCCCAAACAGAGCTACGTTATGTCCTACAATTTATGCAAGTCATTATAAAATACACCACCGTACCTGTACTATTGTTAATCCTTTCAGAATAAAAATAGGGAAATGAGAGGGAAAAAGGTTGTGAATAAAGCGCCCCATACAATGGACTGAGGCCATATTTTACGATCTTTTTTTCAAAAAAACCGGCTATTGTCTCCGTTGACAGCGCATTACATAGCATAAGACAAGTGTACACTTCGGGCCGAAATCATTGTGCCCATTAATGTTCACTCTTTTGTTTTAGGAAACACAAAATATCATTACAAGTTTACTACTTAATTACGTAAAATGACATCACCTAATTTGTTAGATTTTCTAGAAATATAACTTTGATTTGGATTCATTGTTATGTAACTTTTAAGTGAAAGTCGAGCCGTCGAAATGGTAGAGTCGTTTCAGTACTGGCAGCGTACTCATTAATTTTGATGGCACGGATGTCCCTTTGGACCCTGTGGTTGAGCAATCGGGTTTTTCGGTACGAATTGCGGATTAAATTAGAACATGGAACTATAAATTTGCACGCAGATTTCCTTCAATTTGTTATGAGTGGGTATCTTTGCCTACGATTTCTGTTTGAAACAAGTATTACATGTCGTGGACAAGTAAACTAACCTAGCCTTACCTAACCACTTCATAGAATAAACACGACATACTATTTTGTAAAGTTGTCGAATGATGTTTGAACAATTCATGAAATATCAATACAATTATACAATAACACAAGAAAAACAAGTACAATATTCCAGACCATTATATTAAAAAAATCAGAGTCTAAAACAAAAACCAATAACAGGGACAATTACTAACAAAAAATGATACTAGGCATTCAACATTAAGTTATAAAAAATATTTTTTACCGCATAGCCAAAGTTAATAAAACAGGCTAAGTTATGACCGGTCCCCGGGACATAATTTATATTGAATTATAGAGCAAATTTAAGTACCAGGAAAAATATTATGTTAGCTCTCCTGAATTACTGAGTCAACCGAGCCGAGTTATTTAAGGATTTAGTAATAAGTATGTATAATAAAACATTAATGGAAGACAAACTCGTATTATTTATCGTTTTTGATTTTTTATTTTTTAGTACTTATTAAATACTTTTAGGTTTTTAGTTATATCTTTAGACCTTTGACAATATTTGGGATAAGATATTACCCGTGAAAACTTTTAGGCCTGCGCAGATGAGGGACAAAGCGGATATTTTCTTCACAAATGTTTCTCGTTTGCGCAGGGCCTTTATTCACCTTTCATACTGTTGTATCATACTGTCAACTTGTCGTCCTTACGTTCGTGCGTGTGTATCGGTGTTGCACAGCGCTCTCGATGAGTCAAGCGTTTGAAAAAACACAATTATCTGTTTGCAGTACGACACCCGCAACGCGAAACGCTAAAAAAGAGTCCTCGTCACCGCTTCCGTAGTATAAAGCACAATCTTTTTTAACGAACATTGTGGTGAATAATGTTCGTTTGGAACGTATGTATATAACTATATACATCGTGTTATATCTTCAAAATTCTTTCAGTGCTTAAAATGCCTGCTGAATCTGTCTTTGTACTTTTGTGCATAAACTCAATACAACCTTTTGAAATTGAACAGTGGAACAACAAAATAATAGGAACATCATTTATTTATCTATTTTTATTCTTTCATCCATTTTTCTACACAAAAGTCAAAATAACCAGCAAGAACTATTCCAAATATACCAGGAGCGAATGACGCGAAAGGAAGTGTTTGCTTAGCGAACATAATTGAGACATTTTAGTGAGAAAGCAGTTAGTACTCGCTAAAGTTTTCTTAGAATGGGAACGAAATTGTTCTTCCGAAAGTTAGACGGCGACGATTCTCGAATAGGCACGCTGGAACGTTCGCGATTGCCGAATGATAGTAGGTATACGAGGAACTGGGAACTAAATGTTTGCTTACTAAGTGAGACTTCTTTTCAGATGCTATCAAAGAAATCGAAAGACTTGAAACGGTTTTTGTAACTTGGTAAGCATTTAGTGAGTTTCAGAGCAGATTCTTTTGTACCATAAATCTTTAAGAGCCTTTATGTCCGTGATAGTTTTTTATTATTATAAGTATTATTTAAACTTATATTCCGGGAATGTTCGATTGGTACCGTAACCAATCATCGGATGACTGTATCCGGTAGAATTTATGTTCAACACCGCACTGCAGCAGAGTAAATTATTGATAAATATGAGAGTCGTGTCATTGCGTCAAGTCTTTGAAAATAAAGTTAACATTAACGTATAAGTTTGAGTTAAAGTAAGTACATAATTTAGTTAGCATACACGAAGAGCTAGCAGAAATATCTTCTGTCTTTTAAAGGTATGACTTTTAGCCGTATCTTAGACATTCAGTTGCTACGGCACTCCACCCGGCATAGGATAGACAGGATATGCGATAACATAATTCTTAATGTTGTAAAACTCGATAACCTATTTTGAAAGTGCTTCTCTTTGTCTAATATTTACAACAAGATTCGCTTAGCTATTCAGACAACTTACAGGTCCTATTACAATTATACAGTACTAACAAATATCAAGCAAACTGAAATTAGAATTTCGTAAAGTCAAAACAGAAATGCTGGTACAAACAGTGTTATAACTACGCAATACTAACAAATTTCAATTAAATTTCATCATTAGCATCTCATGTTCAAAATAATTATAACATATCGTATAGGCATAGGCTTAAACAGGCCATAAACAGGGCGTTTTACAAATACACTACAGTAATAAGTATCTATTAAATATTGCCATTAGAATCTAATTACCCGCACAGTAAAGGTATGCATAGCAATGCAAGCATTAAACAGCGCAAATTACAACTACACAACACCAACAATAGGGATGAAAACTACACTTCGCTTGGTCCGTCCGTTAGACCGTTCAAAGTTACTGGACACATATTTTTTGCTTGATCAAATTAATAAAAAAATACAAAGATAAAGAGCATCAAAGTTCCGGATTGTTGGCTTGTGACGCACTTCTCAGTTTTTTTTTACCTAGGCATCACGTCCTGTGAAACTTCAACGCACGTTTCGTTTTGTCGTCGTAATTTATCGTTAACGAGAAGAAAAAAAACAAATACGTGTATAATTTTTTTTGATAGTCAAATGATGCACTAAATAATATTTTTTAGTCATATGTATAGCCTATTGTCAACTTTTCGTCATTTGGTCCTCTTGAAATCTACCTACGATATGGAACAAGCAACCATCGCCCCCTTTTTGACCAACTGATCGACTCCATGATAAATCATAAGTTCCTGTTAACGTTCTAAGTGGAATAAATGTCTTGAATCGAATTTAGACAACAACAAACGATGTCAAGTTTTTGTCATTAGAACCTCATATTACCATCATAACAGATTGACACAGCTAATGCAACAAACAACACAGAATTAGCAAATATCAAAGACTCGTAAATTTCAACATTAGAATCTCGTGTTGCCAACATAACAAAGATTGACACAGCAGTGCAGCCAACAAACAGGCCTTGTTAAGACTGCATTACCTACAACAGAAGCCTGTGTCCAGCATTAATTATGTACGAGGCTGCGTGTAACGTGAACATATTCGTGGAGAGGATAATTATTATTTTGCCCCTGTACGTGCAACGCAGGGTAGTGAGATGGATAAATTGGGTTTAGCTTTAAAATATTTGTTTTGTTTGTCCATAATTGCATAATGCACATATGGAGGGTTTTTTTTTCTTTTGGTGAGTGGGAAATCATCAAATGACTGCTCCCGTCCTGGGTGCGGCGGGAGGGCGTGTCAGACTTTTACTGACTAAAACCCACTCATGTTCCTTCGATTGCCCTTTATGTTCCAGGGTCACGGTAACTATTATAAACATTCCGCAACCCCAGCAGGCGTGGCCCTGTTGGGCCCCTTCCAGTGCTGACTTCTTCTCTTTGAGGCGCGCGTGGAACACTAACACGCCGTCGACGCGGTACTGGTCCTAGCCGGGCGGCGTATTGCCAAACTGTATGCCGACCCAGACCGGGGTTGCTCTGAGTTCGATCGCAGTTTGCCTTTTTAGTTGAAGAGCAAACTGTATACCTATTCAGAGAGTGTCTGAATCAAATTACATTTTGCTTTAAAATACTATACCCCCCATACCACTCCCAACCTTAGGAGCCCCATGGTTACGGAGATATCGATGATCAAAGTTTGAGGTTATGTTACGTCAATTTTGAGGTTAAGTTAGGATTTTTTCGTGTAAAATTAATTATTTTTCACTCTTATGTCTAAAAAAGATAACTCGACGGAGCCCAGCTTCGCGGGGCTCCTACTTCTGGGTGGTTTAAAAAAAATAACCACGAAGGAGGTGGCGGGGTCTGTTCGCTCGCTTCTCTCGCTCACTACGACCCCGCCACCTCCTTCTAACTTAACCTGTCCGAGTCGGGTCGTCCTAAAATTTTGATCGATCGCTCTCGGATTGACGATCCTTATTAGTTTCTCAGAATGCTCTGAGCTCGTATGTACACTGCTCCAATTTGTTTGTGATGTCAATGAGCACGACGTAGTTCAGTACAGACTATGGGGGTCAGCATACAGTTTGGCAATACGCAGCCGGGCGGCGAGCTACCCATCGCTCGCCATCCGCAGAACCGTACATATGGAAGGATAAAGCTGTAGACTTAGGTACCGTGAGTGTTTAATGATGATTATGGGTATATTTTCTACCAATCTACTTAATAGACTCGCAAAATATTAGTCGGATTTTTATAACCTTCTAAGTAATGGAGGAAGTGATTAAAAAAAAGCTTGTGTAAATCGATTGAAATATAACAACAATTTATTAGTCACCCGAAAAAAATAGTAGAATGACGTATAAAATAATGTAGTTCGGATTTTTTTTTTCTTAAAATGATCTAGTCAACTGTATGCTATAAATGTTATTTTACTGCACTGGTAAAGTCACGGGCGTGGTCACAGACAAGAACTACATAACCTGTGGTCTGGCGAAAATGTCATTGTCAACTGTCATTAATGTCAGGTGTCATTACTGCCACGCGAAATTGACCCTTATGTTCAATGTCATTTTGTTGTTTTATCTGTGCTACGGTTGTGGTTCACTCAACTGGCCTGGTCGAAAAACTATACCAATCGCCCGATGAAGGGCTAAAAACACCTTAAGCCAACTTAATTCAATTTTGTAAAATGGCCAATAGTTTCTTTTGTAAACAGATTTCAGCAGTTTCACATCGAGTTGTTGAAAATACATAGGTATATAAGTTTATGTTTGTCGCTGTATTCTGATCAAATGCCAGAAACGGTCGGAACGGCATAATCACTATGCATAGTAAATGAGTCGGAATTTGCAGTGTAATTAATGTTATCTGTTCTCTAATTTAGCAAACCTATTTACCAAATGTTTTCTAATCAACTATTTGATTAGTTTTTGGGGAGTAGCATGTAATAAAAATAATTACATGCAAAATTACTTTTGATAGCGGCAATTATATTCATTTTATTCTTATAAGCATATTTTAAAGACTTAATTAATTAAATAAATAATAATAAATCCGTGCTAATATTATAAATGCGAAAGTAACTCTGTCTGTCTGTCTCTTCTTCACGCCTAAACCACTGAACCGATTTGAATGAAATTTAGTACAGATATAGTCTGGGACCCGAGAAAGGACATAGAATAGTTTTCATCCCGGAAATCCCCTGGGAACGGGAACAATAATCCACGCGGACGAAGTCGCGGGCCAAAGCTAGTAAAAGAATTTCTCGGGGCAAATCACACACGGCCATCTAATTCCAAGCAAGCAGAGCCTGTACTATGGTACCTAATCGGACACTTTTAAAATTTATAAATACTATAGATAAATTACACTCAGAATTAACAACCATGCTCATCACACAAAAATGTCTTGAGTGAGATGCGAATCCTCCGTGATAAACATGCTCATCACACAAAGTTTGTTCTTGGTGACACTCAAGCCCTCCGGCTTGGCAACCAACCACTAGACCAACATGGTCGTCAAAATGTGAGCTTTAATTGTAATGTACAGCATTTAAGTAGATTAATGAAACTGAAAATAAAAAGAACACCAACCAACTAATACTACTACAGAGCAGGGATGTCCTCTCTATATATTTACTTCAGCCTATACAAACCCATAAATTCTATTCATAGGGTTATATAAACATAAATTATCTAGAAAGCTCAGTAAAGTTGTCTCGCAGTTAATAATTCAGTGCGGAATAATATACCGAAGTTGGTTCAGCAAGTTTTACTAAGACTGCATTACCAAATGAGCTCACGTATTCTACTAATTAGTTACATATAAACTTGTGTCGTCGAGGAATATTTGCAGTGCACCTAATGTTCTTTTAACGCAAATCTATGTATGAAATGTTAAATATTCTATTTTTCGTTTTCACTTTTTAATTGTTAGTACTAATTGTCCTGGAAATTGCTGTCAATCACATTTGAATACTTGCGAAATTCATGTTACATGGATAGTAAAGTTAAAATACTTAAATTGAAGTACGGAAAAACTGTCTACGCTATGTTGCTACAACTTGTTATCGACCTGCTACGAAGGTGCTACGAAAATGCTACGTTTGCTACGGCGTAGCACAACAACGCATTATGCGAAACCAAGTAAGATTACTGATAATTTGAACCTATAAAAGCTTTTATTCTAAATTAGGTACTACTATTAATTATTTCACCACTCTATTTCCAAAGAGGGTAAAACCATAACAAAATTGTAATGATGCGTTTTTTATAACTACATATTTATATCGATTTTTATAAGACTTTCTTGACGCAATGAGATCCCGTGACAATACAGCATTATGATAATTTTAACTTGATCTGGTAATGGAGTTAGGGGGTAGACGGTAGACCACTTTAAATTCGAATAAACTAAACTAAAAGCTACAACATAAAAAAATATCAATTTACTTTTAATTTAAACCGTTTTATGTATTAGAAAATAAATACGTACATTTATAAAGGTTTTAAATATTTTACTGTTTATACCATAACTTATACAATGATTACGTAGATTGCTAACTGTAAAGGATTTGTCACACTGGATGCGTTCTGTGGCCTGCGGTCAGGTAAAAGTGAACGCAGCCCGCATCATGTATTAACAACATTGTCGGTATCAATATATTTTGTATAGAATGCGATCTTACCGTGCGAGTACAACCAAAGAACGCATGTTGGGCCGACGGGGCGGCGACCAACAGCGTTGTTCATACATGATGTGGGCTGCGTTCACTTTGACCTGACCGCAGGCCGCAGAACGCATCCAGTGTGACAAATTCTTAAACGTATGCACACAAGTCCAATGCATTATTTTATTTGTATTTGTGTGTGTGTTACGTTTACATTTTGTGGTGTAGTTAATTATTCTTTCACCGCCATTTGAGTACGGGGACGTAATCAATGATAAATGTATAAATTGTTTTCCAATGTAAATCGAATGTACGTTCTCATTGGTTCTCATAGATTGTTTTTAATATAGTTATGAATGTATTGTGATTTAATATGAGTTTTTTGCAACCACAGATTATAATATAATATAATTATTGCTAAGATATTACTATGTTAATAATTCATAAACTAAAATGCAATATAATTCGACAATGTTAAATTAAAAAATTTAAACAGTAATAAATATAATTATAATAAATATCTTGAGACAACTCATACACGGCCATCTTAAGGCAAAGTCTGTACAATGGTAACGAGGCAACTGATATACAAAATAAATGATTTATATAATTAAAAATAAATTCCACCCAGACACTGAACAAGAAATCATACTCATCATATAAAAAAATGGTCATGTGTGTGAATCAAATCCACGATCTCCGGCTTGGCAGTCAGAGTCACTAATCACTAGACTAACAAGTTTGTCTTGACCTTCATTTATGTAATACAATGCTTAACACACTTATGTACTCACACAATTCCATTTCGAAGCGTCACAATCACACACACACACACTCATCTTCTCGTCCTCGCAATCTTTAAGAGTATTTTACAAAATGTTAAGTTTACACGTTCTTAACCCTACTTACGTCACTAGTCCAGATTCCTAAGAAAGCTCTTCAAGTATACGATGAGATGTTCTCACAATTTGTCCCCATTGCCGGTCACCTATCGCAATGAGATCGATGAAACGAAACAGGGATTCGCAATTTGAACCATTTTGGATTCGGATTTCGAAGATCGCTTTGAATTCTCAATTTGAACTGCTAAGAGAATAGACTTGCAATTGTCTGAGGAATGGACATGCAGTCTTGTTCAAAGTTATACTTCCTTCATTGTTTCGAGATGTGAATTCTGTTTATGTATGTTTTGGGATTTTGGTTATATACTAGTAATATAGGTACCTCTATCCATTCTTTCCAAAAATCATCATTATCTCCCTAGCCTTTTCCCAACTCAGACTTTCTAGCTTCTGACGTTTCTAACTTTATAAAAACTGTTTCAGAGGTTCACCTGCTTTGCTTTGCCATGTCCTAGATAATTTCTATAAAATTTAATAATCAGAAACCAGATAATATTCGTTTTTAATTGCTATTATGCTTTGATGCACAAAAAAAACATCTCGACACAAATTTGTATCATGAATTAGGTATAATCTAGACACACAGGTTTAAAACTCTTAATAAAAAAAATAAAAAAATAAAAAAAAAATAAAAAAAAAAAATTCATTTAATTCAGGTCGTAGACCCATATTCACAAACAATATCTCTTTACACTATTAAAATCACTACTTTAAAATAATTTAGGAACAAGACAAACTAAGTACATTTGCAAATTAATAAGAAATACACCACAAAATATCAAAGCTAAAGGTCAGTGTCAAAATTAGTTATGTCTATTATAATGTCAGAGTTACTTAAATAATAATAGTGATTAAAAATAGGTATGTAAGTAATTCATCTTAGTTAGCATTTTCGACGGGGAGTGTTTTTTCATATCATTGTATTTGGCTCAAAAATATGATCCTTATCTTAAACAAAATAAATTCACGCTGAGACCAAGAACCCCTGCCATAATTTGCAGTTGTGGTTTGTATTTATTTTTCATCTCTTTTTTTATGAAAATACTAATAAGGATCATTATATTTTTAAGCTTTTTGCAGACATATTTTACCGGAATCATCCGCCTTGACTCATTGCGGCATATTTTTGTACAAAATGCTTTAAATCCCTGGCTATATTTTTTTTTGCACCTGACCTAATTTCGGTTTGTGTAAATATTTTTTGTACCTCGCTTTCACGAAAAATACACATTAAAAAAACGTGAATTGATTTTATATTTAAAATTCCGTACTAGTGTGACCTATTTACATATTTTATTTGGAAATAAAACAACAAAATATATCTTTTAATTTGCGGGCATGAACGTTTAATATTTGTGGCTTTGGCTCACGTAATGTCAGTGCTTTATCAATGTTTTAACGGATAATTATAGAGATATTTTTATAATTTTATTTTTCTACGATCACTCAGATTATGTTACTTTTTACATAACACTTGATTACCTTATAACCTAAGACCTACTCGTACATATAAAGACACAGTCTTACTTGGTATAGTAACCTAACCATAGCTCGATGTACTGGGTGAAATGTGTTTGATTCTCTCATGATACAAATATTTATTTGGTTTACTGGGCTTGCACTTCTGGATTTTATAATTTGAGTAGTTATGTTTATTAAAGCACTAACGATTTTTAAAAAAACTTATTTATTTACTAAAAATTTTATCGTACGCCAAAACATGTAATTTTTATGTATAAGTATGTGTTTGGAAATTACATAAATATGTATACGTACTTACGAAACTTGTTATGTGGTAACCAGATTACTGATAGTATGTCTCTGTCTAGTTTGGAATCAGATTATCGAGTGTGAGTTGTCCCTATATTTATAAGGATTTATTTATGTCCACACCACCCTAAAAATATGATAACACTAGCAGGCTGTCTCCGGCGGTTTTTTCCGCATAGTTCCTGTCCCTGTAAAAGCTATCCTTGTTCTTTCTCAAGCTATGGACTACCTCTGTATTAAATTTTATCTAAACCAGTTAATTATAGGCGTGAAAGAGTAACAGACAGACAAAGTTATTTTCATATTCATAATATTAGTGTGGATAACTCAGTAAAACTATATTTAATCTATCTCAATTGGAGCGTCTATTTGATACTTCCCTTAAATAGAAGTCAGCATCTAATGCCGCAGACTATTTGCGACATTCTTTTCAAGTATTCGGTAAGACTGTTCTCTGTGGAGCGAAGAAAAGCTTCCTAAGACTTTAAAATGCTGACACAGGAAGGTAAAATATTTGGGAATAACAGTAAATACTGCTCTTGATAGTTTGCGGTGTTGAACCCAGGATTTTGGGATTTTAGAGCGAGCTGTTGAATGAAGTTGTTTTACCACCCTGGTTTTTACAAAGTTTTTAACTAGTATTTTCTTAAACAAGTTGATGTAGTGTTTTTGTAGAGAAGAATAGTGAAATATCATGAAATTGTCTGCACTAACAGGATATGGAGTGACAACATGAAAAACATATAAATTTATCCGTTGGTCCCGGTTGTCATTTGTAGAGAAAGACTGTAGTCAAAAGCAACAAAGCCTGGTAATCTCTCCTAGGGTTACCATCTTGACGGGCCTGTTGGTCTAGTGGTCAGTGACCCTGACTGCTAAGCCGGAGGTTGTGGGTTCAATTCCCACCCAGGACAAACTTTGTGTGATGAGCGTAATTGTTTGTTCTGTGTCTGGGTGTTTTTTATCTATCATATGACTGTATATATTTAAAAATTATATAAGTATGTATATCAGTCGTCTGATTACCATAACTCGAGCTCTGCTTAGCTTGGGATCAGATGGCCGTGTGTAAGATGTCCCAGGATATTTATTTATTTATTATTATTATTTATTATATCCAGTTAACAGAGTGGTGGTCATATTGAACAATTTAAACTGGTACGACTAAAGGCCGACCCAAACATTTTTGGGAAATGGCTAGGCATAACATAATGATGAATAAAATATAGATAAGTTAATTTTCTGCAAGAATAGAACAAGTTTTCAAAGAGCCTTGTTTTGTTAAAATTAAAATTTCGAAAGTTTTGTTAAAAAATATGATCGTACACCAAAATTGTTACTCTGCTAACCTCGTAAAAATAGCCCCGCTTATAATTCTCCAACAAAAATAAAATTTTCGACCTATACCGCGGTTTATAGCAAAAAAACCGTCAAATAGCCTTAGAAAATATTCATGCAAACATCGTGAAAATTTAAATAGCAACCACTCAAAGACTGAGGCGAACAATAAACCTTCTTTAATTATAGCGGCCGGCTGAAAACGAGCTTTCGCTTTTATCGTACCCACGTAGGTGGTCATTAAGCCAAAATATAGCTACAATTAACAAAAAAACCTGCGTTTAATAAGGTGTTAAGTTTACCATGGCGGTGTTTACAAAATGGACTGACATTAGTCACGGAACCTACGTCTGATACGGGTGTGTTTAACTTGATAGAATATTCACGGCAACAATCATTGTGCGAGCTATAATAGGGGCTGCGTTTAGTAAGGTTTATTTTTTATGTTGTCACCCTCACCTGTGCTTACTAAATAAATTTTAATAAAAAAAAAACGATTTTTTAATTAGTTATTTTAGGTGGTTTTTCCTTCAATAAAATAAGACATCAAATCCATTGTACCTTATTAATAAAAGCATTAAAATACTTATTTCAATTGTTAAGAAAAAAATACGGAGGTCAGCACTAGGGAATCGTCTTTGAAATTCAACAATGTACCGCATCTAACAATGTCGTAGATGTCTTGGCTTTAAGTGATGAACAAGATTTGTCCAGAACCGACCCCAGGGCAGGGAAAACATTACAAATATTTAAAACTAGCTTTTGCCCGCAACTTCGTGCGCGTGAAATAATAATAGTTCCCGTTCCTGGAGGATTTCCGGGATGTAAACTATCCTACGACTTTTCTCGAGTCCCAGACTGTATCTGTACTAAATTTCATTCAAATTGGTTTAGTGGTTTAGGCGTGAAGAAGAGACAGACAGGCAGACAGAAAGACAGACAGGCAGAAAGACAGACAGGCAGAATTACCTTAGCATTTATAATATTAATACGGATGGTGACTGAATGTTGAATGTAATTACTGCGTTTTTAGGGTCCCGCACCCGCAAAGGTAAATAAGAATACAAAGTATTCTAATACCTGCGACCCTTTTTCTCAGCAGTTCTTGAAGGTATGAATACTAATTACTCAGGTCTTCAATCACTTGAAGTTTTTTAAATCAAGATTTAAACTTTTAGAACCTTAAAATCGGCAAGAAGGGGGAAAAAGACAAGGTAAAAAAAAAAGGAAAACTGAGAAGAAGGGGAAAATGGAAAAAGGAAAGGGGAAAAAGCAGAAAACTGAGATTTTTTTTATTTGCCCGGAACCCTCGGTGCACGATTCCGACTCGCACTTTAACTTTTCTTTTAATTACAACAATTTTACCTCCACAGTTTTGTAAACTAATTCCCAATATTCTTTAACTTGCTGCATTGAAACACCAATTCTATTGTTTCTATACAGTTTCTATACTTCTACTCGCTCAATAAAAATGTAATTCCGAACTTCGTTCTGCGGTCTGCATCAGACTGATGCACCGTCTCCCCTGAGAGAAGGAACTGAGCAAACTCATTGTAATCTACTTCTTTCAATTCCCTTTGTGAGTACATCTTCAGTTTCTTTGTGTAAGACAATTATCGTTGCAGACATTTTCTGAGCAAATACGTATTTTACGAAGACGAAATGAGAGTCGTTTTGGTGAAACGGCGCTCGGCAAATGAACTTTTCAACGACCAACCGACAGCCGGTTGTCGGGCTGCTATTGTCTTTCTATTGTGTCTCAAATCACGTGTGTTCGATGGATTAAGACATGCTTTGCAAGAGTTTTTGTTATGTTGTTAGGGATTGTGATAGTGCTATGGTAAATGTACTCGAGTGTATTTTATTTGGAAGCTTTTTCTTTATGTGAGTTTAGTTTAGTTTCGCTAGGCTTGTCCGCATTATAGTCATGATTGGGCCATTGTGCGTAATACTTTATGCTTAAGTTATAATGATACCAGTTTATTATTTCTCCCACTGCAAAACAAAGGCTTCTTCTACAGAGTAGGTTAATGCTCGTGCATTGATCGTCATAATAATGGGGATGTTGACTACATCAAAAGAATGACATTCTATTTAGTCCGTCTGTTAGACAGTCCAAAAATACTGGACACATATTTTTTGCTTGATCAAATTAATAACAAAATACAAAGATAAAGAGCATCAAAGTTCCGGAGAGGGGGCTTGTGACGTCACTCCTTAGTAAAAATTATAAAAAGGTGTGACGTTTCACGAAACTTCAACGCACTGTATTGTCGTCATTTTCTGTTTACGAAACAAAAAGAAAAAATACGTGTCCCAAATTTTTTGATTATCTAACTGACGGACTAATTACTTTTTTTTTGTCATCTCGCCTATTCTCGAGTAAATTAAATTAGTATTGGTCATATCATAATTCTCAGGTAATGGTAAATTAGCAATTCTAGACTTATAAAAACCCTAAACACCAAATTATTTTAATCAAATAAAACATTTGCAGGTAGTTTTGAATTGACTAGGCGTCAGTTAGTCAAAAATTTAAACTAGCTCCTTTAAAACAGGAGGTTTCTATGGAGAAGAACCATCAAGAAACTCCATGAACACTATTTAAATAGATTACAAAAATTTGGCTATGATATATTATTACTAGCTGTTCCCCGCGGTTTCACCCACTTTACGTTAGGTTTTTGGTTACTGCCTCGCTCCCGTGTGACATAGCGTGATATTATATAGCCTATGTTATTTGGGGATAATGTAGCTTTCGAATGGTGAAAGAATTTTTAAAATCGGTCCAGTAGTTTTTGAGCCTATTCATTGTAATCAAACAAACAAAATTTTCCTCTTTATAGTATTAGTATAGATAAGTCCAGATTTCTTAGCGATGCTTTCCTTCGCCGATGTCCAATATAAACTTAAAAACTACTCAAAATAGATTACGTGGGTTTTTAATTTTACAAAGACACTACATCACAACGTCTGCCATCTATTCATTAATAAATAAAAATAGCCCTTTTAAAATAGTCTCACCACTATTAAAGCAATCATCTATGTCGTCGCATTTAATAATTTCCAAGAATACCATTCGCCGTAACATGAATAAAGCCTTTTATATGCAACACTCTAATAATAAAGAAAATGTCAGGAAAGGACACCGTCCAAGGACGTAATGTGACCTATTACTGATGCCCTTCAGAAGAGGGTCAGGTACTTCATAACTTTTGACCGCTGACGCTTCATATTACACGTTAGAGAAAAGCGATAAAGCGGCTTTACGTATTGAGACCCGCTGTTTTAGATTTACGTGTAAGAGTATGTTTGATTTATTTATTAGGAGGGAAAGGTTTATAGAGAAATTTATTATAACGGCGAGACATCGTCATAATAAAGCAACGAGACAAAAAAATACAGAAACTGGGACCTCTCACACAACTGCCTTCAGAAAGGGATCAAAAACTTTATGTCAGAAGAATCGTTTTGTTTTTATAAAGAAGTTTTTTATTTTGCACATTTTATTGCAAATCACAGTACGCGAACTTTTTTATTGGTTTCATTGTTGTCCCCGCACGACATAACATTTTTCATAGCACCATTGTATTTCTACATTTTGAAATACGCGTTGAAATCGATGCATACGAAAAAAAATTGCATGACAATCAAAAATAAAACTTAGAAATAATTATACGAATTGACAACCTCGACCAAAAAGAAAATTGAAAAGTTAAAAGTAAAGTTAGGTGGTTTGTCTAAAGCCTCGTACTCACAGTAAACATTTGTTTAGCAACTGTTGAACAACTGATGTTGTCACTCGCCGGGCGTCAACTCTGCAGTATGGCGTGATCAACACCGCAACACAAGTGTTGCCCGTAATATGAAGACAGAAACTCGTCAACATGTTTATGCAACCATGTTGCTAAACAAAATGTTTACTATGAATACGGGGCTTTAGTGTGAGGACCGTGATAATTCATAATTAATTATCACGGTCCGCACACTCACACAATCTAACTGAGCCATACCCCAACCGCTACAAAACAACACTACCTCATGATTACATACGACGTCAAATTACAATATCTCCGTAATCCTAACAGATAAACAAACCCATGCCTTTATCTTCAACTTCCAAACATAACACCAACAAAATAATGCACAAGCAATATACTCTCCATCTACCCAACCGAATGATTACGTAAATCCATAAACATGTTGTATAATATGTTTTGGCGGGGACTCCGCATAACTCCCGGGATGAATATTACATAAAAGGCAAAAGGGAGCCAAGTCCATCGCTGACACAGCCACTCCACTGCCATGCGACGAAGCATTCGAGGCTAGGAGAACTGCGTTTTGGGTGCAAGAAGCGTTGTAGTTAAATGAAGAATTGTGTCGATTGTATCTATGCAGTCCTTTGTTGATCTCGTGTCGTGATCGGGACTTTTACCCGATATTTATTTATTTATAACATATGGAACTAAAATAAAAACCTTGCACTAAGGTGGCATTCTCTGCCAGTCTGCCTTAGGGCGATGCAGAAACCAACCCGTGTTCTTTATATAATGAGGAAATGTTTAACGAATTGACTTAAAAAAAAATTAAGTACCTAAATATTAAGGACAACACGAATAATCATAATACACCACGTATTTTGAAAAACCATTATTTTTGTCATTGTCGTCAACCTATTAAAGTCAAAGAAGGTGTTTAATAACTTTTGTTAATATTTACGCAAGAGATGCTATTACAATTGTTAAATACTGAACATATTTGAAGCTCCGTTAACAACGCCATACACGCGACTCGAATATTTCACTTATCACAAAGCCGCTGGTTCGAAGGCCCTCAATCCTTAGCCTTCCTTTACTACCTTTTCTTTTGTGACAGATGTCAGCAAACCAAGAAGGGGAGACATATTAAAAATGCGTTTGAATGACCTAAAATGAGTTTCAAAAGATTTATTCGCGCGCCTTTTTGTTATAAAGAGTTTGGCTTCTTTCGCTTTACATATTACTTTTACATATTACATATTTGATATGTCAATGTCCCGTATGTATTTGTGGGCTTTCAAAAGGTATCTAATATGTTGTATTGAAATTATTTTCGAGATAAGGGTCGGTCCCACAGCGAACTCGAAAATATCAATAAGCTCTCTTCACGAACAATAATCGTAAACAGCGTTTACATTATGTAGGTAACATAAGGGTAGTACTTACGTGTGCAAGCTTTGGGCTCGTCGCTTTTATCTCCACAATCGTCTTCTCCGTTACAGTACTTGTCCAAAGAAATGCATTGTCCGGTGTCACACAAGAGTTCGCTCGACCGACAAGGCGTCGCCGCACCAACATTCCTTGGAAATTTCACTTTTTTCACTGGTACTATACTAATATCAGACGTCTCTATACTATCCTCGTTAACAAACTCCTCATTTAAGTCCTGAGGACTGCACAGTTTTAGCGATAGTAACACTATAATGAACAAAAATGTTCTACTGCTGGTCACGTCTAGAGAATTCTTGGGGTGACACATTTTTAAGTCACCGTTTGGATCTCACTTTTGTCACAACATTTTGTTCGGGAGGGCACTGCACTGTGTTAGTACCTGTAACAAAAAATTACGTTGTTAATATTTTTTGTCGAGTACTTTTTTGGTTTAAAGTAAAAAAAATAAGGAATAAAAAGATAAATAAGCATATAATATATCACTGCTGGG
Source organism: Athetis lepigone (assembly GCA_033675125.1). NCBI lineage: Eukaryota > Metazoa > Arthropoda > Insecta > Lepidoptera > Noctuidae > Athetis > Athetis lepigone. The sequence goes on along the minus strand of CM066225.1, from coordinate 9,757,072 downwards.
CATAGGTCTCCCGTACAGACAAAGCATCATTGATTATTATTGGAGGAAATTAAACCCCAAAATACGTATTAAGCCTTCGAACATACGTGATTCGAGACACTATAGAGAGACAATAGCAGCCCGACAGCCAGCTGTCGGTTGGTCGTTGTAAGGTGAAATCCTATCTAAATTATACAACGGTATAACATTCAACAGATATTTAAAATGTCCACATTTTTCGCAACGACCTAAATACCAAGCACTTACTTATTCACTGTTCCAAGTTACTTCAAACGTTTACCTCAAGCTTTAGCGGAAAGTCATTAAAATAATAGTAGGAAAATTTTATGCTAATCAATACGACACGACGGTACAAACTTTTACGTAACCCGTTACTTGTAGAGACTAAGTCGGTTTTCGTTTACGTTCACAGTCTTAATTTCAGCTTTTACAAAGGGTCTACTGTTTAAAGCTTTAGTTAGGTAACAAATAAGATACCTAACGGTGTTTACCTGTCAATGTTTAACTTCTACAGAAGGCTTACTCTACGAAGCAAGCGAAATGAATACGCACACACGGACGTTCCTTATTACGACTTTTTAAATTTGTCCAAATATTCTAAGTTTCCTTAGATCATCAGTGACATTTCCTTTTCGGTAAGCAGAAAAATCCGTTGATCCCGGTTGTCGTAAGTTTACTTTGACAGTCAGAAGCCAGTTAGTGTGACAATCGTCTAACTAAGGGGTATCATCGTGTTTTCCAGCAAAGAGATTACGTGTCGTGTTTCCTAGAAATAGGTCTATGTAAAACACTGGTAATCAGCTCGGAACGGTTAGACTGTAAGTCAGTTGCGGAATGTTTATAATAGTTACCGTGACCCCGGAACATAAGGGCAACCGAAGGGTGATGAGTGGGTTTTAGTCAGTAAAAGTCAGACACGCCCTCCCGCCGCACCCAGGATGGGAGCAGTCATTTGATGATTTACCACTCACAAAAAAAAAACTGACATAACCTGACATGACACTCTTTTTAATTTCCTTAGTCTCCAATTTTTACATATCTCTACATCATGCATACCTGTTATTTGCATGTTTACTAAAATGTTAATTTTAAATGTAACTTAATTGAATTGTAAGTGAATGTGCTGTTGGTGTGCTTATTATAAATAAATAAATAACTTAGAAAATGTTAGGGAGACGATACAGAGTTGGCCTACTGTATGTAACTATTTAACGGTATGAGACCACACAGAAAATGATTCGCATATTCGTGAAACCCTTCGTAACTATGAAACTACATAAAGGAAACCTTCTGGGAAATGAGGTATACACCTCATTTTCTGCACATTGTTACGGTAAGAGTAAAGGCCGACCTGGATTTTGATAGAAATAGTGAGAAATGATGATAGCATCATGACGGCTTAACTCGAGATTGATGATGAATGCTAATAAAAAAATATTAATTCATTGGCCTCTTTTGGAGGGTGAAAATACTATGAGTTTGAGACTATTGAGTTTCTATTGAGTATGAGAGAATTCAATTAGAACAAGTCTTGCAACCTCCGTTATTGAAAATATATTTTTTATCCATACTAATATTATAGGTGGAATAGTGTGTGTAAAAAGTGTCTGTCTGTTTATCCGTCTTTCACGGCAAAATTGGAGCAACGAATTGATATAGGATTGGAAATAGTTGAAAGGGTGAAGAGTGACATATGCTACTTTTTTTTCTCTTTCTAACGCGAGCGGAGACGTGGACTGAAGCTAGTTTAGTCTAATCAATTTACAATCATCGGAAGATGGGCTCAATTAAACATTAAACAAATAATTATGTTAAAGACCAAATTCGTTTACTAAAATTGATTACACTAATTCTTTATGTAAAAAAACTTTTGTGTTACTGATTATAGGTTTCTGAGAAATTTTGCTCATGTAAGTACTGCTAGAACGTGTTCACAATACCAGTAATTCATATTCTACATGAAACAATTTATGAAAATTAATAACTTCCACATTGAATTTCTTTTAAACTGTATTCCTAAAAGGAAGAGAATGTATTCTGTATTTTTTTTGCGTGTTAATTATGAACCGATTTTTTTTTTATCTTCCGAGTTGATTCCTTATTATTATTTTGTAAAGATCTGTATAGTTACCAAATTACAGTACGTCAATCTCCAAAGAGATAGTCTAATTTGGTAACTGTTATTATGATAAAAAGTAATTAATCGCAAACTATAATTATTAGCAGGCAGCCAGAGGGTAGGCGAAGACGCGGACGGCCAGTACACACATGGGTGAGATCGGTGGAAAAGGAGCTCGGGAAGGGAGGACTTAAATGGGAAGACGCTCGTAGAATCGCGCGGGACCGGCGGGCTTGGAAAAAACTTGTTGGGGCCCTCTGCACCAGCGGAGTGCCTTAGGACAACAACAACAACAATAATTATTAATTAATAGTTTATAAAACTATCAGGTCAAATGGAACTTCTCACTGACGAAGAGTATAGTATAGTTTAAAGTGTATTGTGCGAATATACGTAAAACACGTTTGCTGCAACTTTCAATAAAGCGAAGTCTCAACACGCCTATTCAAGGTTAACTTTACACACGTCGAATAAATTACATCAACAAAAAGTACCCAATATTTGAACGACGTCCTTGAAAGCGTATGTCTGGAAACTTCTCACAAACTTTTTATTCCCAATATTTAAGGATTCCTAATACGTACGTGACTTCGATATTCCTGAATTCCAGGACATTAGGTACCTGTATGTGTTCCCTTAAAAGCTACATCAAGTGAACAATGTATGGCCAAAATACGTTTTTACATACACTTTTATTACCATATTATAATAAGACTATATTCAAGTTTTCGGCTCACTGATTTGGATATAATTCAAACGTTAATTTGGCCCTTGATGTCATCGAGTATATGATAGGTTTTGATATGATTCACGCACACTATTATGCTTGAAGCAAAAGGGTTTATTAATTTCGAGTAATCGGATTTGTGTGTTATTTTGATCGTGGATAATGTAAAAAGTGTGGTGTAGTGAAAAAGGTACTCTAGTCATTTGAAAATCTTATGTACCAGTATTCTGCGTAGAAATGGATTACTAGTACTGCCAAAAAACATGGATTTTTGTACGAAGGTACATATTCAAGTTCATAATTGCCTAGTTGTGACCAAAACTAGTAGAGTATACTTTTCTTATATGATACGAAAAACAAACAAATAATTTATTAAATTGCTTAAACACCCCAATTTGATTGTTATTTTTTTTTTCTTCTAGGCTTGAATTTTCACGTTAATGTTTTATTTAAACATTAAAAAAACGCTAAAAGTCTTTGAGAAAAGAGACAGTGGTGGTTAAATGTTATGCATAGTAACGCAAAACGGCTCCACAAATGGGTACAGAGCCATTCAATACAGAATAATCCCATTTATGTGCCATACAAAAACAAACAATAAGCACTACCCTTGTATTATCATAATCCAACGATAAAACACTTGGAACCAATCCGATTACAAACACACATTTTTGTTTAATCCTATTAAATCACACATATCTACAGCCGTAAATTAAATAACCAGCCGTAAATTTGAGATGAAATGCTAGAGTGGGTGCTTGTATATAATTATCTTTAAATCAATTAATATTTTTTTTTGTTATATTAATTAGGTTAGAGTTTTAGACAATTTTATGAAAATCTAAACTGTAGAACAAATTCATTCAACGTCACTTATTATTTTAAAACATGCATTGCATACCTGCTGATTTACGTTGCAAAATTACCTCTAAAAAGGACCTCTCAATCGCCTGCCGTCCGAAGCCTTAAAAAAATATAGGTCATTGGTATTGGTAGTGGTACCAAATAATCTCTTTTTAAAATCAATTTAAAAACCCTTCTCATTTTAATTAGGACCAAAACACTTACCATCTATCTTCAAATGCCTTCTAACCACTTAAGGGAGTACTTAAATAAATAAATGTCCTTTGACAACTCACACTCAGTCATCTGACCCCAAACTATGCAGTAGTAATATGTATACAAAAATCCGTACCAATATTATAAATGCGAAAGTAACTCTGTCTGTCTGTCTCTTCTTCACGCCTAAACCACTAAACCAATTTGAATGAAATTTGGTACAGATATAGTCTGGGACCTGAGAAAGGACATATGATAGGTTTTTATCCAGAAATTCCTTAGGAACAGGAACTATTTCACGCGAACGAAGTCGCGGGCAAAAGCTAGTGATAGATAAATAACTCTCAGACGCAGAACAAACAATCATGCTCATCACACAATGTTTGTCCTGGGTAGGAATCGAACCCATGATCTCCGGCTTAGCAGTCTAGGTTACTAACAGACCAACAGGTACGTCTTCCAATAACAACTCATAAACTCCGAACGTAATCCCAAAGTGCATATAATAAAATCATAAATCAGTTTCTATATACATTTCTTTATCTAGACATGATCTAGCACTAACAGGTGCGCGATGTAATTTATGGTCTCCGCACATGTAGGAAAGGGTGGCTGAATGTATTGCCCTACTTACGAGAGGTCGATTGTGCTTCACACTTACTGAGCTCATATACGTTTGTGTTTATGATTCGTCCTTTGTTTTTGCTCCGGTGGAAAAGAAAAGTGTTGCTTTCTAGCGTAATTATACACGCCAATGGTTGGATTTCGCTGTAGGTGTGGAAATAGGTTGCGTGATTTTTTTGTATATAGTGAAACGACGTAACATGTACCGGTTGAAAACCTAAGACTACAGGACCCGTCAATGAATCTTCATAAAGCTGTTGGATTGCATTGCTAAAAGGTTAAATAAAAGAGTAGAAAACTCTTGACAGAAAAACAAACAAATGCATATAAACATTATTCTGGATACCCACTTTGAGTGGGTCGGTAAGGTGAACTTCAATAACTGTAGCACCTACACGTAAATGGTCTTTGGAAAATATCTAAGTATACTGTTTCATGAAATTTTGACCCCATAAACCCCCCATCCCAGTAGATTGTCGAGAGCTAAAAAAAAAACTTTTTTTAAGCATAAACTTTTTTGATGTCAATTATTCGATCCTGTTTCTAATACTGATCAATTTTTATTAGACCAAACCAGGTTGGGCAATTAAAAAGTCAAAAATGAAGTTGAATGGCAATCCGAGCCGAAAGCCAAATATTTATTTTGCAGATTAGATTAGGCCACTTAACCACACAATATTTAAAATCTTACTGGGAAAACTCATCTTTCATTTAAAATTGCACTGCCTGTGCCAAGTTTAAGAGCATTAAATTAGTGCCATAAGCAAGAGACGCTGTGATAATTAAAATAGCAGTACCCCACTATTTAATTACATGCGTTAATTACGTTTTGTGTCCACTCCAGAATTTTTTCCTGCACCATGGTTGCTTTTCCAATTGTAAACTTATATCCTAAACAAATTTAACCAGTGCGAGAAGAGAATTGGTAATTAGCAAATGTAACATCCAATAGCTTAATCACTGCACCAACTGAATTGACAAACTAAACATCTGTAATCTGAACTATAATTTTTAGCAATAAAGTATGTTTGTTTTAACTTACTTATCTCCGGTACAAAAAATTCTTATCATATTCTGAAAATTCTACGCTAATGAGAAGCCCTGTGACCCCTCATGCTATATTCCAAATAAAGCACGCCAGTGTTCAATAAAAAGAAGATTAAAATATATAGGTACTTCAATCGAGTGCTATAACTTCATCAGAGTAAATAAATTAAGAAATGTAGAGTATAAAAAGCCTATGTTTCAAGATTACAAGAGCTCAAATATCTTTATTATATTTTTCTTCAAGGCTTTTTCTTTTTATTACAAGGCACTTAAATGTTTTCTTTATATAGATATACTTGCTGTTGCTCGTGATTTCGTTTGCGTGAATGTCGGTGTTATTATGATTCAAATTGATTCAATGTGGTCTATGTTCTTTCTTCAAAGAAGCTTACTATATACCAAATTTGATCGAAATGTAGTCACTTAGCTTTGAAATCGTAAGAAAGACAGACAACTGGAGAGAAAAACAGACTTATAAACAAATAGATTGATAAAGTGACACACATATTCATATGAACTCGTTCACTTGTAGTGTTCTCAATAATAGAATTTGTGTTGAAGTGGGCGACTGTGCAGTATTACGTGCGGGATCGTCATAACGTGAATACAAATTTTCATAAGCGGTTGTAAGTCGTCGCACCCTTCGGCGTTCAAATGTAAATTCTCCTCAAATTCCTTCGTTTTAATCCTTTCACAAATCACGAATTCAAATCGCAGTTCTAATTTTGAAAAGATTTTTGTATTTTTTAATTTTTTGTTAACAACTTTCAATGGCGTATTATTCAGAGAAGGTTTTGAATTCGAGTTCTAAATTAAAATAAATCTTACACAAAATTGCGAAATTGTAGGTATTTCAAATTCTATAGAATACAAATTAATTCAACTACGTCTATTTAGTATCTGCTACAACTATTAACACAATGTAGGTGTAATTAATTCAAAATGTCAAGCACATACTCAAATATTTGATACAAATTCATTTTGTTGAAAATTTCATACACTCTGTTTATATTAGAGGCTTTAATTATATCATGATAAACGATAATACAAGTTATATACAAAATATGTACGAAGCTAAGCCTATTTAATTAACGCCGGTTGTAATTATGATGGGAGTTGTGCTCAATAAATTAAACATAAGAACAATGCTGCCGAAGCCCAATAAAACGGATTTTAAAGGGTTCGTACTCCTTTATGTCTCACTTACGTCAATTAGGTTTATCGTATTCACTTCCAGGTTTCATGTCTCTAGGACCCGCGCGGTAATAATTAACATATCAACTTAGTCCAAAGACTATGCATTGATATATTAACAGTCAGTTACTCTATCATTTTATATACATCTATTGTCCTACCATTTAAAGGGTACGCCATAAAGAATTAAGAAAAACGGACGCTTTTTTCCACACTTGACAAGATCTACCCATCCAAGACCTGACCGCGACAATAGCAACTTAACGTCGCAGAACTGTACCTCTGTTTGCATTAATAACCGTGCAATGTTCACGACTAGGCGTTCCGAAAGCCACCACAACTGTGACGTTGCAATGCAAATGAACGTAAAAGCGAATTTGTGTTCCCCAATGCAGAGCGCTTATAAAGGGTTTAAATTTGCAATTCTATTATAAAAGCGATGCATATACCTAATACGTTCAAATGTAAAACCGATTGGATGTCCAGTATGTGGATAGGTAGATAACGTTTGAACTGTACGTTTGGACATGACGCCGTATTTACTGCTCCAAACCACACTGATGGCTGAATATTGCCGAAGGGTACTTTCGTTCGGTAATTATACGGGATTGTTTTTGATTAATTTAAAATAATTAGTACTTTTGTTTAATGTTTTGATATTGAGGGTTTTTGGTTGTTTGAAAACTAGTTGCTGGTACTTTTAAAATAATAGTTTTACCTATAGGTTTTCCTGTAGTAAGTCAGTATGTATTTATTTCAAACACTCAGTCGTTCTGGTGCCCACCACCATACTGGCTGAAGCGAATTATAGATTTTAGACTTATTATCAGTCTAATGACCGAATACTTAAATATCAATTAATTTTAAGACGCTCGGACCTTAGACGGTATGTTGCTGTCTTTTTCATTCTTAAGGAGTAATGTAAGGACGGCAACAGATTTTACAGCGCCTTAAAGATAAATTACGTTTGAATATTTGGTCATATGTTTATTAACTATGTTTTTCTGCATTGTTGTTAGTGACACCCAAAATAAATTTTAAGAGATGAAATTACATAAACATTTGAAATTGAAACTAGAAACCAAAAGACATTATTTATTACCAAAATAAAAGTAAAAAAGAACTAAATCCGTAAAAACTTTTCAAATCGCCTCATTGATCCCTTCAGACAAGATAATTAGCTGGACAGTGATGAATTAATGAGTAAATAAAACGTTGATAATGATCAGTGGCAAAAACTGTTGGTAAGAAAACCCTGCTTAAGAAAACGCCTTGACAAATGGAGGTTGCAGAAAAAATAATTGCGCAATTTAAATGCCACCTCACTGTTAAGCTGGACAAATTGACTCTGCCAGACAGTTTTGTTTAAACTTGTATTATTCTTGTTGGCACTATAATAATATTGTAGAGTAAGGGATTTCAGTCTGTTGTGGTTTAGGCTTAAAGATTTAAATGTCTTTTGTTTAGTGAGCGCTTTTGGTTTTGGGGAAATGAAAATATAGCATAGTTCATTCCAAATATTTATTGCTTTTTATTTTATTTTAACTGTTGATTTTTGAGCGTGTTCAATTGCCTCCGCTAATCTTCTTTTTAAATTAAATGGTGAACTAGGTAACTGACTGATTATTGATACATCAATGCACAGCCCAAACCTTCTTCTTCTTCTTCCTGCCCTTATCCCATTTTACTTGGGGTCGGCGCAACACGTCTTTCTCCTTCATACCATTCTTCACACATTCCATCAATTTTTTCTTCGGTCTTCCTCTCCTCTTCCAACCTTCTACATTTATACTCATAACTGTCTTAACTATATGCTTCTCATCCCTCCTCTTAACATGCCTATACCATGACAAACGATTTCCTTTCAACTTATCAGCTACTTTCAAGCTTCCTCTAATATATTCATTTCTCACTCTATCCATTCTAGTCACTCCACACATCCATCTCAACATTCTCATCTCTGCTACATGCAGTCTTCTTTCATCCATCTTCTTCAAAGCCCAACATTCCGATTCATACAGGACGACAGGTCTTATCACAGACTTATATATTTTCACCTTTAGCTTGAGAGGCATCCGTGGATCCAAACCGCTGGTCTTATATACATGAAACTTGCACGGTGTGTTCTTTGTAAAGAGTAAGTAACTACAAAGAAAAGATTTTTGGAAATGCCAACCTTTTTTTTTGAGGAATGGGAAATCATCACATGACTTCTCCCGTCCTGGGTGCGGCGGGAGGGCGTGTCAGACTTTTACTGACTAAAACCCACTCATGTTCCTTCGGTTGCCCTTTATGTTTCGGGGTCACGGTTACTACATATTATAAACATTCCGAAACCCCGGCAGGCGTTAGTAGTAAAATAGGGAGTCGAAGTTTCTACATCCAAGCGGGCGATATATAGGTAAACTTTAATTTTGTTGTTTTTTTTTTATCTCCGAAACCGAGGGTCCAACTCAAAGCTTAATATGATTCCTAGTAATAAGTAATCTATCATAGTATAGAATAAGACGCTTGCTAGCAAGCGTCTTATTCGTCAAATGTTTGTTCAAGGTGGATTGGTGATTAAAAACCTTCAGTGCAAATCCCAGGTTTCTTCCAAATGTTTTCCTTTGCCGATGTTGTTCAGGACCAACTAAGAAAGTAAATAATAAATTTAAGTCTCATAGGTCACATAAGAGCTGAGTTACTTACTCTACAAAACTTTTAAAATCGATATGAGAGCTCAGAATCTACCCGGGTATGTCATTGTTTACCTCGATATTGTTTAATCGATGCTTTGTAGTAAACCATTCTAGTGATCGTCGAGTGGTTGAAATCTGACAATAAATCATGTAAACTTTCAACGACCAAGCGACAGCCGGCTATCGCACTGCTGTTGTCTTTCTATTCGGATCATGCGTGTTCGAAGGTTTAAATTTTAAGTTTGTACGTATTTTTAACCGACTTCTAAAAAAAGGAGGAGGTTCTCAATTCGGATGTTTGTATGTTTTTTTTTTATGTTTGTTCGCGCATATCTGCGTCGTTTGCCAACCGATTTGAACAATTCTTTTTTTGTTTGAAAGGGTACACTTCCCAAATGGTCCCATTGTCATGGTCCAGGATCTGATGATGGTATCATGCCGAAATCAAGGGAACTCCTCAATTTTTATAGAAAAACGTACATTTTTTTTAAAGTTACTCTAAAACGTAGTTGGGACTCAAACTAAAAAGTAAAAAATTAAAAACTTTTTCCAAAAAAAAGATAACTGACTTCAAAAACCAAAAGCTCAAAAATAACTATTTCGGAAGTCGGTGGCAAGGCAACACAATTCGACCGGCAGAAGAGAAGCCACCGACTTCCGAAATAGTTATTTTTGAGCTTTTAGTTTTTGAAGTCGGTTATCTTTTTTTTGTATAAAGTTTTTTATTGTCCAACATATATTAGGGAGACCATCACTACATCGTTTAAAACTATGTTGCTTTCCATTGACTGTCTGTTCCTTTGTATGCTTAATTCTTTAAAAGTGTGTATCGGATTTCGATGCGATTTTTAGATAGAGTGAGTTAAAAGGACGCTTTATAAGTATAATACGTGCATATAATAACAGAGCCAGAAATGTCAAAGAATTGTAACATTTGTGTGAAAGTGGAACTGGTGCCCTTAAAACCTTTAATTGCGCCAGTTATAATAATAATGATTGGCCTATTGGTCTTGTGGTTAGACACTCTGGCTGTTAAGCTGGAGGTCTTGAGTCCGATTCCCACAGAAGACTAGTATTTGTGTTATGAGCAAGTTTTTTTGAGTGTATCCCATCTGGCCCGGTGACTTGGCCCGGTACCGGGCCACATGGGACAATAAAGTTTTAACTGGCTCGGTGATATGTTTACGGGGCCAGATGATACAAATCAAGTGCCATCGTCCCCGGAAAGGGACGAAAAGAAGATACCCCTCGTAATATGTGAAGTACTAAATATATGCATCTATGAAAGGGATTGAACTTATAAATCAAACCGCTTAGTATAAAATAATCAGTTTTTATTATGAATAACGCGATATATCAACTTGTATCATAAATCTCAACCTGAAATAGACTTCCTGTAAGCAGATTTTTTGAATTTGAACATAATAACAATATTTATGTTCCGTCCGTGTAATTTATTTATAATTTGTACCCATTTGTGTGTATAAAATGGTAAACTGACAGACCTATTGACTGATTGTTGATATATCAACGCATAGCCCAAGCCACTGGTCCTAGAGACATGAAACTTGCAAAGTAAGTCCTTTGTAAAGAGTAACCACTAAAAACGTTTTTTGGAAATTCCAATCCAAAAGAGGTAAATAAATAGGGGACGGAAGTATCGACATTCTCTCACGGAAGTCGCGGATGAAAGCTAATGTACTTTTTCAAATAATAAATAATAATAATAATAAATATCCTGGGACATCTTACACACGGCCATCTGATACCAAGCTAAGCAGAGCTTGTGTTATGGTAATCAGACAACTGATATACATACTTATATAATTTTAAATACATACATATTATAGATAAATAACACCCAGACACAGAACAAACAATTATGCTCATCACACAAAGTTTGTCCTGGGTGGGAATCGAACCCACGACCTCTGGCTTAGCAGTCAGGGTCACTGACCACTAGACCAACAGGCCCGTCACCACGTCGCCACAAAATATAACAGTTGTCTGATTACCACAGGCTACCTAATTTCCGATCAGATAGACGTATGAGGATTATTGTCCCAAGATATTTTATAACATTTATAATAATCAGAAAGTTAAGTGTCACCTATAATGACTCACGCTATGTACCGTCCACTTACAACCAGGTCGAATCAGTCACAATATATAGGCTAATGTTTAATTATTAGGTTCACAAACGAACACTTTGTAAGTTCCGTGCTTAAGCCACTTAAAAACTGCAATAGCGTGGTCATGTACAATATAATGTGACGATTATGAAATCGTTTCTGTGGAAACTGTAACAAATTATATTTATTTGAGTACCTAGGGACTACATATAATTTGTGTGTTTTGAAGTAGTTATGAAAAGCTTCAAGCAAGTCATATTAAAAGGTTTATGCCTTTTGATTTTTTACTTAGAACGCCATTGTACCTATAAATTGTGGGTAAAATGTTTCTTTACCCATTGAAATTTACAGTTATGCACCAAAGCATTGTACCATATCTAGCATAGAACATGAATTAAGTTTTTTTTTAAACAAAATTAGTAGTCATAGTCGTTCATTAGTGTAATCAAATTAAAGTTAATCAAATTCAAGAAAATACAAATCTATTTTTATGCTGTTTTTTATGTAGCATATAGTTTAAATAAGTACAGGTATCTTATTTTTTATCTTATATTATTACATTACTGATTATGTTCAATTCAAAAAAAGCTAAGCGAGCGACATTGAAAAAAACATTAACAAAGTCTACATTGACATTCTATAGAGTTTCACATAATATAATTACGATTTATCACAATATCATTCATTTTAATTTGTAACCATTAATATTACCATAATAATAAAAGGCATTATTTCCTTCTAAATAAAATATCACAATAGAGGATAATCGATATCTAATAAAGCAAGGTCTAATTTTCTAAATGCAAACAATACATTCCTCTTTGTCATTGAATCTCCGTCGGCCACTTCAATTAGGTCGGGAGCCTAGCCCGAGGCCACACTGCGCCGGCGAACTATTTTATTAATTTGCATAAATTCAAATATTCAGTAACAGACTGGGCGGCAACATGGCTTAGCTGTAGAACATTAAAATTGGTTTTTCTAAGAATATCCAAAGGAATTGTTAGGACTTTGAAGCAAAGTGGGCTAATCCCGGATTAATTCTTGGAGTTGTAGTTATTGGAGTGCCTCAAAATTCAGGCATAGTTTCAGTACTTACAGATGTTTGTTGAATAGTTCAGAATAAACGGAGTTTGGTTCACAAGTCTTGCTTGGGAGCTGACACGTGTAACGAAAATAGGTATCCTGTTTCAACCTCACGCGATTGCTCAAACAATATAATTAGGGTTAATAGCGGTAGTTCATCCTTACTACAATATCTTATTTATAATGTAACATAAATCATTGTATGGTTTCGTAGTTGCTTGCTTCAAACAGTATTGAAAGCATTAACCACATTAGCCAATATTTTTGCCATTTATATTATTTTCCATTGTGGCTGTCACCTTAAATAGCGACCTTTACTAGTCCTAAAATATCTGAGATACAGGAGACTTTACACCACCTGTCTTGAAAATTCGGGCTATCCATACTAATATTATAAATGTCTGTATGTCTTTCTTTCACGGCAAAACGGAGCGACGAATTGATGTGATTTTTTAAGTGGAGATAGTTGAAGGGATGGAGAGTAACATAGGCTACTTTTTGTCTCTTTCTAACGCGAGCGAAGCCGCGGGCAAAAGCTAGTTAAATATAAATAGTAAGATATCTGTGATGGAAAACTCCGACAGCTCTAAGAAATCGATATTTACACTTGGTAATCGCATTTACGACCATGAATCTAAGAGAGCCGTCAAGTAGGCAATACTTAAAACATAAGGAGTAGCAAGCTAGGGTCGCAAGTACCCTTAGAAGTCTTAAGCTAAGGAATGAACCCCCGCCGCCTGCCCTTCGTACAGTAATCCGATCTAGCTGAATTATTTCTGCCCTGTGGTTTAAGGGCCCAAAGTCATAAGTACATACGTCAGTACTCTCAGCCGCTAGAATTTACTTAAACTTTTAAAGTAGTACCTATGATCGAGCCGTCAGATTTGTTTTCGTGAAATAGGTAGGTGGGAATTTATTATGATTTGTTAAGGCTTGCCATAATAAAAGACGATAATAATCTTTGTTTTAAATGGTAAAGCCGTTGCTTTCAGCTACTATTTAATAATTTTGTTTTAATATTTGAATTGGTGGAAAATAAAATGTAGAACACTGAAAACTTTCTGTATTGTGTAATATTTAAATTTGAAGGAAATAAAATGTGAACTCTGAAAATCTGTTTTATATAAAGAGATCGAAGCTATAAACATGAAATTTATTCAGAAATTCGTTTTTAAATCGTCGAGGTGCACAAAAAAGCAATTTTCAAAAATTCAACCACAGTAGGTTGAAGTTTGAATGAAAATGTAAGCAGAGAACAATTTGTATACAGAAAAACTTTTATTGTGTCTAGTTTAGTATCACAATAAAAATTAATACCAATCGTGAAATATTTAAGAATATTCCACAAGTATATTTTGAAACGCAACATCACAACAAACGTAACAGCCTACAACTGAGTACAATAAAAACACAGAATAACGATTGAAACAGAATCACAACCGCGAAGAACTGACCTACACCTTGCTTTAAAACAATAGTCCGTCCCCATTTCCTAGAACCAATAACTGGTCTATTCAAAACCGAGATCGCACCTCATAAACTGCACTGCACGAACTATTTTATCAATTTTCATAAATTCAGTGTCCCAGTAACAGATTGGGGAACTGGGGGACTATGAATTAGTTAGACCCGCCCGTTTGCGGTCGACGAAAAACTACCAAACTTTTTTGGCAAGATCTCAAAAACTGGTAGGTATTAAAAATTTGCCCAAGTTCGAATCGTAAATACTTACGCATTTATTCTGTACGAGATTCAGATGTTTTGGTGAATATAAAGCAACCTGTGTGATTAAGTAATTCGGTTTGAAATGGGTTAAACAATCCAGGTGAGTTGTAAAAACGGCACCAAAAAAGTTTAAAATCGAAAATGAAACAAATAAAATAATATAGTTATTCGAAAATGCGAGATTGGCTTACACTTAACGAACTCTGTTTTACATAGATTTCTTTGGATTCCAAAGTGAAAACAACAAAAATGTTGTACTAAACTAGTTACTATGGCGCTATTCAGCTTATTTGGTGTAGGCAGAGCACGTAATAGGCGTAAAAAGAAAAAAAGTCACACTGGTACAGTCTAAAATAGGCTTATCGTGAATCGTAAATTTTCTGAATAATATTTTTCGGTGATAAGGGTATGTGACAGTCCGTCTCATCTCGACTCTTCCATGTTCGGTTTTGCCAATTTTAGTTCCGGAGCCTAAAAAACGAAACCATATAATGATATTGTCGGCAGTGTTAATAAATACAAAGAATTGTTCTTTGTTTGTATCTACACTTGATTAAGTTGACGCTTCTATGTTACAAAGCTTACTTTACTCTGCACTGTTATATTGGTACTGGTACTCCATGGTTATCGACTCTGTGTGTTCTGTTTATTATGTCTTCCACCTAGTCGACCGGGCTTTTACACTTCGGTACTAAAGAATAAATAAACGATATGAATACATATTGTTTTGAACCTAATTGATTTTTAGAAAAAATATTATTAGATACTTTTTTTTTTTTGGTAATTGGGAAATCATCCAATGACTGCTCCCGTCCTGGGTGCGGCGGGAGGGCGTGTCAGACTCTTACTGACTAAAACCCACTCATGTTCCTTCGATTGCCCTTTATGTTCCAGGGTCACGGTGACTATTAAAAACATTCCGCAACCCCGGCAGGCGTTGGCCCTGTTGGGCCCAATAACAGCATGGTGGTTAGCAAGACGACCTAGAAGAGAAAAACCTAGTGCACTGACTCCAAGTCGAATTAGACGTGGGCCGGAAAAATTACCTTTAGGTATAGCATTAATAAATGGGGATAAAGTTTGCTTCCAAGAGGTAATTAATCTTTGGAGTACTGAACCGATTATAAAAGTTTTATCGCTCTTAGAAAGCCGAGAACCATAAGTTATGGCTAAGTTTTATGGCATACCTACTTGATTTTCATGTAGACGGATAAAAGCTAGTTATTCGTATATGACACTGAAAAAAATGTTAGGTTGATTTCGATCCTATCACGAATTTTTGTTGATTTTACCAAACTTCTTAAGTTGGCGTTGTATGTTTTGTTAATGTTTTACCAATGTACGACACCTACACATTAAAATAAACTTTGTTTAATAGCCTATCTAATCTAATAATAAACTTTTTGATAAAGTTAAATTAAAAAAAAAACTTAGAAGAGGAAAAACTCAGACAAAATTTCAATCTAAACTAAAATTCGCGATAGGACCGAAATCAACCTAAAATATTTGTCAGTGGAGGTAATTAAAATGCACGCAGCTGTTGTCCATCTCCCTTCGTTCACAAACAGCCCATAGGAGTTTCGTACTCAAATAGATAGAACCTTTGCGCATTTTGTTTCTAATTATTGTAATAACATAATTATAAGTACAGTTAACGCTTAGGTAAACTAACACCAAAAACACATTCTTTATACACATTATATTTCCATACTTCCATACTAATATTTTCTGTCTTGTCTTGTTGTTTATTGTCTGCCTGTTACGCTTTTCCGTAATCTTTCATAACCTACAATCTAAATGAAATTTGGTACAGAGATAAGAAGTCCAGGGGCACTTTTTATTATTACGTATGTTTTGCGACATCCACGCGGGCGAAGCCGCAGGCTAAAGCTAGTAAAATTATAAAAGTACCCATGGTTGTTACTCGTAAGGCTTAATAGTAATAATTTTAATTTCGATGAAATTCGATACGCAGTATGCATATGAAATAGCAGCCACGCTGACAAAATAAATCAATCGAAAATGTAATTCTAGGTAGGTACCTAGGCACATACCAATGTGGGCAAAATATAACTGCAAAATATCCGCACCAATGTGGATGAGCCTTTACAACTGTAGGTCACTAATTTGCGCGACAGTCGTTGAGCACAGCAACAGTAATGAGCATATGCGACAGACAAACATGTCACACAAGTCTACATAACTCATCCTATAACGTATGGTGTCCCATAAACAGAGACAGCTGATATAGGTGTACCTTCACGTCACAATCCTACTCAATCCTAAGTGATAGTTTCTCTCTCGCTCTGTCTCGCAATTAATTATATCCTCTTATACGATCTTACTTCAACTTTGTGGAGCAAACCATTCCTGTTTATTAATGCCGACTATTATTCAACGGCAGCCGCAGATGAGGCAAAGCGAAGAAACATTCCAGAAATATATTCATCTTGTCTCGTTAAAAGTAAGTTGAGTTGCGAAACTTGACTCCATGATAGTTCTCGTTTGTTTTTAATCTTCAACCTAGTTGGACTTTAGTGTTTTATGAATTTTGTTCAATTAAACAAATCATCGGCCTCCGAATGCTAAATGAATGCGAATACTCTAGTTGATTTATTTTACATCTGATTGATTTTTAGCGATGCAAAATTAATGAGGACATTTTAAACTATAGTCGTGTTTTAATTAATTAATGTGATGAATTTTAAGTTTGTATCGACGACATTTTTGGCGCAGTGATTTGGTGAATAGCCAACCATTGAGCAGCGTATCGCGAATTCAATTTCCGCTTATTGTAGTCTGAGTGTGAGTTTATATGTATGTTAAGCTCATTCACATTAAATTATGTATTTTATGTAAACTTAAGAAAAAGTAATAATATGTAACATAGTAAAACTTTCTTTCTTTTTGCATGTAAATTTTTCGGTATGGTTTTTTTCCACATAAAATTAATTTAAACTGTAAAAATACAAAAAAAATGTTATCTTTTTCTAATTTTAGGTTGTTTGAGTATGTCATAAGATTTTTTTGGCACTTCTTGGTAAATCGTGGCAGTTTTTCAAAAAAAGTTATATATGCCTATCACCTTTCTACTGCAAGGCTTCTTTTCTTACAAAGAATGCACAATCACCGAAAACGCTTGCTTAAAGTTGTTTTCGTTCACTAGTGTTCTAAATAAAATTAAAAAGGACATAGAAACTGACATAACATTAGTCCTTTTCCGGACAAAGGGAAAAAATTTAATTACTAATCAAACGAAATGCACCTGCTTAAAACAAGGGCAATAAAAAAATCCATTACTTTTGTGCATTATTCAACAAAACATCACAAATTCAATAGCTATACGTCCGTAATCTACGAACGCCAACGTATATTGAACCAGTGTCCATATAATTTTATTACTTATAAGTGGGTAGTACAATAAAAGCCGGTTGTTCGTTGCACGGCTAGCGAGCACAGTGGTATGCTTCCTGCATACTAAACAGCGTGAAATGCGACTTCGAACATTATTTGCTTAATAATTTACTGGCACGCTGATTAATAATCTCAAAATGGATACAGTCATATTTATACAGGCCTTTATTTCATTATTCAATTTGGTTTTTAGGGTTTCGTAGTGAACAGTAAATCTTTTGGTTCTTAACCTATCTAAACATTAAATTAATAATGGAAACTAAGATTTGTAGTACCTATTTTTTTTTGAAAAAATGTTTTATAAAAAAATAAATGTCGTGATGGCCTAGTGGTTAAGGCGCCCGCCTCTCATGCAAGAGGTTGTGGGTTTGAATCCAGGCAAGTACCAATGTGACTTTTTCAATTCATATGTACTTTCTAAAGATTATCTTACACATCACAGACATCGGTGAAGAAAAACATCGTGAGGAAACCTGGACTAGTAGTTAATATAAGTCTGAAATCGCCAATCCGCCTTGAGCAAGCGTGGTGATCAATGCTCGTGCCTTCTCTGTATGAGAAGAGGCCTTTGCCCTGCAGTGGGACAGTTATAGGCTGGTATTATTATTAAAAAAAAATTCAAAGGAGTATTTGATTTCTCCCATAATAGAAATCAAATTCTTCTTTTTTGGTCAAAACGTATATTTAGAGAAAAAATGATTTTCCGTGAATTCCGTGACCAGCCTTATGCTGGTTTTTACATTAGCCATTAGCTAAGTCTATTAGACAAACCCTATCTATAGTGATGAGGTGGCATTTTTTATGGTATTTTGTCATCGTTTTTAGTTAAGTTAAAAGTTGTTCTATGACCTAAATTGTATTTTATTTGAATACTCAACGTTATAGAAATGAAACAATTGTTATTATGTCAAGTCATGTGATATAACGTTATGATCGCAGCATCTAAGATTTATCAAGGAAGCGTTTAGTTTTAATTGGTATGTCTCCCCAATATATCTGATAAGCGTGTAACATTTCACTAAAGGGATAGGCACTGCAAACATATCTAGATAAATGTCTGCTTTTTCCTTTTATTTACTTCTTCCATTTTTTGCCTCTATACTAAAGCAAACTAAAAGCTACACACTAAAATAGGAGCGTTAAATTAACCATATTTATAAGAGAAATGAAAAACGTGGGATGCATAAAAACCTCCATGAAGGATATCTACGGCACCCCGTAAAAAAATATTAAAGGAAAAAAATAATACTGTTGGTTTGTATAATAATTATGAATAATCTGTAATGTAATAATCATAGTGATAACTGTCGTAACTTAGTAGTTATCTTATTCAATTTCAATAATTTAGTCCCTTTAATTTTAGTTGACAGACAATATTTTTATACAATATATTTCAAAAGCAAAAATAAGTAGCGGTACTTACTCCTTAAAAATTACTTATTCCCAAGAATTGGTACAAGCTAATGAATATTTAACCAAGAGGGTCGAACTCTTGATTTTAATACAACAAATTTCATATCCAATCACGACTTTGAATACAGTTTAAAGATAACATAATCTCTTAATTTCAAACTGAAATCTCTTCTAATTAAAATTAAGGCAAACAAAATCAATATCCTTTTAATATTAAAGGTTCGGCCCCAATACATAATTACGCTGAACAATAACACTTTACAGGGTCCCCGAAAGTTTCTCTGTCGGATTGGCCCCGATACTATCGTATGCAAATTTCCTAAATGCCTCTACGTTCGACCGGAAAACTGCCGTCTGCATCCAGTGAATCCTTGATGTAAGCCAATCTCTACAAATAAGTTTCTTATTGAAAACGTTAGCGTTAAAGTATATTTTGTATCAGTCATTTCAGTAAGTAAATAATTTGTTTTGTGATTGAATAGGGGAGTTAGACTGTTTGGATTATCTAATTGGAAAGATTTGCTGAGTTGTTTCTGAGTTAATATTATTGTAATGTTTAATGCTTTGCCCCCAATGCATAATTAACTTTTCTGCCTCGTTGGTTTTGGGTGGCAAACGCAACTGCTGAACGTGAGGTTGTTGACTTGATTCCCGGATCAGGAAAAATGTTATTGGGATTTTCCTTCAAAACTTTTTAATACCAGTCCTGAGTTGAAAAAAAAGACGTGTGGCACTCGGAGACTGCCGTGGTAAAGCTATTGCATAGCATTGTTTATCAACTTATGTAATTATAAGTATTTTTTTATTATTATTATTATTTTCCTTTTTTCCTCCGGCTTAGCAGTCAGAGCCACTAACCACTAGACCAACATGCCCTTTAAAACCACCTCACCAGAGAAAAAGGTGACGGCCGCCAATTTGGATTCTCAAATCAACCTCATTTTTGACCTTAGCACCCCAAAAAACCATGGAAACGACACCCATGATGCGTATTGTAAAAAAGGTCACGGCCGCCATCTTGGATTCTCAAATCAACCTCATTTTTGGCCTTAGCACCCCAAAAAACCATGAAAACGACACCCAAGCGTAATATTTTAAAAAGTCATTAAAAGTTCTGCTTTTCATCGATAGATGGCAAAACTAAAAAGTATTGATCACCGCTGTGCCTGTGTGAGTCTACAAAAAATTTTCGTTACGGAATTTCTGGGTTCGGTCTTCACGCTCAAGGCCCGCGATAGAAGCTATGCAATAGCTTAAAAATTTGTGTTACACACCCTTGCCTCTGAAATAACATTAGGCTGTTGACCCTGGTTCAGTTTCACAGGTCTCTGACAGTCGTTACAGTAGGTCAAAAACCAGAAAGTCTGATCAGTATTACCAAAAGAAAATAAGTTGCTATCAACTAAGTTGACAAGCAGTCGTTTCATATAACTCTATACAAAGCCGACGCTACATAGTTGAAAAAAACGCTATAAATAATGACTTTACTTTAGTTGAATCCCTTATGTAGACCAAACTCTGTACTGTTTTGGATCACTATCCCAATGCAAAGTAAAGGGCCCTTCTCATACAGAGAAGGCACGAGCATTGGTCACCTTGTTCAAGGCGGGTTGACAATTTCCAGGTTTCCAAACGTTGTCATCTTTAATATCGATAATTATTTATCGATGGTCGATGTCTGTGCTATTCTAGATAAATTATAGAAAATATAAATAATATATGAACTGAAAAAGTCATAAACACTTTTAAATACAAATAAGTTACTCATTGAAAATGATAGTCGAAGCAATACAGTGTGAGTTTAGTATCAATGAGTCGAGTAAACAATTTGTTTTGTGATTGAAAAGTTGAAATTGAAAGGGGAGAGAGATTGTTCGGATTATATGTAATTGAAAGTTACTGAGTAGTCTTTGAGTCCTGAATGGGGTGATTCTGTTGGCTCAGCTTGTTATAATTGCGTAAATAATTGTATTATATCATTTGCTTGGGCTTTGAAATAACTCATGCGTGTTACACCGCAGATGTAATGCTCTGATTGCGTGAGTGTTTTTTTTGACGTGACAACGTCTTAAATTAGGTTGCGGCTGGGAGTCACTTATGAAAAAGTGTAACGCTCGGTAACGTTACGATGAGTCACCGAACGAGAGAGAGGCCCGCCGAATGCCTTGCGTCTCTCTCCCACTCAACTATGATCGGTAAAAGACGTTGTCACGTAAAATCTTCGCCCGTAAAACCGACTTTACAGGCAACCATTTTTTTACTGTCGTAAAACGTGGTGATTTTACTTGAATATAATTTAAGAAATTAAATTGTTTTAGTTGCCTGTGTAAGATATACAGGGTGTCCGACGGCTATGCCACATGGAGGGAAAGTACCTTAAATATTGTAGATAGAACATTTTACTGAAAGAAGACATTATTTGAATTTTGAAAACATTTTAAACTGCATTCATAGATATTTAAATAATTACATAGTTGAACCGGGAATCGAACTTGTTACTCGAGAAAATTAATCAGCCTGTAGTTTTATCCTACCGACCGAAAGGCTTCATCACAAGGATTATTTTTTGCTAAATAACATAGTGTCAAAAATAAAAGAAAGACCATGAATTTTAACATTTTTAATACAAAATTAGTCAATTTTTCAAATGCTCAAAACTAATCCCTTCTTCTTGAATACAAAGTGATAACTTTTGATTATTTCGTTCCCTGACGATTTTTTTTATCTTGTTGTGGTGGATATTTATTTATTTAAATGATGCGTACTACTCAAGTGGGTAGATTAATTAGTAATAAGTAGTTATGATTGTCAATTGTATGTCCTTACGGCAATGTAAGCTTTTAACTTTTCAGAACAAAATTTTACATCAAATATTAAAATTCACGGTCTTCCTTTTATTTATGACACTATGTTATTAAGCAAAAAATAATCCTTATGATGAAACCTTTCGATCGGTATGATAAAACTACAGAGTGATTATTTTTTCTCGTAGAATAAGTTCGATTCCCGGTCCAATCATTTAATTATTTAAAAATCTATGAATGCAATTTAAATTGTTTTTAATATTCAAATAATGTCTTCTTTCAGTAAAATTTTCTATCTACAAGATTTAAGGTACTTTCCCTCCATGTGGCATAGCCGTGGGACACCCTGTATATTGTGTGTTGTATAGTGTGTGTATGATGTAATAATATTACGTATTAATTAAAAAAACAATTTTGATAAATATAGTCGTCTTGACTTTAATATTTTTGATAAATTTGACCTTTCAACGACCAAGCGACAGCCGGCTGTCGCGCTACTATTGTGTTTCAAATCACGTATGTTCGAATGTTTAATACCTAAACTATACATATAATAAATAGTTATCATGTTGAAAATCGCCAATATTATAAGTACTACGATATCAACACTGATTGGTTTAGCGCAAAAGCCATGCTCTCGGACATTGACCTGAAGCTGATTACATCGTAACGCGGTATTACGTCGAGCAAGCATTACATTAATAAGCCATGACGTAATTACCATTAGTAGTGGATACTATTAGAGCACACAATTATATTAATTAAATGGATATTTAATTGATATTATAATTGTGTGCTCTTTACTTACAATACTTATAAAATCCTCATTCATTCATCAGAATTCATTCTTCATCTCGAAACCCTACCATATTTGAAAATTATTCATGTATAGTTACTGTGAGAGTTACTTAACTTACGTTTAATTTTAGTTTAAATGCTATTATTCTTTGACAAACGAGTCAGATATGACCACTACGAAGATATCTGTAGTTTTAATGTAATATTTGACTTTAACAACAACAATTATGTTTATTAGTAAAGGTTTTAAGCTCAAAACTAGCCTCAGCAACCCTTTAAAGAGGACGTAAGCAAAATGCGTATTTACAGATAAAATAAAACAAAATAGTAGAGTAAACAACGATACCGTGTAATTACGTAAGGATTCGAAATAGACAAATATTTCAAAATGTACAGTTTAATTAACAACGAAAGCAATTACCCATACAGCTCTACTTGCAAAGTAAGTATACAGACTGTTACTACGGATGTGTTTACAAGACGCTCGCGCCGAAACACGGCAATTCCATTTACGAACGCGCCAATGAAAATATTTTGTGACGTAACAAACAGTGAACGAGTATAGACATCTACATTAATCAACAAAATCTTCCTAGCAGTAAAAATTTAAATGAATGCAGATTTTCCTTTACAAATTTCATTTAGGGACCCTGTCACCGAGATCGTTTGCCCTCGCATTTTCTCCCTAACGAAGTGTTCCTCTAAGTTGTTATTCCCAATTCTCTACGGTATGTTAGGCAAAGTAGGAAGGTACCTTTTGAAATCATTTTTCTACTCTGAATTTACTCCGCTGTATATTTAAATTCATTGTCTTTAAGTGACCCGTGTAAGAAGACCTCTTTGAGACCTATTTGTTTGACAGACCTTACTTAATTTGTCTCGTATTTTTTTTAGAAGTTCAGGTAAACATTAAATTGGGTCAAGATATTATGTTTATTGTTTCATCATTATTATCTACTACGTATGGCTAAGTAGTGAATTCTATAGTAAAACACAGAAACACTTATCAGTTGCAAGCACCATCAAAACAATTAAAGGCAATCCGATTACATCTGAAAAACATTCCAGATACGAAACATCCAAAGTATTTTCCATCAAACTCCCTACAATATTATATAAAATTAATGACCCTTCAGACTGTCCTAACTTTATTATAATCTCTTCGGTGCGCAATCGCGCAACCAACCACATGATCCAAATTACGCGGGCGACGGAGAAAAATAGATCGACATTTTTCATCAGAAAACTTTGGTTAGCAACTTCTCGAGCCAGCCATGTCTTTATTAAGTCCGATAGAAGATATATTACACATCTAATACCTACGGGCCCCGATATACCTACCACCTACGAACCCTAAGGAAGTGCGATACCAGAATAATAGGCGTAGGTACCGCCTATAAAGATAACGTCGTCGTTCCGTTTCGGTTCCTTCGCTGACCGACGCAGCGTTGACATTATTCTTTACTTCCAAAGAAAGATAAAACGAAGAATATTTTGTGAGTAATCCCACAGGGCAGTATATTTTCCTTATTTCGAATATAATTTACGTCAACTCAATTCGACGGCATGCAAAAATATTGTAAAAAGAACCCTCCCTGAAACTTATACGAATTAATGTTGTGGGAATAAGTTAGAGAATAATTTTCTCAGAAATTATAGATTGCCGAAGGGCGCTTTATCAATGCCTGAGTAATATATCGCTTCTCGTCTTATATTTTCTAAAAGGAAAACAACTTCGTCATGAATTTAGGTTTGCGAGATTTTCCCTTTGGATATAAATAATTTATGATAAATGAGGGTACTTTTAGTAAAAACATTTATTTCGATACATAATTATAGAATCCTTAGAAAGGAAGTACCTAATTATATTTTTTTCTTGCTTTTACACAAATTAATTACTTACATTTACCTTATTATTACTACCATATTATTAATTTTACTATTGTCAAAATCACGTTAATTCACAAAGCTGTAAGTTTCTTTTGAGTAATATTCTTTTATCAAATTTAATCGCACTTATGCAAAACACAGAGCTGTCCGAATGCTACAGAAACATGACCACATATCATGCAGGCTCTTTATGGTTATTATCCTTGGATTCGTGACTTCAAAACACTCCCGACTCCCGCCCCGATAAACAAGTAACCCCCGTGCTCCACACTTTCCGGTCAGTTAAAATATTTGAAACAAATAGCCACTATAGCAGCTATTACGAAGATTACCGAACAAACAACTTAAAAAGAAATATTCTCAACATGAGAAAAACATGAACCCCACAATTTCCACAACAAACAGAATATGTCCAACACGCTTCACTTGTTCTCAGCAGTATTGTATTTTGTCGGCCATCATTTCGTTTTCGAGCATTTGTTTCCTTACGAAACGGCAGTTAGGAATATTTATTAGATGAACTTGTGGCGTGATGTCGCTTTTTAGCCAATTGTAGCCATTTTTGTATCTCTACCCAATGGGGTTAGATATATAGAAGGTAATAAAAGTTTCAATGGCAATTTCGATTCAGTTGTACAATCACTTCGCTATTTTTATATCTTGTTACCACTTGAAACGACTGTTCAAAAATTTATGTATAACGTGGTTTATCACTCACGTATTTTATTGGAACTAACTTCGGGAACACATTACTGGAATATGGGCTGTAGTTTCTCTATTTGAAATTTTAAATCGTTGTAGATTAGCATATTTAAATTGGAATATAACGTGTGTGTGGTTTTACGACTTTCATGAAGCCCATTATTATATAGTTAGCGTTTGTCATTTGATGTGTCGTGCCGGCAGGGTGGTGGTACTGGCTGTTATTTGTTTTGCTCAGATACTCTACTAGCTTTTGCCCGCGACTTCGTCCGCGTGGATTAATATGTAGTTAGTAGGATTTCCGGGATGAAAACTATTCTATGTCCTTTCTCGGGTCCCAGACTATATCTGTACCAAATTTCATTCAAATCGGTTCAGTGGTTTAGGCGTGAAGAAGAGACAGACAGACTGACAGACAGAGTTCCTTTCGCATTTATAATATTAGTACGGATGTCACATATTGTCTACTGCATAAAGAACGTTCAATTACAACCACAGCATTTTACAGAATGGTGTGGTACTTAAACACCAAAGCATTAAAACTGGTAAGTTTATGGCCAATGCAAAGTACGGTCAATATTTTAATCTCAAACATTAGACACGGAAGTACAGTCTGTAATTAATACTAAAACAAATACTGTTAAAAAAACTCAGCACACAAAGAGTAAAAATAAAGATTTTTATCAAAACACTTAAACGCAACGCCAATCATTATAATCCCGTATAATCCAATTAAATCTGTGAGAGCTGCCATCAAAAAGTCTTATTAAAGTTTTACAACCCATCTTATGACGGACAGGACTTATGCAAATGAGTGAAGGGTGTACGAACGGCTGTGTGTCCTGGATTAAAGGGGACGGCTCGAGTCGGTCTGTTTTTACAGCGCCACATGGTGTCGAGGGCTTTTAAACAAAACAAGCAAGCGAGGGGGCGTAGATAAGTAGCTAAACGGCCACATCTACATTTTTGGGTCTGTACCTCCCCGAACTCTTTACTAGCCTGCGGTCCCCGCACTTGCTCCTGGGATTAGCCAGAAAGCCTATTGATGAATCCAGGTGCGATTATGCGGTCGTCAATTTTAAAAGCGTTTGATAAATTATTCAATGTTTTGATGGGACTGTTATAAATCATTTATCAACATTATACACATTTTGATATTTGGCCACCTAAGCTTTCCACCATTCCAAAGGTTTCATGTAGCGCAAAAACCCGACCAAATACAAAATTAATCTACGAGATGTTTTCTAGATAACTCAGAGGACAGACTTCCGTTATAATATTAAATAGGAAGCAAAACCTTTATAAAAAACAGGCAATATATTTTCTCTCGTCCTTCGTATCTGACCCAGACGGTTATCTAAGTTCTCGCGGCGTCCGTTAAGATATTTTCCAGCGAATACCACGCCTTCGGTAAAAGTATATCGTTTCTAATCTTTCCTTGCTTTCACGGCTTTGTTTTAGAAAAACCTCCCTTGGGCACCGCGTCGCTCCCTCCACCGTCTCACTGGTTTCAGAGTACATTATCTATGTCAATACAGTAAAATGGGCGAGCCATTTTACGAAAACATTTTGCTATATCGCGTGTATCCTTAAAATAAGGAGCCGTGTGGGAACCATTACGTAGAGATTTCTGTCCCACAAACAGCCCATAATATGGGTATCGTTACGTAACCCACTCACAATGTATTTTTTCCGAAACACGATTTATCGGATATGGCACTAAGGCTTATTTTTCAGCAGAACAAAGGTGACATCCATGTTGGATGGGATTATCTATTGTGACGCATTAGTTTTGGGTCTGTATCAAAAGGTCGGAACGAAATACCTTGTTCTGTTTGTGTGACACAAATATAGCCGATTTGTTAAGCGGTTAGTGTTATAAATAGAGCCTGAAATCGTTTGGATTATTGCTGGTATTTCGAGGTAACCATAATATCTTGTTTTGTTGTAATAAATATAAATGGCTTGGATAGCGCCCCACTGCTTTTCCTTGAAGTCGTTTTGCATATGTATTTCTCTTTACTCCGGGCGTTGTGTAGCAACTGTTTGGCAATAACAGTACGTTTAATTCCCATCAAGCGAGTACACAAGACTTAATTCAAGTCCATTTCACTACTCGGCAATTCGAATAAAATTAGTGCAAACAATTTAGTCGGAGTCGTCATTGGGTACAGGCAAATGATTGTTTCGTCTAACACTGTTATTTCCGACTGAATACCAGCACAGACGGCTACTTACAGTTAGCGTAATCCGGTTTAATCCTGTACAAAGTAAGTGCTCCTAATACGGACACTATTTCACGTAGATAATTGCTTGGCGAACGAAGCGGGTCGCCAGATTAAGGCCGGGTGCGACAACACTGCGCGAACACTCCTTTTAATACGTGGATTTACTTTCATAATGTTATTTGTTCAGCGTTTTTTAATAATAATGTAGCATGAACTAAATGCGTTGGGTAAAAAACTTGAAGCCAAAAGGATTTTGGTGCGGCCACTGAGACAGCAGTTATAAACGTTATCATTGTTAAAAATACTAACTTAATTGTAATGTAAAGTTCATGAACCCTTTTCATTTAGTGGAGAGAGACAATAAAAATGAACTACATTACATATTAAATACATTGACTATTGAAAATACGGTTACCTACATGAAAATTTCCATTACCAAAACAAATTAAAAATACACTTCGAATAAATTAATAACCACGTATTTGAGCAAACAATAGCTCATAATGAAACCATCTAAATCGACTTTCAAACCACTTGCAACAGTTGGTGTAATAAAACTTTATCTCAATTTGAATTTAAAAAGAGGGTAACTTCAATAGTCATGCAAAACAGGACCGAGTAATCCCTTCAATTAATTCGTAGTTGAATAAAAAATCAATATGCAATATTTAGGGCAACACTATTCATACAAGTTTAAAATTCGAATTAAGTTTTCACTCGCTCCTTCCAATTCGTACCGTTTGATTACTGTTTTGATTACAAGGGGCGTCCATTCGGCCCTCGAGGGGCCACCCGGTCAGCTGATCGATAACCATCGCCCAAGGGTTCCTTTCCACAGTTTTTTGTGTATTTATGATCAAAGCTGATTTAAGTGATATGAAAATTTATTGTGTTCTTGCTTACTCCCATCTTTATTTGAAGATATTCCGGTCTCGTTTGGGTCCGTTTTAGTTATGTATTTTTTGTATAGGTACTTCTAAGTATTTATGTAATGACGAGGGTTTTAGGCTACATGACATGGTTATGGCTAGGGGAGTTCGGGTGTTTGACCGCTTGACAACCCTACTTCAAATTTAGGTAGATATTTTTTGAGTATGTTTATCATTTAGGGTTTAATACAAAGCCACAGATGATACTACAGTTATACGAAGTATTAAGTAGTTTATAATATTAAATTGCCTTAAGGGCTCAAGTAGCACAGAGCTGGAGGACTGAGAAGGGAAGACAAGGTCGCGGCAGGACTCGAAGGAGATAGCGAGACGAACTGGATGGATTTATGCCCCATTGGACTGAACAAGCGAACGATGGAAGAACTGGAGGGCCCTTGCCCAAAAGAGGAACAGAAACGGCTTTAAAAAAAGAATTAAAACTATAAGGGGCTTTTTTTTTTGGTGAGTGGGAAATCATCCAATGACTGCTCCCGTCCTGGGTGCGGCGGGAGGGCGTGTCAGACTCTTACTGACTAAAACCCACTCATGTTCCTTCGATTGCCCTTTATGTTCCAGGGTCACGGTAACTGTTATAAACATAACATTCCGCAACCCCGGCAGGCGTTGGCCCTATTGGGCCCCTTCCTGTGCTGACTCCTTCTCTTTGAGGCGCGCGTGGAACAAAACGCGCCGTCTACGCGGTCCTGGTCCTAGCCGGGCGGCTAGCTACCCATCGCTCGCCATCCGCAGAACCGCGCCTACGGTGGCCGGTAGTCGTCTTGCGACTCTCGACGTCTTCGCCAGGGTCTTTGTCCGGGGCGAGAGGCTCGTCGTTGCCTCTCGCGCGCCGCCGCTTCCTTCACTAGCATAACTGCTTCGCAGAAGGAGGCGACGGCATCCCATTCCGTCTCGCCCCGCAGCATGGCCTGAACCAGCGCTGGGCGCGAGAGGTCACCGCCGCCGATCGCCTCTACGAGGACACGTCTATAGTCCGCCCATGCGCGGCACACCTCCACCGTGTGCTCGACCGTGTCCTCCAGGCAACTATAAGGGGCTTACTTCTTAAAATTACAGTCAAGAAAAACATAATTCGACTCGCTATATACGCTTGATAACATGACCCAAAGAGGCCAGGCTAACCATAAAATGTAATTCAATATTTTAATGCTGGCGACTTCATTATCTTTTTTTTAAGTCTTCCATTATTCATAACGAGCTACATTTACCTAAATAATAATAAGTGTTTTAAAAAAATGTTTTGTATTTTTTTTAATCGCCGTTTTTGAACATTCTGGTCTTTACGACCAGCCAGTCCTTTAATTACTCGGTAAACAGCGGGGTTACTTTTATTTTTCGAAAATGGCCGCCTAGTGTACAGTCAGCTACAAAAGATTAACACCGTTACGTTTTTATTATCAAATAGACACAAAGTATAACGATGCGTTGCTTTTCGTCCTTTCTAGTAATAACAAAGAAATTATTTTTAATTATGCTTTTACACCATATCCAATGCGTATTTTCTGTAATAAATACTTGTTAATAAAAAATCTGAAGTAATGAGTGCCTTTTATTGCTGACCGTACCTACAACGGTGTTTTAAAATGAAACTGTTGTTTTAAAAGCTCGTATAAAGTTGATTTCGCGCTATCTGTGGACATAATGGAAGAGTTTTAATGAGCAGTTGGGTATAATAGGGTTTTCTATACGACACATATGCATTAAAACCAACACACATAGTTATTACGGTATGAAGTAAATAAGTAAAGCCTAATGAAATATCGTAACAACGTAACGTGTATTGCTTTTTTATGTTTCTAGTTCATCAGCTTGTGCCCGTGTTTTCGTCTACTAGAAAGTCAAACTTAAATTCGTTTAAGCTGATTTTAGTTTCAATCAAACTCAAGTTCTCATTCAGAAAAGCCACGATCATTGACCACTTAGCTCAAAGCGAGTTGGCACAAGTCCTTGTTGTCTCATGATGTTATTTTTCACAGATATCAGTAATGTACAAGATATAAACTTTGAAAGATTATAGGAATTAAATAAGTCACATTGGTACTTGCACAACCTCACATTTTCAATAACAAAGGCAGAGGCAATAAGACTTATTTTTTTGAGGATGTTTAATCATCAAATTATTAACATTAAACATTTTTTTTTATTTGATGGGCCTGTTAGTGTAGTGGTTAGTAGCTCTGACTGCTAGACCGGAGGTCGTGGGTTCGATTCCCACCCAGAACAAACTTTGTGTGATGATGAGCATGATTGTTTGATCTGTGTCTGGGTGAAATTTATCTATAATATGTATGTACTAGCAGCCCGTGCCCACTTCGTTGGGCGCAAAACATTTTAACTTAAAACTCGAAAACATGCGCTTCCCCAGACATAAGACTGAGCTAGATCGATTTCTCGTCCCCGAAAACCACCACATATCAAATTTCAGCGAAATCGTTAGGGCCGTTTTCGAGATCACATGCTTTTTCAAGCAATCAGCGCCATCTGCTGGGTTGATTTGTGAATCTAAACCATTCCCAGATCCCCTTGTACACACACAAAATTTTCATCAAAATCGGTCCAGTCGTTTAGGAGGAGTTCAATGACATACACATTCACAGAAGAATTATATATATAAAGATTTATAAAATTATATAAGAATGTATATCAGTTGTCTGGTTACCATAACACAAGCTCTGAACAGAGCTTAACTTGGGATCAGACGACCGTGTGTGAGTTGTCCAAAAAAAAAATTACTTCTCCCGCCCTAGGTGCGGCGGGGGGGGGGGGGGAGTGTTAGACTTTTACTGACTAAAACCTACCTTTATTCCTTCGGTTGCCCTTTATTTTTTGCGGCGCAGTAATTTTTAGAACCATTCCGCAACCCTAACAGGTATTGGCCTAACAGGGCCCCGTCACGTGCTGACAGCTGTTTGAGGCTCGCGATTCATAATCTTTACAAATATTATAAAGCTGAAGAGTTCATTTGTTCTGTTCTGTTAATAATATTTAAAGGTCACTCTTAACTCAATCAGATTGTCCCTAATCTTTATTGAGTTGACTTTTTACTCGTATTTTTTATCTATGTAAGTAGTAATTTATCACAGAAAGGTCCTACGTACATTATAAGCAAGTCAAAGGAAATATTGAAGGAGAGCGTAGGTGGTAAGAACTATGATTAATATGTTCCTTTTTGAAAACTAAAATAATACTGAGAAGGGATGTAAACTCGTAGGCGTACGTTTTAGGTGAAGGTACCCATAGGTAATGATTACTTTTTCTAAAATGTCGAATCAGCTTTATGAAGTCACAATAGCTGATTGAATACGTACTATATTTTACTATATATACTATATTAATCCTTAATTGTTCCTTACTAATATTATAAATGCGAAAGTAACTCTGTCTGTCTGTCTTTCTGTCTGTCTGTCTGTCTGTCTGTCTCTTCTTCACGACTAAACCACTGAACCGATTTAAATGAAATTTGGTACAGATATAGTCTGGGACCCGAGAAAGGACATAGGATAGTTTATATCCCGGAAATCCCCCGGAAACGGGAACTATTATTCCACGCGGACGAAGTCGCGGACAAAAGCTAGTACTATATAGACGTCCGTCTGTCAGTCCGTATGTCTGTCTGTCTCTTCTTCACGCCTAAACTACTAAACAGATTTGAATGAAATTTGGTACAGATATAGACTGTGACTTGAGAAAGGACATAGGATAGTTTTCATCCCGGAATTCCCCCGGGAACGGGAACTGTTAATCCTCGTGGACAAAGTCGTGGGCAAAAGCTAGTATTTCATATTTAAGGCCTTAGCATTAGTCGCTTTAACGCTACGGTATGGCGAAGTCTTGACGGCACTGAAATATGTTTGAAACGTAATTCATGCTAGTTGTTGGTCACACAATTTTGTAACAATACACTATATATTTTCAGAGATTTCTTTAATCACAAACCGTAAACTTTCAATATCCGTACTTCCGTACTAATATTATAAATGCTAAAGTAACTCTGTCTGTCTGTCTCTTCTTCACGCCTAAACTGCTGAACCGGATTTGAATGAAATTTGGTACAGATATAATCTGGAACCCGAGAAAGGACATAGGATAGTTTTCATCTCGGAAATCCTCCGGGAACGGGAACTAATATTCTCACTTTTCGGGTAAAAGCTAGTAATAAATAAAATCTAAAAAGAGAACTAACCAAACAAATTGGATAGTCTTATCATTCATCTCAACCGATGCTAAAATATGTTCAACATTCAGAAGAACGCTCGCTCGTTCAACTTATAATGAAAACGTTGAATAAAAATCGTTTCATGGAAACCATTTAATCTATTGTGTAGCAATTGCTTGCAGTTATACCTGGAACTACGGCTACTGTCGGAAATAATCGTATAAGTGAATACACACACTGAAACGTAATCTCCTTTGGTTATATCGATTTACGTACGTACTATGGAAATCAGTTTGTAAGCGGGAATGGTTATTAAAATTTTCCATTTGATATATTTTTTTTCGGGCAAGTACCAATGTGACTTTTTCAATTCATATGTACTTTCTAAAGTTTATCTTAGACATCACAGACATCGGTGAAGGAAAACATCGTGAGGAAACCTGGATTTGTAGTTAATATAAGTCCGAAATCGCCAACCCGCCTTGAGCAAGCGTGGTGATCAATGCTCGTGCCTTCTCTGTATGAGAAGAGGCCTTTGCCCAGCAGCGGGACAGTTATAGGCTGGTATTATTATTATTATATTTTTTTTATCTTGGGATACACACGGCCTGATCCTGAACTAGGCAGAGCTTGTACTATGGTAAGTAGACGTTTATATCATACTTTACTAGCTGTCCCCCGCGGTTTTACCCGCGTTATATCAGATTTTTGGTTACTAAAAAAAGAAGATTAACAGTATTCTATGTCCGTCCCCTGGTCCTGAGCTACCTTCCCACCAATTTTCAGCCAAATCGATTCTGAGGTCCTTGAGTTATAAAATGTGTAACTATCACGACTTTCTTTTATAGATAAAAAAACACTAGTGACCCGCCCCAGCTTCACACGGTTGTCACAAATCTTTGAAAATCTCGTATTTTCTCTATTATAATATGCGCGTATTGTACAAATAAATTTTCCTCTTGAAACACTTTATCTACTAAAAAACTGCATCCAAATCCATTGAGTAGTCTTAAAGATCTAAGCACACATACGGACAGTTAGACAGCGGTAAGCGGTTTTGTTTTGTACTATGAAGTGTGATACATTTTATGAACAAATTATATTCCGACACTGACCAAACAATCATGCTTTTCCAAAAATATTAGTCCCACGTGTGAATAAAACCCACGACGACGCTTGAACGCTTGGTCGACGAATCAAACCTACGTTGCTATCAGATACGTCTGCCCACTACCTTGGTTCTCTACTTTATTTCTATTCGAACATTCTAGAACAAAACAGTTAACACAAGCACTAATGTTAACATAGTAGCCACTGAATTCCGTCAATGCCTAAATTGGCCGATTAGATTCCGTTTGTGACATTACCGAAATCTGATCTGAATGTTTGCTATTGACCTAGTAACTGACTCCCAGATCTATGTCTTGCTACCTGACACCAAATTTAGTTATGTTCACTAATAATTCAATTCTTGGAGGTGAAGGTATTCGGGGTATGTAGAGTGCAGATGCAGCTCTAGAAATGTAATTTTGTATTAAGGACGAGTACGCTTATATATTCTGTGGGTTGACGTTTATGGAGTACTAAGTTATGTTTTCGATTAAAATCTTTTACTAGATTTTTGAAATTTGTGATTGTGCTGTGTAATAGTGTACGTACTAGCTGACTCGTCCATTCGTTGCAGTGGTTGTTATCGAAATAAAATATAATTTGTTTGTAGCCTACCATTCAAGTTGGATCACACTGCACACGGTGTACTTTGATCAAAATTTGTTTTGGTAGGTAGTTCAGAAGTCCATCGCGGACAAACTACGTGACGCGTAATTTATATATATGTAAAGATATGGTGGCCATTTCTATCTGTCACAAGGTTGCACTTTATGACCTGTATCATGATAGCCCAATAGTTTATGTGACCGGCTCTTAACTTAATTATCAGGTTATAATGCACGCAGTCGAACAGAGGGACGTCCCGGTTAAAATTTTCAATTTTCTTTGTACTCTCCAAGATTATTTTTGACACATACGACAATAATGGGCAGGTATGTTTTGATTTTTATTTTATATCTAATCTAGTCACTATTCAAACGACGGTAAACTATATTAACATTCTAATTATGTGGTACAGAACACATTCTTGGTTAAAGTTTTATTACAAAGTTCTTTCCTTTGCGGAAATCGCACATGAATAAGACTTATAAGTGCTTAAAGTCTAGACATTGGATGTGTTGCGGTGGGGGTGACAACCACAATTGGCGAGCATTAACCATTTCTTTTTATATTTCGCTACTGTTCGCTCTGTTGACAGAATTGAATGCATTAACAAGTTCTTCTTCAAGTTATTTGTCGCAAGAAAATTATATAAATCACAAAATGGGGATGATTTAAAATCCAAGATGACGATTATGAAAATTTTGAAATAAGCGCCACGGGGATCGTTTTCATGGTTTCCAGAAAACCATAAAACAGTCCCCGTGACGCATATTTCAAAGTTTCTCACTTACTCATAAGCAAAACACGATATACTGAAAACGACTTGATAGATAAAACTAAGAGGCAAGTACTTTATAGATAGAAGTGACTCCTAATCGGTCGTCTTTTGTAACAGGTTCATGCAAACAAAACAAGTCTTAGAGGACGTTTAACATCCAAAACTAGCCACCCACATTGAAGTGCTAAGTCATTTATATTTATTATGAAGAGTAGATTGCTCACAGTGCAATCAAAGCTTCTAGATGGTCATAGAAATTGAATTAGTTCTAGATCGATCTCCAAGCATTGCTGCTCCGTAGTAAATTAACATTATTGCATCACGACTATCCGAAACACTTCCGAACTCCCATTAGCGAAGCCTATAAGTCGCCAATATGTCGCGAACATTCTATTCTAGCTCTCCATCACTAAAGTAGCGACTGGTGAACAACTTTAACATGGATATCTGGCATCGCGTACATTGACCTGCTTAGCTGACATCCGATGTCCACTATCTAGGACGTAATAAAGACATTGATGGGTGGACATGGTAAGACACTTGTGTCGTATTATGTTCGAAAATCATTGTCTTTGCTTCTTGCTTTCCTGGTACCCTTGGCTTTTTGCCAAATGCTGCGTTTTGACTAATCTAAGATGTGATGACCTTTTTTCGTTGAGAACATGGTGTTAATATCCGTTACGACCTTTGTGTGAGTCTTTCCATACTAATATTATAAATGGGAAAGTGTGTCTGTCTGTCTGTATGTTTGTCTTTCTTTCACGGCAAAACGGAGCGACGAATTGACGTGATTTTTTAAGTGGAGATAGTTGAAGGGATGGAGAGTAACATAGGCTACTTTTTGTCTCTTTCTAACGCGAGCGAAGCCGCGGGCAAAAGCTAGTTATCTATTAATTTTAGTAAATGCTTAAAGTGAAGATTAAAAGCTTACTCTGAAAATACGTCTTATTTAATTTAGGTATTGAAGATAATGGTGCCGATTCTCTTATACACAAACTAACGTGAATTTAAATTAACTGCATCTTTCTCTTTCCATTACATTAAGAAAAGGACAGAAAATATAATATTAGTTAAGTCCGGTCAAATTTGAGACACTGCATAGATAATTTATGCGCGATTTAAAAACATGGCGTCTAAATATACGTCAATTTCCTTTAGGGGCTGTCTAATTTGACAGGATTAAACTAAAATGTATCTTCTGTCCTTTTCTTTAAGAAATGGGAAGAGAAAGATGCATTTAATTTAAATTTAGGTAAGTTTATAAACAAGAGAATCAGCACCAATATCGAGATCTGAAGGAACTTGTTTATATAAAGTAATTCAGACGTGCACGCGCCAATCTCACCATCTACTCGTAATACCGATTTTTATGAAAATAAATTCATATTGAAGAGAAAGAAGCTTATTCTCTTTAGTGCCGTTCAAGAAATTGATGGCTATATATCGGCCGACCGCCACGGTCAAGTAAACGGCGTTCTTATGTAGCTACATATAGATAACTGTAAGGCTAGGTTATGAGTTTCTTTCGAGAGCGAAAAATTTCGTCTATTTTATTCCAGGCCGAGGAGCATTGTCGTTTAGCCCTCAGCTTACAAAACCGCTTACCTCAGGCATTTTCCCTTCATAATGCACCTGTTTAGATATATTTGCAAAAAGTCTTATCTTGTAATCTTTCGGTATAATAAAATCTTTTGTTGCCAGCATTCAAATATAAACTGGAGTACTAGTAGGACGTGCAAACGTAAAGTAAAATGAAATACGGTAGAAATATATTTTCTGTGTAGTTACTTTGTGAGGGAAATATTATCTTGGTGCCAAATTACTTGGTGATTAAATTAACGGAGGGTCATCAAAATCTTAATGGGCTAGTTTGTTCTGTTAATAATGTGCGGCATATTGGAGGTTTTTATGGCGCTGTAACTTTTTTGTAATTTGAAAGCTGTAATGGGTACGTTTAATGTGAGCCTTTAAAAAAAGGAAAATTCTCAGTTTTCACGGAGGTTTTTATTTACTGAGGCTCAGAAAACTTATTTTACCTATAGAGTTTGAGTAGAGAGAGATTCTTATCTGCTATAATTCTATATACCTATGTAAAATGGTAAATGGACTGACTGATGACATACTGATATCAACGCACAGCCCAAACCGCTGTTCCTAAAGACATAGACTTTGAGTATACAGGGTTATTGGTAAAACACCGACATCCTCTCAGGACTATGTTACTAACATCATAATCAACAACTTTTGTTCTGCGACATTTTAAAAATTATCATATTTTAGTTCATTACATTTTCATACAAAATTAAAAATATTTAAATTGAACACTCTAAATGTGACGACGTCTGCGTAGCAAACGAGGACAGTGCGCGGCAAGCGTAGGTATGTTGTTACGGCACAATACAGAGTTGAAATGTGTTAGATAGGACAACGAAATCTTGAAGATTTGTTTTTGGTAAATGTATAACATTTTGTAAAAAACCATAGAACAAAAGTTGTTGTTTATGATGATAGTAACATAGTCCTGAGAGGGGTTCCCTATCCATTTGCATAAAATTTTAAGACCTAATATAACTTCGCATAATGTTGTTTGGCATAATTATATTTTCGCATAACATAATTACGCATAACTGCTCATGCATAACTTTTTTAAGCATAATGTCTCTAACCATAATAATGATTAGGCATAATATTCTAAAGCATAAACTTATTAAGCATAAAGTTCTAAAGCATAACTTTTTTAAGCATAAAGTTCTAAAGCATAACATTTGTAAACATAATGTCCTAAAGCATAAAATTTAAAGCATAAATTTCGCATAAAAATATTAAAACATAATATTTTTATAGGTATAACAATGGAAAATTTATTAACACCTAGAATATTTAGACACTATACCCGCATGCAAGCAAGCATGCAGTATGCAGCATGCAAGCAAGCATGCAGTATGCAGCATGCAAGCAAGCATGCAGCATGCAAGCAAGCATGCAGCATGCAAGCAAGCATGCAGCATGCAAGCAAGCATGCAGCATGCAAGCAAGCATGCAGCATGCAAGCAAGCATGCAGCATGCAGGCAAGCATGCAGCATGCAAGCAAACATGCAGCATGCAAGCAAGTATGCAGCATTCAAGCAAGCATGCAACATGCAGCAGGCAGGGTTTCTGTGACGGCTCCGGCGCTGCGGGCCTCCGGCGGCTCCACGCGTGCTAATCGTCGCAGACGGCTTTCGCTCACCACCGCAGCTTCGGCTTGTTGGCCGGCTTCGCCGGCCAGCCTCAGCCGCGGCGGCTCGCTCCCAGCCGCCTGCTCCTCAGCCCGCGGGCCGCCTCGCCCCTACGCGCCTACGCGATTTTAAATAACACTCTAGGGGTAGGGCAAACAAGACTACGTGGAGTCGGTTTTGCAGCAATTCGGTTCTGTCACTAATTTTTGTTGCACAGCATATTAACTTTTTAACCAACAATTTATTTGATTGTTACAGAAACTACAGCAAATTGGTTTGCTTTACATAATGTCATGTATATTTATATAATTATATATCATTTGCATGAAAATTGTTTTTGTTATTTATATTAATTGTATGCCTAAACATTATTATGCTAATAGTCATTAGGCCTACTAACGTTATGCTAAATAGTCTTTAGGCCTACTAACGTTATGCTAATAGTCATTAGGCCTACTAAAGTTATGCGAATCAAATTTATGCCAAAACAAATTAGTCTTTAACATGATTATGCCAACATAAAATGTATGCCTAAAAAAAATATGCCGAAGTATTATTATGCCAAAACAAATTGTGCCAAAATCGTTATGCCGAAGTATATTAGGACAAAGAATATTATGCGAAAAGAAGGGATCCCCCTGAGAGGATGTCGGTGTTTTACCAATAACCCTGTATATTCTTTGTGAAGAGTACAATAGGAAACGGAAGTATCGCTATCCACGCAGTTGAAACCGGGTGTTCATTCATAATTTTTACTGAGTAGTTAATGGTACTTAGTTGCTTATTAAAACCGATTTAATTTCAAGGTAGAAAGAATTATTTAAAAAAATATAGATTTTTATGTTGCAGCTTCATGTTGCCAAGTGGACGAGGCTGGATGTATAATGGCATATTCATGACGATTGCAATAATTGGTGATTTGTATTCATACACGGATGAATGGTGTGACCATTGCTCGAGGGATTAAGGCAGGTTACGATACGGTGTTGCTAGCTGCTTAAATATTTGAAATGTGCAGTTTTATGTAGAGCTGTTTCTACAAGTTTTTGTTATAACTGTAGACTGTTTGTTGGTTACTAGTAGAGGGTTTAATTGTTCAAAATAAACCTTTTTTTTATTCCGTTATTTATTTAGGAATTTGTAACGAATCTGGATTCATAATACTGATTATAGTTAACGAGACATTCGTTTTAAATGTTTTTTGATTCAAACCGGTTTTTGATTCAAAGTAGTAATGCAATGGTCATTGCATTGGCCTATTGAGTTGGTTTAAAGTAATTAATTATCTGTGACTCCATTTACGCAGATAGGTACTGTAGCATAGCAATAAAAGAGAATACTACTTGTACATGTACAAAGCAAGACGCTTTGCTTAATAGCATTTTTTAAAAGATGCGATACGCTTCGTCATTTCCGAGTAGTATTGTCTACTATTTGTATGCTGTAGCATCTATCTGCAATACAAAAACTACAGAATGAATATATATGTAGTTTTCACCACTATACAGCGTGTCATGTGAGGACGTGTATAACAAATGCATATTAAAAAAAAAACATATAGTTACAGTTTTAACTAGCAATGCGTCCCATACACACAGGTATGGGACGTATAGCTAGTTAAAACATAATAATTATCATACCTGGAAACAGTCGACACGAAATTATATATAAAATACCTATTTCATTGTACATATCAGATTTCACAGCAATAAAATTTTGTATACCTACCTATTCTGAGGCGTGATACATTTTTCGTACGCATTATATCCAT
The DNA here is from genome assembly GCA_033675125.1 of Athetis lepigone. Taxonomy (NCBI): domain Eukaryota; kingdom Metazoa; phylum Arthropoda; class Insecta; order Lepidoptera; family Noctuidae; genus Athetis; species Athetis lepigone. Next base: position 9,716,845 of record CM066225.1, on the reverse strand, counting down.
AACATAAAGCCATTTTGGCTATAATCACATATCTGTATGCAAATCTCAATGGACATGAAACCATTTCGCGTGTTTTAATTGCGTAACGGATGGTCCTCCGCACTCATAACCGGGGGAAAATTATATCTTTATTAATAACTGGCCCCGTTTTCCTACGCCGGTAATTTTTATTAGAGATCGTTCGCTTTTTTGTATCTGTTGGTTTTTTTAGTGTGTGGCAACCCTATTGAGCTAGATATAAATGTTTATTAATTAATTAAAGTGTTTACGTATTTGTTAATATTGGTTGTTTATTATGTTGAGTGTTAATGTTCTTTATATAACTGACTTTTAAAATGAGGAGTTTTTATCTTGGTGTGTATATTTTTAAGTACATTTTTTTTATATTCTCTTCGATTATGAATCGATTTGGTTTATTTTATTTTTAAGATTAGGTCTCTAAAGTTGATAAATATTGTAGATCTGGTCGAAGATAATGATGTAGAGCAAAAGCCGCTAATTTCCAAAACTTAAGTTTAAAAAGTGGTTTGTTTGTTGTAATTAATGTCTGTATGGAACAGAATATTCCGTAAATGATATCCAATGAAAACATTCGAACCGCTCATTAAAATACCATAACCAAATGAAAGTTTGCGTCGTTCAAACCACAAATAATATTATATGTAGTAACAATAAACTATATAATTATTTTAAACGGTTGAATTTCAAATTAATATCAGTACCTACACCAATTCTTTTGAAGCCATGTTAAACGGAAACCACAAAATTGCATACCTAGTAAATTTTATTAAATATCAATTTTATTCATCATCATCATTTCCCTAGCTCTTTTAAATATGTCGTCTTCCATCCTAATCGAATTTAGCTGCTTACTGGTGTTTTACATAAAGCGACTGCCTTTCAGACCTCTTTAACCCAGTAACTGGGCGACACTATATCCCTTGGTTAGACTGGTCCGATTTCCTGGTTTCTGACTACCCGTAACGACTATCAAAGTTCTACGATTAACAACCGGGACAAACGGCTTTACTTGCTTGCCAAGGCACGGGATGCTAATCACTAGCTGAACAAAATACCAAAGACATAATATGAGTAAAAATGTGTTTAGTTATTCTGTCTAATTTTTGAGACTCATCTTCAGAACACTCTATCAAATACCTCGCAGAACTAAATTACTGATATTACATACAAAAAAATGTTTTATAACTTTTTATTAGTAAAAAAAATACTACCATAAATGTTCTACATTAAGTCAATATAGATAGATTACCCAAACGAAATTCTATATTCAAAAACGGCACTCTAACGCACACATACATTACACGTCAAAGTAGGATGACATGATAATTGAAGTAGTGCGAATGAACGCGATCATCAGTATCAGTATCATGTTTGCCAATTGGCAAACATGATACTGATGATTTTAATGTGGCACTTTTGTGTGTTTAAATTGTGTGTGATGTTAATATGATGATTTTAATGTGCCACTTTTTGACTGCTTATAACCAATTTACACTTTTTTACTTATAATATCATATCATTAAGTTATATGAACATTAATGTCGTTATTAATAGTCTCAATAACATAGCCCTGTAAAGTTTCCACTTTTCCAGTGTTTTTCAAATTACCCAGTATAACTAGATCAATCAAAAAGATCTGCAGCAAAAGGGAGCGTCTGAAACCGTTTACTCCGAACTCAATCCTTTCGCTACCTAATCTATATCCTTTGAAACATTCGAAACAAATCTTTGACGTCCAACTTATTGGTTCTAGTAAGAAGTAAGCATTCGCGTTTCTTATAAAAGACATTTTCAAAAGAGGTACTATGGACTCAATTCAATTTTCTCGATCGACAGAGCACTACTACGAGGTGACATTCGAAGTACAAAGATCGCATTCTTTGGAGCGTAAAGAGGAGTTTACACGGGTCGATTTTCACCGTGTGGCTAGTCGCTTCAGAAATTGCACTTGCGACTAGCCATTAAGACGGTCGATTTTTGCCGCAAGGTAAAAATCGTGCGGCTTTAGTCACCCGTGTAAACCCCACGTAACATATAAATGCTCTACCTGACCACGACATTGGCTCGGAAGCTTTAACGATTTTTCCTATGAAATCTCTTCATATTTCCTAGATTTCTGGGAAAGTGTTCATTGAATGGAATTTGCTTCGTTAAAGGTGGGTGCTTTTATTTAACTAAGTACTAATTGCTAGGAGAAATACTTTGGTATATTAATACTTCAGGGATGTTCCGGAGCTCCGTAACCGTAATTGAAAATCACGGATATCCGAAACAAAAAAAATATCCGTAACCGAATCCGACAAAACATAATTACGAAAATATTGTTCTTATAGACTGTCCATACGCGTAATACATTAATAATTAATTCATTACCTAAATTTTAAGCATAAAGTAATAATAATACTTTACAAATAGTGTCCGTAACCGAAACTATCTGAGACTTACAGATAATCCGAAATAATTACTTATCCGTAATCGTATCCAACGTTACGTTAAGTTTACGGTCTTTCTTTATCCGAATCCAGATCCAAAATTTCATATTCGTAACATCCTTGACACTTATAAATATTTGCGGAATTTTGATACAAACTCGTTTCCACCTTTAAGGCTGAACTTCCAAAAAAATATTTAGTAGTTTAATTTGTCATTACTATTACCACCAATAAGCAGTTTTTTTTTATATACTTAAACAGTGGTCATTATACAAAACCTTTTGTATGCGAGCACGATTCACACTTGGCTGATTTTCTGATAACCGGTATTAACTGCGCACGACACAAACACACACAACGCAAATTTAGGTAAACATTAGCAAAAATAATAAGAACAAAATCCCTTTTAAATTCCCGCAAGGCTACAACAAAAAGTAACATTAACAGACCTTTAGGTACGCAATCTAGAAGTTTTTCTTTAAGCGTACGATTTGTGGTTTTTTGCCGTTTAATACAATTACACTCATGATCAAGGCAAAACTTTTTGCCGAACCCTTGCGCGGTCAAAAATACTTGTTCAATTGATTTTGTGCGTAAAAACGTTATTATGGGAGCACCATTCAGAATTAAATTGGATTACAAGTTTTTTTATTGTTACGAGTTTATTTGGAATCTGCGGGTATTGGTTTTGTCTTTTTTGTTACTTTTTTACGGTTTGATTGAGGCACTTTGGTCGAGATTAATAAACGTTGGTTAACTAATGCTTCGGTTTTGTTAAGCAACTTACTCTTCTTACTAATCACCGTCGTATCACTGACAAACTATGATGGCGAGAAAGGGACAGTGAATAGCTAAACCAAAGTTCGTGTTTAGTAACCCTTATTTAGCACGGCCTTGACCTTCGTGATAAAAGTAATTTAAAAAACATGCTCAAAGCAATCGAGAAAGTATGGTGATCAATGCTCGTGCAATAGCAAAAGTATTGTTTTTTTGTGTGTGAAAAGGCCTTTGCCCTGCAGTGGGATTATTGCTCTTAAAGAGAATACGTACGTATTTATAAAAAAACTTAATTACGTTGTACTAACTAACCATCTAGTATGCACCTCGGAAAAGTCTGGCCGTTTTCCTTTGATATTTGATATTTAAGAGTAGACAGACAGACCAAGGGAAAGGCTAGCCAGGCAATCGAAATATACCACAAAACATCAAACTATTTTTGATTACCTTTCAGTAGCGATGAAAAATACGAATGTAAGTCGATAATAATAGTGGTTGAGGTCGAAATAAAATATGGCATATCTTCCAAGTTATTTCGAACTGCATACAACTGCTTTAATTAAAATCAGTTAAGAAGTCAAACAACGTGACGAGTAATTTATATTTATTTATATGAGAAATGCGAAAGTAATAGTGAGTTTGTTTGTTTTTACATGTAAATCACTGAACCGAATTCGATGAAATTTGGTTCATAGTAAGCTTTTACCCCCAAGCTTCAGGCAAACAGTCTCGTGCAAAATCTAGTTAGATTTTAATCCCAGTAACAATAAAAATGCAAAGCTGAATTTACTGCATAAGTCCTACAAAAAAAACAATTTAATCCGACCAGCGTACTCAACGAAAGCGCAACTATCATTGTAAAAAGAGCCATTTTTATTTAAAATCTCGTTTTTAGCCTCTATTGACTCAAGGACAGAGTAAGCGTTCAAAGAATAAAGTAATATATAGGCCACTTCGCAAACCGGCTCAGTTCGAATAAATCTACTGAAACTGAAATACTTGGATATCATTCTTTTTACCCGACTGCCGAAAGAAGGGTTATGTTTTTTGAGCGTATGGTATAAAAATAAATATCCCTGGACAACTCACACACGGTCACCTGATCCCAAACTAAGCAGAGCTTGTACTATGGTAACCAGACAACTGATATACAAACTTATATAATTAATAAATACAAACATATTATAGATAAATTACAACCAGACACAGAACAAACAATCATGCTCATCACACAAAGTTTGTTCTGGGTGGGAATCGAACCCACGGCCTCCGTCTTAGCAGTTAGGGTCACTAACCACTAGACCAACAGGCCCTTAAAAATATGTATGTAGGTCTCATTATATAGTTTAAACTGTTTAACGGATTTCAACATATGAGGTGTCATTGAACTCGTCTCAGTTGTGGGAGTGACATAGAATATATAAATTTGCAAAAAAAGAGAAATCCTAAAACTCCACTTCAATTTCGGAAATTGGTGCCAATTAATTGAAACAGAAACGAAGCTACCAAAATTGCAATTTCGAAATTGCATTTGAGTTTTCTGGTTATTTCATTATTTTTAACTGTCTATTTTACCATTAGTAATAAAAAAAATGAAAAGCTTATTTCTACCCTTTTTCGTTTTGAGGTGGTTTGGGTCTACCTCCTAGCGGTCCACCTCGGGCAACGGCACCACTTGTGGTGACGGCTGAACGACCCAGCCAGCGGTGGTAGGTCTCACAAGAGTCCGCCTGGTAGCTACCACCTTCCCACCGGAGTCAGGTGTCAAGCAGCTTGCTGTGTTTCATCTGTGCGCGGGAACACCAGAGCCTTTGGGGGGATGAATGGCTGTTAGTTGTGTTGCATATAGCCGTTCTTGTAGATCCTTGAGCGACGCCGGACCGAGTAGCTCACGCTGGAGGGTAGCGGGATCCGTGGCACGGTCTTGCCGGTGACCGACCGCAGGTAGTTGGGGGCCCAAGTAGCGCGCTAGCCACGTGCCAAAGGCTGCCCCGCCACCTCGCGAAAAATCCCGGAATAGCTCCACCGTGCCAGCTGGCGACTGGATGGGAGGACCCGGTGGCTATTTCGGGGGGGCTCGGGCGTCCCCGCAGTCTCCAAGTGAGCTCCTCACTGTTTGGTGTCACTCGTGCAATCTACTTGGCGAAAGCAGCGCCTCGACATCCAAACGTCCCCCAACCCGCACTACTCAACAAAATGAATAAAAAAAAGAAGAACACGGTCAAACACCGGCGGCACTTCCTCCCGCTGAAAGTGCACCTATCCAATATACGAGGGTTGCACTCAAATCTCGACGCAGTCCACCACCACCTCGAGACTGAAAAGCCGCACCTGTTCTTCTTAACGGAGACGCAAATTAAAACCCCAGCGGACGTGGCGTACCTCAACTACCCAGGCTACTCACTAGAACATAAGTTCAAAGAGAAAGCTGGGGTCTGTGTGTACGTCCGCGACGACATCTGCTGTAAGCGTCTTCGCTGTTTTGAGACTTCCGGGTTTTCTACTCTGTGGGCCATCGTAGACACAGGATCCCAGAAGATCCTATATGCATGTGTTTACCGATCGCACGTCGGAGACCAGGAGACAACCAGGCTTTTTGACCATCTTACTGAGACTGCAGATAATGCCCAACAACGGTACCCTGCTGCGGAACTAGTATTTCTCGGGGACTTTAACGCCCACCACAAGGAGTGGCTGCCCCCGTTCGAGAAAACCTGCCACGCTGGCAAGGAAGCACGCAAATTTGCGCTGTCGCTAAACCTCACCCAGCTGGTGAACGTTGCGACGCGGGTACCGGATGTTGCTGACCACACACCCAATTGCTTGGACCTTCTACTGACAACAGATCCGGATCGGCACTCTGTCTCGGTCTCAGCTCCGCTGGGCTCGTCAGATCACTGTCTGGTAAAATCCGTATCGGTCTGCTCCCCTCCGGATTTCAGCCCACGGGGCACGAGGAGAGTGTGGCGATACGAGTCAGTAGATTGGGATGAGATGCGGCAATTCTTTGCGTCTTTCCCTTGGCGGTCGGTCTGTTTTTCTTCCGGCGATCCCTCATGTTCTGCCGAGGCTGTCGTAGATGTGATTCGGCAGGGAATGGAATATTATATTCCGTTCTCCGACTTATCGCTCGATCACAGAACTCAAGCATGGTTCAACGCGGATTGTGCTCGGGCTGAAGCCCTTAAACAGTCTGCATACCTGGCTTGGGTGCAAGCCCGCGACACCAAAGCAAGGGCCCAGAGGGTTCGCAGGAAGAAGAAAGCCTATAACGATGCCGCCAAGTCCTGCAAAAGGGTGATTCGGAAGGCTCGATTTGACCATATCAGTCGAGTAGGGGCCAAACTCACGTCCTACCCTTCTGGTAGCAAGCAGTTTTGGTCCCTATCCAAAGCGGTTGAATCCAACTTCTGCCGTTCCACATTTCCACCGTTGCAGAAACCTGACGGTACGCTGGCCCACTCCGCGATAGAGAAAGCGAACTTGTTTGCTTCCCTATTTGCGAGCAACTCTCGTCTTGATGCAGGCCTCCATCAACCACCTACTATACCTCATTGCGATTCCTCAATGAAGGATATTGCTGTTCACCAAAAGAGGTACGGAAGGTTCTGCTGAATTTAGACGTGAATAAAGCCAGTGGACCAGATGGAATACCTGCGCGAGTGCTTAAACAATGTGCGCCTGAGTTGTCGCCTGTATTGACACGTCTATACCGGCTCTCTCTCCAAACTAGAACGGTGCCAAAATCCTGGAAGCTTGCTAATGTGCAGCCAGTGCCCAAAAAGGGCAGCCGTGCCGATCCCTGTAACTATCGACCAATCGCCATCAACTCCATGCTCTGTAAAGTCATGGAAAGAGTACTAAATAGCAAATTGTTGGCATACCTAGAAGACAACAACCTACTCAATGACCAGCAATATGGCTTTCGCCGTGGTCGGTCTACTGGGGACCTTCTAGTGTATGTTACACATTGCTGTGGTGAAGCCATTGAGAAAAACGGCGAAGCCCTTGCCGTTTCACTCGACATCTCAAAGGCCTTTGACAGGGTTTGGCACGCAAGTCTCCTTAGCAAGCTTCCTGCTTATGGCATACCGGCTGACTTTTGTAGCTGGGTATCGGACTTTTTGACGGAAAGGTCGATCAGAGTAGTCGTCGACGGCTGCTCTTCGGACCTAATGGCCATTGATGCCGGTGTTCCTCAAGGGTCTGTTCTCTCTGCAACTCTATTCCTGCTCCATATAAACGATATGCTAAATCCTAGCATAGTCGGTTACGCAGATGACAGTACTGTTGTAGAGAGATATTTGGCCAGCGCAAAAGACAGTAGGGACGATATTCGTTCACAGAGAGAGACCATGGTAGAGCGAGTGAACTTTGCCTTGAGTCGTGTGTCCCAATGGGGCGATGACAATCTAGTGCAGTTCAATGCCGCCAAAACGCAAGCGTGTCTGTTCTCCGCCAAACGGAGCCCATTTGACCTGGCTCCTACTTTCCGAGGTGCATCTGTAAAAGTAACCGGCTGCCTTGAACTCCTTGGCATGGAGTTGAGTTCTGACCTCAACTTCGGCACTTTCATCGAGTCCAAAGCACAGACTGCGGCGAAAAAACTGGGCATCCTTAACAAGGTTAAGCGATACTTCACGCCGGGACAGCTTCTAACACTTTATAAAGCTCAAGTTCGATCGTGTATGGAGTATTGCAGTCACCTATGGGATGGCTCAGCCAAATACCAACTGGCCGCATTGGATTCGGTGGATCGCAGGGCCAGAAGGTTGATTGGCGACAAGAAGCTGGTGGCTCAACTTCAACCACTAGCACATCGGCGAAAAGTTGCCTGTCTGGCGGTATTTTAGAGATTGCACTTCGGTGAGTGTGCTCATGGGCTACACGAGCTCATTCCCTCATCCCCATTTTACCACCGGACATCCAGACGTACGGCGGGATACCACCCTTTCTTGGTTGATATTCCTCACATCCGCACGCAGCGCTTCTCAAAATCGTTCATAATGCGCACCGCAAAGAAATGGAATTCCCTGCCGACGTCTGTGTTTCCAAATTCATATAACCCGGAAGTATTTAAGAATAGAGTGCATAGGCATCTACTGGGTAAGCTCGCTCCATCGTAGGCTCCGTCTATGCCCTCGGGCTAGTCTGGGACCAAGAGCAAGCCCATTGTAATAAAAAAAAAAAAAAAAAAAAAAACCCTAGCGCAGGGCAAAGGCATTTGATACAAAAAAAGCACGAGCATTGATCACCACAAACTTGCTCAAGCCTGATTGTCGATTTCCGCAAGAAATAGAAATCATATTCATATTTCCTGTCGTACTTCCCTATGCCTGGTTTCAAACCCACAATGTTATTTTATTTATAAAAAACTTTAAACAGCGGCTATCATCACATTTCAAACAAAATCTAATATTTTATGTATTATAATAAAATGGTAAACTGACTGAATCATTGACTGACTGTTGATATATCAACGCACAGCCCATACCACTGGTCCAAAAGACATGAAACTTGCAGGGTGTGTTCTTTGAAAAAAGTAGGTAACCACTAAGAAAGCATTTTTGGAAATTTCAACTCTAAGGGTAAAATAATAAAGGTCTTAACTTCCATCCCCATAGAAATATCGATATTTACGTGGGGAAGCCGTGGGTGAAAACCAGTGACGTATAATAATTACTATAATCTTGAAATCACAAATCCGCCGTGATAAACAATGGTCAAGCCATTTCTGGATGAGAAGAGGCCTTTGCCGTGCAGTGCGATAGTAATAAACCGGAATTAATTCAAATAAATACTTAAAATTTTTACTTAAAAGTTTTCATTCTTGAGTGGGGTCGGTAGATATTTATTCAAGGGGAAATATAAATAATGTTAATTGCAGTAGCACATGCAACAAAGTTATAATGATGTTTGAGCACACACAGCTGCATGCCTAAGAAAGTATTTTTTGATCTTTCTATGCAAAGTACCTAGGGTAGTTTGCATTAATTATTTTATTTATTTGGATAAGTGAAAACTTTGTGTTTTGACAAAAATGATACGAACAAAGGAGTGTGAAACACAGTTAAATAAGCAGGTTTTTTTAATATGCATTAGACAAAAAAAAACTAAGTACAAAATTAAATTACTTTTTTTATAGTTGAAATCTGTGGTTAAATTGAGAAGATTGCACTTAATGTTAAATCGACTATTGTCTAGTAAAATGAAATTATATTACGGAATCTCGACAACTTGGCACACACTAAACGCCACATTCGACATCCGTGCGGGCAGCACGAATGTCGAATGAGGCGTTTGAGTATATAATTATATACCTCTTTTTAACATGAGTATAATTCATGTAAAAAAGAATAAAATATCAATGTGAAAGTAGTTGAATATGATATTTATAAAATTTATTTATTTATTTATTTATTTATTCACCAACTTACATTTACAGTTTACACCACACATGTAAGTTATAGGTTAATATAGAAGGACATACAAACAGCAATAAAAACTTAACAGTAAACAGTATACTTACAATATTAAAAAATTATATAAAGTTTTATTATTAATTGCAGGATACAAGTTAAACAAAAAGATAATAAACACATTACCCTTTGCGTCGCGCAGTCGGGTAAAAAAGAAAGTTGTACACAGCAAATTAATTATAAAATGTAACACAGCAAATTAATAGTAAGAGATGGTGCTGGGGGTGGCAGTTGATTCCAGGTACCGAGTAGCGCTACTCAGGAGTCTCAGAAAAATTGATAACTAACAGACCGATTAATTGTTGATAAATCAACTCACAGCCGAAACTGCTGATCCTAAAGTCATGGAACTTGAAAGGTATGTTTTTTTGAAGAGTAAGCATCCAATAAAAAAAGATTTTTGGAAATTTCAACCCTAAGGGGGAAAAGTAAGGAAAGGAAGTTTCAAAATTGACGCAAGTGAAGCCGCGAGCAAAATCTAGTATAATATATGGTTAAGTGAATGTTTCGATATTCTATATAATTATAGATAACAAAATAAAATCATTTTTTATAAAAATACTAGCTGGCCCGTGCCCACTTCGTTGGGCGCCAAACATTTTAACTTAAAACTCGAAAACTTGCGCTTTCCCAGACATAAGACCAAGCTAGATCGATTTCTCGTCCCCGAAAACCCCCACATATCAAATTTCAGCTAAAACGTTAGGGTCGTTTCCGAGATCACATGCTTTTTCAAGCAATTAGCGCCATCTGTCGGGCTGATTACACAGCAGAATTCTATATATATAAAAGATATAACAAATAAAAATCATTTTTTATAAAAATATGTATAAAAATAGTCCTCCAACAGTCGGCGTCGCGAGGTTATGTCACCCAACTGAATTATTATTAGTATATTTTCACGAGGACCAATAACTACTTATTTTGATTTGTCGACGAAGTGTGAGGTTAATAAGAGTGTGGCTCGAGGCGATGTAACATACATAGTGGATCGCTAGTTTCATTACAGACGACGTAACAAAATACAGGGTCCTTTTATTATAAAAATTAAACATATCGATGAATTTAGTACCTATGAGAAGTGTAGACGTTTTAAATCAATAAGTATACTTTTTTATTAGCTGCCAAAATCAAAGATTCTTGTAGTATAAGTAATATACTGTATCGTCACTTATGAATAGTTACTTTACTTATTTATTTACTAGCTTCCCCCGAGGTGTCGCTCACGTGATAAATGAATAAATAAACAGTAACTGTAGTGCTGTTCTTTGCCTATAGTATACACACAATTTACATACTTTTCACAAGAATAAATATTTCAATCCAATCAGTAAATACAGAGATAAAATATTTTTCAAATTTTTTAACAGACTTTAAAGAAACTTTACAGTAAACAGATGTTTGCCTTTATTTTATTTGATAAATAGCACCAATTAATGATACACATTCTGTGTGAGTTTCAACTCTCATTCTATTACAGACAAAGAGGAGGACGAACGGCTAGTAGAGATTTAGTAATAGGGTTCCGTACCAACAGAACCCCAACTATGCTATGTGAAATAAAAGTAGCTCCACGAAAATGCTCATGGAATATTTACGCGACAAACTTTTTTTCCGTATTCGAACATTTCGCAGCTCAGAGTCCCCAAGGACCCGATGTGACATGACAACCCGTTGAACTAGTTTCGTTATATTTTTTCAAAAACTCTAATTACGAAAAATATTTATCTACCCCACGCCGACTCAATATTTTTTCTGTTTTTACGGAAAAATGTTTCACCAACTAATATGCGAAACCTGGTCGACACTGACGGCTCAAAATTGTGTAAAATTTCATCAGAGGGACATCAAAGCTGACACAAAACTGCGTAAAATATAATACATCGGAGCAACATAGGACGAGGACACACCGGCGCGGGCTATGACATTTTCCGTCCACAATAGAGTTACGCCCGCCGCGTCAAACAATGAACCCAGTCAATCGCGGTATCGCTGCTACTGCAAACAACACCGCTGGGCGTAACAACGGGGAATTGTTGCAAGTGTATACAGGACTTAAAGGTGGGTTTTGGTTGCGTCTATTGTGTACCGGGATGAAGTTTGGTATCGATCCCGTCAATCTTCAGTCTCAGTTATGATGACGGTACCTAACAAAATTTGGGACTGTATAATGTGGCATTGGTCATGCATGCACGCTCTAACAGAATTTCAAGCCGTGGCTGGAGATACGAGGTTCGGAGTAATTAAATTTTATGAGAAACTAGCTGATGCTGACAGTCTTATCATGTGCCATGAGCATAGTCTTGGCACAAACCGGTTTATATAAATTTTCTTCGGAACTTTTCTTAAGAATACGAACGTTTAAGAAATTACATTTTCCCAGTTTATTTCAGATCTTGCTTATCAGAGCAAGCCCCGACCCTAAAGTTAAATCATTTTACAATCCATACTTAATATTATAAATGGGAAAGTGTGTCTGTCTGTCTGTCTGTTTGTCTTTCTTTCACGGCAAAACGGAGCAACGGATTGACGTGATTTTTTAAGTGGAGATAGTTAAAGGGATGGGGAGTAACATAGGCTACTTTTTGTCTCTTTCTAACGCGAGCGAAGCCGCGGGCAGAAGCTAGTTTGAAATAAGGATAATTAAAATATAACATGAGAGTATTTAGTAACGCAATATACATTTCATACGAAAAACCGAGGTTAAGCGGATAAAACAAAATTCTGTAAAAACGAAGATTAAACACCCGCCTAGTATTTCAAGCATCATAGTTATACCCGACATAACTTACAGAGTTCAGTTGCCGTGAAAGAACAAAGGTGAAGCGGCAAAAGTACGTATTTCTCCATTTTATAAACTTGGTTGAACTTCGTAAAACATTCTTGGGCTTTGGTATTTTAAAAGTATTTCTCTACGTCAGTTGTAGACACTGGGTGTACCAGGCAGGTATCGATCGCTCAACGGATTAACTTGTAGCAGTTAGTCTGCAATCTACTACGATTGCTTTGTTGTTTAAAAAGTATTTTTACTTGTTTTAGCCTGATTGAATGTTCTAGTACTTTCAGTTGCAGGAGTAGTTTATTTAATCGAAAAAGAACCATTATTGTAATGGGGTTGACAAATACAAAATCCATACTAATAATCACTGTATAAAGTTATGTTATAAATAATGCCTGAGTAACCATACATTTTTTGACATATTATAACCCTGTTATAACTTTATAAGTAAGACACTAATATTATAAATGTTGTCTGTCTGTCTGTCTCTTGTTGTTTTACAAAGCTAAACCACTGCACCGATTTTGATGTAATTTGGTATGGAGTAAGCTTAACTCATTGAATGCTTTTATTACAGACACAATTATAAAAGCATTGAGTCTCGCGTGGTTCCACATTCTACACACACGAAAGGTTAAGTACACACCACATTCTAGCAACCCTCCTAAGCTTCAGGTGTCACAAGACTCTAAAAATCCCGGCTTTTGTCTACTATAAAATGCATGTATTATACATATAAAACCTTCCTCTAGAATCGCTATCTATTGCTGAGCTGCATTCAAAGCCGTTGAGCAGTTTAAAAGATCTAAGTGGACGGAGGCCGAAAGCGACTCTATTTTGTACTATGTAATAAGGTATTATGTGACTGAATATACCTCAACGATAAACGACATTTAAGCTGACGAAGCCAGCAAAAGAATTAATATTGATTGTCGATTGTTTGTAGAATGTATCGTTTGTGTAAGGGTGAGTATTTACTTGTAACAGAACAACGAGCGGCTCTAAGATATGTTCTAGTGTATCATCCTTTTACGAACTAAACGTCGAGCACGCTCGCCTCTTTGTTATAAACCAACGAGCATATTGGTGTAACATTTCGTCGAGCGTATTAGTGTAACATTCCGTACCTGCCATGGGTGGAATCAATTCTCCAATGTGATCTCAAATCCTCCATTATTAAAAAATTACAATAGTTATAAAAAGAAAATCTGTTTCATACAATTTGTCCGTGTAGGTATTTCCCTTTTGTTATCTTTGAAAAGGTCGTCACTGTCAGTCCAGATGACAGATAGGCGGGTTTTATTATAACAAGGAAGTTGTATTATCGCATTATAACATAAAAAATACAATGCTTTGTATAGTGAAATTAATTCCAACTCCAAACGTACTGATATAGTTTGGAGTGAACACTTTCTGAAAATGTTCTGAAGCTGTCCAAGCCGGACGTCGTGGGTTTCCCTTTAGAACCAATCCTTGTGTAAGGAACGTGATTGTGAAATTATATAAGTACTAGCTTCTGCCCGCGGCTTCGCTCGCGTCAGAAAGAGACAAAAAGTTGCCTATGTTGCTCTCCATCCCTTCAACTATCTCCACTTAAAAAATCACGTTAATCAGTCGCTCCGTTTTGCCGTGAAAGTAAGACAAACAGACAGACAGACAGACAGACACACTTTCCCATTTATAATATTAGTATGGATTTATGTCAGTTCTCTAATGTCTGGTTACACAAATACAGGTTCTGTATAATTAAAATTCAGAGAGCTCTGTGTGAGTTGACTAAGAAATATATTTATTAATATAGACGTAATTAAATACACACATCAAAAGTGTCTAGGGATATTTTAATTAAACCTAAATAACTAAAATTCTATTAACTTTTTGTTAAGACACCTACACTTTAAAATAAACCTTGTTTAATTGCCTATCTAATCTGATAATAAACTTTTAGATAAAGTTAAATTAAAAAAAAACTTAGAAGAAGAGGAAAAACTCAACAAAATTTCAATTTAACTTTATTTTTGAAATTTCAAAACCTAAACAACAAAACAATTTTTTTTTATAAAAATTGTTGAAAACTTAAAATTAATAATTCGTGGATCCACCTAAGACTCTCCTGGCACATCTGGAGCGGTTCTGCATACTCAAAACAAGGGTGTCAATATCCTGTTGTGGAGTACTGTCCCAAATCCTGCTAACATGCAAGAAAAGCTGGTTTTGATGCACAATATCAACAGGGAAATTCCTACGAGCTCTTCTCTGAAGCATATTCCAGGCATGCTCAATAGGATTTAAGTCAGGGGATTGTGCAGGCCGGTCTAAAGCTTGGATAACATGCTGTTGTAACCAACTTGTAACGATACGCGCCGTATGTGGACGGGCATTGTCATGCATTAGCTGGAAATTTTGTCCCATTTGCTGCTTGTGGGGCAAGATTACAGGCTCTAGCACCTCATCTCGGTATTTTCGAGCAGTCATATTGCCTTGTATCCAAACGAGGTCCGTTCTACCGCCGAGACGAATTCCTGCCCAAACCATAATCGTGCCACCTTAATATGCATGAACTTGTTGTGGGTGCTGCAGTCGATTCCAACGTCCAGGTTTTCTCCGAACGCGTACTCTTCGCGAATCAGGATGAAATCCAAACCTAGATTCATCAGTGAAAAGCACAAGTGACCATTGAGAATGGTTCCAGTTTTCGTGTGCAATAGCCCATTGTAATCTTCTTCCTCGATTACCTCTCCTTAGTGCTGATACCCAAAATGGCCTACGAGCACGTAGATTGACTTCATGCAGTCGCCTTCTCAAAGTTTGACCGCTTACCAGCAAACTATAATCTCTCTGTAGCCTTTGAACCAATTGCATCGCCGCTGCATTTAGTTGACTTCGTGCAGCATTTACTATGAATCGGTCCTGTACATGTGTTGTAATGCGTTGAGGTCCTCGGTGCCGTTTCACCACTTCCTCCGTGATACGATAACATGACCAAAGCCTGGATATAACGCTCTGACTGGTCTTCATGGCTTCAGAAACGGCAATTATGGGACAGTATTCCACAACAGGATATTGACACCCTTGTTTTGAGTATGCAGAACCGCTGCAGATGTGTCAGGAGAGTCTTAGGTGGATCCACGGAATATTAATTATAAGTTTTCAAGAATTTTTATAAAAAAAATTGTTGTTTTGTTTAAGTTTTGATGTTTCAAAAATAAAGTTAAGATTGAAATTTTGTTGAGTTTTTCCTCTTCTTCTAAGTTTTTTTTAAATTTAACTTTATCTAAAAGTTTATTATCAGATTAAATAGTCTATTAAACAAGGTTTATTTTAATGTGTACATGTTTTAACAAAAAGTTAATAGAATTTTAGTAATTTAGGTTTAATTGAAATATCCCTAGACACTTTTGATGTGTGTATCTGCTAATACATGGTTTAAGCGGTATCGAAAATTAAATAAAGTAAATATAACACGTGTAGATTACGTGCTCATTAGCTCGATCAAAATCAGGTATTTCCACCTAATTAGATTCTAGCAAAAGATCGTGAACCGCAAAATATGCCAAGCCACCTAATTTATTTGAACATTCATGTCGACATGAGGAAAATGTTCGTCAGGTACAGAGAACCCCTCTGTACCTGACGAATATTTTCAGTGAGATTTGCATAGCAATCAGACAAACCATGTTTGAATTGATACGTGAAAGAATATTGGAAATTTGAGGCAATAGACACTCACGTTGCTGGTGTCGAGTTTAACTATGTGTAACTGGTTTTAATAATTTCTTGTAAATTGCAATCAAAATGTACCATTTGATGATTGGAATAATATTCAGTCAAATCGTCACCATTTGCCTAGAGTCTAGGCAAATGGTGACGATCTAGGCCCTAGACTATAAAGAATACCATCCTTTAATTGTCCCACTAAAGGGCAAAGGCACGAAAGGCTTCTTCTCATAAAGAGAAGGCACGAGCATTGATCACCATGCTTGCTCAAGACGAATTAGCGATTTTGGACTCATATATATAAGCTACAAATTCAGGTTTCCTCACGATATTTTCCTTCATCGATGTCTGTGATGTCCAAGAAAAATTTCGGAAAGTACTACTTACTAGTATGTATGTGTGTGTTGGTGTGTAATATTACTTATTTAGTAACCCACAACCTCTTGAACGAGAGGTGGGTGCCTTAATCAATAATCTAACACGACATTCCAATCTGTGTTTCTACGATCGTAAGAGTCGTCAGACATTATCGTCACCTTTATTTAGATGACTTTTTTTAACAGTACGTTTAAAAATGTATAGGTATAATAGGGCTCCACCTGTAAAATTAGCTTTAAGTGGCCTTGATGATATTTTCGGATCGTAAAATACAGTCTATACTATAGTACTCTTGTCAACGTTTAAAAAGTAAAACAGAAAGTGATTATAATACAGCTCTTTTGACTGATCTTAACGAAGAACTTTGCAGAGGCTGTCATAGTGTGCAAGCGTGTGCGCAAACGTAACTATATTCTAGTAAGAGGAAGAATATTCTAGGAGTTATTTAAGATAAGAAAAAAAGATTTGTCCCAAGATAAACTCTCAGCTTATAACCCACACATTTACTAATCACTACTCTGTCCAGATTCACACAACATTTTATTTCTTTAAACCTTACGCCAATAACGAAATACACAAATACTCCCTTCAAAGACCAAGCGACAGCCGGCTGTCAGGCTGCTATTGTCTTCCTATAGGGTGTCGAAGGTTTAAGAAGCTATTAATTAATTTTCTAAAACATACATAACTTTCGAAAAAGTCAGCGTAGGTGTGTCTTTGGTTTAAACTCGAGAGCCCTGACTCAACAATCCTTTATAATAAAACAATCTGGAAGTATGTCAGTGTACATAAAACTGGAATTACATAGAGTACATATCTATTAACTTTAGTAAAACAAAAGAACTGAAACGAGTATCTAGAACACACACAAGCAACAGAGTTACACAGTTGCATAGTTACACAGTTGCATAGTTACACAGTTAAATGAAAAGTGCTTTATAATTAAACAAATAGAATGCTTGCAATGGCCCAGTTGGTAAAGTAAATGCCTCTCGTGTACGTGGTTATTATATTTGAGTTTTTATAAGTTTAGTAGAATTCTTAATGATAATTCATTAAGAATTCCATATACTAAAGTATACTTAAGTAGGCTAAAGTATACTTTAGTATACTAAAGTATATTATACTAAGTATACTTAAGTATATGTAATTGTTATGATATCCAAGTGGCTAATGCAGCCTCGATCCTGGCTCAACTCCGAATAACAACACGGCTATCCTCCTTATGCCTTCAACGTATCTTCTCATATTTTGGCCACACAGTGCGCAGAGGGGACGAGAATTTGGAGAAACTGATTGTGGTTGGGAACACCGAAGGCAAAAGATCGCGCGGTCGTTCACCAACAAGATGGGCCGATCAACTAAAGGACTCGTCGTCAGACAAATAAATTTTACAACGTTGTAAGAGAAGCGCTGGGCAGAAACCGGTGGAGGCAGATCATCCGCTCCAGGTGCAACCCTAGTGCTGACCACGATCCTCAGACATGAGGGACCGACCCGAGAGAGAGAGAGAGAATGCAGCCTCTTTCCATACGACCGGCTGCGGTTACAGAACCGACCAACTACAAATGTGTTATTTTCTAAGGTTTTCTCGAAAAACTTCGATCCCCGCGCTTCGGAAAGCACTCAAAGCTGTTAACCCGGTTGGCAATCTAATTGACAATGATACCTAGTAACTGGGTTTCCACAACCCAGTAACTAGGTCTTGATACGTAATCCTTCCATGAAAAACACAAGTGTTAAGCTGGATCCGATAAGACTAAAAATGGACTCTAACGTAATTGGGGAATGGTTGCAAATGCAATGATGGAGAGATGATGATTACGTTTTAGTTTCGGTATGTTCTATTCAATGTGAATCCCTTTAACCAAAAAAATGTATGTGATAAATGTGTACACATTTCGTTTGCGGTGGGCAAAGCAGATAAGTATCTAGGGCCATCAGATACAGTTTAAGTTTTCTTAAAAACCCACGGATATTTTCTAATAAAAATTTTAAAATAGTGTAGAGAATGACTAGTTCTTCAATTAAGGTAAATTTCATTTGAATACATTCATTGGTATTCAAGAAAACCTTAATTGTATATGACGGCCCTGGATACTTATCTGCTTTGCCCACGTACATACTCACGCACATTAATCATATATAGGTATTTTTAACATCCATACTCATGTGTAGTTGCTAAAGCCTACACAAATAGCCAAAATCAAGTATTAATGTGGCTATTTTATTTCATAAATACTTTCTAAATTCATTTATGAAAGAAATATTCTGAAGAAACCTGGTCCTAGAAATATAGGTCTGAATTGTCAATGTGCCTTGAGCAAACGCAATCGTGACTTATCTGTATGAAAAGAAGCCTCTGCCTTGCATTGGGACAATAAAAGGCTGGTATTATTAGAAAATGCTTATTTCCCTTTTTATTCTCAGCAAACTGTACTAACAAAAGTTTAAATATAATAAATACACTCAAAATATCTCACTAATAAAATGACAATATTAAAGCAATTAGTTTCGCCGAATATCCATTACAATTCATACATAACAATCCACTCGCTTCCAAAATATGATACGATTCGAAAGCATTTGAAATTAATCAGGGTATAATTATTTATTAATTGGAAAGAGAAAGATAATGACAGAGTGAGTGAGAGATAAGTAAGTATCTTTTAATTGAACTGAACAATTCGGTTTTGGGTTTAAATCCGGGCAAATACCAATGTGACTTTTTTAATGCATGTATTATTATTATATGCACTTTCTAAAGTTTATTTTAGTCATCAAAGACATTCTGTGCCTCAGAAAGCACTGTGAAATTGGTGGCTTTAACCACCAATTGGACAGTCGTTACGGGTAGTCTGCAGCCAATGTCTGAGAAGTCTAAACATAGGATTTGATAGGCAGTCGCTCTCGTAAAACACTGCTATCCAGCTAAATCCAGCTGGGCTGAAAACCGACCCAGACATGGTTTGGGAAAAGGTTAGGGAGATGATGATGAGTTGAACTGAATCCAATGATATTCCTAACTGCGTAAGTTTACTGCTCAAGTATTTGAACCGATCAGTGTATAGCTTCAGACCCACAGCAAAACATTTGCACTCTGAAAGGCAATTCATCTAACTTCTAGAATCAGTTGCGGACTAAGCTCAGTATTTTATGACGGCGTGGATACTTGGATAGCACAGTGGCTAAGAGATGGACTGTTGCGCTACGAAACGCAGGTTCGATTTCCCGCACGGCATAAATATTTGCATGACCTACAGGTATTTCCATTAATGTCATATTTCATAGTCATTCTGTTTGTATAATGAATGTAAGTAAGTATACGTATTTATGAATGCAACCACAATAAAAAAAATTACGTAGGAAAATGTTTTTGAAACGAAAAAAGAGTTTACCTGTCAAAAATTAGGCATAAATCTGAATTTGACCTAATTGCACACCTATAATCAAGGGTTATGAGACATCCCGCCCATGAACAAACTGGCTCGCGGGCTATATGTCCACTTTTTAAAATGTTTATGGGTAGATTCGCCCAGATCAGTCATGGTAAAACAATTGCGTCTAAAATTTTGAAAAAATGGCAATTATTTATTAAAACTAGACTTTATAGTTTAGTATCTAAAGCTCTTCTTATATTATCGATTGATTAGCTTTAGATACTTGACAAATTGAGCTATTTTAGCTTTATTACTTAATTTTATGTTAATTATATTTTTAAACTTCATTTAGTAAGTAGCATTAACCTTCTGCCGTTGAGCAGGAGGTCAATTACATCCGTTTAAAAATCAGATCAACAGCCAGAATACACACCAAAAAATTTCTTTAGCTAATTGTATTCAATAAAAGATTCTACCAAGATAGGAAGAACTAATAAAAAGCGAATGTAAAGACACAATTATGAAAATTAGCTTAATTGATTACAATTAAAGTACAATACAATTTACTGTCGGAAGGTTATTAATAATATTATTGCGTAAATAACTCTCTCTGTAAGGCTGTCTGTTACGCTTACAGGGCTAAACCACTGAACCGATTTTGATGAATTTAACTATCTAAGTTTTAAAATCTGCAACTTTGTATCGTCTGCATCCAAAAAAACCGACATTTATACGTACACAGTCGAGGAAAAATCTTAATCTAAATAAATTACGGTAATATTATACCGACCCTGGTAAACTTGATAATCAATCCTAATTGCGATTTTTAAAGTACCCTAAAAACAGGCGCCAATTATTTTCTTCGACTACTTTTTCAAAGCCTCCCAATTTTCTTTAACAACCTCTTAAGAAAAAACATTATTACATAAACAAAGTTTCTGTAAATAAACAGTACAGGTACAACAAAGAACAACAGAACAGAACAAAGTAAAAACAAAACGGAAAGGGATGCTGGAAGATGAAAAGTGTTTCAAAACGTAAATATATTATTTACCTTACATTTGTGTTAGTGAAGGCAGAAAAACAAACTCCATTCCAGCACTCTGAGTACAATAGTCTTGTAATAATTACGTTACACCAACACTAGCGTCACATGGATTACAATAATACGCCAAAATTGGCCTCCTCGTACTTATTTATGAATACACAACATCGAATCCCGCTGCAGCCGCCTTACATCCCGCTCAATCTACCGCAACACGACTAAACTGTCCCAATTTGTAAGCTATCATTTCAACAAATTAATGTTCAAAAATTACATAGTGCTTAATAACCGTCTCTTTTGAGGACAAAGGGTGCCCCTTCAGCATACTGTCTCCGCTTTTTACGAGTAAATGTCACAAAGAGTCGCTTTTATTCACATCTGACAAAAAAATAACAAAACGCCACGAATCGTCGCCGGTCCTATTGTCCGATGATGTGGGTAGGGGGGACAGATGCGAGCGCGTGTGCTACGGCGTAGGCGCGTCGTAGTGCCGCTACGGCCGGCTCGCCACTGGCGGGGGCTACGCGAGCCCGGACCGTTCACCTACACATACACAGCGAGCTCGCGAACCTATCGGCATAGGGCGGCTCACGCACACACCTGCGCCTCTTACAAGAGGGCCGCGAGAGGAAGCGGGAAAGTAACATTTTTGGGCTTGTAAATGATGTACACACTAATGGTGATTTACTCACACACGCGACGGCCGACGCACAAGTTCTCTCATGCCCATACACATAGAAGCGATTTAAACTTGTAATCCCTAACGATAATTTGTATTCAACGGATTTGGTATATACTGAAACCGAAGCGGGTAAGTTTGATTTTAATAAATCCGTCGATCGAATAGTTTTAAGACAGGTTATGTTAACTTTTCCATTGTGAATTTTGTACGAATGAAATCATTAATGTAGGTCTGTTAGCGTATGTGTATTCAAATTGGATTGGTTTTCAAACTGAAAATACGATTATCATATTGTAATTTCTATTAATTGCAATTGTAATTGGAAATATACGAAAAACCTTTAAATGAAACCTATGAATGTTATGTACACATCTATTTTCTTTTACTCGCTAGGTTTTTTGAAATTAATTTGCATTGGATTTAGTATTCCCTGTAAGACTCGACATTTCAGGTCAATCCCAAATCACAAATTCTAGAAAATATTGTACCCTACACTGCCCACGGCTAATTCTTTAATAAATGAGAGATATTAAGTATTTACATTAACATAGAGCATATAAAAATGTGACTGTATTACGGAATATCGAAGTTTAAAAGTCGATGTACTGTGACTGCCCCACAGGTCTCGTGATCACAAGATCGACTACGAATCGTAGGTTTTGGATTCGATTAGGGTTGGGCAAAAGTTTAAATGTTTGTATTACCTTTTAAAATTTTTTCTTCCAGCCTAACCGGATTCAGTTGAATACCAGTGTTTTACGTGAAGCGACTGCCTATCCCACCCTCACATCCCGGTAACTGGGCGACACGATACCCTTTGGGTAAGACTTCCAGACTTTCTGGCTTCTGATTACCCGTAACGACTGTCAAAGTTCTATGAATGACAACCGGGACCAACGTACTTTCCGAAGCACGGGATGTCAGTGATGTCCAAGATAAACTTTACAAAAGTACATAATGAATTGAAAAAGTCACATTGGTACTTGCCCTGATTCGAACCCGCAAACTCTTTGACTTTGGACGTACCCTAAATTTCAAAATTTCTCTATCTCTGTCTCTCAATCTAAATCCTATTTCACAATATATTCCTTCACTGTTATCCGTGTCTGATAAACTTAGAATTTGGAGTAGTTACATTGCTAGTTGCCTAGTTTCCAATCTCAATGATACAACCTCATGGATGATAGGGCGGCGCCTTAACGACAAAGCCACTACGATACTAAAATTAAAAACCGGCAAAGTGCGAGTCGGACTCACGAATTAAGTATTCTGTACCATTCTCAACAAAAAAACACGTTAGTTGTATGGCAACCACCTAAATATTTATTTTATTCTATTATTAATATTTATTGTTATAGCGGCAACAGAAATATATTATCTGTTAAAATTTCAACTGTCTAACTATCATGGTTCATGAGCAGCTTGATCACAGACAGACAGACGTACTGCGAAGTCTTAATAATAAGGTCCTGTTTTACCTTCTGGGAACGGAAACCTAAAAACTAACATGAAAAACATCATGAGCACGCCAATTAGATCTTCAACACATTTACACACAAAATCTGAATCGTTCCAAGCGAGCGTACGAACAAGACATTCCTCTCTATTGATTCTGTGTAATTAAACTCAGCACAAAACGAGATGAGAACTTTCTTAATAATGTTTTGGCAATCCAGTTGAAGGTTTCAACGGGTGATTGAAGGGAAAATTTGTTTAAGATTTACTTCAACGTAACTGCTACTCAGTCACCCTCTAGAGTTCCCCAGAGTTCTACGGCAGATACTCTGTATTGTCAAACTTTACGAACGAAAATTTACGTAGGTATTAAAGTTGAGTGAAAAGTTTTCAATGAAGATGTCGCAATTAATTTTCGATAAAATTAAACTCGTTAACGTCGGAAAATTACAGTCTTTGAACGGATACTAATTGAAATGTAGGAAAGTTTTTTCATTAAAACCTGCTGTGTATCTGTGACGCGTTGGGTTTTGGTGGAGTGTGTAGTTAAGACTTTATTAAACCCTCTGAACCGTGTAAAAATCCATGGGTTTTTTATAGGTTTCATGGATTTTTATGGCTTTCATCTTAGGCAAAAGAAGAACCACCAAAACAAAAACAGAACATCGCGAAAGTTCTAATTTGTATAAAAAGTAAATTTTTCGTATTTCAGAATGTCAAATTATTTATTACCTTTTTATTTAATAATATTATTTCATAGTTCATAGTTTCCTTCATACATCAAGTTTACTTCATACATCAAGTTTACTTCATACATCAAGTTTACTTCATAGCAAATTTCATCAAAATTGGTTCTAGCGTTGCCGTGAAAACGTAATAAATGGGCAGAAGGACTGAGTTTCATTAATAATATTAGTACCAGTACCAATGCAAAGCTAAATAAAACACATCTCTCTAACCAATAAGGTATAATAAATACTCTTTACAACTATATCCACAACTATCTCAAAAGACGTTGTACCCACTGATCTGTAAAAGAAAAAAATATCCACGGCATTATGGATTGATTTTCCCGCACTACCCGTCACCGTCAGTAGCAAAAAGGTTCACTGCATTGCGTACGAGCTACGGAAAACAATTTGTTGCTACTTATATATTGTTGCGTAAAGTAACAGAAACGTTACGAACATAACAGATGGTATTTTTGGACCGACCCTTTCGTGGAATATGCAATGCGATTTTAATATTGCGCTGTTCCTTGAATCCAATCAGGGCTTCTGGGTACAATGTTATTCGGATTTGGAATATTGTGCCTTGTATCCCTTAAACGTTTGTACTGAATACTGAAATTAGAAATTAATTTTCAACATAACTGTGTAATATCCGTTTGTACATACACATGAATGGCTAACAGTTCATAGAATCTATGCCTAAAATTTATTCAAAACAATTTAAGGAATGCTCTCTATAAAGTACACACATCAAAAGTGTCTAGGGATATTTTAATTAAACCTAAATTACTAAAATTCTATTAACTTTTTGTTAAGACACCTACACTTTAAAATAAACCTTGTTTAATTGCCTATCTAATCTGATAACAAACTTTTAGATAAAGTTAAATTAAAAAAAAACTTAGAAGAAGAGGAAAAACTCAACAAAATTTCAATTTAACTTTATTTTTGAAATTTCAAAACCTAAACAACAAAACAATTTTTTTTTTATAAAAATTGTTGAAAACTTAAAATTAATAATTCGTGGATCCACCTAAGACTCTCCTGACACATCTGGAGCGGTTCTGCATACTCAAAACAAGGGTGTCAATATCCTGTTGTGGAGTACTGTCCCAAATCCTGCTAAGATGCAAGAAAAGCTGGTTTTGATGCACAATATCAACAGGGAAATTCCTACGAGCTCTTCTCTGAAGCATATTCCAGGCATGCTCAATAGGATTTAAGTCAGGGGATTGTGCAGGCCGGTCTAAAGCTTGGATAACATGCTGTTGTAACCAACTTGTAACGATACGCGCCGTATGTGGACGGGCATTGTCGTGCATTAGCTGGAAATTTTGTCCCATTTGCTGATTGTGGGGCAAGATTACAGGCTCTAGCACCTCATCTCGGTATTTTCGAGCAGTCATATTGCCTTGTATCCAAACGAGGTCCGTTCTACCGCCGAGACGAATTCCTGCCCAAACCATAATCGTGCCACCTTAATATGCATGAACTTGTTGTGGGTGCTGCAGTCGATTCCAACGACCAGGTTTTTTCCAAACGCGTACCCTTCGCGAATCAGGATGAAATCCAAACCTAGATTCATCAGTGAAAAGCACAAGTGACCATTGAGAATGGTTCCAGTTTTCGTGTCCAATAGCCCATTGTAATCTTCTTCCTCGATTACCTCTCCTTAGTGCTGATACCCAAAATGGCCTACGAGCACGTAGATTGACTTCATGCAGTCGCCTTCTCAAAGTTTGACCGCTTACCAGCAAACCATACTCTGTCTGTAGCCTTTGAACCAATTGCATCGCCGCTGCATTTAGTTGACTTCGTGCAGCATTTACTATGAATCGGTCCTGTACATGTGTTGTAATGCGTTGAGGTCCTCGGTGCCATTCCACCACTTCCTCCGTGACACGATAACATGACCAAAGCCTGGATATAACGCTCTGACTGGTCTTCATGGCTTCAGAAACGGCAATTATGGGACAGTATTCCACAACAGGATATTGACACCCTTGTTTTGAGTATGCAGAACCGCTGCAGATGTGTCAGGAGAGTCTTAGGTGGATCCACGGAATATTAATTTTAAGATTTCAAGAATTTTTATAAAAAAAATGGTTGTTTTGTTTAAGTTTTGATGTTTCAAAAAATAAAGTTAAAATTGAAATTTTGTTTGAGTTTTTCCTCTTCTTCTAAGTTTTTTTTAAAATTTAACTTTATCTAAAAGTTTATTATCAGATTAAATAGTCTATTAAACAAGGTTTATTTTAATGTGTACATGTTTTAACAAAAAGTTAATAGAATTTTAGTAATTTAGGTTTAATTGAAATATCCCTAGACACTTTTGATGTGTGTATTTATAATTTATGCATTAATTTTGTTTGGTATTTTTGCTGCCAGAGAATTGCTAATTTAAAATATGTCTTTTCATACATAAAGTGGTAAACTGACTGACTGCTGATATATCAACGCACAGCCCAAACCGCTTGTCCTAGGGGCAAGATACTTGCAGGATGTGTTCTTTGTAAAGACTATAACCATTAAGAAACCCAGGCGTAGACGTCGAGAGTCGCAAGGCGACTGCTCGCCGCCCGGCTGGGACCAGGCCCGCGTCGACGGCGCGTTAGTGTTCCACGCGCGCCTCAAAGAGAAGTCAGCACGAGAGGGGCCCAATAGGGCCAACGCCTGCCGGGGTTGCGGATTGTTTATTATAGGTAGTTACCGTGACACCGGAACATAAAGGGCAACCGAAGGAACATGAGTGGGTTTTCGCCAGTAAAAGTCTGACACGCCCTCCCGCCACACCCAGGACGGGAGAAGTTATTTGATGATTTCCCACTAGCCAAAAAAAAACCATTAAAAAATTATTTTTGGAAATTATTAGCCTAAGTGGGTGAAATAGGGGATGGAAGTTTCGACATTGAGGGGAAGCTAATCCATACTAATATTATAAATGGGAAAGTGTGTCTGTCTGTCTGTCTGTCTGTCTGTCTGTTTGTCTTTCTTTCACGGCAAAACGGAGCGACGGATTGACGTGATTTTTTAAGTGGAGATAGTTGAAGGGATGGAAAGTAACATAGGCTACTTTTAGTCTCTTTCTAACGCGAGCGAAGCCGCAGGCAGAAAATAGTATATAATAAATTAGTGTATGAGCATTTCATTTTGTTTGATAGTTCTGCCGTTAAAGAATTGCTAATATAAAATACATCCATACTAATATTACAAATGGTAAAGTATGTGTGTGTGTCTGTCTGTTTGTCCGTATTTCACGGCAAAACGGAGCGACGAATTGACGTTTTTTTAAGTGGTTATAGTTGAAGGGATGGAAAGTGACATAGGCTACTCTTTCTAACGCGAGCGACACCGCGGGCTAAAGGTAGTTTAGAAATAAAATTACTAAAGTTCGTTGCCTTAATCATTTTATTTCTCTTATAAGTATATTCTTTAACAGCCATCAATGTTGATAAAAAAATGACTTTGATTCGAAGCGTGGGAGTCGTTTTGTGTATGACAATGAAAGAATCATGTGGGTGTTACGGCAACTTTAAAAGTTATAACGAGGCAGACTATTGTCATATTACACGTGAACACATTCCCCGAAGTGATTGTTTGGTAGACAGAAAACTGACGGTTCTTATAACTGAGAGGCAATTTTACCAACTTCTAGGAACATACGTATTTAAAGCCAAATTCATAGTAAACATTTTGTTGAGCAACATGGTTGCATAAACATGTTGACGAGTTGCTGTCATCATATTACGGGCAACACTTGTGTTACGGTGTTGATCACGCCATATTGCAGAGTTGACGCCCGGCGAGCGACAACATCAGTTGATCAACAGTTGCTAAACAAATGTTTACCATGAATATGAGGCTTTAATCTCAGTCTAAATCTATTAGGAAAGCCCTTAAGGGAGAATGTGATAGCATTATACCTATTAAACTGTCCACCTACGTTAATATCTTTATCGTGTGGTTTGTAGCGTGTTTTTTTTTATAAAGACAAAAAAGTCTCTTACGTGAGAACATACAAGAAACATTTGGTAAACTAAAATAAATTTCTCTAAAATATTTATTAAATAAAGGTCATGCAAGAGGTTGTAGGTACAAATCCGGGCAAGTCCAATGTGACTTTTTCAACTACATAAAATGTATTTTTAACCGACTTCTAAAAGGCGGAGGTTTTCAATTCAGGTGTGTTTGTTTTTCGAATGTTTGTTACGCTATATCTCCGTCAATTGTTAACGGATTTAGATGGTTCTTTTTTTGTTTAATAAGTCATGATTCAGAGGTAGTCCCATATAAATTTAATGGCGATCGCTTCAGAGCTTCTCCAAAAATTCATCAAGATCAAAAAAAAATTGACGAAATATACATTGACGATATGTGCGTTACTTCAAGTTTCTATTTTCGCTTTATAAGATTGTTAGTAGTTTTATATTGAAAATAAATTACTTTTAAAGATACTGTAATACACAGTCAGACATTGGGACTCGACACAAAAAGTAAAAAATTAAAAACTTATCCAAAAAAATAATAACCGCCTTCAAAAAACATAAAAATAACTAAAATTTCGGAAGTCGGTGGCTTCTCTTCTGCCAGTCAATTTTTGTTGCACCACAGACATCGGTGCGGAAATCTGGACTCGTAGTAAAGTCCGCAATCACCATGAGAAGAGGCCTTTTCCCTGCAGTGGGACAATTATAAGCTGATTTATTATTATGTATGAATTAACTATTTAGCACTATACTTATTCAGAAGTTTAGTTCTAACGTTAGTCAAGGCAGTTTTTGAGGGATGTTTCTTTAATTTTTAACTAAATTAACGAAACATGACAGATTGTTGTAGTTTAGTAGGCTGGCGTCTGTACCTATAAGCCAGGATTTTAACTACGCAGAAGACGAGTACGGGTCGCCCGCATAGGGGCAAGAATACTAGTGATAATTCGAGTCACTGAGAAACGATGTTTTAGTATCTCACGCACAGGGAGCTTCACGAACCAGCATGTCTAGACAAGTGGCATTGTGGAATAAACTGAAGAATAGAATAAACTGATGATGAAATGTATAGGGTTGACATTGACAACTTACGCTAAGTACTTAATTTGACATTTCGTATCGGACTCTATTCGGTAATCGGTTCACCCATTTTAGAGCTACGGTGCCACAAACTAACAGTCAGACACACATACACATAGCGATCAAAAGTAAAACACTCTTTAATTGCGTCAGGGTTTAAAAAACACCAATAGTTTCAACAGACAATTCGACAGTCAATCTAGTTGAAAAGCTGCAATAAAAGTGCAGAGTCGCACGGCTATTCAACATTCGGGGCAGTATTAGCGGGTGATCATTCTTTCGGTGACCCGTCGCGATTACACCAATCGGGTGACAAAGACTTAGGAACAAATAGATATGGCTTAGATCGCAGATATAGATGCAGGGTGGAGATAATATCGCTGGCATACATTAGTAGTTAGACTAAGCTCATGTTGTTAGTTATTATGTTCATAAAATAATATCTTTTTACTACTCAATCTATTTATTTTAAACTTTTTATTTCAAAACACACACACGAATTACACAACACATTACCACTCTATCTATTTAGGCGATTGTTCGATATAATAGTACTTTTAGAAGAAAGTCCATCGGTAATATAAGTATGCGCTCAAAAGTTTTTCGGGTAATCGTGGTTATCGACACAGGGTACCTATAACTGTTGGAGTAACCTGATTTTTTTGCCAAATGCATCCCTGATCAGACAGCACAAAGCCACATTGATTAACAATAATCTTCAGAACCATCCGAAGGTCCTCTCTTGTGTGTATTTTGCACGAAAAAAAACAAGTTTAGTGCTGATTCTCCAATTTCGATTCAAAGCTAACTCATATTTGTCGGGTAGGTTAGGAGAAATAATTTACAGCAATTATAAATCAATATAATAATGTTACTTTACAGTGAACACAGAACTACGTCGCAGCTAGTTGGAAGTCTTTCCAAGTAAATATTGATGTTCAACAGTCCGCTTGTTTAGAGAAGCAGTGACCGCCTAACATGGTCAAAAGGGGCAAGATGTTGATCATAACTTTATACCAAACTATAGTTGCGGGAAATTCGATAGGAATTTTTAATAAGTTGCTTACTGCAAGTTACAATGGTTATTATTGTAAGCTAATTTCATTTTTCTTCTAAATTAATACTAGCATAATAACAAATTGTTTTTGTGCTATGCAATACGATAACAAATTTCTGAGTTTATGTAAAAAGTAATTTTATTCTTAATGAATAAAATAGCTTCTAAACTGTCGTGACGGCCTACCACCTTGTGGGTTAGAATCCGGGTAAATAACAAAGTGACTTTTTCTATTCATTTATGTACTTTTCTAAAGGTTATTTTGGACATCTCTGACATTCCGTGCCTTGGAAAGCTTTGACAGTCGTTACGGGTAGACTGTAGCCAAAAAGTTTGACCACTAGTAACCACATAGGGGTCTCGTGTCGCCCAGTGACTGAGTTGTGCCATGGAGGTCTAAAAGGTAGTTGCTTTAATTAAATCACTGAAATCCCGCAAATCTGGATAAGCTGGAAACCGACCTCAACGGAATTGGGATAAAATTAGCAGCGATGATAATGAGAATATAAGAGATTAATTTATTTGCAATAGATATTCCTTAATGTGACAATCATATTTTATTGAAAATAATATTTTGAATTTGCCGCAAGAGTATATAGATATACTGCGGTCACAAGTACGTATAGCAATCACTTGCGAGTTTCGGCACAACCTACTTAGGCATAACTCTTGCCAAAATATTACTTCTGCAACTGCATAATGATATTTCTATGTAAAAATATTATGTAGGCAGCTATGCAGTATTGGGGATAAATCAGAAATGTGATTTCTTTGCTCAACAAAGATATATAGGGCAGTGTTGTATAGTTGTCCTTTTTCGAGTGTAATTCAATAATTGCAGAATTATGCTTCTACCTACAAATATTATCGACTATAATTTCTTTTTGAGCAAGAAACTATTTTTTAATGACTGACAAATAAATGTTGTCAATTTCAAATATTTGAAAAGCGCCAGGGCGAATGTGACGTAAAAATATATTATATCAACTACCAATGTTGCGGATTGCGTAGTTATTCCGTGTTTGTTTAGCATAAACTATGACGTCACACACAGCGCCTCAGAAAAGCTGTAACAGCCGCCATATTGCACATACGGACTGGTCATTTTTAAAAGTTTAGATTTCTTATTTTACGATTTTCCTAAACTCATATTACAATAATATTGGAAGCTTTAGAAAACTCAAAGTTTATACTGCAACATTTTCTTCTATATCTCAAACACAACTTAGAACAATAGCAGCTGTTTCGCTCGGTAACTAGCTAAGGCAGCGACCCGAGAGAGTATGTGAAAACTGTTACGACGGGAACCGGGGAGCGTAACTGACGTCTGCTGGTTGAATGATTAGCGAGTAATTCTGTGTTAGTTATTCAGCTGTTTATTGGAATGTTTTATAGATTGTGAGGATTGCTTGTTTTGTTATATTGTGATTATGCTTTGAAAATGATGAATTATCATACAAGACATACCAGATCTTACCCACTTTGGGGTTTAATTTTAAAAATCCTTTCTTAGTGAATATCATGTACCACCTAGATCACTTTTCCATGCTGTCAAATCACGATTAAGGCGACCACTTTTCGACGACCAAGCGACAGCCGGCTGCCGCGCTCCTATTGACTTTCTATTGTTTCTCGAATCACGTGTGTTTGACGGTTTAAGGATTTTTTTATAATCTATATGAGCCGTAACTAATAGCCAAGTTTCTCACAAAAGGCAGGCACAGATGTCTAAAAAACAGAAACCATTAAATCCTCCAAGATTTGTAACTAATTTATTTTAGTACTTATCGCAGCCCTTATAATGGAGAATATAATGGTACCTACATTTAATACAGAGCTACATTATAGAAATAAACAGTAGCGAACAAAGAGGTTTTCGCAAATAATGAAGCACATAACCTTAGAATACACAATGAGTAGAAAATACAATACTAAACATTTAGGGCCGTTTTCTAAAATGCGATCTGTAGATCGATCTTTGTCCGCAATCAATCAAGCGACCGAGCTGCAATCTCGATAGCGGCAGCTAGTCAATAATTTCCAATTTCTTTCTGTAGTATACCAGTTGATTGTCCATGTGAACATAAGCAATTGACGCTTCATTAAGCGTCGAGAATTGGAACGTTGCTTGAACTAAAATTAAGACTCTCCAATCCACTATCACTAGACTAGATCCATTATCATAGAATAACTAGTTCCTTTGCTTTGATCAGCTGGTTTTCCATATGTTATTGAACGTTTCACTATCATTAACCAAGGTTACAGAGCATTAAGATACTTACACGTTGCTTTTTCAATATGAATTGGTGTTTTTTGATTGTCAATTTCGATGAGAATATAAATGATTTTATACTTAACATACCACTTAATTATCACCTGTAAAAGATTTTATCTTTGGTCTGCAGTGTATAATTATTACTTGCTTACTTATGTTACCATCTAAGGGTTGAATTTAAAAAAAAAAACTTTAATTATTCTAAGGAAACGTGTGTGTAAAGTTTCCCGTCAGTTTAAAATGTGCGTTTATACGTCAAAAAGTCAGTTAGTTATCCTTTTATTAACGCATAAGTATAAATTTATGATTGCATTGTTGACATAAAAATGCTGTCATGAATAAAATGTAAGCACTTTTGTGCTCTAAAAACTGGCGTAAAATAACTAAGCTTGCACGGGAAAATGTACATATATCAAAATATAAAACATTCAAACTACCTCTGCATAAAAAAATATCAAAACAAAATAGATTAACGAAAGTAACCCAAACTGCGCAAAGTATTCCGCAACCCTTCATTCATTTCATGACAGCTTTGCGTGTGAAGTACACACAAAATTACGCTCTGTTTTCCTCAACAAAAAACAAGCAATTCCTTGTCGTGTAAACGCGCCCTAAGGCTAAACTACTACATGAAAAGGCTCGCTGAAGAAAAGGCAAGACCGCGATAGCCAGACCTTTGGAGTGCCGGCTTAAGATATTGCAGCTATCGAAAAGCCCTTTGAGACTTCCTACCAGCGGAAATTTAATTTAATCGCATTTTCTTCTTTGCTAAACGACCTCTTTATACCATAGCATACGGGTTTTCGAATATTTCGTTCAAAATTAGACGGATTATCGGATCGTGGTTAGCTTTTGTTAACATGATTTTTAAGAGCGGTTTTAGTAGTTCGTGGTATTTTGAATGAGTTTTGCATAAGTGGTATTTGCAAAGAAAATTGCTACTCGTTCAGCGTGCTTTAATGACATAATCTTTTTATTTTAGAACTAGTATATGTTACTAAGTATCTACCTACATATTTATTCATTCGAAATAAACACGATATGCACACATGCATATGTTTTTGATGTGGTTTTCGGTACTATGTCTGTTTAGAGACTCGTACATTTGTAAAAAACAACAAAAACGCTGTTATCTTGTCATTGTATGACAAACAAACTGACGGCCCACTTTATATTAAACTAGCTGTGCCCGCGACTTCGTTCGCGTGGATTCCGGAACCCAACAATGTAATTTTTAGTGTTAAGCGCTGTTGAAGGATACTGATACAAAAATATTTATATAATCCAGCGCTTCTTTATCATATTAAATGGTCACAAAGCTTCACAGATGCGATCTCAGAGACAAAGCTGCCTCATCTGCCTGTAATTTACGTCTCACGTTCTTCTAAAACCAAACAGTGGCAAGCGAGCGCCTCACAAACGCCAATCAATATTTAAAGTTTTGAACCTCGAAATAGTTTTGCAAACGTAAATCTTGGCACTTCAGAGACGTAACTAGGAAAGGCTATAAGCAATTATCGTAAAAGGGAACTCTTTGGGAAATACCCACCCTATTATTGTGCCTATTGTGTCCTTTCATAGGTCAATTGCTTCGACGGAGTGGATTAAGTCTGAATTGAAGTTATCTCAATGCCGTTAAAGTATGTTATTGTACGTGTCTACTTATTTTAATTGACGGGTGGGCTAAGCATTGTTATGTACTTTTGAATGTATTGAAATAACCTTGGTAATTCTTTCATTTTATTAGAAAGTTTTTTTTTAATCTAGAATAGCAATATGGTATTGCATTATTCAAGTTATTTATGAAGGTCGTATTAATTTTTCAATCATTGATGTAATTTCATCATCTCCCAAACCCTTTTCCTAATCATATTAGGGTCAGCTTCCAGATTTAGCTGAATATTAGTGTTTTACGTGGAAGGACTGTTTATCAGAACTCTTCAACCCAGTTATTGGGTAACACGATAACCCTTAGTTGACTGACTGTCTGAATTTTCTAGCAATGATGTAATTTATAATATACTAGCTTTAACTCGCGGCCTCGCCCGCGTGAATTTCGAAACTTCCACCCCCTATTTTACCTTTTTAAGTTTGTTGTTTCTAAAAACCTTTCTTAGTGTCTACTTACTATTTACAACAAAAACGTACCCTTCAAGTTTCATGTCCCCAACCTAGTGCTGGGCACGCCGTAATAGCGGCGGTAAGACCCCTCTTTGAGGGGTGTATCCCATCTGGCCCGGTGACTTGGCCCGGTGCCGGGCCACATGGGACAAAAAAGTTTTAACTGGCCCGGTGATATGTTTACCGGGCCAGATGATACAAATCAAGTGCCATCGTCCCCGGTAAGGGGCGAAAAGAGGATACGCCTCGTAATTTGTAAAATACTAACTATATGCATCTATGAAAGGGATTGAACTTATAAATCAAACCGCTTAGTAATAATCACTTTTTATTGCGGATAACGCGATATATAAACTTGTGTCATTAATCTCAACTTGAAATAGAGTTCCTGTAAGCAGATTTTTTGAATTTGAACATATTAACTTCGATAATTTCGAATTCTCTAACGCATTTTTTCTAAAAAATGACCGACGGTTATTTGACCGGTTATGAGCTCCATGGTTGTCTCCTGAATAAAGTCTTTGCGAAGCATGGCCTTCTTTGAATGGCGTCGAGTACTTGGTATCTTATTTGCAATTTGCACTAATCTTGTTTTGTTAAAAGAGGCGTCAGTATGAAGCGCTTTTAAAATCTCGATCATATTGGGCTGCTATTTTTTAATTGTTTTGTTAAGTTTACTGTGCCACGCTTCCAGTGCATTTGTCGTACGGTGGCGTTGTCCGAAATCGCACCACACGTTTATAAAATCATCACGCAACCATTGTTTTAACATAAAATAACGAAATATCTTGCTGTTTTCATCATCAGGATTTTGAGCAGCCACATACCACCAGCCGCTTTTGTGGGAGAAGGAGTAGTACAGCACTGAGGGCTACTTGTGTACGGGTGGTTTTTAACTTAGTTGTAACTCCTTCCCTTTCTTTTTGTTTCATGTGTAAAATGATTAATAAACGTTACTGTTCAACAGTGGGCTCAAAAAAAATGTCTCTTTTAAAGCACACCATTCTGCCCTTCGCGCGAAAAAGGAACAACGGCAGAATGCGTTAGAGAATTCTGAAATTATCGAAGTTAATATGTTCAAATTCAAAAATCTGCTTACAGGAAGTCTATTTCAAGTTGAGATTTATAACACAAGTTGATATATCGCGTTATTCACAATAAAAAGTGATTATTACTAAGCGGTTTGATTTAGAAGTTCAATCCCTTTCATAGATGCATATAGTTAGTATTTCACAAATTACGAGGCGTATCCTCTTTTCGCCCCTTACCGGGGACGATGGCACTTGATTTGTATCATCTGGCCCGGTAAACATATCACCGGGCCAGTTAAAACTTTTTTTTCCCATGTGGCCCGGTACCGGGCCACGTCACCGGGCCAGATGGGATACACTCTCTTTGAGGAGTGGCTGGAGAGGCGCCACGGCGCTCTCACGTTTCGCTTGACACAGGTCCTCACCGGACATGGTCAGTTCGGGAGGTTACTGTGTCGGATTCGGACGGAAGCGACGCCTGGGTGTCACCACTGCAGTAACGGTCGCCTGGAGGACACGGTCGAGCACACAGTGGAGGTGTGCCGCGCATGGGCGAACCATCGACGTGTCCTCGTAGAGGCGATCGGCGGCGGTGACCTCTCGCGCCCGGCGCTGGTTCAGGCCATGCTTCGGGGCGAGACGGAATGGGATGCCGTCGCCTCCTTCTGCGAAGCAGTTATGATAGTGAAGGAAGCGCGGCGCGCGAGAGGCAACGACGTGCCTCTCGCCCCGGACTAAGACCCAGGCGAAGACGTCGAGAGTCGCAAGACGACTACCGGCCACCGTAGGCGCGGTTCTGCGGATGGCGAGCGATGGGTAGCTCGCCGCCCGGCTAGGACCAGGACCGCGTCGACGGCGCGTTTTGTTCCACGCGCGCCTCAAAGAGAAGAAGTCAGCACAAGAAGGTGCCCAACAGGGCCACCACTGCCGGGGTTGCGGAATGTTTATAATAGTTACCGTGACCCTGGACCATAAATCGCAATCGAAGGAACACGAATGGGTTTTAGTCAGTAAAAGTCTGACACGCCCTCCCGCCGCACAAAGGACGGGAGCAGTCATTGGATGATTTCCCACTCACCAAAAAAAAATACATTTACAGTCAATCAATAAGGCAGAAACTTTACCATTTTACATATTATTTTAAACTAATATTGAAAATGCGAAAGTAATGGCGTTTGTCTGTTACGCTGTAATAATATTATTGGTAGAGATTTTACTTTTATCATATACAACATAACAAGCGATAACATAAAATAAATCTACTAGCAATAGGGCAAAAATAGTTAGTACTAGCTTTTGCCCTCGGCTTCGCTCGCGTTAAAAAAAGGACAAAAAGAAGCCTATGTTACTTTCCATCTCTTCAACTATCTCCACTTAAAAAATCACGTCAATTTGTCGCTCCGTTTTGCCGTGAAAGAAAGACAAACACACAGACAGACAGACACACTTTCCCATTTATAATATTAGCGTATGTATAGTTATATACACTGCATTCTGCTTGAAAACTATCAACCTCATTTTAAATAGAAAACGAAATCCTCTCAAAACATATTAGCTCCCTAGACAACTGTAAATCTACAATAAAGGATCTCAGTGAAAACGTTTCGACGTCAGATACCTAGTTAAGATGTAACAAACGATTTTATTCGCAGTACTCAACAAAGGACATTCTCTACATTCGTTAAATCTGTCTATTTGCCTGATCTTTGTCTCATTTACAGCGCTGTTCATCAAATAAGGAAATCGTGGCGATGATTTATTTCACTAGAGGCACATCTACAACCTATTTTTAGATTTAATTTAGGTTAGAAGTTACAGGCAAACACAACGTTAACAATGAACAATATAAGAAATAAAAAAGTAAGGCATAATAAAAAAATACTAAGAAATTAGCCGTTCAACGATCAAGCGACTGCCGGCTGTCGCGAGCTATTGTCTTTCTATAGTGTCTTACAACACGTGTGTTTGAGTGATTTGTCAATACCGTGAGTACTAATACTTTAACCCTAATTAAAATTGAATTGCTTAATTATATTGAAGGACTATGTTTTCGAGCGGTTGGAACCTTCCGTCCGTTCCGGCCCCGTCGGTAGTGTAGTATACTAAAATCAATGTATGGTATACATTGATTTTACTAATTAGCCACAATTAATATCCACTTCAATATTATATTGTTATAATGCTAATACATAATTTTGTTAACACGATGTAGAATTTGTTGTAATCAACCAAAATCACTACACAGTGTGAAACAAAGTCTATGTATGCTTTATTCTCTCAAACTGATTTTAGAGCATTTATTTTTAATTATTATATTTTATGTATAAAACATGCATAGAAAAGCAGGATTTGTAACATCCGAGCGAACCTGAGGCGGGTCGCTAGCAATCATATAAATTTGATGCTAGCTTGGCATAGCTCTAGTGAAAATTACACAATTACCCTTATACATTTTAACTACCTCTACTAACATCCAAGTAATTACAGTTCATTGGTAGTAGCGTTTATTAGCTGTACATATTTAATTCCCAATTCCCACATTTACTATTCAACAGTAGCTATTACGATAATTTAAGCCTAATTAATACTACATGTTCATTTAATAGTGTAGCCTCATTAGCGGATGTTAATTACCCTATCAATCATAGTAAAAGCACGGGCTATTGGGATTGCAATATTAGCTTAAATAATATACATTTAGCCGCCATTTATATTTTGTTTAAGGCAAGCTCAGTTGTAGCCCAGCCGCGACACATTTATCAAATTAATTTCGGAAAAAGCAGTTGTTACATATCCGTGTGTGTTCTTACTAAACTTGACATATATGCTAATGTAGCAATACATACATATAATTTTATAACTATATGCACGTAAATAAAACCACTATGCATCGTCGGACTTAATGCCTTGGGCATATTCTACCAGTCTACCTTAGGGTGTCTTATTTTGAAGTGTAGTTATCAATAGTTTTTAAAAGAATTCAATAAATTGCTACTACTACACTATGCCATGCAATTACTATCGCCATTGTAAATAAGTATTTTTTTGTTTTGTTTATATGTTATGTTTTTGTGTGCAATAAAGAATATGTATATGAATACTATGTCGAACAACCACGACAGAGCGCTAATTTCTTCAGAAAATTAAAAGCTAATTGACAGAACAAAGATAAAGTATAGACGTCAAGTAAGGACATCAATAATCTAAATCTCGATGCTGAATCAATACAGACGGTTTCTCTTGATCCAACTAGATCGGCACATATCGGTTTTAGAACGAATTTAGTTTGAAAAGGAGGTGTAAGCTACTTTTTTATTTTAAGTTTCGTATGGAAATGAATGTCGATTACGATTATTAGTTCTTTTTACCATTGTTAAAAGGAATTCGTCGTCTCTTGTTGACGACAACAGCAATGGGCCGACACGCAGTGTTGAATAGGTCAGTGTAAGTGTTTGTTAAAACGACGGACGAAGTGTCTGATGCAACCTTGCAAGAATACTCAATGCACCGATTAAACAAGAGGCCTTAAAAGAACAAAAATCAAT
This sequence comes from Athetis lepigone, assembly GCA_033675125.1. Classification (NCBI taxonomy): domain Eukaryota; kingdom Metazoa; phylum Arthropoda; class Insecta; order Lepidoptera; family Noctuidae; genus Athetis; species Athetis lepigone. The sequence goes on along the minus strand of CM066225.1, from coordinate 9,677,874 downwards.
ACTCAAACCAAACAAAGCTTGCCAACCTATTTGCAAAAATATGCATACATTTTCCAGTCTGAAGCCGTCTACAGTAGAAATAGATTAAAGGCTCTTAAATACCGACTCCCGTTCAAAGTTATCGGTTAGCCAACTGCAGCGAAACTTACTCGGCAGTGTTTCTTGCGAAACATAATAAATCTTTCTTACTGTCATTGATATTTAGCTCGTGCGAGGGATTCGCGCCACAATAGAAGGAGCCTTCAATAAATCATTTAGAAGTATTCTGTTTGCTTACATAAGTACGGTATATTATGTTCCCGATTGTTGCAGACAGGTTTAATCAGTGGAATATTAGAGTATATTGGGCTTATTTTCGGTTTGTTTTGGTATTATTTTGTGTACCGTAGTTTTAGTGAATGGAAACCTGAAATGGGATAGACGTAATGGAGAATATAATGATGACTAAACTAGAGAATGCAATGGAAAACGCAAGACAGACCTGTTTAGATGGTCAAGTAGCATTGTAGAATAGAGTTAGATACGAGATGTCAAATTATTTAGCATAAGCTTATGCCAATTCCATACATTGCACTGTCTATATTCTACAATGTCACTTGTCTAGAAGTGCTAATACTAAAATAGGCCCAAGAATCGTTAGCGGGACAATTAGAGTCTTTCATAGAGAATTGATTGAAACGACAATGCGTAGCTTAAGGATGGATACTGGCCTTCAGTTAGACAAAGTTGCTTCATCTTTGACTATCTGAAAGTATAGTAAGTAGTATTTACACGTTTAATTTATTAAAAATACCTACTGGAATTTAAAAACTGAAACTACGCTGCTGCTTTACCTTTAGTAAATTTATTACAAAGAGTGAAAATCTTTTACAAAGTTCTTTACACACTTCAAATCCGACATTGTTGATCAATCACTGTTCTAAATGGAAGGAAATTCTTATCGTAATTCTCGGCCAACTTCGTTAGTACTAAAATCAGAAGAGACGCCATGTACCAATTAATATGTATCTAGTAATAATCTCACAATACACAGGCCCTGCAATATCCGTGTGCTTCAATTAATTCAAGCATATTCTGATAACTACATTAATTGAAATACCTTCACTATGAACTTCTACCGATTTAATTAAGAACGCAATCTAATTTACTCTGGAATGGATTACAGAGTTTGTTCAGTATTTTTTAATCAATGTACTACTTACGTAGCCAACTTTCTATTATATTGTTTCCCAGACCTTTATTTACTAAGGACATAATATAATTGTAGCAATATTAGCTTACATAAATCGTATACATAAGAACGTAATCCTCTTACTACAAAATTTGATCACTGTGGATACCAAAACTCATTCAAAATCGAAATTATAGCAACACAATTCTATCCTTTGGACTCTTATTACATTTGTTTTTCCTTATTATTAATCTCGATCAACCGCGAGATTATTCAAAAAAATTGAGCACACAAATCTGAAAGGTACAATAAACGGGTGGAGGAGGAAAAGCGGAATAAGAAAAATCAACGGAAAGAAAAAAAAATCTTCAAACTTTTTTATAACATCGGCCGTCATTGGTAGAAAATGAAAAGGACACCCCGTTACGATTTCCATTAACAGTGAGTAGGAATGCGTCGAAGGGCCGGGGGCTCCAATAAATCAATCTACTAGGAGACAGACCTCTCCGAAATCGCTTTCAGAATATACAGTATTAAATTTTGGAAGCTACATGAGTGTGCCTCTAAGCTTGAAATGTGAATGGAGTACGCTTGCGTGGCGTTTGGACAATACGTGTAGTAGAAGTGTGTTAGACACACAATCCGGGCAAGCTGTTTGCAATATTTGTTAGCTCGCATAGTAACCGACCGATCTAATATTGATTGTAGGATTTTAGGGTAATGGTGCTTTTTATGATAGAAATTGACAATACGATATTTATTTTGTAATTTGTTTATAACACTTTTACACGTCAATATTTTGATTTTCTTATTTTAAGAGAACGAGGATACCAGTGTTTTCTAACCGACTACTTTGAGAAGAAACATTCGAAACAAACTCTGATGAGTTGATAATATAATGAGTAAGTGACAATGTAGAAATATTTAGCTGGGATGTAGCCGTTGCCCAGTTGCTATATACAGGGTGGAAAGTAAGGGCCCTGGACGAAAACTACTTTAAATTATTAAGATAGATTATTTTACTTATTTAAAAAGACAAACAAAATAACATTCATAGATTTTTGAAATTTCGTTTGCCACGCTCGGGAATTAAACCGGTTAAAATACGAAAAAATAACACTCTGTATTAATATGATATCACGTTAGGGTCACTCATAAGGATTAAATATCTCCAATAAACATAGATCATTTAATTAAAGGTAAACCCATAATCTGTAGAATATTATTTCAATTAAACGAAAATTGCTTGTAGACATTGCCCTTGGATTACAAAAGTTTAAATTTCATGGTTTTCCTCTAATTTAATTTAACATATTTGTTTAAAAGATTTGATCCTTTTGAGAGACCCTATCGATTGAGTTCATAAAAGCACAGGATGTTGTTCTATCCATTTTATACCAGTTCAAATGCCGAGTGTGACACATTTTTAAAAATATTATGCAGTTTTATTACTTTTCAAAAATCAAGGAATGTATTCTTTCTAGTAAAATAATTTATCTTAACGATTTAAGGTAATTTTCTTCCAGGGCCCGTTCAAACTTTTCAACCTGTATTAATAACTAATGACTTTATAGTGTATTCACATTAAATAATGGAATTCGTATTTTAACGTTGCTTTGTTATTGTCTTGAAATCAATACTTTAATAAGTATTCTTTAGTCGTTGTAACCATGTACATAATTATAATATATTAGCTTTTGCCCGCGACTTTGTCCGCGTGGAATAGTTCCCGTTCCCGGTGGATTTCCGGGATGAAAACTATCCTATGTCCTTTCTCGGGTCTCAGACTATATCTATACCAAATTTCATTCAAATCGGTTCAGTGGTTTAGGTGTGAAGAAGAGACAGACAGACAGACCAGAGTTACTTTCGCACTTATAATATTAGTATGGATTACGCTTTCGGTATACTAAGAACATTCTGGTCAAGAGTCGTTGTCTTGTTACAACTAGGTAGGTAGTCTACCAATACAACAGATCCATGTTAAATTTTGTGTCAGTTTTCGAAGTGATTGAAAGTTTATTATAAGTTCGGGTATTCAGAAAATAGATGCGATTATTATTTTCATAAAAGTATTAATTGGTAATGAATGCTAATAAAATAATCATTGGTAGTTATCTTCTCTAAGATGGCTAATATGTTTAATGAAAAAAAAAACAGAATAAGTGATTAGCACAGATTCTGTTTAAAAAAAAACAGTACAAGAGCTAATTGTATTGGGTTTGTCAACACGTCAAGTTTTTATTAGGATACTAATTTGTCTATTCATAATATATCTTTGACCTATAAATAGTCTCTACCATTTGTTTTAATATTAGACTATTGTAGTTTGAACAAAAATAAATAAGAAAAATAAAAAGAAAACATAACAGCTTTGTTATATTAGTACAGGCATAGATATTATTTTTAAGGAATAATATTTTTCTTCTTCAAAATGATCTTAGAAAGTCCAAACAATGTTGTTAGCCAAGTTAAATTTTTATCTAAAATAAATGTGCACTAAGGTTTTTGGTCCTCTGTATATTTTAACTCTTATCCAAATATGATAGTAGGTACACTTGAATTATTTTCCCTCTACTCCAATGATCAATATTTGTTTTAGCAACGGACAATAAAATCCATGAAAAAATAACATCGGATTCAAATAAAATATTATCTTGAACATTCTCTTATAAATTCTTTGAAATAACAGTACCTCTTCAACTCTGTCTATAAAACATTGTACAGAACAGTTTCGTCTTAACAACAGAAACATCTTCAAAATTTTAAACAAGGCCGATTCTTATTCGCAAAGACTCCGCCATAAAAGTGACTCCCCAAGTAATTCTACACTGTATCAATCACGTTGCAGTAGTAAAATTCGACGTAAAACTTACTTCAGATACAAGTACAAGATCAGGTACGAATACAAACGACAAAAGTATTAAGTAAACAGGGGTACAGAAGTACTAACTGGTAAAGATGTGCCACTGGCGAGAGGAAATCAAACGAGCTATTGGACGAAATTCCATCTGGACAAGAGCGATTGCCGCTAGATCACATCTAGCCTTTAAGTCTGGGTAACATAGTTTGAGTCTAAGTCAGCTACAGACACAAAAACAAAACCCGGTCATATAGGCTTCGCAATTAGATCATAAAACTACCGATCCCACCGCACTACTCCCAACCACTGCAGCTCCTGAAAGCCAATATCAACAGTGGAGGCCACCAGAGAAGCACCGAGCAATTAAGCTCGAAGAGTCCTGGAGAAACGGTTCAACTTTAATCGAAACGAAATTTATCTGAAAAAAGAAGCGGAAGCGTAAGAAAAATATGTTTTCTACTTCCCTCCATAACAAACAGAGGACAGAACAGAACTAGGCTAATCTGGAAAAAAAATTAACCGACACCATACACTATCACCTCTACTCGTAAAGTCCTAATGACTGCGTCAGCGAATGGGATTGCCAGCACTACCGAACAAAAACCTATGTTCTAGTATACCTACGTGTATATGTCCCATCGTTAGCGTATCTAAAAATAAAAAAAAAATAAACAAACATTGTGAATCATTTAACAGGAACTACCTAGCAATTCACAAACCATTGCAAACAAAATATTTAAATCACAGATGTGCCCCCATTGTTGGTTAGAAAAGAATACGAAATATGATAATGGTGCTGATTCTCTTGTTCTCAAACTAACCTAAATTTAAGTTAATTACGACAGTTCATAGATAATTTAGACGCGATTAAAAACATGGCGACTAAAAATACGCCATTTTTTTTTCAGGCGCTGTCTAATTTGACACGACTTAACTAATATTTTATTTTCTGTCCTTTTCTTAATAAAATGGGACGAGAAAGATGCACTTAACTTAAAATTTGGTTAGTTTGTGAATAAGAGAATCGGCACCAGTACCACAAATCTCTCGCATCTTATTCCAATCGACATTACAAATGAATCAACAAAAGTTTATGTGACTATTATTTGACATGATAGAGCAACATCTTATTATCTCTATAAAAGTGTTTTGTTACTTTAAAAAAATTACGAATTTCCTAAGGCATTTGTCAGACAACACATGGATGTCAATAATATCGTAATGGCCCATTGGTACGGGGTTGCCGAATAGTTATAGAACCTATTTACCGTGGCCCCGGAACACAAAGGGCAACCGAAGGAACATGAGTAGGTTTTAGTCAGCAAAGGTCTGACACGCCCTCCCGCCCAGGACGGGAGAAGTCATTTGATGAATTCCCACTCACCAAAACAAAAATGGCCCATTAGTTAAAGCACCCACTTCTGGGTGCCAATCCAGGTGTAAGTACCAAGTGACTTTTTCAATTCATATGATGTTTCTAAAGTTTATCTTGGACATCACATTCCGTGTCTGGGAAAGCAAGTATTGATTGGTCTTAGAATTTTTATTGTCTGGTCTGTGGATAGTCAGAAGCCTAAAAGTTTTACAAGTCTCACCAAGGGGCCTAGTCTGATAGGCAGACACTTCAGGTAAAAGACTGGTGCATCCAGTTAGGTTAGAAGCTTATCCCGATTGGAAAAAAAGCTAAGGATTATCAGACACTACACACACACACAAACACGGTCCGATAAATAATATATTTAAAACTAGCATTTACCGGCGGGTTTCTACGCATGAGTTTCGATTAATTTAAAGCATTCAAATTAATAGGTTAGCCTGTGCATATGCTTCTCTTAAAACTACTCCAACCCTTTAAACTTACTCCACACGTAATCAATTAAGCCGTTTTGTCGTGAAAGCATAAAAGGCAGACGAAGTTACTTTAACATTTATCAATTTTGTATGTATAAATAAAAGTAGCTACTCACGTACTTTCAACTAAAGAAAAACTCTTTTAGTTTCGCATACTTATCTTTTTGCCAACTGTACCTAGTTCCCTGAACTGAATTTGCTTCCGAATCACGTAGGTAGACACTTGCAGCCCTGTTCGACCAATCACCGACATGTTTGAGACGGGAATACGTTAAGGAATCCTTGATATTAAACTTTTAAGTGCTACGATTTTTATTTGTATTTGTAGGTCATGAGAATCGATGGGGAGCCATTAGATTCTAAGTAAGAGCTATGTTTTAAAAGGAAAGGCGTAGTCACTTATAACTACTCAGTTTGAGAGTACAACAAAAAGACCGGCAAGTGAAACTCGGACTAGCGCACCGAGGGTTTCGTTCGTCACAAAATTATATGTATTATGTGAATTGATTAAATATAACACTACTGTACGTTAATATTGTTTGCTTGTTGTTATTTAGCAAAACCACAAAGCCGGTGTTTCCTATATTCATATTCATATCTTTATTTGCATTCCATAATGTTAGTTTTACAGATCTTATAATAGGCTTAAAGCATAAGACATAATAAATTATACTCTCAAACATACACACCAACATAGTTCTGACATCACAATCAATATGATATAAAATTAATATACGAAGAGTAGTACACATCAATAAAATATCGTACCTAAAATCCAGATTACGCGCACTCTGACCATAGAATACTAAACAATACGGCCTCAGGTGAGCATCCCTCACATTCGGTTTAGTTATTCATTTCACTACTGTTAAAGTCTAGATTTGGGATCTGACATTAAAATCACACCTTTATTTTAGCTTTGTTTTATGGTTTATTGCCACAATCGTGTTAATTTTAATGTCTGTGATATCGTCCTTTGTCATCATAAAGTTTAAGTATTATTATATCTGATTGACCAAGCCAAAGCGCTTCCTACCATTGAAAATTTATCAGAGGCAAGTTAGAGACAATGTCTTGCCGAGATCATGTGGAAATAGACTGGCCATATAAGCTAATGACTGTTAGGGTAGACGTGATCTTGAGTGGAGACCGCGCATCGACGCGTAATCCACTCTGATCCGAGATGGAATGACGATTTTCGTAGGATGGATAGTAGAAATTTGAAGATAATTGCCGAAAACCGTTACTGAAGTCCTATATCCAGCGTCTGAATTGCTGCATGCTGATGATTTGAAAGATATTTCATAAAATTTCTTGCTCTCTGGACACCTGCTGTTCGAAACGAGCAACTTTTTCAACTTTCTTACTAGACGTTTCTAAAGTACCTGTAAATGGTTAATAAAATATTTTTATTTCTGTTGATACACAATTGTGAATATTGTGAACATATAAGCATTATTCTGCCCAGGGCCTAGCCAAGTGGCATTATAGAATAGAAAACGAAAACGAATAGATTGTCAAATGTATGGAATTGACATAAGCTTTCGCTAAACAATTTGACATCTCCATACATTTGACAATCGTTTTCGTTTCGCTATCTATTCTACAATGCAACTTGTCTAGGGGGGGCAAATGCTTTCTTGTTAAATGGTATTTACTTCAATCCGAACAATATCAAGCCAAAGGTAAGGCACCAAGCTTAGTGAATTAATTGATTTTGTCCAATTCAAGCGTACTCGTTTCATTCAAAGCGTTCTCCTTTCACAAGGACAATTTGTTTATGTGGAACTTGGAAATTAGATTCAAACTATTTTATTAGAATACTCTTAAGATATAAATATCATTATGTAAGTACTAAAAACGTTTTATTTTTGTTGACAGTGATCAACGTTACAAGCAATGGCGGTTTTTTGAGGGTGTTCAAGCTTTGGAAGGTAAGTAAAGTACGTCACTTAAAACTGCATATATCGTAGATTTTTTTTTCTAATCGAAAAAGACTTTCTGGTCTTTGCTCAACTTTAAGTAAGGTTCAATCTAACCGGTTTCAGCTGCCTAATAGACCTCCACTACATCTTTACTAGATAACACAATACATCTTGGTTAGACTGATTGTCAAAGGTTCAGACTTCTGACTATCCGTAGCGAATGACAGCCGGGCTTTTCATATTTTCCGAGGCACATGATGTCTTTTATAGTTTTTGTCCCGCAATACCATTCTTGAGAGATACAAGATGTCGTTATCACTAGGCCTTATCGTGTGTAAGGTTCGTTTTAACCTCCAGCGCAAAAAGAGAGATGTTATAACTTTGACCGCTGTGTGTGTGTCTGTCTGTGACTCTTTATCTTTATATATTTAATCCGATTGTAATGCGGTTTTATTTATTTGAAAATAGGACATTTATTCATGATTCTTCATAAAAATCGGTTGAGCTTTTTCGAAGTTATCAACTCCTTCGTTAATCTTATTTTCAAACTTAATAAGTTCCGCCAGTTTTAAAAACTTTTTATTTAAATTTGTAAACTATATTAATATACTATGCTTATACCGACAAATTAAATAAAACAGTTTCCTTAAAATCTGTTTTGAATTTGTTGTGAACAAGGCAAGCGATTCTCGCAATTCATGCTTGCCAGTTCTAGAACAAAATCTATTAAACTTCGGCCACGCTGTTGCTGTAGCTATTGTGTTATGAAGTAACGTGATTGCTTGTCACACAAGCGACTTTAGCACTTATTACATTGTACGTATTACAAGTCATTGCGTCAATGTGTCAGTAATATTGACGCCATATCCATACTAATATTATAAATGTGAAAGTACCTCTGTCTGTCTGTCTTTCTGTCTGTCTCTTCTTCACGCCTACCACTGAACCAATTTAAATGAAATTTTGTACAGATATAGTCTGGAACCCGAGAAAGGACATAGGATTGTTTTCTTTCCGGAAATCCCCCTGGAACGGCAACTATTATTCCGCGCGGACGAAGTCGCGGGCAAAAGCTAATAAGATAATAAAGATATCTATAAGGACGAAATTTAAACGGAAGGTTTTTTGTAAGTACTCGTACATACATAGAAGTTTGGGCAAATTGTGTAGTTTTATGAAAACAAAGATGGCTTAATTTTTTTTATCAGGTATCTTTGGTCGGTACCAGGTTGGAATGTAAAGTAAGTGAGTAAAATCATAAAAAAATCATAAAATCATATTTATTTTGTAAATAGGATATATCATAACACTTTTACACGTCAAATTTTTTGTTTTTTTTTTGTTTTTTTTTTAAGCGAACGATGGGGCCGGTGTTTCGTAGCTGGACTGCTCTGAGAAGAAACATCCGAAACAAACTCAGAGGTCAAAGTCTCTTTTAAAGTCCATACAATCGTATTGGTCAAAAATGTGCGAGAACCATGGAGGTTAATGTCTGAGGCACTCTCTTGATGAGAGAAGGACACAGATTTGAGTGGACCTGTCCAGACAGTGCAAGCATTTGTCAGTAGTCGTTTAGCTCAACTAAAAACTAAGGAGCCCAACGTCTTGACGAACAGTACCAAAGTAAGGACATTTGGGTAGGCCGCATTAAATACTCAAACCGTCAGACCGCATATTAAAAAAAAAAAACCAACGACTTCCATAGTCCTCACATTCACAAAATTAAATGTCACAAAAACATATACACAATACCACAGTTTAACGATCCATACAGTTGGTAAACGCCTTTGATGTCGGACGACACCGCCGCCCGCCCGCCGCCCGTGTAGGTATTTACGCTACCGCGTGCAAATGTGCAAGGGTTGTCAAAAAAGACAAACTTTATTTTTTTCATAATTGAATATTACCTACATGTGAGAATTACGCGGCTGTGAGGTTTTATAAAGGGGGGGCAAATTTTTCATTATTTTTGCGATAGGACACACCGTTTTCGAGATACAAGCTTTAGAAGAAAAAAAGACAGGTCACAGCGGCATGCGACTACGGTCATAACCTGGAAACAGACTGGTACACAGGACAGAAGGTACCTAAGTACCTTTGCTTATTGTTTTATCCGGGTTTTTCGTAGTCAGGGTTTAGTTTTTTTTAACTTTTGTATAAATAAATAAATAACCTAACATTGCGTGAAGGTACCTAAGTACCTTTGCTTATTGTTTTATCCGGGTTTTTCGTAGTCAGGTTTTAGTTTTTTTTAACTTTTGTATAAATAAATAAATAACCTAACATTGCGTGAACAGTGTCCAAGTGCCTGAGATAGCCCGTTCGCAAAGCGTATATACCTACAATACGAAATATAAATGATGCCGATTGAAATGTTTTTCCGATTGTAATAATATAACGTATACGAATACGTGTATAACTTAACTTTACTCGTACCTACTATAATTGTTATATACGTAACTATAAACACGACGAGTTTATACAAAATAAATATTAGTAGATACCCACCTGTTTAATACGAATTTATAAGAATAGACTTACCTCGCGTCACGTGGAAATCTATGAAATCTTAAACCCTTATTGTGTCTCGTTGTCGAGGTACATACGTACACAGAACAAGAAGTGTGCACCATTATAATAAGTTTATTCAATGATTCTTGAAAACTCGCTCGCGATTTACACGGATGCGTTAGCCCCAGAGTTTGGTCCCCCCAACTACGCGCACTCGTGGGCAGCGATCCGCGCCGCCCACTTCCCCTCGAGATCCCCGCCGTTGCTCTATGCAAGTACATTCGTTTTACAACTGTATGGATCGTAAAACTGTGACAATACTTTAAAAAGTACATATCAATGTCAAATAGTAATACACATAAAAAAAAGATTATATACTTTAAAAAGTACACATCAATGTCAAATAGAAATAGGTACATAAAAAAGATTATATACTTTAAAAAGTACACATAAATGTCAAAATAATAATTGAAATGTCAAAGAGAAAAGAAATGTAAATAAAGTAAATAATGGCCAATGTATTATCGAAACAGCTCAATCCCAAGCATTTGAATCCTCAATGTAATCTTTGACAGAGTAAAAAGCTTTCTGACAAAGTCTACGTTTTATAAATAATTTAAATTTAGTAATGCTAAGTTCTTGAATTTGTCTGGGTAGTTTATTATAAAAGCGTATACATTGTCATTTAAACGAGCCACCTATTTTCTTAAGCCTAGTTGAAGGAACTATGTATTTGTCCTTATTTCTTGTATTTATATTATGGATATCACTGTATTTTTTAAACAAATTAATATTTTTATGCGCGTACAACAAATTTTCATATATATATTGGCACGGCACAGTAAAGTATTGAAATGGCGGCATCTTGAGCCCTTTGTTTATGGTTTTTTTTTATATTATGAAAGGTTAAACGCCTGTAAAAAGATGTCATTTCGGAAGGTATTCTTATAAAGTTATGTTTAAAAGATCTTTTGGGAGAATAATTCTGTAATACATTAGTCTTAGCTGGATAAATCTTCTACAATCATTTCAGCCAATGTATATAAAATGTAACTGAATTATACACTCTAATTTTCTCTTATCGACGAAAATCTGTTTAGTAGATTTTAAGTTTATTTCTTTCAGACTAACCGATAGCTATTTCTGTGGATAGGTGGGTCACCTTGTTTAACAGTATATTGAACTGCGATGAACCGACTTCAAAAAGAGGTTCTCAATTCAACATGTTTTCAAGATTTGTAACTTGAAATTGTTATTCTATTCGTAGGGATTCACACAAACAAGAAATAAAAAACAGGCCAAGAGCGTGTCGGGCCACGATCAATGTAGGGTTCCGTAGTTTCCCGTCCGTAACAATAAGTGTTCCCACTTATAAGTTTAAAAAAAGGCTATTTGTTACGTTGACATACTAAGTACGCAGAAATTATTTTGTACAACCTTTTTGTCTTTTTTATACAAAAACTGTTCTTTCTATCAAGTTCAAAATAATTTTCCTAGAAAGTCCTTATAAAGTTCTACTTCCCAGATTTTTTTCATATTTTTTCAACCTACGGGTCAAAAGTTAGAGGGGGGGGGGACGCTTTGATTTTTCCTTTTGGAGCGATTATTTCCGAAGCTATTGACATTATCAAAAAATAATATTAGTAAACCCCTATTCATTTTTAAATACCTATCCAACGATATATCACACGTTAGAGTTGAAATTAAAAAAAAAAAACAATTTCCACTTTACATATAGGGGGGCTACCCTAAAAATTTTTTTTTTCTAATTTTTATTTTACCACTTTGTCGGCGTGATTGATATACATATTTGTAACAAATTTCAGCTTTCTAGTGCTAACGGTCACAGAGATTAAGCGAGGACGGACGAACAGACAGACAGACATGGCGAAACTATAAGGGTTCCTAGTTGACTACGGAACCCTAAAAAGGTAACTATATTTTGGAAAGTAATTCCGTATACAAAGTATCTTAGTAGAAACCGTCACGAGAATCAAAAGCCGGTTACCAAAGCGCCAAAACAGATGTGAACAAAGATGAAAAAAGTTTTAGAAATTGGGAATGGAAGATGATTACAGTACACAGAATGGAGTTGCGCGTTATTATCAAGTCGCCTTTGTACTGATTCCGAATGTTTCCCTTCAAGAACTTTACCAAGTTTATGGCTTACCCGGAATCGTAGGAACCGAAGGAAAAAAAAAAGTTTAATTCACATACAATCTTATAATTCTTTATTGTTCTTGCTTTGTTATTCAAACGACTATAATTTCTGTATTTTATGTAGTTTATTGTGAAAGCGGTTTGGTAAGGTCCACTGTCTTTTGTTTATTTGGGTTTATTGTTTGTGTAATTTGCTTTTATTTTTATTGCGGCCTCTGAGCAGAAGTTTCTAAATTAAAATTTGAATAAGGTTAATGCTGAAAAAGTATTTATGTAATCTCGCGCGTAAGTAAACGCTGCGGTCAAATGTTTCGCTATCTACGTTCTATTTTCGAATTGCTTAGAACTGTTTTTGTAGCCAAGCATGTATTGAAACTGCAAATGAACAGAATATCACAAACATTCGCGTATTCGCTACGAAGGTTTCGATTAACCGACAAAATAACGTTCCGTACATACTTGTAGGTTGTAAAGAAGAAATTTTATACAGTTTTTTTTAAGATCTAACTATTACTGAAAGTAGATCAGTTGTTTTAATTTTTTCTTTACAACGGGAGCACTATATATCATTTTTCCTTTGACATTGCTTTGCTTCCTGCCATCCTGCCAACTTTCTTTGTTCCAGGTCTACGGCATTTTTTCTTTAACTTAGACTATTAATTTTTTCACAGTTTTAATGAACTACAGACCTGAGTATATAGTTTTAATTTCAACTCGATACCTCAGCGCGTTATGAAGATAAAGTGTCTTGTCAGACAGACAAAGAGACAGACAACAAAGTGATCCTATAGGTAACGTTTTTTTCTTTTGAGTAATAGATCACTAAAAACATGGGATGATCGCACGCACAATTACGTTCAGACTGAGAATTTACTCCAAATTATATTTCATGATAGATATTCATTAGCATACAACAATTCTTTTAGTGCTTCACTACTTATCGGGATTTAACGCGCACATACCTTTTATTTGTTTTTCATGTGCGCGGCTTTATAGTGGACATTCATCAACATCGAGGGTAGATGAAGATCAATCTACTTCATCGACGGAGTAGTGTCGTAACAAATAAAATATATGTGCGCGTTAAATCCCGATAAGTAGTGAAGTATAAATGCAACGCGAAAGTTTAAAGTATAATATAATTCTTTTAGTGCACCATAAAAACTAGAATTCATTCTCAAAACCTGCGTGTACGTCTTATTATGAACAACACTGCTGACTACCCATTTCAAATAATATGCATATAAAAGTTCGTTTACTTGGCAAATTTTCCGTACAGTTTTCCCCATTTTATTTACTACAAGACATTATCATAACACTGAATATCATGAGCATGGCACTTGTAACAGAAACGACATCTCTCATTTCCTAGTTTATTTCCCCGTATGTCTGAAATAAGTTGCGATGACAACCGTATTCTTTGATGACATAGGTATTAAAGTACTTACGGAGAAACAGCACCACAATTGTTTATTTATTACTAGCTTTTGCCCGCGACTTCATCCGCGTGGATTATTAGTTCCCTTTCTTGGGTCCCAGAGTCTCAAAGTCCCAGTCCAAATTTCATCCAAATCGGTTCAGCGGTTTAGGCGTGAAGAAGAGACAAACAGACGGACAGAGTTACTTTCACATTTGTTATATTAGTACGGATTAGTATTGTGAAATTACCTAAAGATGTTCATCCAGGTTGTTGTTTGTGGATCTTTGACAATCGTTACGAATAGTTAGAAGCCAGAAAGTCCAACAATCAGTCTAGCCAAGGGTTATCGTGTTATCCAGTAACTCAGTTACTGGGTTGTGGAGGTCTGATAGGCTGAGGCTCCATGTAAAACATTGGCATTTAATTGTAACCTGATAAATGATTAACTGATCCAAACGTTATTGTAATCACGCTTGGATGATGATGACTTGTTGGTCATCAAACATCGTAGATTTATACCTAGATAAATGCTTTAACTTATAACTTATACCTATATCTTATAACTTATAATATATAAATCGTGTTAGTATAAAGGAAACTTAAGCCTACTGTCTGCAGCACTGAGGCATTCTTTGCCATAAAACCCCAAAAAGTGCAGAGATATCATGGGCCATGGCAGGTTCTTCTACACGTAATTCAATAAATAAATAAACAACTTGGGACAACTCACACACGGGCAAATTAAGCAGAGCTTGTGCTATGGTAACGAGATAACTGACAATCATACATTTAGAAATAGCTACAATTAACATATTGCGGATAAATTACACCTAGTCACAGAACAAACAAACATGCTCATCAAAAACGATTGTCCTGGGTGAAAAACAAAGCCACGACTTCCTGCTTAGCAGTCAGGGTCACTACCACTAAATCAACAATTCTGTTATTTTCTGCCAGTCAATTGGTGCAAGATAACATGTTAGATGCATATTTACAAAGAAAGCCATATCCGTGTTTCTTAAAAATAAAGACATATTTATTTGTGTAAACATATGTAACATTATACATATAAATGCAAATGTAGGTGAAAAAAATAAAAAATAAAGAGTGTTTCAACATGTTTTACCACAATTGGCGTACAAAAAAAATGAAAACAGACATTTAAAAATACCTATTAAAACAATTAGGAAACAACTATTTAGAAAATACAAACAACACAATAGAATATTTCTTCTACAAGTAATTATGAGATTGTCACTAGAAACATTTTATGGAAAGTCGCCATTTTCTTTCTTATCTCAGTCCTTGTGTCTCTCAAGGAGTAAAATGAGAACATATCTGCGTAACATCTCGAGTACTTAATTAAGAAACTTTTTAATTTACGTTAAGTATAATGTAAGTGATACTAGAGGAAGTTGGCAGAACCTTAGGAATACGATTTGAAGATAATATTAGGTACTAGCTTTTGCGGCGGCTGCGTCCGCGACATTTTGTAGTCTTTATAACACTCATGAATAATGTAACAAACTTTATCTCTATGTTAGTGTAATATCACTAGGGACTTATTTAGCTTTCTTTCTGTGATTGAGTTTTCTAGTATTGTATCGGAGATTATTCTCTACAGAAAAAGAATAAGAAAAAAACTTAATCTCATTAGTGATAAATAAGATTCATCACCACTTACTTCAGAAATTCATAGATGCATCAGTTTTGTTGAAATATTTGGCACATATTGATCCGTGGATATATTATGGATATTATTATTGTGGATATATTTCTAGCAGGTTATTAAAAACACGATTAACTAAGTAACTGTAAATAGAAAACGCGTCAATAAAAAAAAATAAAGCATGTGTTTATGCAGTAAAAATGGCCAGTCACTTTGTTAAAGTAATATACTAAAGAAAATTACACTAAAGTTTCATTATGTAAAAGAAAGAAAATCATCACAAAAATGATAAAATAAATAAGTTAAAAATCGCCAAAAATATTATGATACCGCATTTCCTTTCTTATTTACATTAAGAATATTCATTTCGTGTACTCCGGAATTTCCCAGACATAATTAAATAATGAAGCAGACTCGTTTTAATCGTATTTACCTCGACATGATTACTGGGTTTGAATATTCATAAAATCCCGATAACATTCTTCAGAAGCGTTCCCAGTTTAAATGAATTAGAACGACGTAGGAGCATTGAAATTAACTTACACAATTACCTGCGTACTTTTAAATTGGAAACGTTTTTTGTACAAGATTTTGTTGCCGACTTGGATCAAAGTCAAATCATTTATTCCAATTAGACAATTAGGAAGTACTTTTGAACTTTATTTGAAAAAAAAAATGTATTCTTGTTACTCTTTTTTCAAATGGTAAGTTTTTTTGTTTAAAAACTGACGACTGGGCAAGAAACTACAAATATACAGAGTATTTAAAAAATTTGCTGCTTTTCTTCATGGTGTAAGGAGAGAACGTTTTAATAATAATAGAAAATACACAGTTTTAAAACATCAATGTAAAATGTCGGTATACAGTACGCTCTAGAGAATAGTTACCCAACCGTCGCGAGACTTTCCTTGGCAAATAGCGGATTTTGGAAGGAGTAACTTAGACTTGGTACTGTCAGCGTCAGAGAAAAGCCGTTCCTTTTAGGGGGTGATCTTTCAGGTAGCTTACGGTGGTTTGTGCTAATACAGAAAATATTCAATCAAAAAGAAATCGTTCGTAATTATTTAGCCAAAGGCAAACCACAAAGTAAGGTTATTAGTAACAAACAATTACCTACGCTAAATAGCATTTTGGATTTAACAGGTAAACATCACACCATTAAAATTCCTCAACTACTAAATCAATTAACATTTCAGCAAAAAAACATTCACTCCCCTACTAATTAAGCTCAATAATCACGCAGTCATGGCTAAAACAAATGTTTTTACAACCCCCTCCAGCCATATTTCCTTAACCGAAGCGAATAATTGAATGTTCCGAAGAGTTTTTACTCATTTAAACTGTACGCCACAATTACCTCTATTCATTTACGCGGTGAGGTGGGCGCGATAAAAGCCAGCTTAATAATATTGGGGCGAGAAATGCTAGGGGCAAAGGAAGGGGCGAAGGGAGGGCCGAAGCTGTCAAAATTCGTGCAGTAAACCTTCAGAAATGGTCTTCCGCCTTACTCGTCCGGACAGGTACTGGTGGTGGCGTAACTTTTGCTGCCCTACTTGGGGTGTTTAGAGACTAAATTACAATTAATTTGTTTCAAATTTGTATTAGTTGGTTTGGTTGGTAAAGAATGAGTAATTGTATGTTGGATTTTATGATGTTAAGTAGTAGATCTGGTATCACTTCAACTATGAGCAAATAATAAGGACAAAACTCCGCAAATTTACTGCAAAAGCGATACGATTATCACACCGAGTGCAACAAGCATAACAGTGAAATAAAACAACTCTTACGCTTGTACAAACTACAAACCGAAGCGCTCAAAATCGCCTTAGAAATGGACAAATTATACTTAGCACTCGACATTACATCTTCTGAGCCAGAACGTAGGACAAATAAACTGAAATCACCATTGTACGCGATTACACCAAATGCATTCCAGCAGGCAGCGGCCATTGGCGTTCGTTTTATCTTTACCATACACTGTCTGATAAGGAGCTTACCAGGCGAACTTAATAAGAGTTGACGTGACCGTCCGACCAAATGATAATACACCTTTTGTTCCTTAAAACACGGTTTAATTTAGATTAGTGGCCGCTTTTGGACGGGTCACTGGGTAAGAGCAGTTTATGCATGATGTTGTTAGCTTTTTGGGTATAAAGTGCACAATAGGTATGCTACAAATGTTGTGTTGTTCTCTTTTTGATGGCGGGATGCATAATTAGAAAGGCTTAGTGCTGTGCGAAATGCCTTATATAATAAAGGACAGTTTGTTTTTTAGTCAATCATTGAAACCTGCTTATCTTCTTCTATTATATCAGTTCAAACTTTGGAATTGCAAATGCTGTGGTAAATAATATAACACAAGCGTAATTAAAAAAAAAACGACCACGCTTTTATTGTGATTAAATTACTAATTGTTAGTGTCGTGTGTGTATTTGTTGTGCTGATATATATATATATATATATTTCATATACAGCAGCTTTCATAAACGTAATATAAACGTTACATATTTTAGTCTTAAAAAAGTTTTTATAAACCACATTGAACAATTAAAGCCCTCATAAACTTTTATGTAAATAATAATAGAAGGATCTCCAACTTATCCATTTCTATAACAAATATCATTATCATCATTCCCATATCGAATACACTGACGCATCACTAACAATCATCTAAAGACATCGACACTTTTACATATTCATCTGTCGTACACGCTTAGCAACGCTTTCTAAATGAAATCATACCTAATTGCTAAACTGAATCACGAACTAATTAGTCCAAAGCCTGAAATTTGGGGCATCAACATTGGATTTGCAGCACCAGCGGCATTAGCTAATCCATCGGTCAGTGCAAGGCTCCGTAAGCCAATCAGACGTGCCCCGTTGCCGATGCCGTTGCTTCTGATTGGTCGACCGGCCTGATTATCTAATGCCATTTTCCGAAGCCCTGTCAACACGTGCATATCGGTTCATAGAGACTTATATTGATACAGTTCTTAAGTCTGTTCCCAAAAGTGTTCAATTTATTGTTTAAAAAATAATAATATAATATTAGCCTATAACTGTCTCACAGCAGAGCTTGCCCGGATTCGAAACAACAACCTCTTGCATGAGAGGCGGGCGCTTAAACCACTAGGCCATCACGACTTTATTATTTACGACAATTTATTGTTTAATATTACTTTATTCGATACCATACCAAAATCGCTTATTAACCACAATGCGATGACTAAAGGTCATCTTACTATACATAATATAAATTGTGTAAATGAATTTTGTAGTAAACACATGTTTCTTACCTACGCAATCGTATCGCCTTCGTATTTCTTAACTTAAAGGATAAGATCATGATTAAATAAATAAATAAATATCTTGGGAAAACTCACACTCATAATTGCTGATTGCTAATTCAAACGCATAACATAGATCGTATACTTTAACAGTTTATCTGGATACATCAATCTCAAATTACATACAAAGTAGCAAACAGCACAACAGCTTCAAAAATCATCTATTTCCCACATTCAACCATTCCAAATATCATCAAAAAACAAACAACCATCGTTCCAAATCCGATCAAGTTTCATCACATTACTCCACCACCGGTCATAAATAACAGCGATAACATCAACTTGCGTTTCTAAAACATTATAGTAAATAAGAACGTAGTACGGGCAAATTTGTGCAGTATCCATTCGCTCAGTCTAATTTACAGCAGATATTAAAACCGCGGGCCGCTTCACACGTGTCCCGTCATAAATTGTGAGAGTACGTTCCACAGTGAAATTGGGCGGTGGAACAATGTTGAATCTGCCTCATTTGGGCGGCGCAATTTTCTCATTATTAATAGAGATTGGAAGGTGAGGTAATGGGTAATTAATTGTTTTTTTACTGTGTGTTTTACAGAAATGAATTTGTGTAAAATGTGTTAAAATGTAGAAGGAGATCATATAATAATATGTTCATCATTCCTAACAAGGTAATGACAATGATTGATGTAACTAGTAATTTAAGGAGCTCAAAAAGTAACAACCGCCCCATGTATTATAATATAACATGAGGCGGATGTGACTTTTTGACTTAAATTATAATTGGCTTGAAACATTATGAAGAGACTTTGATTTAGAATAATATCAAATCATAGTGATTGATACTTCTCTCTATGTAGGTTAGGTTTAACGAATTTATTAGGTACTCAATATTGTTCGGAAAATTATTTAATATTAGGTTTACTCGTAGGTTTCCTTGCCGTAGTTAGTTCAATGCCTTCGAATTTTATACATATAAGAAGACGATGCCAGCTATGGGACTATAGACTGGTATTCTGCCAATGTAATCATTACACCACCAAAATCGTTTCGTTGACAACATAGATGACTAGAATGACACTTGATTCTACAAAAATAACAGAGTAAATCTCCTCAACACAAAATGATTACATTATAACCTTTAAAGCTTTATAAATAGCATTATTTCCTAATAAAAGATATAAACTGCCACAAAAATCAAATTAGGTCAACTTCCAACGAAAAAAGAAGAAAATAAGCCTTCCCAAAAATTAAAATAACTAACAACCACGACTTAATTAAAAACCTGGGATAAATGCAATGAAATTAAATCATAAACTTTTGACGCTAATACAGGTATACGACCTTTTATTCAATCTAACTTTGTGAACGCAATAGGGGCAGGTAATGTGGTATTATTTCCTCATTAATGTGTCTCTGGAAGTTTTGGGGTCGGATTAAAAACTCCCTGGGGATCTCACGCCTGCACAATAACCTTTTGGTAGGCATAGCCGTGGTAATTGTGAAACACCATTTTTAGATGTACAATTGCTAGATTTTGATCAAGAAAAAAATAAACTTCACTAAATATTTTTTTTTAAGTTCTATGTAAGTTACTGATAAGTGTAATATGTAATGTAATATCGTTTTTTTTTCCAATAAAATAAAACAAAATAAATAAGAAAGTATTTCAGATATAAATCAAGACAGGTAAATAAATATAAAAAAGTGAGCCGTCACGGGACGCCTGGCAGATGTGAAACATCGACATTATTTTGTAAAAGTAATATGATTGAAAAGAAAAAGCCACGCCAGAAATTTGTTTTACGTGCGGCTATAGATGTTTCACATCAAAAACACAATCTACATTTTGACATCTGTAAGCAGCCATCTTGGACTATTATGAGTCTTTAACCAGCAGACACTTAAGTCAGTTGAAACGATCTTATTTGTAAAAAAAGGATAAAGTCATAAGAAACATACATACACATCGGTCATTTGTTCTTCATTATTTGTCTGATAAAATTATTTAACATTTAGGCGTAAAACCTTTGATTTTTTTATTGGATAACAAACCCTTAACCCAAACCAGTTTTTAAAGAAAATACGTACCTTCTTGTTGTTATCTTAACTTGACCTTTGAAATCAAATCGAATTTCAGTAAAAACTTGACACCTGCAATATCAAAGCAGGTATATAAGAATGGCATCTTATTCCATCTTGATAAACGATATTGAGAAATTTATTTAGTAAATTAAAGCTTTATTTCTTTTGAGGGCGCACACGATATCCAATAACAGTTAATAAACATAGTCCAATAAGCAATTAAACATAGCAATTAAGAAAAAACTTTTTGAAAGAGAAAATAAAATAAATGTATTGTATTTGTACCTCTATGTATTTTTTTTTATCTCTCTCTTCTTTGTATCTTTTGCGTTTGCGACTTTCTTGTCAAGTCTCTGTATCACCTGGAAGACTAGTCGAAAACGCCCGAGACGTTTAATCCGGCTTTGTAAAAGGATTCTTAACATTTTGCGTATCTATCTTTAATGGTAAACTGACTGATTAATGACTGACTGTTGATATATTAACGCATAGCCCAAACGGCTGGTCTTAAAGACACAAAACTTGAAAGGTACATTTCTTTCTCACGCGGACGTAGCCACGGGCGAAAGATAGTGAATAAATAATAGCCCAATTATTCATGATTAAGGTCTACAACCTAATCTAGCCTTATGTCGATATTTTTTTTATCGTTTATTAATTATCACATTTTACAAACATACATAATACATAAACATATCATCGCGGAAATTAAATTATATCCAAACTAATATTATAAATGCGAAAGTAACACTGTCTGTCTGTCTCTTCTTCACGCCTAAACCACTGAACCGATTTGTATGAAATTATTACTGATATAGTCTGGGACCCGAGAAAGGACATAATTTTCATCCCGGAAATCTCCCGGGAACGGGAGCTAGTAATCCACGTGGACGAAGTCGCGGGCAAAAGTTAGTTAGTTTTATAGTTGTCCTTCGAGATTACACCTACATCTTTTTTTTTTTTTTTTTGGTGAGTGGGAAATCATCAAATGACTTCTCCCGCCGTAGGGCGGCGGGAGGGCGTGTCAGACTTTTACTGACTAAAACCCACTCATGTTCCTTCGGTTGCCCCTTATGTTCCGGGGTCACGGTAACCATTATATACATTCCGCAACCCCGGCAGGCGTTGGCCCCGTTGGGCCCCTTCCTAGGCTGACTCTCCTTGCGGCGCGCGAACACTAACGCGCCGCCGCAATGGGGCCATTACTGGCACTCCATTGCGGCCTCGGTAGTCGCGGCGGCAGCGGCGGACGCGGCAGCAGCGGGGGCGGCGGGGGCCTCGGCAGCAGCGGGAGCGGCGGCAGCAGCGGGAGCGGCGGCAGAGGGCTTTCCTCCCTTTCCTCTGGTCCTGGCGGGTGGGGCGCAAGCCCTGCCCCCAGCCCGGTGATCGGCCGGCTTGCCAGCTGCCGCACATACGGAGCAGTGCGGCGCGGCGGTGCACGAGCCGGCCTTGTGACCGGGCTGACCGCAGCGGAAGCAGTCGCCGCTGCGGTCTACCTCCGAGGTGCAACGGACACCGACATGGTGTCCTACCTGGCACCTGAAGCACCTCAAAGGCTTAGGCTCCAGCAGCTTGACCTGCGCCGAGGTCCAGTCTCCCACCAGTAGTCTGTGGCCCTTCCCCGCAATTGCCTTTGCCGCCGGTACGGGGCAACTCACGATGACCGCTCCCAACCCGGAGCGGTCGAAGCGGATGGCGCCCACCCGCACGTCGCTAGCAGGACAGCTCCCCGCCTTGGTGACGGCGGCCACCAGCTCCTCGCTCGTGACGGAGTCGTCCAGGCCCGTGACGCGCATATCAATGCGCATTGTAGGCCTGGACACTCGCACCTCTTCCGCCTGGAGCGACGCCCGCAGCCTCTCGGCCAAGGCATCGGCGACGGGGCCGCTGGCCACCCCTGGGACCTCCAGCATGCGGGCTCCAGTCGCCGTGACCCGCAGCCGCACGCCCTCCGCCGCGCCGATCTCGGCCAGGTTGACCGCCGCTTTCGCCTTGGCCAATACCGCCCCGTAGGTCACCCCCTTCTTCTCCGCGTCCGGCTGCAGGGTGATTACCACCGCTGCAGACTTAGGGGCGCGGAGCCTGGCCGCGAGGCTCTTGGCCTTGCGGCGCTCTTGCCGCCGCTGCCGCTTCTTGGCGGCCCTAGCCGCCTTGGCCGCCTTTTTTTCCTCCCCGGCGACGCGCCAACCGGGTTCGGTTGGAGTCTCGGCATCCGTGGGAGGAGGGGGAGGCGGTGAGGAGCGCTGTGCAGCTGCACACGCTGCGGGTGCCCCCACCACTCTAGGCTTCGCCGCCTTGCCCTTTGCCGGCTCCGGCGCGGCGGCACGCCTCGACGTCCCCGCCACTGGTGCCGCAGCCACAGCGGCAAACGATGCCGCTGGCTCTGCCGCCGACGCCGCCGGGACCGCTCGACTGGCCGCGAGCGGGGGCCGGAGGGCAATGCCTTCCAGCACCGTGAACCGGCGCTGGAGGTCTGCCATGCCCTGCACCAGGGTCTGGATCTGAGCCTGGAGCACCTCCATAGGCTCCTCCGTGCGGGTCCCATCGCCCCGGAGCCCGGCCAAATCCGCGCGCAGCTCGCCATTCTCTCTGCGGAGCGCCTCTATGTCCGCCCGCATTGCGGCCAGCTCCTGAGACGCCGGCAAGCTGGCCTCCTCCAACACTGCCTTCATCGAGGCGGTGGCCTCGACGATGGCCTTGTCTTTCGACCCTTTCTTCCTTTTGTAGGCCACCGACGTCAGCGCCGCTCTCACCACCCTCTCCAGTTCGGTCTGGTACTCCGTGGCGCCCGTCACGGCGGCTGGCTCATCCCGCGGAGCTGGCGCAGAAGCCGCTCCGGGGTGACGCCCCTCCAGGGCGAGCCTTTCGGCTCGCTGCGCAGCCTCCTGCGCGGGGAGCTTACGCCCCCCTCCTCCAATCCGGCCCGCACCCCGCCTGCTGGTGGGGATTTTGGGAGCCGGAGCCATCACCTCACTGTCGGAGGACGACGACGCGCCCTCCGACATTGTCCGCTTCCTGCTGCGGTCTCTCCGCCCACGCCTCGGGCTCTCTGAGCTCGAGCTTTCTGAGCTCGGGCACATCTTCGCCGACCGCACTTCCTTCTTCCTCTCCTTCCTCTCTTTTTTATTTTTCATCTTAATAGTGTCCATACTTGATCCCACGAGTATGGGGGATTTAAAATGTACACCCAGGGCAACCCCCTGTCCCTGGGCAAGTGTACATTTATAACCCAACCAGAGGGTCCACCGGTTCCCTGGCTGGGGTTGCGCTAAAGACTGATGCGCCATCCATAATAGATGACACTACTCCTCAGCCATTCGTACCTTCGCCACGCACCAGAACTTGGTATTAGAGGTAATTTTTTATAGAGGTTGTCTTCCTCGCGGCCCGGGCGGTTAAGCCAAGGCCCTCGACCCCCGTCGAAAGTCAGAGACATGACCGTAACAGTCTTCGGGGCTACGAGATCAACGGGGGCAGCTAGGGATGACAACCCCCAGCTGCCTGCTCTGCGGCAGGGTGAGTGCACGCAGAGCCCGTTTCCCGACTCCAACACACACTGCCTTCTGCTACTCAGAGGGACAGGTGGTGGAGTCCTCCGCGACAGAATATTGGCAAGTGGGCAACGAGACCCCACAGGCACAACGTACCCAATGACGAGTCGTTGCCCACCTCCCAGGGTGCACCGTCCCTCGGACTGGTCT
Organism: Athetis lepigone; assembly: GCA_033675125.1. Lineage (NCBI taxonomy): Eukaryota > Metazoa > Arthropoda > Insecta > Lepidoptera > Noctuidae > Athetis > Athetis lepigone. The sequence continues at coordinate 9,653,213 of CM066225.1, read as the reverse complement.
TCGCCCCGGAAGAATCCATAAGCGAACTCCAGCCCTCGGGCACACGAGGAGGTTTTCTGTCCAAGCACCCCTTACACCTACATCTTAGGTTACTTACCGACTCCCGTGGGTCCCATTCCTCATAAAATCTGCGATATACAGAAATAATTTTTTAATTTGACTGATAGTTACAGAGTTTGGCGTGTTAAAAAACCAAAAGAACAAAAATCTTTTTAGTTTTTTTTTGTTTGTACTTATTAGTATTACTAGTTGTTGAGTAATATCACTGTATGTGTGAAAGCGCAAACCTAGTTCGTATGCATGTGTGTGTCGCCCAAATATCTACAAGAAATTGTAAATTGAAATTAGTCGCAAATAAAACAGCAAAGCGCAATCACGTATTTCTGTTACCTAGAATTCCCACAAGCAAAACTGAACCTTATATCTACTACATTTTGGTCGACATCGAGCCGGATACCATTGGACTTACGACGTTTCATACACCGAGCGCAATACAAAAGGACGGGTCGAGCGGCGAGCGACGAACAATAGAAGGAATTTGTCATAAAAAATATAAGTACATCTTAAACTCATTAGTGAACAGTGAATGTGATCTAACAAAATATTATAACTACGAAAATACGAAGAAACATTGGGTTTAAGAGGAATTGAAGGCTTATTACATCAACTATGGCAAATACAGTGGAACAAATATTAAATGTGTTGGAAGATACAGCTTTACTGTTAGGAAAAACTCAATCGAACCTCAAGAAATGTCCGAAACAACGCTTAACAAAGGGTTACATAGAAACACGCATTAAAAACATTGAAGGATATTGGTCTACATACAAAAGTGCACATATGGAGCTAGTGAAATGTGTTCCGAAAGCAAACCGACAAGACATTCCATATTTCGTAAATGAAGATTACTTTATTCAGGAAGATATGTATACCTGTTTACTAGCCGATCTCAATGATTTATTGAATTCACACAATTCGTCGCCGGTTCCTATGCAAGCTGACCATAACATGGGTGGTTCTACGGAAGTTCAAGTGAAGTTACCAAGGATTCAACTTCCCACCTTCTCAGGTATTTACGACGAGTGGCCCGCTTACCAAGATCTGTATATGTCATTAGTGCACAACAACCCAACATTAAGTAAAGTACAAAAATTGCACTACTTAAAAACCAGCCTTACGGGAGAAGCTTTGTCGCTAGTGAAGCACGTGCAAGTTACAGAGGTTAACTATGACGGCGCGTTTAGCATGTTGAAGGCGCGTTTCGGTAACAAGCGCATTATTGTGAATTCAATATTAAAAAGGTTGTTTACACAAAAGAAGGCATCTACACAAACTGCAAATAACATTAAATCGATATTAGATACGACTACTGAATGTCTGAACGCACTGACAAACATGAACCTGTCAACCAGCTCATGGGATACGCTCACCAACTCACTCATTGTATTTTTAGTCGTTCAAAAATTGGATCCAGAGACGCATCGGGAATGGGAAGAAGTTGCTTACGTTGACAATGAGGACGAGTTACCTAAGTGGGATGCACTAAACAAGTTCCTACAATCAAAGTTCCGCACGCTCGAGCTTATCACGCCTTCAAACCGAGAAAAGCCTACACCTAAGGGAAAGGAATACGCCGTTCATGTGTCCACAACAAATACCACCTCTTCAAAACCTAGATGCTGCGCTATGTGCGAAAAGGACCACACATTATGTCATTGTGAGGAATTCATAAAATTGAATCCAGCAGAGAGAAGTGAGTACCTGAAACAGCACAATCTTTGCTATAATTGTCTGGCCCCAGGACACTCCGCTTATAGATGTCGCCTGAAAATGTCCTGCCGAAAGTGTCACAAACGTCATCACACGCTCACGCATCAATCTACGCCGATGACGTCACCAAATCAACCAGACAACGGGAAACAACAAGATAAGGTTGAAAATCATCAAGATTTTGCCAAGTCAGCCGAAACCCACGTTAAACTTTCATCGCATGTCGCTGCAAATTTGTCCACTGCATTACTGGCCACAGCCCTTGTGCCAGTAAGAAAACATGAATCGGGACAAGTGACAGTGCTCCGTGCTTTGATTGACCACGGCTCTCAAGCAACGTTCATGAGTGAAAGAGCGGCCCAGATGTTACGACTGAAGAGAACGCCTGTCAATGGCACCATCACTGGAGTCGGCTCAACTAAAACAAACGTTAAACATGCTGCAGAAATTGAACTACTATCGAGACACGACGCTTGTTTCAACCTTAAGATCAAAACCTACATTATGTCTACGCGACTCACTACCACATTACCGTCACAAACCATCTCCACCAACACCTGGCCACATCTGCAAGGACTCGCCCTGGCGGATCCAAGCTTCAATAGATCAGGACGAGTAGACTTACTACTGGGTGTTGACGTGTGTTCACAAATCATGAAAGGTGAAGTCATCAAGGGTCCCCCAGGAACACCATGCGCGCAAAACACCACCCTGGGTTGGATTCTATTCGGGAACGTGGAACACAAACTACCTGGAGATGAAATTATCGTCATGCACCTCAATCTTGATATAAATGATACGTTGAAACAAATGTGGGAACAAGACCCATATGACAAACGAGAACCCACAGCTGAGGAACGAAGGTGCGAGGAAATCTATGAGACTACAACCACAAGAAATAAGGACGGACGGTATATTGTAACCTTACCAAAGAAATCTAACATGCTATTATCAACCCAAGGAGATACAAGAACCATAGCTTTAAAGAGATTATATCAATTAGAACAAAGATTCAAAAAAAACCCAAAACATAAAACCGACTATGCTGCAGTCATGAAAGATTACGAATTAAATTACATGGAAGAAATACCGCATCAAGAAGTTACCAACCCCTCTGTGTACCTCCCGCACCACGCGGTAATAAAGGAAGAGAAAGAGACATCCAAATTAAGAACTGTTTTTAATGCATCTCAAAGGGGAAATAACAATGTATCACTCAATGATGAACTGATGGTTGGACCACAATTACAAGACGACATGAGAAGTCTGATCATGCGATGGCGGATGAAGAAGGTTTGCTTTGTAGCAGATATCCAAAAGATGTACCTACAAATCCTAGTCAAAGAAGAAGATCGTGATCTGCAACGAATTCTGTGGAGAAATAACGATCAAGAACCTGTCCACGACTACCGTCTTACCAGAGTCACGTTCGGAACTGCTTCTGCTCCTTACTTGGCAGTAAGGACATTGCATCAAGTAGCCAAAGATGAAGGACGAAACTATCCTGAAGCGGCAGAAATAATAAAACGCGACTACTTCATGGATGACATGATGTCGGGTAAAGACAATGTAACAGACGCATTAAGGGTAGCCAAGGAAATAGATGCCATACTCCAGAAGGGCGGGTTCAAACTAAAAAAGTGGTGCTCTAATGACCCAGATTTTCTTAAAGAATTTGAAGAATCTGAAAGAAGCTCTCACGTAAAACTAAATATAACATTAGACGGAATTACACGAGCCTTAGGATTATACTGGAACATGGGTACCGATCAATTTCAATACAGCCCCAACTTACCTGCTACGGAGAAGCCACCTACGAAGAGAACAATTCTGGCCGACCTTCAGAGATTATTTGACCCACTAGGCTGGCTAGCACCATCTATTTTGCCGGCAAAACTTCTCATTCAACGATTGTGGCTGCAAGGAGTAACATGGGACGAAGAAGTAGATGAAACCATGGCCGAAGAATGGAATAACCTAAAAGAAACAATTAATCTATACTTACCTAATATCGCCATAGACAGATGGCTTCATACTACTGAAACTACCTTAAATAACACCAGTATCCACGGCTTCTGCGACGCGTCATCGAGAGCTTACGCTGCAGTAGCTTATCTAAGAGTACGAACTTCCATGGGTGACGTTAAGACTTCCATCATCGCCGCTAAAACGAAGGTAGCACCTACTAAACCCTTATCCTTACCTCGTCTAGAACTTAGTGGAGCTGTACTGCTTGCTGGACTCTTAAAGCAAATAAGGGAAGCAATGAATATACCAACCAGTCAGATATTCGCATGGACTGATTCCACTATAGTACTTTCCTGGCTTTTCGGTGACCCTGCAAGATGGAACACGTACGTGAGAAACAGAGTAGTTGAAATACTGGACAACATTGGCAATCATAATTGGTATCATGTCAAGTCACCAGAAAATCCAGCTGACACTGCTTCGCGAGGAAAATCTTTGGAAGACTTAAAGGACGATGAACTGTGGTGGAGAGGTCCGAGGTGGCTGATAGAAGGAGAAATCCAATACAGCAGACCAAACGCGATGATGACAGACCTGGAAAGAAAAGAAACAATACAAGTTAGCCTAACGATTGACAATGAGAAAAGTATAAGTACAAAATTTGAAATATGTGATACTTTACAAGAATTGCTTAAAATAATAGTGTACTGCAAAAGATTCTTAAAGGGAAGAAAAATTGAAAACAAAGACTTACCTGTGAACACGGAGGAACTAGATGATGCGTTGAAAACTTGCTTGAGAATAACACAGAAGAGCTGCTTCGAAGAAGAAATTCAGCACCTGAAATCAAATTTACAAATTAAAAGAAAGAGTAAATTAAACAATTTAAAACCTTACCTGGATGAAAATGGCCTCCTCAGGGTGGGCGGCAGACTGCGTCACTCTGACCTAAATGAAGATGGCAAACATCCGATTATTCTTGATCGTGACAACAACCTTACCTCTCTCCTTGTCACCGATGCTCATCGGCAAACGCTGCATGGTGGAGTTCAAGTCATGCTCTGTTTCCTACGAACTAGATACTGGATCCTGAAAGCAAGGACATTAGTTAAATCAAAGATCAGAAAATGTCTCATTTGCGCTAAACTAAACGCTATGGCAAAGCCACAGCAAATGGGAGACTTACCTCGAGTACGAGTAACACCTGCAAAGCCCTTCTGGAACACAGGCGTTGACTTCGCAGGTCCATATCAGGTCTTGATGTCTAGAGGCAGAGGTGCAAAAACGCACAAGGCATACATTGCTGTCTTTGTCTGTATGTCGACAAAGGCGATTCACCTGGAATTGGTGGGAGATCTCACGTCAGATGCCTTCATCGCAGCTTTCCGAAGATTTATAGCAAGGCGAGGAAGATGCGCTCAGATATGGAGCGACCAAGGACGCAATTTCGTCGGGGCAAACAGGCAATTAGTAGCAGATTGGACTGAAGCTAAATTACAATTTGAGGGTCCAATTGCCGAGAAGTTAGCAATCGAAGGAACCAAATGGCATTTTATCCCAGCCTATAGCCCACACATGGGTGGCCTCTGGGAAGCTGGGGTAAAGGCAATGAAACATCACCTAAAACGAATGATGACCAGACATATGACCTACGAAGAATTAAGTACTTTGTTATGTCAAGTTGAGGCATGCCTAAACTCACGGCCTCTAACAATATTAGATGACACGGACAACGATCACCTGCAACCACTAACACCCGGTCATTTCCTTATCGGTGAAACACCCATCACTGTGCCAACACCAAACCTCCGAGATATCCCAATGAGCCATTTATCAAGATGGCAGCATCAGCAAAGGTTGTTAACTGACTTCTGGCACAGATGGCAGCAAGAATACTTATCAAGCATGCAACAACGCTCGAAATGGCACCACAAGGTTAAGGAGTTTGACATAGGACACATTGTCCTAATCAAGTCTGATAATTTACCTCCGGGTAAATGGATGATGGGACGCATTGTTGCCAAGCACCCGGGTACTGACGGTGTGACACGTGTGTATTCTGTGAAAAGTGGTGATAGTGTAGTGCAAAGGTCGTTTAACAAGTTGTGTTATTTACCCATAGACATTGATACTTGATTTTGTATGCAAATAGTAATGTAATGTAAATGTAACTAATATCTAGCTTTTGTATATTGTAACTTGTTTAAATATGAAACTATTGTTAAAATTTGAGAATAAATAACATGTTCATTTACCTATCTATGTAATGTATTAGATTGTCATATCTATTTACTTGTAGTAAATTAAGTTTATGAGAATTTGTAAAAGGGCCGTAGACCCTTTGGTGGGCGGTATGTTGAGTAATATCACTGTATGTGTGAAAGCGCAAACCTAGTTCGTATGCATGTGTGTGTCGCCCAAATATCTACAAGAAATTGTAAATTGAAATTAGTCGCAAATAAAACAGCAAAGCGCAATCACGTATTTCTGTTACCTAGAATTCCCACAAGCAAAACTGAACCTTATATCTACTACACTAGTGTAACGTAATTAAAAGGAAAACTATGTAGTTCAGCTTGACAAGTAAATAAACAATGGTAGGCTATTCACCGACTTATTGTACCTTATTTAAAAAAAGAATTTATTTGTAGCAAAATAATACGAATTTTAAATATTTAAAACGCGATACCACTCATGCCATATCAAAGCGAAAGTGCCGTAAAAATATGTATTTCAAACAAATGAAAACATAAAAAAATGATATATGCATATTCATTCATAAGCTTGTAAGAAGATTACTGACGTATTATTTTGTGATATTACACCACTATTTTAAAACATGTTTGCATAAATAGAGCCGTTTGAAATGATTGAGGTTTTATTTTTTTACCTTTGACCAATCTACGCTTTGGTATAGCTTATAAAAGCGATCAACGCTTTTGATACAAAATCAAACGCATTGCGAAACTCTGGTGTGTATAAGTGAAACCTTTTTTTTGTTAAAACAGCATAGTTCGCATAAATGAAGCATACCTATTTCTCTATGCAAGTTTAATTTCAGTGGTCCTATAGAGCTTGGAAAAAAACAGAAACTTACTGGGATATGGAATAACCGACGACAATACTGAACTTTTGCCAAAATCTACAAAATACGTTTTTAAGCTGCCTTACATATAAATAGAAAACGAAACCTCTCCGATCCTCTTCATCTCTTTATCTAAGAAATTAGTAAGTCTAAATTATTCAAAAAAATCATAAGTAGTTTTATTCTAACGACCATTCTCAAAAACTTGTCTATCGATGGATTTTGCAACTACAGAAAGAGTTTTGCCACATTGTGTAGTTGAGTGTCCAAGTGTAGTGTAGCAGCTTTATAAAATGCTTATTTCTAATAACGTTATCCACTAATAAAAAGGTAATTGAAAATGGACCTTATATAAATTACAGGAAAACCTACAGCTTCATCCGTCGAGTAGTTTTAAGTTCATAGCAAAGAGAGAGACGCTACAAAGGACTATACATAAGGATATATCTACAGAAACTCCGACCTCCCAAAGAAACTTTCAAATAAATCCCGCAACTCTAAAAAAAAGGGACGTTTTCTATAAATTCCCGGGAAATTAGTAAGAAGTTTCCGTGCGTCACAGTTGCGTGGAACACGGAGGAACACGTACCGTTCAGATTAGTTGGTGTAGCCAACAACCGAGTAACTTTCACAATTAATACCAACCGAGGAGGTTCGGCCTGCCACGGATCTGCGACTGATTCGATTGGAATAGCGATTAATCGCGTGTGAAATGGGGGGAATAAAATCGACAACGAAGTTTTTTTTGTGAAAATCTTCAAATGAAGTTATATTTATTTCTTATTTAATATTTCGGAGGATTATGGTTCACTAAACAAAGTTTATAAAAGTGCTTTATTTTATAAAGTTACCTCTTATTCTAAATATACTACAGTCTATTTTATTCCCTTGCAATAGACGCAAGTTTTCGACAAACAAACGACAGCCGGCAGTCGCGCTGCTATTGTCATTATATTGTGTCTCGAATTACGTGTGTTCGAAGGATTAATCAGAACTTATCAGAAGGAAGTGAAAAAGACCCTGATAATAATGCTAAAATCATATTTTTTTATAGTTGCCTATTTTATAAAGAATAGTATAGGTTACAAAACGTCACACTACGACGCATGACAGTAGATCATGTAACTATAGACGCTAGTAAAACCGCGAGAGACGCCTACTTCCGAGCCCTATTCAATAATCAGATTTGTAAATGCAATCAAACAAACCTCTTACAATAAAACAGAAGGTACAAAATCTATGAATCAATTGCATCAGGGGATGTCCGCTTCCAATTGACGACTAAGTGCCTCGGTCGCACGTGCGACTTAACGCAGGACATAGGGGAGAAGAATGGGGGTGGAGGAAAACTATTACAATAGGAAAGAAATAAAGAAGGATGCTCATTTTTCACCTGGCAATGTATAGAAATGAAATAAATCTTAAAAAAAAGCTTATTAAATTGTATATTAATTACGCTTATCACAATGTTAAAAGAAACGCAGGAAAAAAAGATTTTTTATTTTATTTATTTAAGCTTGATTTAACGTATTGACATATTTTGAACGCATCCAAACCATCAATTTTTAAAACGTTCCATTTTACAAATTGCTTGTTGACCATATTTAACTTTTTTCTATAGTTTTATATTTTATTTTACATTTAATTCGATCAGTAACTAATTCTTTATTAGTCATGGAATGAAGAAAATTATTTAAACGAAATAATAAAATTATAAAAACGAAATAATAAAATTAAATTAATCATTCAGTGTTTTTTTTTATGGCAATTTGCCGAAATCTACGGCAATTTCTGCCAGACTCGAGTAATATTCAGTGTTTTAGTGAGTGTGCGCAAGCGAAATGGATTTTTTTGACATTTGACAGTTCTACGATTGAAAATAATTGACAATTTGACATCGGCGCAGTCCTTCGTTGTTGCGCTTGCGTCTCGTTGTGTACTGTGCGATTTTGATTGTATTTCTTTTTATTACGACCCTATTTACCTCCCCTGGACTCCGATATCTTCCTCCGGTATCTTGGATGGGCTAGGTACGAAACCAATATATCTGCTCCAGCAGAATTTCTGGATGACGTAGTTGTAGGGGATTTAGATGAAAATGATGAATATCAATAAATTATTCCATTGTAACATAGTGTTTTATTTACTTTTCCTGTTTCAGCCAACAGGTATGTTAGGTTGGTAAATAAGTGATCACTTTGACAACAAGAATCTAGAGATATGACTTAGTAAGTACTTATGAGAAATTACTACTATTTTATACTGCTGTGTTTTTATTTTAAATAAATTAATCTGTTAGAATATACCTAGGCATACTTTAACCACAAATTGTATATGTGTACTTACTATGTGGTGTTAGCCAGTAGGTAACTACTTAATGTTAGTCTTACAAAATAAATAATGTGTCCTGGAGAAGGCAGTTTTCAACTCTACACTCTTTTTATCTTCTTTTTATAATGATTATCATGGAGTCTTAGCATTGACTTAATGGCAGTTTGCTTCAAGGAATTAACAAAATAAAAAAGACGTTTTAAACCATAGTTAGCTAATATTCCTATTTTAGACTAAACTTCGAGCGTTATTAATTAGTTAATGCATGTTTGTTTCATTATTTCTGGTGATGGCAAATCCTAACCTAAAAATAAACAACAATATTTTCTGGACTTCGTGGCGTTTAAATCACTGAAATGACTATAAGATATTACTTTCTAAACTTACAGGTAGTATTTCTACTATATCTGATAACTATACATATACTTTCATTACCAGGTTTTCAAATGTATGGAAGGTGGGCATTGTTCTTTGTGATACGTCTCTTACATTATTTCCCTGTAGACTATTAGTTACGACTGGTTTGGAGTACAGTTGAAAGGGGCGTGGAAATGGACAGTTTTCTGCTGATGTCGTTGTGATTACGGAAAATTATGGAAAATGTCTCAAAACAAATACATAATAACAAATGATATTCTTCAGAATTATTATTTAACTACTTTTATTGACAAAACTAGATTAAGGCCACTAGATTCTCTTTTGTTTTGTAAATGACGTTCCAAATTGCTTTTTTTGGTCTCATAAAAAATAAATAGATTGACTTCTTTCAAAAATTAATGTTGAGCCATTTTAGATTTTACTTTGGTCCTCCAGTACCAAAGTACATGTAATTTTGAATCACATACACAAACAATTGTGCCTACACTTCATACAGATATGTGTACGTAAGGTCTTGAAATCTCAAATCAAATCACATGTCGTACGACATAATCGTCGATTTAAAGATAGCCTACCAAATCGACTTGCTACCTACATGTCAGAAATAAAGTTTTGTAGGTATCAGCCCCACGTGAAGGGATTATCGGAGATCTGACTACAGCAATCCATTAGAGTTGTTTATATAGTACTTAAAAATTTAAATCCAGAGCTCAACGGGCCATAAATTACTGAAAAATAATATTTATTTTGAAAATATAATGAAAATTCTGATTGGAAAGTCTAGTCGATTCCATATCGCTTAACTTTTAAATAATGAATGAATAAACATTAGCCTAGCCTTAGCGTTAGCAGTTTTCAGAAGCTAAATTATATTGTGTAAATATAGGTAATAAATATTGAAAAGATAGCAAAATCAAAATAGATAGTTAATTCTCTGTCAGAGGCAGTAAATGAATGGCGGACAACAACAAAAAATTTTTACTACCTAAGCATGTTTTTAAAAGTGGGTGTGAGAGCTAAATAAAAAAAATATAAAACTTATCTATAATAGAACCGCGGCTTTACTTAAACACTCCACCATATCACTTAACATCATCTCCAGAAAAAACCTCGTACACAGAGAACTGTCTAATACTTACACAGAAACCACAAAATCAACATCCGCCCAAAACATTTAAAACAAAACTAATCACTACGGAAACACATTCACCAAAAGAATTTGTTAGCAAAGCACACAAGACAACTTCAGTAAATCCCGAAGCCAGGTGCTGCGTTCACACGTAACAAAAAGCTTACAAATAAGTACAATAACCGAACTTTTCCCATCAACAGTGTTTCAACAAGCTGTACTGGAATGAATGAATGAACGAAGAATATGAATGTAAGTATTCTATGGATGATTAGACACCGTTAAGTCATTCCTGTTATTGGTATGTGATTTTTGGCCTAACATTTATACGAAAAGTTTTCTTTATGAAAGTAGGTGTAATTGGGAGCGCAGGGGTAAACTTTAGTGGTAACTTTGATGAATGGAATGCTCTTCTCGTTTTGGTAATGTTTACTGTAAATAATTTCTGAGGTATAATGAGATGTGGAGGTGTTTTTACCTGTTTTGTTCTTTATGAGACACTTTTTGTGGAAGGGTTTTTATTTATGTTTATGTTTTAATTATTTAAGTTGCGATGTAAGAGTTAATCTTGAATAGATACTACTTACCGGGGCTGCAATAAATATTTTTGCTTCAATTCAAAAGTACTTTACTGTACTTAAAAGTACGCAGTACTTTCTAATTACAAATATTTACTACAAAAGAGTTCTTTCTGAAATATTTTGTCTATTCAGACGCATGCTGTTGTTTATTTTCCTTCTTTATTTTACCCGCTTCTTAGGGGTTTAGTTTCCGCACTTACTTCTATGGGTTAGGATAGATATACGACGGCAGCTGGCACTTCAGCTAGCTAAGATCTTTCCAGTAATTAAATGAATCTTAGAAACTCAGTGTCTGCTTAGTTTAATGGTCTCGTGTGATAGTCTCGCAACCAGGCTTTTGCCGTAACCATCTTTAATTTCTACCATAAAATCACAAACACCTTAACAATCATAAAAAGAATAAACCAATTTCAGAATGGCAACCAATTTACGTACGCACAAGCGATCAATTCCGAACAAAACCGTTGAATCATCGCAGTTGTCAAATCGAATTTTCAAAGCAAATTGTATCAAGTCATCGAGTTGCTTAAGTCACATCTTAACGCACCATTAGGAGCAGATTGCGTGAGCAAGATACCGGTTGTTTGCTTAATGTACTCACAAAAAACTAATTTGTAACCCAAATGGACGTTTACGGCTTATATGTTACAATGACTATAGATGTTTTGCACAAATAGGTAGTTACTTGCGATAAGAACAGTGGTTCATTGATTTGTTGATGTAAGAGGAAATGTTGAGCGAAAGCTTCGGATTAATATTTTTTTTATTAAGTTTCTAACCGCATTTTGTCACAAATGTGTAACAAAAAATGTAGTGCACTATATCATAAAATAAACAACTAAATTATTACTTTTGTAAATATACTCGTTTTTATATAAACTAAAGTTTCCGTTTTGTGTATATAAACATTTTGTTGGTTGTAGTTGTACCGAAGTTTTGAATTCTCTATTTTTTAAATATTGGTTTTTGTAGTGAATCTCGATACAGAGGGCATGCTTATTGTTCTTGCGACTGCTTTGGTGCTCCGAAGGCAAAGGAACGCTCAGTCAAAGTCTTATTTATTTTTATTTTATTTATTAGGAACAAAAAACAGTTACACGTTATACAGTATATCAATTAGTTTAGGTTTTACAGTGAAAAAACGCATAACCCACACTATTGTTCACGTAGTAACAGCAGTTTTAAAGGAAATAAGGAGACGGACGTAAACAGAAAAGTCTTAAGAAACCCGACGACAAAATTAGATATGTCGAGATTATTACTTATAACTATACACATACCTATATTGTTGATAATTCCACCGACAAATCTTAGTCGACCGTATATTTATATTCGGCAAGAGAAATTTACAAATGGCAAAGAAAAACTAATAAAAAAAAAACAAAAACAGCTTCAATGATAATGACGCTACCTCCAATTCAGTGAAACAAATTGATTGACAATACAAGTTATGTACCATAATCCAAACTAGAAAGGCAAATGAGTTCCACCTCTGTATGATAGCAATTCCATTCACCTGGGCTGCTCCAATATCTCTACCGAAGATTTATGTACCATCTGCACGCTATAACCGAACTTAACGTGTGCACCTTAGAGGCGAGGCTATAGCGAGGCTTACGGGAGTCTTATCTTAGCACAGAATAGTGTTATAAACGGAATTCCCGTTTGGTACCCGGCTAGGACCGTTTGACCCGGGCACTGTCATTCACGCTCGTAAAGTTTACGAGCATCTCTCGAAACAGGCTTTGAAGAATAAGCGTTTCCCGGAAGCACCCGAGACCCCCGTCTGATAAAATAATATTGGAACAAGAAAATATTGAGGTATGTAATGTGAACCGATGTAATCGTAAATATGAATGAGCCACTCAAATTTTTGTAGCGCATCTTAGCTTATTCGGAAGAAATTGCTGGGTTATGGTACAATGTTTTGGCTATGAAGCCTTAATGTAACAGGATATGTTGTTAAAATAAGTTTTAGATATTTATAAGAATAAAAATAATAATTGCTAAATGTGTTGCTATTTATTTTATTATGAGTTCTTTTTTAAATTTTTGTTCAAGTACAAAAAATGTCCTTATATGGATAGATTTTGACTTTAAATGAAATGGATAGTCTTAAAAAACTTAACGGTTTTTGTATAAGATCAAAACTATCCTCCATTCGTCAGACCTCTTTGAAGTATTCAAAGATAACCTCTCTCAGGTCCACTACACTTTAAAATAGTAAAGAAATCAATTATAAAATGAAACACGCGAATCTTTCACAATTAAAAATCTGCGCATGTATCACAGAATATGTTTTTAACCGACTTCTAAAAAAAGGAGGAGGTTCTGAATTCGAATGTTTGTATGTTTTTTTTTTTTTATGTTTGTTCGCGCATATCACCGTCGTTTGCCAACCGATTTGAACTTTTTTTGTTTGAAAGGGTAGACTTCCCAAATGGTCCCATTGTCATCGGGTCCAGGATCTGATGATGGTATCATGCTGAAATCGAGGGAACTCCTCAATTTTTATAGAAAAACGTACATTTTTTTGAAAGTTACTCTAAAACGTAGTTGGGACTCTAACTAAAAAGTAAAAAATAAAAAGCTTTTTCCAAAAAAAAGATAACCGACTTCAAAAACTAAAAACTCAAAAATAACTTTTTCGGAAGTCGGTGGCAAAGCAACACAATTCGACCGGTAGAAGAGAAGCCACCGACTTCCGAAAAAGTTATTTTTGAGTTTTTAGTTTTTGAAGTCGGTTATCTTTTTTTTGGAAAAAGCTTTTTTCTGATATAAATTCTCGACTACCACACGAGACAAGTCGCGAGCTACATCTAGTTATATTATTATTATTCCATTTATTTATTTTTTAACATATTAATTACATTTTTAAATATTAATATAAAAAAGAAAAATAACATTTAAAAATATAAAAAATAGTATCCCACCGGCATCGGGAACAGGATCCAAGCTACCGGTGGTCAGGGCTCCAGAGAGAGGAACCTCCGGACAATACGCGCCGTGTCCAGGAGTACCGTTTTCTGCACCAGACCCTTGACCCAGCTGCCTAGCGAGAGCCTCCTTAGATGTTGGTCGAAGCTCTTCGCTATTATGCCATTGGCCGTCACGACTATCGGCACAATGACTGCTGAATTCACATCCCACATGTCGACAACCTCGCGAGCCAAGTCGAGATATTTGGTCTGTTTATCTTTCTCAGCTTTCACGAGGTTCTCGTCATGCGGGACAGCAATATCAACAATCACTGTACGACGCTCTAATCGATCTATCACCACTATGTCAGGCTTGTTAGCAACAACAGTCCTGTCAGTAATGATAGATCGATCCCAGTACATTGTGACATGGTCATTCTCAAGAACTGGGTCGGGCACATACCTATAATACGGTACTTCTGCTTCCACAAGATTGTATTTCAGAGCAAGTTGCTGATGAATAATCCTGGCTAAGACAAGGTTGTGTCTGTGCAAATAGTCTCCGTTAGCCAGACTAGAACAACCAGAAATAATGTGTCGGATTGATTCCCCGGGACGGTGGCATGCCCGACATATGTCAACCGTGCCGTCCTTCACAATGTATTTCCGGTAGTTGTTCGTCATCATAACTTCGTCCATTATCGCACAGACAAAACCTTCGGTTTCCCCAAAGAGGTCACCGAAACGCAGCCAGGATACGGACGCCAGGAAATCTACATCTGGTCCATGTAGGATTCGATAAAAGCTTCCGTGAAGCTCCTTGCTCTGCCATACCATCCTGCGGTCATCAGTATCCATTACTATAGGTTTGCGCCAGTTCTCGTTCGCTAAGGAGAGCGGGGTGAGGCCCTTGTCTACCGAAACTACATCTCGATGCATCCCCACGTCGGCATTCAGGAAATACTCTCTGAGACTGCATATCTCACGATTGTGCATGGTCTTGGCGTTGAGAAAGCCTCGACCACCACACTTTCGCGGGATATTCAGTCTCATTACCGACGATCGTGGGTGATGCATGCGATTTGCGGTCAGCAGACTACGGATCCTTCTATCCAGGGCGTCCAGTTCAGTCTGAGTCCATTTGAGTACGCCGAAAGAGTACATCAACACCGGCATGACCCAACCGTTGAAGGCGCGCACCTTGTTCCCGCCTGATAAAAGACTATTTAAAACTTTATTCAGGCGGCCAAAGAAGCGCTCCCTCAACGCTTGTTTCATGTCGGCGATATTGATGCCTAACGCTTCCGACATACCCAAATATTTGTAAGTTTCGGTTGAAGAGAGGGACCTAAGGTGTATGGAATCCGAAAGTAGGGTCCCCCCGGATTCCACAATCTCCCCTCGCTTTACATGCATGACTGCACATTTGTCCACACCAAATTCCATCCTGATGGCACTACTGAAAGTTTCTGTTACCTTCAGTAGCTTCATCAGTTGCAATTCAGTGGGGGCAAAGAGTTTCAGATCATCCATGTACAGGAGATGAGATATAACCTGACCGCCTCTGCGCAACCGATAGCCTAGTCCTGAACCCTCCAACAATGTGCTGAGAGGATTCAGGGCCAAACAGAACCACAATGGACTCAGACTATCGCCCTGAAATATGCCTCGCTCAATCCTTATTGGTTCGCTGTTCTCTCGGATGTGCCGACACCCTGGATAGTGAAGGACCGTACTCCACTGCCCCATACACGACATCAAGAAGGTGCGCAGAGTTGCATCTACTTTATACAATTCCAGCACCCTCATGAGCCATGTATGTGGTACCGAGTCATAGGCCTTCTTGTAATCTATCCAGCATGTCGACAAATTCTTCCGAGAACGGCGAACCTGCTGACTAATGGCCATGTCAATGAGGAGCAGCTCCTTAGTACCACGGGACCCATTCCTACATCCATTCTGAGAAGCGGACATTATAGAATTATTATTAATATGACTATTAATTTTAGCTCTCAGAATGGATGTAAGAATCTTATAGACTGTAGGTAAACAAGTAATTGGTCTATAATTTTTGGGTTCCGTAGTACTACCTGATTTGTGGAGCAAGTGGGTAATTCCAGTAGTCAGGAATTGGGGTAGCGACCCAGACTCTAAGGCTGACTGGAACTGGGACGCCAAGCGAACGTGCGATCTTTGTAACCATTTTACCCAGAAATTGTGCAGTCCGTCCGGCCCTGGGGATTTCCAATTAGGTAACGGACGGACTGCACAAGCTATATCTTGGGGGCTAATGTTTATAGCCCCCATTTCTGGTATTTGATCACACTTTCGCTCAACCTCCCGAATCCAGTCGCCCTCAGTGTGACTGACAGGCACCGACCAGATGCTGCGCCAGAATGAACTCATGGCATCATCATCCGGAAGGCGCGTGTCAACCACACCTTGGTCCGGTCGTTCCCAAGCCCTATATACCCACCTCTCATCACTCCGGAATGTGCGATTCTGAGTATATCGCTCCACTCTTCGCTTGTACCGACGAATACGGCTTGCCCATGCACAGATCTTCTGCTTCAGGAAGTCGATACGCTCTGTGATGCGGGGCATATAATCTTGGGAACTAATGTTAGTCCAAACGCCCGCCTCACAAAGCGCATCACTCTAGGACGTGTATTGCCCTCCCTGAAGCAGATTAATTTGCCGATGAGTGCTCTAGCCTCACCAATACGACGCTCAATTCTGAACTGCCACGCTGGTATAGCTGGTTTAGGTCGTGTAACTCCGTCACTGTTTGGAAATTTGACGTGAGCCACACGACACGCTGCTACAGCTGCGCAGTACAAAATTGAGTGGGTATCAGTGAGGTCCTCGCTGCTGTCAAAATAGTTCGACAGCAGCGAATCCAGAGCACACACCAGCGCCCTATTTTTCTTGTGCATGGGCAAACGAGGTAGTAGCGGTCTCATCTCAGGCGGCATAGAGCGATATTCCCGAAACGCACACTCCAAAGCACTCCTCAAATTATCATTGCACTGGGTACTCACGGATATAGTCTCACCATCATCCATCTCATCAATGCAGGGCGGTCGCGGCAAGCCACTACGTGAATATTGCGGCTGCACAGCGACCGCACCCACTGGCGGGGCGGGCGGGGCAAGACTAATCCGTGACTCTAGGCGTAGTCGATCAAGCACGGTGTCATCCAACATATGATTACGCTGGATGACACGCACCTGGTCCGACAGTCGCTGGGCTGAAACATTGACAGCTGGTTCAAGCACCTGGAACAGAGAGAGCATCCGACCATGGTACGCAGTCATGTTACTTCCCCCCTCTGTAGCCCCAAAGTAGGCGCGCATAACATTTTCGTTGATGGAATGTGTCCATCTCATGCGCGCACTTCCACCGGGAGCGGGGACCCTGTCAGAGGCCGGTGGGCCTCGGAGTCCCAAGCATTCCGGCGGCCGGCGACCTCCCCGCCGGCGCACAGGTGGTGGCGACGTCGGCGGAGAGAAGTACTCGTCGCTCGAGCTCGACGCAACTGCCACGGCCGGTGTCACAGCGCTCACGGTGGGGCTGGATTCCGGCGGCGGCGAGGCGGAGCTGGGCGACGAGTCCGGTGGTGTTGGGCGTGCTTTTCTTGTTGCTGATCTTGTTATCATCGTCTTTTTATTTATTTTTCATTTCATTGCATTTATGATAGTGACATGACATACGTCATGTCACTTTTGCTTTTTTTCACTTTTGTTTTATTATTATTATTTATTTTATATGCGTTACATATCTCGGGACCCAAGGATCCCGGGCTTTTGGAAGGCATACGAGGGGCCGAAGCCAACTTGCAGAGGCCCCTTGAGCTAAACTTTATGTGAAAAGGGACACCAACCGGCGATTATTCCTATATGCACTATGTAAGTGCACCTAAGGACAACCCCCGGTGGGTGTTGGACTATTGTAAAATATGGCAACTAACAAAAAAATTTGAACTATGGGCTTGGATTCTTTAATGAATAAGGTACCAGATACTATGGAATGACTATGGCCCCTGCCTGATCAATGTTTGTATACACAGATAGAATGGCAGGGGGTGACTTGCACACTCAGTAAATGGGCCCCCGAAAGCGGTCGCTAGCACATAGTGACGTAGCGACAAGGGGGCAACATATATCGAGGTGCTAGAGGAGTGGAGAGGTATTCCACGGCTATCAGGACAATCCCGGAAGTACGGTCAAGATCCCTACCAGTATCTTACTGGAATACTTCCTTCCTCCGAGCACGTATGCTCTTGCGAATCTCCACTCAAACCAGCCAATGAAGGCAAGAGTGAGGTGGGAGCCTTGTTCCTCGTCAGTGCTCACTCTGGCCGGCCAGTTAAGGCAAGCCAGAGATGAAGAACAAAGGGTCTCCCAGGAGGTCAGGTCCACGGGGTCGCTACTGCCCGACAGCTCGCCACAAGCTGCCCTGCGGGTTTATTATTATTATTATTATATCATTTATTTCAGAACATATTAATTCCATATAAAATTGTTAGTAAGACTTAAAACTATGTTAGTAACTTATAACTGCTATTGTTAATTTATTTTACATTGAAAAGAACACAGCCTGAGCTGTGTACCTTATTCCAGTGCCGCACTATAGGACAATCAACATTTTCTACTATGGTGTTCAGAAGGCTGCTGGGGCTGCCCCGCACACGATGCATCAGAGAGGCCACTCTCTTGCGCACTAGAGCTCTAAAGCAGTCAATGTTGGCCTCCGCAAACATCCCTGATGCACTGCAGTATCGCGGCAACCCCATCAGCATCCTGAACCCATTATTGTAGAGAACCCGTAGGGCATTGAAAGCCTTCTGCGTATAGCGAACCCACAGGCTGCATGTGTACAATGACTGGCAGTACGCCTTAAACAAAGTAATTTTGACATTTGTTGTGCACCTCGCAAACCTGCGGGCCAGCATATTGCATCTCACTGCCAACGCCCTACGTTCCCTCTCAATATCCGTGTCATCAGAGAGGTCCTCAGTGACCCAATGCCCAGGTACTTGAATTTGGTGACCCTACATAATGGAATTCCTCCAAGGCTAACCGGTGGAATTGTAGTGGGTGTTTTATTGCCCGCCTTAAACACAAGTAGTTCACTTTTTTTGATGTTGTACCTGAGGCCATGTGACACTGCGTACCTCTCACAAATGCCTAGGAGCATATTAAGGGCCTTGACTGATGGACTCAGCAGAACCATATCGTCAGCATAGCTAATGTTATTCATACATGTGCCATTTATTGAACAGCCTACACCGGCCCTGCTGAGCTCATCTATTAGTCCGTTGATATACAGGTTGAAGAGCTGCGGTGAGGTCAGGCCTCCCTGTCTGACCCCACACTCCAACCTATTTTCTGTAGACCATGAACCCGCCCATTTAACATTATTGGTTTGATTACCGTACCAATATCTCATAATGGTGCCGATTCTCTTGTGCACAACCTAACGTAAATTTAAGTTAAGTGCATCTTTCTCTTTCCTTTTAATTAAGAAAAGGACAGAAGATCAAATATTAGTTAAGTCCTGTCAAATTTAGACACTCCATAGATAATTTAGACGCATTTTAAAAACATGGCGTCTAAATATACGTCAATTTTCATCAGGCGCTGTCTAATTTGACAGGATTAAACTAAAATGTATCTTCGGTCCTTTTCTTTAAGAAATAGAAAGAGAGAGATGCACTAGCTTAAATTTACGTTAGTTTGTGCACAAGAGAATCGGCACCAATGCTGATCATGTCCCTGGGTGTGCTCGTTTCTTCTCGAAGCTTATCCCACAGTACATTATAAGACACGAGGTCAAATGCCTTCGACAGGTCCAGAAAACAGGCATAGATAGGCGTTTTTCTCTTCACATAGTACTGGATAGTATGCTTGAGTCGCAGTATTGCAGCTTCTGTCGACAACCCAGCTCTAAAACCGAACTGGGCATCGTGCAGAAGTATATGCTTACTAAGGTGACAATCAAGCAAACCATCCAACACCTTGGCGATCACTGTAGCCAATGAGATGGGCCTGTAATTGTTCCCGTCGGAGGCATCATTATAAAGAGAGATAAAATAAAATAACGCAGGTGTAATAAAAAAATATTTCTTATTTACATACAAAGGCCCTTATAAAATAAAATACTTGAAATATTTAGCTCGAAAATTCTAACCGTAGTACATAGATAAGGTAAATACGACAGTCAAAGGCTAGGCAAATATGTAAAGAGGCTTAGTTGGGAAAAACTTTTTTCAAAAAAATAATAACCGCCTTCAAAAACTAAAAACCCAAAAATAACTAAAATTTCGAAAGTCGGTGGCTTCTGTTCTGCCAGTCAATTTGTGTTGCCACCGACTTCCGAAATTTTAGTTATTTTTGGGTTTTTAGTTTTTGAAGGCGGTTATTATTTTTTTGTAAAAAGTTTTTTATTTATTACTTTTTTGACGGAGATATCGCGTAACAAACATACAAAAAAAAACATACAGATGAATTGAGAACCTCCTTCTTTTTTGAAGTCGGTTAATAAAGAGAGATAAAATAAAACAACGCAGGTGTAATAAAAAAAAATCTTATTTACATACAAAGGCCTTTATAAAATAAAATACTTGAAATATTTAACTCGAAAATTCTAACCGTAGTACATAGATAAGGTAAATACGACTGTCAAAGGCTAGGCAAATATGTAAAGAGGCTTAGTTGGCTCAAAGCCGAAAAGTTCAAACGGATAAAACTGACCACAAATTAGATCAATTTAAATGCTTAGTAAACAGAAAAGAAATACTGAAAATCACAGGGATTTGCAAGTTTGCTTTTTGAAACAATAAAATCAAACATTTAATTTGTGAATGGTAGACAATAATGTTTTTTTTTTTGTTTTAATTTTAATTTTGTTTTGTCAAAACTTGTGATAAGTAAGTAATTACAGCTAATTTTACACGTCTGCCCACTAAAACTAGTGTTGTGTTTTCAGGGTTCGCGTACACGAAACGCGAAACTCACAGACATACAGTCTGTAAGTTTCTTCATTCCGTCTCAACTTCTAAACGCCTGAACCGATTTAGTATGTTAGATGTACAGTAAATGAAAGAACAAAAGAAGGACCTTAATCCGATTTTAGTATACTTCTTAAAAAAAAACTAATGGAATAGTAATTAATATATCTAGTTATCTACTTTTGAAGTCGAGCAATAAAAACGCGAAAATTACAGCTGCACTCAACAATTCAATATAAATGAGTTTTCAGTTGTTGTACTAAGAAAAAGAAACATTGAGCGTTAAACTAAGTGACTTTATTAACATAAGTAACTTTTATGTGAATTTAATTTTAAACGTACTTACTTAGTTTACAATTTATATTGCTTTAATGCCTATTTACTTTAAAAGAGTGTTTTTCAAGTTCAACTTTGAACCTAGCTTATTTAATTCTAAATACAAAATAACAAACTCCCGAATCCCTTTAATACTTTAAATTACGAATGAATATTTAAATTTTACTCTTTTAATACAATTCATAAATATTTATATCGTGTTTACGTCGATTTTTCTTACGAGTACAGAGCCCCGAAGATAATTCCATTTTTAATACAAATAATAAAAAATCCGTTCGAAAAAGAGTCTGATGAATGAAATGGACTCTTCATAAGATTTGAATTTTAAAAAAAGAACCACTATCTTATATTGGTACTTTGTACGCAAAATCGAACAGCAAAGTCTATTAAAAGAGGTTAGCTGCCCTTTTAAAGCCTAAAACACACATCCCACACGAGTACAGCAAGTGGCATCACATAGTTTGTTCACCCTCAACGTGAAGTAGTGTGGGGCGATCTCTTTCAATTAAGTGAAGCCTCCTCAAGCTTTCAAGAGACTAGACTTTGCTCATCCAGATATTCGGGTCAGCCTTGAATTGTGCCGAATATCGGCTGTAAGCGGAATCTCGTTACTTGAATTGACAAGTAATAATGTTGGTTTATACATGGGTGAACATTTATTTGTCGATTCGTTTTTGTCTACGTTTCGAAATTCGAACGAAAGCGAACATGCTCATTGGTGGATGGCGTGTTTATTTAGGCGGTAAATTTGATTTTTTGGAGCTTAAGATGTTCAATTTGCGGCGTGGGTGGAGAAGGTCCTATATTGCTGCTAATGCAAGTTATAAAGAATAACGTTACATTTAATATCATTAGTTACATTCCTGGTTATTTTTTAGTTAAACTCTCATAATGTACCGCCTTTTAACCTCATACTGCCTTTTCTCTTAAAAACAAAACACAAGCGTTGGTCGAGGTGGCTTGGCAATTTCAAACTTATAATTAATACTATTACTTCCGATGGCTACCTGTCCTCTGCGGTTTTACCCGCGTTATGTTAGGTTTTTGCGTGATGTTATGTAGCCTATGTCTTATACTGCTATGTACGCTATATTTCTGTAAAGTTTCATCAAAATCCGTTCAGTTTTTGCGTGTAAGAGTAACAAACATATAATACATACACCTACATACAAATCCTACACATTTAAATACAACAAATCTTTGCTCTTTATAATATTAGTATAGATAAATAAATAAATAAATATCCTGAGACAACTCATACCCAGACACAGAACAAACAATCGTGCTCATCACACAAAGTTTGTCCTGGGTGGGAATCGAACCCACGACCTTCGGCTTAGCAGTCAGGGTCACTAACAACTAGACCAACAGGCCAGTCACAGTCAGGCCATAGATATCTGAGATAAATTTAAAAAGAACATATAAAATGTCACAATTTGAAATGCCTATAGTCTAAGGGTCCCAAATTCAGACAGGTTCATACTGTGATCTTATTAGTGTAAGCCAGGCTTTTTTTCAGATTGTATGAGAAGGGCTCGCCACTGTTTGGTACTTGACCCACAAGCTCATGTATGACACTTTAATCACTAGACGATCACGACTGACGTCACGGCATTTGCTGGGCCATCATAATTCAATTTTGGAACTCTCAGCAGTTGCCATGTTTATTTCTTTTTTTTTAGAGTTCCGTTCCTCAAAAGAAAAAACGTTCCGTTTCTCGAAAGTATCGAATTGAGATTAAAACTCTACACTCAGATCTGCGATCCCTTGAAGCTATGAAAAAAAAATTAAACTTTAAAGTTCAGCAAAATAAAGTTACGGCTGTTTACTTATGTCACAAAAATCATACATTTCGAAACCCTCGAGGGAATCAAAACACATAGGGCACTTGCCGTTGGCCTAGAACTATGAAATTTTTCACAAAGCAATGCCACATAGCAAAACTAAAAGAAAGAAATTAAATATCGTAAGTTTGTAGTTGAATCTCAAAACAAAATTAAATGACCGTAACAAGATTTCTTCGCTTACAGAAATATGTATGTATATACAGGACCCAAGGTGCGCGAGTCCAACTTGCATTTGGTCGGTTTTTCAAATTAAATGATGACATGTTTTCGTACATTTCTTCCATTTTAAGATAATCCACTTTAGCTCAAATATATATTAGACAGCTGTAGCTAATATCAGTACGAATCCTAAAACACGAACATGAAAAGGATTACCCATCCGTCGGCGTAGCCGTCAAGTAAAAAAATAACAGATATGAGAATTATAATAAAAAATATTGAGAGAATGTAAGCGTGAATCCGTTTACGGGGAATTAATTCGTGTGCTCTGCGCACATTATTTGTTCCTGTTCACATAAATCTTCGTATAACGGGCAGGGAAATTACACGAATTATTGTAGTGAACGCTCTTATATGATGTATACATGGCCTACGTGGAACGGCTATAAGTCACATAGTCGTTATCTATTTTAGATCGTATCAGAAAATGTTTATAGTTATAACTTCTTTACGATTTATTTACATGTATTGATCGACCTATCTAACAACTCTTACCTATATAATAAAAATTCTCATTTAATATATTATTTTCTGTTTTGCGATCGCACTTCCATTCTTCGACGATCGTTCATTCAGGATAGACCATTTTGTAGAGAAACGACATAAAAAACGTAGCAATCATACCGGACTTGGATGAATGAGCACAGGCTTCAACTATTTACGACCTGTATGAGCGAGCCTTAAAACCTGTCCAGTTTCTCTAGTGCATTTGCTTTTACCGGAATATAAAAGTATAGAATCTATTAATATAAATCTTTTTGACAGGGACACAATATCGTGGCTGAAAATTCAATTAGGCATTTGTCAACGCTTCGTTGATCGCGGTCGCTTCGTGCGTGATGCTTGCCTGACGATCAAGTAACGACAAAGGGACCCCTTATTTTTACATTATGCGCTCATTGAGGGAAAATTTTAGATGTATTTTCTTGTGACAGTTCAGTTAACAAGTTGTCTGATTTATTACCAAAATTATCGGATGTTATATAAGTTCTGTAAATAGGGAATTACTGTCCTTAACGGAGTGAGGCCGGCGGGGCCTTGGGAAACTAGTTTGCGTCTTGTTCTTGTGTGTTGTGTAGTTCAATTTCTATATACGTCCGTACCTATTTAGTTAACAAATACTTTACAGTTTCCCTTGTATTGATCTACAAATATAGATGTTATGGAAATGTCGAGACATTTCGAGCATAAAAAGGTAAATTGCGCGTCAGACAGAATGTATCGGGCGGCTAGACCGGGTATGGAATGCAAAAGGGGCGAAATTTTCTAATGAACCGTTCGAGACATACGACGGTATTCTGTCTGATGTGCTTGATTAAAAAACGAACGTTACAAAAATCTCACTCATCTCTTTTAGAATCACGTCTTCGATATGTTATACGTTATGCTTTTGTATTTAACTATAAAATTATTGTACTCATAATAGTTTTTGCTGTGTATCACATATTGTCATTCATCTGAACTTAAAGAAAACTTAGAAAAATTACTGTCAAAATGAAATCCTTCATTCAAAAATCTGTTGCAATAATAACTTTTTAACAATAGAAAAAATCAACGGCTCTTCGTTATATTTTTTAGATTTTATCTAGTCGATGACTCAGTACAGTTCGTTGAACAGACGAAAACCAAACGAAAACATTGATCGAAAATTAGTTTTCCGTTTCACAAAAACTTTTTTATCGCCAAAATATTTCACTACAGAATGTCACTCACATATTACAGCAAAACATATTTTTAGAACAACAGAAAATAGAAAGTGTAATAGGTTGTTCTGTGCATGGTTCTGTTTGAGTGAGAAATCAATTTGTTCCACCGTTTTCATTTATGCGATTCGAGCGTTTCCATTTATTCGAACGCAAATTGGAAAGGGACCAACTGAGTTGTCAGCTGTGGCTTATGCAGCCGTCTCGACTTAGCAATAGAGTGAGATGTGCGGGTGAAACAATCGGCGTACTACAAGAGCTACTGATTCTGAACAGACTTACTGTCTTGCACTCTTATTTTGGGGTTAGATACTCTGTTTGATGAAGTCACATGATTAGTTGTTTTGTGAACATTTTTGGTAAATGGATTCTGAGTCTTTTAGGCTTGACTCTCTTGGCTAGTCGCCGATATTTAGTCAATATATTCTAGAGTTAATAAGAATGGTATTTAAGGAATTCTTTCCTTTTAAGCCTCATTTTTTATGCTGCTACATACATTAGACATCCATCGGTCAAAATTAAGCCATATTAAAGTAAGTCGTCAAAGTCAACAAAATGAGTTGAAATGGTCGTATGAGTTGAAGATTTCTCCATCATCAGACTAAAATGTAAATATTTTATAGTTACGAGATTTTAATAGAAGTGCAAAGTCCCTTAAGTAACAGTCTAGTTTCATTGAAAAAACTATTGCAAAACTAATTTTGTGGTTCTAAAACTACAAAAATACACCAGAATTTACGTGACCTCAACTTCTTACATCAGTACCAGACCATCTGAACCTAGAATACTAAAAATGAAAACCTAATTCATTTTCGGCCTGCATATTCACTGCAAATCCCCGTCTGTCATGTTCCAGTGCTAATATGGGCCAGTGCTTTCACTTGATGTCAGGCTTGCCTCCGTGTCGCGCACACAGAGTTCTTGTCACACACTTTGTGGGACACACTTTACTGGCGCTTTAGAATTTTGGTAACACTACGTTGTTGGAACACAAGATGCTTGCTTGTATAAATATGTCTTGGTGTAATAGACTTGGGTTTGTTATGGATCATCGACATCGGTTATTATAGTGATCCTTAATGTGATCGTGGATTTAAGGTATAGAGACGAGGTCACACGGAAGATAGTGTCTTTGATTGAAGTGTTAATCTTGTCTGAACATCAGACAGACAGGCAATCAGACCAGACAAACAGTTCACAAATCTTTGTAAACACCATACTATGAACACGGATACATTTTTATATTTACTGCCAGAACATCGAAACGCATTACCATAAAATTCAAACATTTTCTAAGCACAAAAATAAGTCAAACTACCCAATTACCGTCTCACATACACAAATTAATTAGGGGAACACAGAGGCATCTAAGACACGCACAGTTTGTTCCTAAAATATCTATTCTTAAGGCAAAGGGGTCTCGGGCTGGATACCTCTCGTTCCAAGATGGCCGAAATTCTTGAACGCTTAAATACAATGTAACAATCTGAAGGACGAGGTGGCGAAACTTTGTGAGGTCGTTTGGGCCCCGCACGATCTAGAAAGTTATCTTGGAAGTGCATCGGAATTACAACGTGCTACCAACTTTGCGATTCGAATCGGAATACGGAGAGGGTTAGATATCCTGGAAGGGCTTTAGGATTAATACTGTAGGTCAAAGATCGGTAAATCTACGTAAACCAGAAATAGATACATTCAGATGTAATGCTTCATGTGATAATTCGTGAGTACAAAGACATACAAATAAATAAAAAAGAAAACACTCTGAACATTTCAATTCTCTTTACGATTATTGAAACAGATGTTCTTTGGCAGAGGCAGAAACGAAAAATTTGCTGTAATTAATTCATCATTATAATATTATATTTGTGTTCATGCATATTTGTATGGAAATGTTGACAACTCGTTAGTTTCTATATTACTCGTTATTCTAAATAACCAAATGTCAAAAATTGTTTTACTTTTAAATCACGTAGAGACTAGGCGAGCATGCGCAGTAACCCAAAAAAAGGCTGTATTGTGGTTAATTTTAAACAGCGCATTTACATACAACAATACAATTTCGAATGACATAAACCACAAAATACAATATGCTTGATACAATCTATGTAGGTATGAAAAATGGTAAACTGACTATTGATATTCTATATACCAACGTACAGTACAGTGTTTTTATACCTTCAAAAGTTTAAACAAGGTGAATAAATAGATCTAAAATTGATCTGAAAAAGCAAGTGCGCCAGGCAAGCAAAACACTGGTAACAAGCAAATCATACAAAAATAACTTCATGCACTTATAAAGGTCTTAGGTATGCAAAACAAAACCGAAACAATATATTCCTTCCAGCCAGGCTTTATGTCTTCGTTATTAAGGTACACATTTGTGTAAAACGCTATGTGCTAACTTTGAAGAGATACCTACGAGAGTAAACGAAGTTCGAGTGCGCTTGAATGATAAGTTTTCTAAGTGGGATAGGGAATTCACGGTTCTAAAAGTTGATGAAATGTCGGCCACGGTTATGTCCGCAGGTAGTAAGAAATTTATGAAATTGAATGGCTTTATGGCTTGTTTACATGGCAATTGCATGTTCTCCAGCGAATATCACGTTTTGGACTACGCACACTTATTCAATATTCGAGTTTTGCTGAACAATTTTGATCACACTTATACGGTAATTACCATGAGTTTGCATCAATAAATTCGCTAGTCTCCGTAAATAAATTTTATGAAATGTTGCTCAGCGCTCCTAGCGGTCTAAAGCCCCGTATTCATAGTAAACATTTGTTTAGCAACTGTTGATCAACTGATGTTGTCGCTCGCCGGGCGTCAACTCTGCAGTATGGCGTGATCGACACCGCAACACAAGTGTTGCCCGTAATATGATGACAGCAACTCGTCAACAAGTTTAAGCAACCATGTTGCTAAACAAAATGTTTACTATGAATACGGGGCTTTAATGATAAAATTTACAGCAACATAATGAGGAATCAAAATTAAACAACCCCTAAATCCATGTTGGATTATTAGCAGTCACAACATTTTTACGGTAACGGTAATACTGGTACTGTTCTACTCCTAGCAACCGTCAAGCTGAAGGGACTACTCACACTTATTCAGCTATATTCAGCTTCATTCAGCCTGTCCATACAAAACAACGATTCCTCCAAGCACCCAACCGACAGCCGGCTGTCGGGGTATCCCATTTCATTGTAGTCCTTATTTTTATTACTTACATACTACTTTTGTATGAACAAGTTTGGTTATTTTACGTTCTTGAATAAATTTCGTACAATTTAAAAAAGTGAATTTTAATCATCTATGTTCATACGTTTTTCTTTTTGGGGTAGTAGTGAAATTTCCGCCGCCATTTTGTTTATTGCGTAATGGCTGAGGGGTTAAACAGAAGCTGAACTGACACGTACTCGACTTCATATACTAAATCGTTGTTATTGATTAACGTAAGCTGAATAAAGCTAAATAATTGTGCGTGTACCCTCAGGCCTATATTCAGCAGGACACTGATCTATGCTGATGATGACGATGATGATGATGATATGGCAATTGTAAACCTAATGCAAAGGGTTCATCGTTGTCGAACACACGTTATTCGAGACACAATAGAAAAATAATAACAGCGCGACAGCCGACTGTCGCTTGGTCGTCGAAATGTTAATACTGTAATCAGTTTCTTTTAAAGATTAAATTCACTTAACTGTGTTTTCACGTTCAGCCCGTGAGTGAACTTTCCCGTTTATATACTAGGTTTGGCCCCCGGTTTTGCTCGCGTAGTTTATCAGTAACCTATCCAGGTGTGTGCGCAACAAAGTACCAACTTTTCATAAGAAACGGTGCGACAACGAATAGGGAACGTACACACAAACATTTTTTTTTATGTAAGAGTAAGAAGACGACTAGCGGTTGCGGAATGTTATGTTTATAACAGTTACCGTAACCCTGGAACATAAAGGGCAATCGAAGGAACATGAGTGGGTTTTAGTCAGTAAGAGTCTGACACGCCCTCCCGCCGCACCCAGGACGGGAGCAGTCATTGGATGATTTCCCACTCACCAAAAAAAAAAAAAAAGAAGATGACTAGTGACTATAAAAATATAATTAAAAAAAACCTAGTGTTTTTACACTATTATTAAAATAAAAATTTTGTATACCTTTAATTGCTTTATGCTCTTAGACTATTTTCATTTTTGCAGCAATCTTTACTCATATTATAAAACTGAAGAGTTTGTTTGTTCGAACCAGTAACTGGTTCAAATTAAAAAAAAAACATTTGTGTTGGGTAGTAACTCATTTATCGAGGAAGGCAATAGGCTGTATGTCGAAGCGCGATGCTAAATATAAAATCATTCGAGAGCCTAGTAGTAACAAAGATGCGGGTGATCGACAGACACAGCTAGTAATAGTATGTATAATAGCCAGTACACAAAGCAAATAAAAATAACGTAGTATTTGGAGTGGTACCCTAGAGAAAGCAGTAGAAGTAGAGGAAGACAGCCCAAGCGATGGGAAGACGATTTGAAGCAAGTGGCTGGACCGGAATGGATACGTACAGCAAAGGATAGAAGCAAGTGGAAATCCTTAGAGGAGGCCTTTGTCGAAAGACAAGCTGTTAAGAGGAGAGATAAACCGAATGCCGAGAGTATATTTTAGTGTTTTTTTTTATTATTAACTTAAACTTTTTAAAGTAATGTGTAGTTATATAAGTTAGTAGTTGTATAAGTTAAACTCTAGCAGCAATAAAGGCTTATTTTATTTTATTTTTTATTTTAGTATTTATACAGAAACGGCTTAAATAATTCAAGAAATGCAAAAAAAAGGAATAATTCTACCAAAAAGTGACATATTGCACAAGTAAAGCATATTACAGTCCAGTTTTACCGTAAACTTGTATAGCGATACCCGTAAATTACATGTTTCACCGTTTCTAAAGGAATTCGCCTGTGTACAGACAGACAAATATTTACTTTGATGTAAATGTCTGTGCTAGCATAAAGGAGCCAAAACTAAATCAGACTATTTGGACGTTTCATAGTTTGCAATGTTTGACTAAAAATATACGCTGTGTGCTTTTGGGTTTCGGTAATTAATTAAGCTCATTTTATACTATGATATAATTAGTAGCATTTTTTTTTCAAATGACTTCTCCCGTCCTGGGTGCAGCGGGAGGGCGTGTCAGACTTTTACTGATTAAGACCCACTCATGTTCTTTCGGTTGACCTTTATGTTCCGGGGTAACGGTAACTATTATAAACATTCCGCAACATGAGTAGCATATCCTCGTAGATTATTGTTCAACGTACAAAAAATATCTTTCACCATTCACTTATTTTAAACATGTTCACACTTTGCTATACTGTATACTAGCTGCCCCTGCGGTTTCACCTGCGTTATTTAATGTTTTTTGACGTGACAACGTCTTAAATTAGGTTGCGGCTGGGAGTCACTTATGAAAAAGTGTAACGCTCGGTAACGTTACGATGAGTCACCGAACGAGAGAGAGGCCCGCCGAATGCCTTGCGTCTCTCTCCCACTCAACTATGATCGGTAAAAGACGTTGTCACGTAAAATCTTCGCCCGTAAAACCGACTTTACAGGCAACCATTTTTTATTATTATTTTTATTGCTCCGCTCCCGTACGTCATAGCGGAGCCCCCCAATATTTTATTCTGATGCATTAGCTATAAATTATAAATGTAAAGTTTCATCAAAACCTATTAAGTAGTTTATTGTAGAAACTGCATTTGACGTCTCCTAGTATTGAGCGCTAGCACACATTATGACGTTATATCTTGTGCCATTTTAAAAGTTAGAATCTCATGTATATGTTAACTATTTACATATTTTTATTTAGAGCAGCTATAATTGAAAGCAACAAAAAAAGAACACTGAACATCAAAACTTGATAATTATATTTAAAAAAAATACAACCTCCATTAGCGCAGTCGTTGTGTCAAAAAACCATTTTCAGTGAGCTTGTACCTCAAAAAACCCTCGCTCCAAAATTATCTAGATCACAAAAAATTTGGAAACTTTTGAACGGCTAAACTGATTTTGGTAAAACATTTCAACGAGCTATCACTAGATAACCTACTTAAAAAAAAACTGCATCCAAATCGAATCACCTGCCCCCTTACCATGACGTTTAAAGTAAGATTGTTTTATTCCTGTTGCAGGAGTGTGCAAGTGACAGCGATAGACACGTTGTCTAGCGCCGTCTCTTTCCCACTGAAAGTAATATCAAAGTAATAATGCTATAAGGGCTTGTGGTACGCCTCCTGTTCAACAGCTGCGATGTCACAGACAAACAAACCAACACATAGCAGTTAAACTTATAAAACCCTATTTTTGGGCCAGGGGAGTTAAAAAAAATACAAGCAACGACAGTGTAACACCGCCCTAGCTAAAACAGTACCTTCTCGCTGCCTCTACATCATTTTTCCGCCGGATAGTTGAGGTCGTAATAAGTGATGAGTTACCCCCAAGTATGCCCGACTCCACATCGGGGCAGAATGATGAAAACTTCCAGAATATTCCAGACGGAATTAGAATTACAACTTTTTAGTAAAATTTTAAAGAATTATTTTAAATTGTGACAACGTGAAAACACCAAATTCGGTTACTAAATTACGCTTCATGTTGTAGTTACAGGCTGATAACAAAAATATAATTAACCAAGAGTTTATGTTATTAAGGAATTTATTTAACGGAATAATTACAAAACGAACATATTTGCAAAATTAATTATTAATGTAATACCATTGCTTAATGCATTTTAATGAGACTGAAATAACGCAAACATTTTCAACAAGTTTAGCAAAA
This sequence comes from Athetis lepigone, assembly GCA_033675125.1. Classification (NCBI taxonomy): domain Eukaryota; kingdom Metazoa; phylum Arthropoda; class Insecta; order Lepidoptera; family Noctuidae; genus Athetis; species Athetis lepigone. Next base: position 9,621,101 of record CM066225.1, on the reverse strand, counting down.
CGATTAAAATACAAAAAGCCGACTGCAATGCAACAAAATAATGTTAAGTGGACATTCATAGTGAATATAAATTCGCTCACTTATTCCATTTATTTTAAACAATAACGTTATCAGCGCTCCACAAAAGAGAGGTGTTGATGCAAATGAACGATATAATCTGCGTGAACATTTTGGTTTCTCATGAAAAGTTGTTGTCAATATTTTTATCGCACAAAAGGAGGCATTCTGGATTGGGAGAGCACTCCCATAAAGTAACATGAGTAGGGAAAATGAAAAAGTTGCCCGCGGAAATGTCGCTGATACAAGAATCGGAGCAAATGGAAAAACTTTGTCGAACACGATAAAAAGAAAATTAAAAGCTTTTTGATTTTGAGATGACATCGCGCTGATGCACGTTTTTATTGTTGCTAAATGTGAAAGCGACGTGTTTTACGTATCCGTGCGTGATTTGCGAAAGTATTATAGCCATATCGTTTTGGTAATAACCATCACGAAGACGGGAGAAAAATGAAAAGAAGATTTTGTTAGTAGCTAACAATATTTTATCATGCCATAATACAGCTAAACATAAAACCTTTTTCCAATACGGGTCTCGTAGTGCTTACAAAATAAATGAAGTTATATGTTACATAATAGACTGCAGTTGCTTACAAAAGTTTCATTTTAAAATTGCATTCAACAAACTTTGCGCTTTTAATCCGTTCAGAGACAAACTCAAAGCAGCTTTCGGTGGGCTTTACTCTGTCGGCCACCGCATGCGGATTTTGTCGGACAGTTGCAAGTGGCGCACCCTGTACATAGATTAATGTGTGACGCATACCGCATGACGCCTGACGTTCCACCCACTTTGTAGTTCTGATTTTATGATTTCATGGGTGAGGCCGCGTGAGCGCGGTTAACCCGCCAATTTATGTCTTTGAATACACACCGGATAAAATTGCATTTCATTTTAATATTACTCGGTTTTCTGTGTTTCTGACACTTGCATAGGTATTGCGCATAATACGTGTATCTGACGTGTACTTTCGTGTAAAATAATTTATACACCCATTTCAATATTGCTAAAAAAGAGGAATTATTTATTCCCAAAAATTTCAACAAGGCAAAACTATTCGTGTTTTCGGGCGAATAAAATTTTATCGCATACACGAAATTGATTGGACATATTGATATCGGTATGATTGGGGCGTATACAATTCTCTCGGAGCAAGGGTTAGCTCGTATCTTTTGTAGTAAACAATCATAGGTATGTTCATCCGAAACCTATCTGATAAAGCAGTATTATGCCGTTACAATAAATGATTCAATTTCCTTTACGCAAGTATCGGATCCACTTAAGTATTATGAAAGTAATAGAGGATGGGGAATAGTTTTCTTGCTGACGCTACTTTTACGATAATGACAGAAAACGCGGTCCAATATCTATAAAATATTACAGCCGTACTCGTCCAAAAGCCGGACGCTAGCGGACCGAACCGGACCGGAATAAGACGCTCCTTCATAGATTTGATTGTCAGAATTAACTTTAACCGATGGTTGAATAAGCTTTTGGAATGGATGGATTATTGGCGGTGGATAAATCGGGCTATATGTGCAGAGTCGGCGTTTAAAGTGTTCTCAAATGTAAGTTAATTCTGACTAGGTTAGTCAAAATTATAGGAGTTCGAACTCTCGGCTAGTTTTATGTAAGTACAATATTTTCTATCTTAATTAAACGCTGATTTGATTTTTAGCAAAATTACGTGTTTTGAGCCCCGTGCTGTCAAATCCTTAATTTTAAAAAAACTACTTAATCACCCAGGATCGCTTCAGTATCTACAGTGGGGTATTATTAGGAATTAAAATATTAATACGCCAAGTAATTTTGTATGAAAATAACGCAAACGGAAGAATATAAAATTTTGAGCAGTCAAAGAAATATGAAAGGAGCGTAGAAACCTGATTTTATATAATATGCATTAAAAATAATTTCAATTTACTAGTGCACCTGCCATGCAATCTCTGCCCCACCCTGGGTAGACTGGTAGAGAATGCCTAAGGCCTTAAGTCCGCCATTACATTTTTATGTGCATAAATATTAAATAAATAGATAAAGTAAATTTATGAAAAAAAACCTTCTTATACTATAACGGCAGTGCGATTAATACCATTTACGAGACACACTTAATAAAAATTTCGATGTCTTGGCACAATGCCCTTGGCGAGCAGCGATCTGTAAGATTATAGACACTTTAGGCAATAATAAATGATAGACGGATAGTTACTACACTTTAATCACTTCTTAATTTCACAACAGATTAATAAGTTAAAAGGTAATTAGACAATAATCAATACTATAAACGATGTTTCTACGACGAGGCACGAGCGACAAGAGAGCTCCGTCCACCGAGCTCAGGGTTTTTAAAGACTCTGTATTCCCCCGCCGAAGCGACGTCAGACGATACAGACAGCCAATCACACGCCAGCAACGTTATAACGTCCGGTTCGTCGTAGATGGCAGCACTGGACTCCACGGTGCGTCGCTTGACTTGTAATATTGGCGCTAATTTCAATCACCGGAAACGGTAGCGCCAACAGATCACTAATAAGAAATAATTATGAATGTGGATTGTTTGATTATTTTCCTCTTTGATTGTTAGTTCTGAACATTGTTCTTTAACCTATAAATATCTTTGTTACAAAAACTCTACAAAATAATTGACTTTACGTACGTCCGCGAGGTCAAAACACTCAAAGCATGATTTACATGTAATGACATAATCTGTAACAAGTATCCCACCAAAAACATTTCATGTTAAATGTTGCCAAGACAAACACATAAGGTTTGCCCTCTGAAAAATATATCAGATCTCATGTAGAGCCAAGCTTCTGAATGTACACGACCTAAATCTACCGACCTTAACTTCACAAATTCTACATATCAGTAAAAATGTATGGCTTCGCCGTTTCGTTACATACTTTAGAAACTAAATATTCGCATCACATCACGTAGCGAAACAGCTTAGGCCGTGTAGATTCAGAAGCTTGGCTCTACATGAGATCTGATATATTTTTCACAGGGCAAACCTTATGTGGTTGTCTTGGCAACATTGAACATGAAATGTTTTTGGTGGGATTTCAGTTCTTTTTGTAAGCTGCAAGCAGTCTTTTTAGTGTTTATTTTTTTCTTCTATTTTTGGGGTGTATTTCTTGCACATCAGCAGTGCCGGTTTTCATAGCCCATTCTCTGTCTTTGCATTTTTCTTAGATGATTTACTTGTTTGTTTACAAAACTTCCACCCCCCCCCCCCATTTTAGGGGATCGGGGGCGAAAGTTATAAGTTTATGATTTTTTTTGTTAGTTGTAACTTAGACTACATACCAAGTTTCAGCATTCTAGCACTTCAGGAAGTAGCCAAACATTTTGATGATCATCAGTGTGTCAGTGACGAAATCGATGTATTTTAGATATCAATAAAATCTAAAGTATTAGAGCTATTGAAATTAAAACTTTGTATATTTAATGCGTCTATATTTGACATCATATCTTGTGAATATGAACTATCTGGTACATCGAATACCAACTCTATGACGGTTCAAAAAAACGACGAAACACTTCGAGAAAAGGTAGGTAGTGCCCTTGCGATTCGCTTGCTTGTCTTGGTCTGGGCACGACCGTGCCCCCAGATACATATAAACCTCTAAGCTCTATACGCATTGACTATATTATTATAAAAGGCACATAGAACAGTGAAATGTTTTTTTTTTACTCTTATACCAACCCCTTTACTGGTAAAAATACTGGACGTAGAGGGCGTAACTAATACCAGGATTTACTTAATGCTGGGTTTTAAAGCGTCAGTTCACTAAAACCTGATATTCTCTTGTATAAAATATTTGTTTATTTTCAGACCGATACGAATGAAATAGTCGAGAAATTAGTATAAATGCGGACACATTATCTGGAGGAAAATCCGGTTAGGTCGAGTTTCGTCCAAACTGTCTAATTCATACTTTTTAGTCCATGGTATTCTATTCTGTATTAGAGTTTCATGGTTCACGTCCAAACGGTTGGTGCAAGAAAGATGAAACTTTGGATGGATATGAGTATTTACCACGCCTATAAAGTGCAAAAATAAAATTACTAAAAATGTATATAAATATGTTTTGCTTTTACAAAAAAATACGAAATGATTCTTCTAAAATCCACGCGCCATTATGGGTTACTACGGAACCGACACGCACTATTGATCAATTCTTTTTAATGGCAAGCTGAGCCGATAATCCATAGTCTATACTAATATTATAAAGAGGAAAACTTTGTTTGTTTGATTGTAATAAATAGGCTCAAAAACTACTGGACCGATTTTAAAAATCTTTCGCCATTCAAAAGCTACATTATCCCTGAGTAACATAGGCTATATAATATCACGCTATGTCCCACGGGAGCGAGGCAGTAACCAAAAACCTAACGTAACGAGGGTGAAACCGCGAGGAACAGCTAGTAATACATATAATGGTAAACTGATTGTTGATATATATCAACGCACAGTCCAAACCACTGGTCCTAGAGACATGAAACCTGAATTGTGTGTTCTTTGTAAAGGTATTAAGGTTTCTACTTGTATTTGTCGAATTTCCCATATAGTTATAGTATTACCTATGGCTCTACCTCTTCAAACAAGTAAACAGTTAAAATTCTGAAAACTCCATTTTTCCTACGAACTACGAACTCTTTTCTTACAAAGACTCCGACAGCAAGTTCACATTTAGGTCCTCTCATTACGTTAATACTTTTCAGTACTTACATTTCAGAATTTTGTTTTACTCTCGCCCGCGGTTTGTCCTGCATTTTTGGTTACTGCTCCACCCCCGTAGGTCGTAGCATGATGATATGTTATATCTTACTCGATAAATTATGGTATTTAAGTTTTTTTTTATTTTCATCAGTACTTCCTGAGTTCTCAATTCAACCAAAGAAACAATCAGCTTTATAATATTACTTTAATTGCTTTCTATTACTCTACCAAACTTTTCTACAGACACGACCACCTTTCCAAAATCAATCACAAGAAACTAAACCGTCCACGAATAATACCTGGACGGTAGAGTGTTTGGAAAGCTTTAAGCGCCGTTAATGAAGGGATTAGAGAGAAAAAGTGGCCCTGCCCCGCCTCGCTGGAACCGGATTAGCGCTGAGATCGGATCATTAGTGAGCGATACACCTGATTAGAGCCCCGTAGATCCTTTGATACCGGTTGATATATGCTTTCATCTTACGTGACTAAGTGATTCGGCTGGCAGGCACAGGTAGGCGATTGATTTTAGGCTGTGTAAGTGTGCGAAACGGCACGTTATAATAGTTATGTAATAAAACTGTCAATTTCTTTGTTTGAGCGCATTATCTTCAGAACTACCAGTCGGATTAGGTTTGTAAATTACCAGAATTTGATTGAACAACAATCGGATTTAAAGCGAAATATTGTTGTAACCAAAAATCTAACTTGAAGCGGGTGAAACCACAGGAGACAGATAGTAATACATACATAATTTAATATTATTTATTAGGTATTTTGTTTAGGAATACCTTTATAAAATCAAAAAATAACTAGTGCAGTACTGTATCCGAAGCAAAATGAACAAAAAATTCGCTCAAATTCAAGAGTTTTCAGAAAAAATAATGATAAATAGATTATAACATTGTCTTACACAGAATAAATGCCAACGCATATTTTACATTTTAATTGGTCATAAAAACTAAATCCCCATTTTACATACGTACAGGTTGCAATTCATATAATAGCTACCTCGTGCAGCCACTTGGACTAGAGAGCGCCACTGTCGCATAATGCCACCACTCGGTTACCCTGCATTACAGGGAACCTTTAAGTATGGATAAAACAAGCTACTTATTTTTTAAAACCTCGTTTAGGAATATTATTGTGAAGCTAAATATTTTTAACCAACTTCAAAAGAGGAGGTTCTCAGTGTGACCCGTCTGTATGTATCTATGTTTGTTCGTTCGTGATAATCTCGCATTGAACGGAACTGGTCTTGGTGCTTGCTGCCTTCAGGAAAGTGGTTGCTACGCTTAGGAGGAGATTTAGTATATTAATCTACTTCAAAAAAGAGATTTTTATTAAAAATCTATCTACCAAGAAAAAGATAAGATCGGTGTTTCCGGATAAAAATAAAACCGATGGAGCTCGTGTTTCCTAGCCGACTGCTCTAAAAGAAACATCCGAAACAAACTTGGAAGTCAGTTTCTTTTTAAGTCCACACATTGCATTGATCAAATCCTGTAAGGACCAATAAAGTTAGACTGAGGTGATCTCTTGATGAGTGAAACACACAGGTTCAGTGGAACTATCCAGAAAGTGCAAGCATTTGTCAAAAATCATTTACCACAAATATAAATGTAAGGAGTCCAACGTCATTAAATCTATAAGCAGCATACTTGATCTAAAGTTATTGTTAAAAATTAAAATAGACTAAAGAGCTAATGGATTTAAATGTTTAAGAGATGACACACGGAATCCAGTGCATTAGTGTCATGTCAACGACGTAATCCTACGCTAAAAGCTGCATTCGGTACGATCAGGCTTTCATGGATTTCTCATGTTGACACAGTAACACACTTTGACCCGGAAAATAGTTTTATGTCATTCACTTCTCTCGTTCCAAAGATACATTGATGAAAAGAATGGATAGAATAATAGGCCTACGTGTCATCAATTTCGGCACCATGAAAGTGTAGTCTTTTAACCCCCGCCCTGATACAAAAAGGGGGGGAAGTTACGCGCTATGTGTGTGTCTGTTTGTCTGTCTGTGGCTCCGTACCTTTTAAACGAGTGAAACGATTTGGATGGTTTTTATTTAAAAGTACGTAAATTACGTTATCTAGCGATGATACTTAGATCTGTTTAATCAGAATAGGTTTAGCCGTTTCAAAGTTATCAACTTTTTTTATTAGCTGAAGTCGCGATCTTAATAACTTCAGAGGCGGGGTATTTAATTAAATTTTTAATTTACACTTTTAAAATAAGATAATAGAACTATCGATAGATAACTTACTCTAAAGTAAAAAGTAACGCACTGAAATCAGTTCACCCTACGGTGCCACACACATACAGACACACATATAGCGGTCAAATTTACAACACCCCTCTTTTTTATTGTCAGGACAAAAAAAGTAATTTAAAATCTGTAAAAAGACGCCACAGTAACCAGTTTTCAAAAACTAAAACAAATAAAAACTTTAAAAGTAAATGCTACACACTCGTAAAGAAAACACCTAACCACGAAATACATTAACGCTCTACAGCATGTTTTATTTATACTCTAACCAGGAAACTATAAAAATGGGTCGTTGCTCGATCCTCTGCATATTTCCCAGCTTGCTCACTGCCTGTTTGACTAAGTCCTGAATTATTTATTGGCTATAACAAGCTGCGGTGTGGCGATTAAAATATGGATGCAATTGTCTTTTGAGGCAACAAAGTTAAATTGAGTAGGCTTAGTGCAACGAATTTTAGGAAAAAGTGACTGTATCTGTATATTTTTTTATATACGTAATAAAATAGTGCCTATTTCACTGTTAATATTTTGCCAAGACTTTATTCTAAGTACACTTTGGTCCGAACACACATAAATATAAATAATGACAGTGGTTCCTTATCACAAGTGAACAGCTCAAAAGTTAGTCGCCGACTGACTGCTGTGCGTCGTCACACCCCATTCCTCAACTCGGGATCCCCACCATTCTAGACTGGTGAGCGTCAAGACAATCAAGGGGAGAATGGGACGTGACGTGACCGCTGTCAGGCGCACGTTGTCAGTGTAGCCATAAGTAAAATATTTAAAGACAATTTATTACTGCTAATTTATAAAAAAAAATGACAATATATCAACGCACAATCCAAACCGCTGGTCCTAGAGACATGAAACTTGGATGGTATGTTCGGCGTGAAGAGTAAGTATCCATTAAGAAAGCATCATTGGAGCAGTATCGGCATTCGCTCGAGCGAAAGCTAGTCACGGCATAATTGGTAGCTTCAATGGCAAGTTTTCTGTAAATTTAGTTCAGTTCTCATTAAAATTAAAATAAAAGTCTATCGGTCTGTAGTAACATAGGAGTAGCAGAATCCTGTGAATCATCTTGCTCGGAGAAGTACCACTATTGCTATTTCAGTAGCAAAATACAACCTGTACTACTCGCTGAAATGCGACCTCTCTCCCTCTTCCCGCGAGCGAGCGAGCGAGCTAGCGAGGCGAACACGAGGTGCCGTGTTCGCCTCGCTCATTTAGTAGCGACAGTTTTCAGTTAGCGTTACGTCACAGCGAAAGGTGTACAGTAAAGTATGGATACTAGCATTCCTGAGTTCCGATATTGTTCTGGCGTTGCAGACGGCTATAGGCAACGGTGACCTGTTACATCAGATAAGCTGTCAGCTTGCTGGCAACCCAATCATGAAAACGATTGCAAGTAATTTGCTGTAAAATAATAAAACAAATGGGCACTTGAAACTTGTAAGCAATTCTCAAGTGTTAAAGCAAATCGCGCGAAATATTAAGAGCACCTAATTGTATTATATCTCTAATCAGGCCATCTCTATTCTACCACATTTTAAAGTTACATGTAATCCAGTTGAATGGTCTGAACGGGCGGCCTCCGTTAGTTTTAATAGAAGGAGTTCCCTGCTTCATGTTTCACAAAGCGGAGCCTAGACTTTTAATGATTTGCCTGTTTAAACGTACATAAGATATATAAAGGTATCATTATAATATTTTACAGTAAGTGTGCACTATCAACCAAGAAGATAAGGAACTAGGGCCGTTGAATGTAATTTAGGTTTCCTGAAGCACGTGTAAATACATTTAAATTTCTTTTTACTGGTCCACGATTAAAATGTTTATGAAAAACTATCCACCAATTTTTGGGTACATTTCTGTCATTCCTGATGGCCCTGCATCCTGTTTTGGTAGTGTTAAGTTTTCGAAGGAAAATAACTTTTTGTGTTAAACATATTTCTAAGAAAGAAAACTGAACTTTTGTTGGTTACACTTAACTTGATGCTGCTGGTTTCACTGGTTAACTAAAGAATCTTCCTCCTAAACAAACCTATCATAATATTATCTTCCCATGAACGCCAAAATTGCGAAGGGAACAAAACGCATTTAAGAAAATTGATTCTCTTTACGCTTTATCATAAACCGAAAAAGGACGCAAGATTGATTCATCCTAATATAAAAGAAGTATGAGAATAACACTAAAAGGAAAGGAAGAAACTCCAAGATCTTTATTATTTCAAAAATACGACTCTTTAAGAGAATGTTTGACAAACAGAATATTTGCGAAAGAGCATCATTAAATTTTATTATGACGCACATTTCAAAGTTTAGGAGTCATCAAGTGACAGTAAAATCCAATCATAAATTTTCTAACAAAACGCAGCAAATAGCCGGAAATTTGAAGATAGCCATTTCTTTACACATTACCCTATAAAATGATAATACGTACCTATTTATATTATATGAACATTATGAATAAAGTATTTAATTCATATAATATTTGGTTTTGGGTGAAGTATACATAGTCAAAATATTAAATGATAATAAGTACCTATTTATATTATATGAATATTTAAAGTATTACTTCATATTTGTCATGGGTGTGGTTAATATAGTCAAAATTTTAGTTTATATTTAGTTCATGACGTCAAATGGTATTACGGGCAAACATGTGTTTACATGAAGTTTGTACATACGTAGGTACTTCGTATGTACAAATTTCGTGTAAACACCTTTCAACTTTGTTGTTAAATTAAATTCTAATAGGTCGTGCTACGGTCATGCAAATCAGAATTTGATTCTTCTACATGATAAATCAAATACAAAATAAGAACAAATAATAATACCTTAGTACTTACCTCGTTTCTTAATAAAATAACACTAGGTAGGTAATACGAACTACCATAATGACGTCACCTTAAATCAAAATGGCTGTTACTAGTAGGAAATTGAAATTTGAACGTGAATGTTCCATTTATAAATCCCGGCAAGCTCTTGTTCCGTTCCATCCTTAATATTATATGGATTTACATGAATAAAAAGTTTCACTTATCGAACTTCGACGTCTGTTATGTCATTGTTCACAGATTAATAGAGGAATTTTTATGAATAAGTTTGCGTCAAACATGACAGATTTGAATTTGAAATTAGAATTTCATTTGAATTCGTTAAAAACGTCTTCACGTTCATAGATAATAATAGAATAACGTGACAAACTAATGAGTTTATATATAGCTAACTAGCTTTGGCCCGCGGCTTCACCGGCGGCGTGGTTGTCAAAACTTTTATCCCCTATTTTATACCTTAAATATTCGAATTTCTAAAAATTCTTTCAAGTGGATATTTACTCTTCTCCAAACATACAACCTTCAAGTTTCTGTTCTCTCAAAGCAGCGTATTGGGGTTCGCGTTGGTATCACCTAGTAAGTTTGTCAGTCAAACAGTTTACCATTTTACATAAAAAGATAAAACATCTAAAACAATTATTTTTAAAAAGATGAGGTTCTACAACTACATATACGCACCTATTATCTATGCAGTAGGTCAGCATTCTATTATATAAAGTAATATCTAGTGTAGCACCACTCTTGGCTTGTATATTACGGTTCAAGCAAGTCCCTAAGCCAGACAAAAATATTCGCATGATAAAGTTCTCGTGTACGAAACACTCTCAATACAGACAGAAATTGGAACTGTGCCCGACAAATAGAGGCGAACCCAATATCGATACAGACGACCTGTGAATATACAATGCTAAAGGCTTCGCTGTTTTTTTTTTGTATAAAAATATCTAGTTCAAAGAACTGAATTACAAAGCCAGTAATAACTGACTTCTTATATTTTGTTTAATGAAGTAGCTTAAAAAAATCGCGTTGATGTTGGCCAATGACGGAATGGCATATAGTCTCATATTTTTATTAGTATCGTTATGGTATGTGGTTAAGTTCACAAATTTTATTATAACTTAATCAAATCCCTTTATTTGTTTAGTATGCAAGTGAAAAGTCCTGGTTTGCACTTATATAAGACGTAGACTTAATGTGCGTGTGAATACGACTTAATGTGCGTATATACGTAACAGAAAGTCAAGTAGTTATGCAATACGAGAGACGACTAAAAATAAGTAATTAGTCCGTCAGTTATAATATAAAAAAATATTGGCCACGTATTTTTATTCTATTCTAAACGAAAAATGACGACGATTTATAGTGCGTTGAAGTTAAGCGTGGCGTCACTTCTAGGTACAATTTTGACTGAACAGTGACGTCACAATCCCCCACTCTGGAACGTTGATACTCAATTATCTTTGTATTTTTTTAATACATTGAATGAGCGAAGACCGTCTAACGGACAGACTAAGCAGATTTTTTTTTCTATTTATTCGTCAACCCTATTTTAATGTTATACTAAATAGATGAAGTTGTATATTAATTATAATCCTCCGACTTTCGGGCAGAGAACCCGTTATGTCTGTGTGTACTGTGTACAATATTCATATGTAAACCGGAATTGAACGGTTTACCATGCTGCACGGTACTAGTAGTTATTGGCTGAAACAAGGTATAAACACATGCATTGATAGTCAACGCGTAAGGCCCAGTAATAGTCTGTTTTCCCTAGGTGACTCCTGGTACTTCCACAGAATCCTAATAGTATCCTAGTACGTGTTATAAGTACAATGTTCTATTCTAACGCACTTAGGGTAGATATATGTATATTTCTTCCAGCGCATGAATATCGTTGTATAAGGAAATATAAAAATGTTTGAGATCATTGTAGTACTTTTATTATTTGTTTAGTATGTACTAGCTTTTGTCCGCGACTTCGTCCGCGTAAATTAATAGTTCCCGTTCCCGAGGGATTTCCGGGATGAAAACTATCCTATGTCCTTTCTCAGGTCCCGGACTATATCTGTACCAGATTTCATTCAAATCGGTTCAGTGGTTTAGGCGTGAAGAAGAGACAGACAGACAGACAGAGTTACTTTCGCATTTATAATATTACTAGCTTCTGCCCGCGGCTTCGCTCGCGTTAGAAAGAGACAAAAAGTAGCCTATGTTACTCTCCACCCCTTCAACTATCTCCACTTAAAAAATCACGTCAATCCGTCGCTCCGTTTTGCCGTGAAAGAAAGACAAACAGACAGACAGACAGACAGACAGACACACTTTCCCATTTATAATATTAGTATGGATGTACATGTCGCGACCACTAAGTGAAGGCGCTTGCTTCTAATGGGTTGTGGGTTTAAAACTGGACGCGAGCAAATAGTTATAATTTTTAACTATTTCTTGTACATCACTGACAACGGTAATGGTAAACATTGTAAGCAAACCTGGAATTATGGTTAAATTAAGGCTGGAATCTAGATCTGCATGAGAGTTCTGCAGTGGAATTGTAATAGGATGGTATTATTATTTTAGATCGTGGTAATTGCCTATTGTATAATGCATGATATGGCATTAAATCTTTACAATTTTTTGTATAAAACTAGCATTCCCGAGAGGCTTTACACGAATTTTTGAATGCTGCTCCGCTCCAGATTGTAGACAGATGCTATGTAGCTTGTACGATTTTTCGTGAACCATGCTATGATCTACTAAAATTTTAAAGACGTATTTTCTCCTAGAGTAAATATTAGGTACCTACCTATATTCTTCAGTGTATTATCAAGTCTATAATGTACATAATAAACAAATCGCACTAAGTACCTCCATCACGTAATTCAGATATCTCAAACGTACTCCGCACTTTAATTTGTTCACCGCTTAGAACAACAAACTAGAGGAGAAGAGCAAAATAGATATTTTTCTTCGCTTTAATCCGTTTGCACACTTCAAAACCTAGCCGTACCAAAGCAAATCAAATAGAGCAACTCGCAATAAATAGCGTTTTCGTGTTTCTTTTGAAAATAAAATCTCGTTAGACATTTCCAGTTTCATTCCCTCGCTTCGTTCACGACATACTGGGATTAAAGTAGATCAAAGAGGTTCCATTTTTAAATTGATAAGTTACATTATATCATGATGATGGAGTCTTTGGAAATATTCTAGTGTGGTTAGCTATTAAGGCATTGACCTTTCAAGGACCAACCGACGGCCGGCTGTCGAGCTGCTATTGTCTTTCTATGTCTCGAATCACGTGTGTTCGAAGGTTTAATTTGCCTCTATTTAGCAGTTGCATTTACACATAGATAGATAGATAATTATTTATTTGCATAAAAACACGGTATAGAAGGTGGTACAAATATTTAAAATAAAGAGCATACATGTTTTGCTTAACATTATAAGCGTGCAAATTTTTGTGCGTTATTATAAACAATGTCAATAGTGTCAATCTTTGAAAAAAATGTAGCAACATGAGCTTTTCTTCAAAAAATCTTCATAATCATAGCGTTGACTGATCTTTACTTATTAAAGTTGCATCGTATTCCGTGTAGATACAGAGATATTTAAGGTAAGACGAATCAGAATAACAAGAGAAATCGCAAAATGTGTACTGTAAAACGTTTTCGTAGATGATACGACATTCTGAAAATGACTTGAGCTTATGACTAAAACTCAGGAGACATACATTTGTGACGACACTCAGGAGAGAGGCGATTTAAGTAATGGATAGTGCAAATACTAGAACATTCCACGCAGATAAGATAAACACAGCCATAATTAAAAAACACAACCCGTCAACAAAACACAGAAATAAATTAATTACAACATTTACAAATTGAGAAAAACACGGCGCGCAAATAAACGGACCGCACACTGTAACGTTATTTTGGACTCATTAAACCAGGGCTGATTTTACACACATATTCAGAGAGATAACTTTGCTAGCGTTATGCAGTTAAATGGATTAAATTCGGCCGCAGCTGGATTGTTCGGGTAATGGACACCCTGTACATGGAAACGCTGGGCAAACTTGTTACAGCGAGCCGTGTATGTTAGCAATTTTTACCCCAATTTATTGGATGCTATTGACACGCGATGAATTATTTTTAAATTGTGAATATTGTAGTCTTTTATATGCGCTTTTATTGAACGTGGATAGTTTTACATGTTGTTAAAGTAAGCGGTTTATTGGATATCGAATTTATTGAATATTTTAACGACGGTATTTTAATTTTCGTAGCCAAAAGGGTTTGGCTTCAATTCGATAATTAACAAAAAAAAAATACCAAACATGAATTACTTTACATAATGCATAATTATAGTTACCGCTCCATATAAGCCCATGATAGTTTATAGACATTTTTCAATGTATAAAGAAAAGTTTCCGTTCGTCGTTCCGCCGCTCCGTACCATTTTTTTCCAATTTCATCGAAATTTAACGCCCGCGAAAGGCAATGGGCCTCGGATTATTGAAAGTCGTTTCAATAAATCATATAACAAAGAGTTCCCTTATACACGGATCCGTTATTGGCGGCTTTTCTTCTACGTAGATTTAGGTAGATAACCTATTTAGTTTAGATACAAATAAACGCGCTTAAAGCTTTTGAACCCTTAATGTACTTTTATGTTCTTTTTATTTTAGGCAACTGCTTGCTTTCTAAGGCTGCATTTACTTAATCCATAATGATTATCTTTATACACCAAGTTCAGACATATTGCCGTACTAATTAACGATTTACAAGTAAAGAGTGTATAAAGCCGAAACACACAAGTAATCGTCCAGCAACACCAACAACCTCGATGTTACGCTGTTTAATTTAATGCGAACGCAGCTTAAAAACTTTTATTAAGGGGAAAGTAATAAAAGTTGAAGAAATAATTCCCACCTACGTTTAAAGAGGTTCCCGAAAATTTTAGTCATAAAACTCTCCCGGCGCAGGCACCAGCTACATTAACCAAATTGTACAAAACAAACATATCTAATAATTACGCCGCGGGCACCAAGGCTCGTTTTGTGGAATTATGCGACCGCCTGTAACTTTTTCAATCTGAACTTCGACAATTAAATTTACTTCCAAGTCTGAACATAACATTTCAATAAGGGACACGGATCGGTTAGCCAGTGTTTGTGTTACAAAAAACTTGCCTTTCACACAATTTAATGTTCCATAGTTCGTGAATTACGTTGACTGAAAAACACGCTTAACTTCGACAGTACAATGAAGCTGTATGGTTTGATAAATACGATAACGAATAGCAGTTAGAGAGCAGTTTGAAAGAGCTCGTAGGATATATCATTAATCTTTACATTACAAATTCATTCGGTAAGAACTCACTCACTTGGATTAAGCAGAATTATAAATGAAGTGTCACGCGAACGCGCACAAAAAGTGTGAAAGGAGGAAAACCTCTGAATAAAGCGACGGCTCCGTCAGTTTTTAACTTGAAATGAAGAGAATGGGTCCTACGCACAGGGGATTAATCGAGTAATTCTCAAGTTTAAATGCGGAAAAAAATACGGAAACACGAACACCGGACGATTTTGATTGTAAAATCAATATCGATAAGGGTTTATAGACTGTTCGGGAGTAAACTGTCGTCAAATACTCCACTACGCGGATCCGTTGATGATTTACGCACGAGTAGGTTTGTGAGCTATAATTAAGTTAGTAAGTTGACAATAATGATAAAATCAATGCTTTATCTTTATGTCTATTAATTATAGTTAATTTCACTCTTTTTTATTCACCATTTACCAAGCATTTGCTTAACTGCATCGGATTCTAGTATACCTAACTACAAGCGTTTTATCTAGAGGAATTGCCTGTAGGACTTCTGTAATCCAGTTACATACTCATATATATACTAGCTTCTGCCAGCGGCTTCGCTCGCGTTAGAAAGAGACAAAAAGTAGCCTATGTTACTCTCCCTCCATCCATTCAACTATCTCCACTTAAAAAATCACGTCAATTCGTCGCTCCGTTTTGCCGTGAAAGAAAGACAACCATACAGACAGACAGACAGACTCACTTTCCCATTTATAATATTAGTATGGATAAACGATTAATTTGATATACTTATTACGATTAATTTGCTACTTCTGCTGCTATATATACTTTTACGACAGTTAAGGTCTGCGGGTGATTTATTATGTACTAGCTGCTGCCCGCGACGTTGTCTGCGTGAAGGCTTCAGCTCCGCTCATATATATATCATCATCAAACATTCTGACATCTGACTCCCGTATCGGCTGTAAAACATATGACAGCCGGGATTAAAGGCTTTAACCTCCACTACGCAATTTTATAGATAACTTTGGCCTATTTTAACTAAAACCCTACGACAGCTTAACAGTGTTTATATTTTAAACCTTCAAACACACGTATTAGAGACAAAATAGAGACTGTAACAGCGCGACAGCCGGCTGTCGCTTGTTCATCGAAAGGTTATAAGAAATAAACAAAACACAATTACTAACCCCTTTAAACTATTAAAAACGGTGATCAAATAGCCCAATTTTCATCCAAAACATATCAAAACGAGATCACGAAATAATACGTCATAAAAACATTCAGTATATGACTTTTATGTCACCATTATCCGCTTCAACTTCATTGTGAGTAGGCCAAACTTTTTACTTTGCAAGTTCTTGACGCCGCGTCGTATCACATGATATATAGGACGTTCTTTTTTTCTAGCAATGCTAAGCGACACAATAGTAGTGGAAACTTTATTTGAAGTTTAATCTATTTTTATGATGAGCTAGCTGGTGTCAGTCGAGTCGCTTGCGTGGATATGTTTGGGAAAGGACAAATTGCTTTGCCTTATTATGATGTTAGAGTTAGAATTCTAGTGTAAAAAGAACCACATGGATTTTTAAGGACCTAAACCCAGTAGTTTAGACTGTGTGTCGATACATCAGTCCGTCAGTTGAGCTTTTATTTGTAGATTGAACTTAGTATGTTTCAGAAGTGCTGGTCTGATAAACTATATCATCACATCACATTATCTCAAATCACGTAGTTTCAAAAACATATATCTATTTCATAACTATCAGGTCAGTGCTTGCTGATCAAAATATTAAAAAAAAAAATCTTAAAGTAATATCCCATTTAGTGGAAGAACTGTACGTTTATAATATGTGAGGATTTTTTCCAGCATGTCAGCAGAATGACATTCGCTAGTAATAATACTATTAATAATAAAATATGTATTACATACTTGTTACAAATACTCATAAACATAACGAATAGAACAGTTGTAATCATAAAATAATGAGACGTGTGATTTGTTGGCTAACATTGGTTTATATGTGTGATCACGATAAGCGTATCTACAGACTAGTCAATTATCATCAATCATTAGTGTTTATAAATAAATCGTTTCGTTTATGTATTTATAGTAGCTGTCCTTTGCGGCTTCACCCACATCTTTAGATAATGCGCCGATCGCGTGCGTTGTAGCGTAATGTTAAAATCTGAATATTATCAGGAAACAAGATAGATAAGAATGTAAATAAATCTTATTACGAATTTGACAGAAAATCTATTGCTTGAGGCCGTATTTAGATGTTATGAGCATGTTGCTCTGCTAAACTTATAATTATTTATCAATCTTTATGTTTTATATCTATATACATAAAAGAAAGTTCTGTCAGTAACACAATTTTAACGAAATAATCGCGGAACCGATTTGGCTGTAAATGATGATATTTTGTCTTTTTTTATTTTTACTTCGTTTCCGTGGGACGTGGCATAATAAAACGCAACTGACATTGAATAACAAAACGCAACTGACAGCAAACGAAAAATTTATCAATTATAACATCATTCTAGCAATTAGTGTTTAAAAATAGTACAAAACGCATTTGACCAGTTACTAACTGATTGACTGACTTTTGACATATCAACGCAAAGCCCAAAATGCTGGTGCTAGAGATATGATACATGCTAGGTGTGTTCTTTGTAACCACTAAGAAAGGATATACAGAAATTCCAACTTTAAATTAATAAAATAGGGAATGGAAGTATCAACATGCATGTGGGCGAAGCCGCAGGCGAAAGCTAGTTTTCTATATGTTTATTCCTTGTTTCGACAAAAATTTTAACATATCCACTCTACCATGTGAACTCGGACGTGTAGTCGCCGATAGCACCAGTAGCGACCACATAACCAGCCACAAGAAGCTTCAGACGTACCACGCTTCGAAACTTAAACGGACACGAACGTCTGCCGAATTTTCACAGACTTCATATAAAATGCATGTGAGCTGTCGACCGCAACTTGTGGTGACTTGCGGCCGTACTGTCGCTGCGGTCAGCAGCTTAGTCTGGCGCTGCACTTAAATAGACAAATGTATGTGTTATACGTACCTACATGTTTTACACATGTGTGTGTTTGCCATGTCCTCATAGTTAGGTAATAACAAACACGTTATGAGAACATAATTGCTTGAATTTGTGCCAAAGTATTGTGTTACATTGTTGTATTGTTTAACGTAATGTGTTAACAATGTTTGTTTTCTGTACAAACGTGAAGGCTCTGTTTTGTGTGGTAATAGGAAATATAAGGTATGCTAAGGTAAACAGCGTGTGTTGATGTTATGTTGAACAATATTTTACTTTTGTGATGAGCAGTGCCCATGATAATGTGTGGTAATAATTAATAATTTATTATTTGCTGTTTTTGCTGTAAATGCTTGCATGTTTTTTTTTTATAAAGGAACGTTTTTAGAGTTCGATACTTCAAAATAAAACAACGGAACCCTTTTTTTTTCATTCATTCATTGCAGTCACTGGATGATTTCCCATTCACCAAAAAAAAACGGAACTCCTATAGGATCACTTCGTTGTCCGTCCGTCTAAGTGACTGTCGGTCTATTAAGGCCTTTATCTCGAAAACATGAGATGATATCGAGCTGAGATTAAACTATATACTCTGGTTTGCGATCCCGTAAAGAAATCAAACTTATAA
Source organism: Athetis lepigone (assembly GCA_033675125.1). NCBI lineage: Eukaryota > Metazoa > Arthropoda > Insecta > Lepidoptera > Noctuidae > Athetis > Athetis lepigone. The sequence continues at coordinate 9,602,190 of CM066225.1, read as the reverse complement.
GTTAAAAAGAAGAAGTTGCGTCTCAAAAATTACAATGACATTCAAAACTCAAGAGTGTAAATTTCATAGGGTACTTGCCGTTGACCTAGAACTATGATATTCGGCACGAAGCAACGAAACAAAAGTCAAAAAAATACTGTAACGTTTTTTTACTAACAATTATGTGCGGAACGTTGCACGAGTACCATCTCTTGGCCGATTTTTGACATAAAAACATATTACTAAATCTATTTCAGATAGCAACAAATACGTCTCAATTCAGCAACGGCAATTCACTATCAGCCATCTTTATTAAAAGCAATGCAAAAATAGACGACGAGACACGAGAGACGAGAGGGGGTAACGCGTCCTTTGTCGACGAACCACAAGACTGACAGGGCGTTCCGATTTGTATGTAGATAAATGGAAAGGATATGAGATCTCTATCATACGAGTGTGAATGCGGTGCAAAATAAGATTGGAGCCGTTTAAAAATACTTGATTGAAATGTTAGTCTTAAATCACTTGTGATAGAATTAAGGAATGAATCTGAAAACTGAATTACTTACTGGATACCAAATTATCTATATGAATCTAAAAATGTTATTATCGATAATGCTCTAAAGTGACACTCATGTGAAACAATCATATTTTGAAAGTATGTAATTGGTTGGAAGCTGACTTATTAAAACGTATACTGCCCAGCTACAACATTCTATTAAATTGATAGCATCGCTATTTTTCCGTTACGTCTTGATTTGATGTTGATATACTGCGCTATAGCATATTACACAGTTTTTTTGGTCATTGACTGTAAAAGTTTAATCGAGCAAATCGCCACATAAACTCTTAAAAACTAGCTATTAATAGACTGTAATATAATTTTGCTATTATTTAAAAATTGAAATACTAATACTTCTTTAAAACTACTAATTCGGTTAAAAAAAGCTACATTAAAGAAAATAAACCATGCCATGTTTTGTCTCTGCATCACCCTAAGGTAGACTGGTAGATAATGCCCAAGGCATTAAGTCCGCTGTTGTGCATTGTTTTTTACATGTGCCTAAAGTTTTTTAAATAAATAAATAAAACAAAACATTCACTGTAATTTTGATTTACTCAAAATTAATAATATCGTAACACATACAGTATCTATTCATTTATTTAAAGGCGAAAGTCTAAAGAAAACTTCAACACGATAAGTCAAACAAATGAACAACCGTTGCCAACAATATGGCTGAATATCAATAACGTCTACTGAGTATTATTCTGTTTCATTGAATATACGAAATAAACTATGACACTGCTGAAATGTATCAATAAACTGAGTATTCAATTCAGTATATTCATACGAATATTGTTTATGTGGAAAGTCTGTTTTTGATATGTCAATAGCATTATTAAATTGAATAGAATATATTTGATTTTATTTAAGTATTGAAGTCAAACCAAAAACTTATATTAGGTATAAGTTTTTAAGCTGTCTCAGAGATTTTACTCGTGTCGACTGATTTCCACATGATGATAGCGTGATAATATGGAGCCTCCTATTCCTTATGAATCAGAGTGATTCCAGAGTTTAAACAAGAAGGCTTTTCAGATTTATTTTATTACTAAGTATAGATTCATAGATATGTCATGAAAACCAAGTGGTTTATGCGACCACGTCTCTTGTACGTGGTAGTGGATTCCAATTCGGGCAAGTATACGTACTTTCTAAAGTTTATCTTGGACATCACACGACATCAGTAAAAGAAAACATCGTGAGGAAACCTGGACTTAGTACTAGTGAATATAAGTTCGAAATTGCCAATCCGCCTTGAGCAAGCGTTATGATCAATGCTCTTGTCTTTCCTGCATGAGAAGAAACCTTTGCAGTGAGACAGTTATAGGCTGGTGTTATTGTTATAAGTATATATTTGAAGTTCTGTTTTAGTGAAGGTATTAAAATATACTAGGTGTATTTTTGGTCTTGCACAACCCGCTAGCAAATGTTTCTACCCATGAAAACAAACAACTTTTATTATGGAACCAACTCTGAAATCGTAAAAAAATATCAGGTGTCTCTAACAAAAGTTCAATGCCCTCCCGACCATAATTATGTATGAAACAGCTGATATTTTTTTTGAGATTTCAAAGTTGGTTCCATAATAAAAGTTGTTTGTTTTCATGGATAGAATCATCTCCTAGCGGGTTGTGCAGCACCAAAAATACACCTAGTATACTGTTTCTGAATCCAAACTTTCAAATCAAGCAACCGGCTTTCAGATCAAGATGTGTGACTAAATATCGAAGTAAAAGTGACATCACACCAGCTTTCTGCGTATTACGGCTTTCTCTTTGACACAAAGAAAAGGCCTATGTTCCAACAGTGAACACATTTAGAGACTAATTATGTTATTTGGTACATCCTGAGTATTTTTGTTGTTATTAATCTAGACAGTAGTTGTTGTCAGCCTTAACAACAACAGAGTGGCTTGACTAATGGCTTTGTAGCAAAGATGGTAGAATAGAATAGATTGTCCAATGTATGGTATCGACATGAGCTCATGCAAAGTAATTTAACATCTCCTATCAAACTCTATTCTATCTACCATCTATTTACATTTACAGTGCCGTTTGTCTAGCCACACTCAGCTTGTATGTACTATCGACAAAATTGAATCATGACCCATTTTGACGATAAATCGTTTGAAGCTGTCAAAATAATAAGACTAGACGTGTGACATTTTTAATACATGTTTACGCGATTGTCGACCTAATTGAATTTGAATGTCTGTAGAAAAATAAGCTTATGGTGGGTCATGATTCCATTGGGTTGATTTTACATAAAATCTTTCCTTTCATTCAATAAATGAGAACATCAAAACAAATTCCTTTACCTGACCTGCATACCAGATAAAGAGTCACAGTAAATCTGTCCACCATAAAACAAATTACGAATACCGCACTAAAAATAACTTCAAAAGCCGGTATATTAAAACCGCCACTTTGAAAAAAACTGAGAATAACAAGATAATTTCAATTCAGTCTCAACTAACGAGACTCGGAGGGGTAAAAGGTAAAAATAAAAATTGAACAGAGAGGAAAAAGCTGTGTGAACTACGCAACCGTCCTTTGATTCATTACAGTTTTCGATTAGGATCCGTTAGTTTGGCTTTAAAAAAATATAGCCGCTTTTTGTGTCTACCGTACCGGTTTTACAGTTTTTGATACCTATTTTTATTTAGTGAATATTTAATGTGGATTAACGTCGGGCAAATTACGGCGCACAATTTTGTATGATGAAGGTAGTTTAATAATATGAATGACCAGCTTTTTCCCGCGACTTCGTCCGCGTGGAATAATAGTTCCCGTTCCCGGGGCATTTCCGGGATGAAAACTATGTCTTTTCTCGGATCCCAGATTATATCTGTACTAAATTTCATTCAAATCGGTTCAGCGGTTTAGGCGTAAAGAAGAGAGAGACAGACAGAGTTACTTTCGCATTTATAATATTATATTAGTACATTACATTAAAAGAGTGTATATGGAGTTTCCTGCTCGTTCTGTAATACTGTAAGGAACGAGCAACTAACTTCAATTTTCTGACTAACTGACGCCGTGGCAATTCAACAATAAATGATTTATTTAAAATAAAATGATGTTTGTTCTGAAAATTATACATTCGAATAATTTTGAGCTTAAATTTGATACTCCGTCGTTAATGGTATAAAAACCTATAAGAAACATGACTCTAAAGTCTATTAGAAAGTATAATTACGGCTGGGCACGCCGTATTAGCGGCGGTAAGACCCCTCTTTGAGGAGTGGCTGGAGAAGCGCCACGGCGCTCTCACGTTTCGCTTGACACAGGTCCTCACCGGACATGGTCAGTTCGGGAGGTTCCTGTGTCGGATTCGGGCGGAAGCGACGCCTGGTTGTCACCACTGCAGCAACGGTCGCCTGGAGGACACGGTCGAGCACACGGTGGAGGTGTGCCGCGCATGGGCGCACCATCGACGTGTCCTCGTAGAGGCGATCGGCGGCGGTGACCTCTCGCGCCCGGCGCTGGTTCAGGCCATGCTGCGGGGCGAGACGGAATGGGATGCCGTCGCCTCCTTCTGCGAAGCAGTTATGCTAATGAAGGAAGCGGCGGCGCGCGAGAGGCCACGACGAGCCTCTCGCCCCGGACTAAGACCCAGGCGAAGACGTCGAGAGTCGCAAGACGACTACCGGTCACCGTAGGCGCGGTTCTGCGGATGTCGAGCGATGGGTAGCTCGCCGCCCGGCTAAGACCAGGACCGCGTCGACGGCGCGTTAGTGTTCCACGCGCGCCTTAAAGAGAAGGAGTTAGCACAGGAAGGGGCCCAACAGGGCCAACGCCTGCCGGGGTTGCGGAATGTTTATAATAGTTACCGTGACCCTGGAACATAAAGGGCAATCGAAGGAACAAGAGTGGGTTTTAGTCAGTAAGAGTCTGACACGCCCTCCCGCCGCACCCAGGACGGGAGCAGTCATTGGATGATTTCACTCACCAAACAAAAAACAAAAAAAAAGTATAATTATGTTTTTTTTGCCTATATTCATCAATAAGGCCGGTGTGTTCTAGCCCACTCTGAGAAGAAACATCTTATATTTATGGTGGAAGACTGGGCCCTAGAGGTAGGCCTAGTCGTGTTGAACCAGGGTACCGTCCCCACGTGTGTGCGGATGCGGGGTGAGTCGGTGGTGGACATCTCGTTCGCCAGCCCCGCTCTGTCACCGCGTGTCGTTGACTGGCGTGTAATGGAGGAGGTGGAGACGTTCTCCGACCACCGGTACATCCGGTTTGACGTCTCCGCCCAGACCTCCGCTGCGCCGGTCCGACGGACCCCAAGCGGTCCGCGTTGGGCGCTGAAGCAGCTGGACCGGGAGCTTCTCCTGGAAGCCTCGATAGTGCAGGCCTGGGTGTCATCACCGGACAGGCCTGCCGACATCAACGCCGAGGCTGGGTGGTTCCAGGAGGCCATGTCCGAGATCTGCGACATGGCAATGCCCCGGGTTCAGCCTGGAAGGGGTCAGCGCCAGGTGTACTGGTGGTCGCCGCAAATCGCGTCCCTACGCGAGGCGTGCGTGGCTGCGCGACGCCGGTACACCAGACACCGCAGGCTCCGTATCCGCCCTGTGGATGCGGATGCCATCGAGGCGGAGCTATATGAGGGGTACAGAGCTGCGAAGAAAGCCCTCCGACTGGAGGTAGTGCGGGCCAAATCTTCGGCCCGCCAGGAGATGCTGGGGACTCTGGACAGAGATCCGTGGGGGCGCCCCTACTTGGCGGTGCGGGGAAAGCTCCGCACCGCGGGCCCCCCCCTGACGCAGAGTCTCCGGCCTCAGATCGTGGAGGGCGTGGTGAGCGCTCTGTTCCCTTCGCGGGGGGAGTTCACTCCCCCGCTCATGGCTCCGCCACCGGCGGTGTCCGATGCGGACCGCGACGGCGACGACGACGACGTTCCAGAAGTGACCGAGGTAGAGCTGGGAGCGGCGGTGCTAAGGCTTAGGGCCAAGAACACCGCCCCAGGACCCGACGGCCTACCAGGAAAGGCCTGGGTCTTGGCCTTAGGGGCTCTCGGGCCTCGACTAAGGGGGCTCTTTAGCGCATGCATGGAGGAGGGCCAGTTCCCACTTCGTTGGAAGACCGGGAAGCTGGTCCTTATTCCGAAGCCGGGGCGTCCTGCGGACTCTCCGTCCGCTTACCGGCCCATCGTTTTGCTCGACGAGGCGGGCAAGCTCTTGGAGAGAGTAATTGCGAGCCGTCTCGTCGAGCGGCTGATGCGGGTGGGGCCGGATCTAGCGGACGGCCAGTTCGGCTTTCGCAGAGGACGCTCCACGGTGGACGCCATCATGCGCGTGCGGGCCCTAACGACAGGGGATGCGGTGGCACGGGGCAGGGTCGTCTTGGCGGTGTCTCTTGACATCGCCAACGCCTTCAATACCCTGCCTTGGGGGTGCATAGCGGCCGCATTACGGTATCACCGAATGCCGGCCTACCTCTGTCGTGTGGTCGAGGCCTACCTGACGGACAGAGCCGTCATCTACCCCGGTCACGAGGGAGTGTGGAGTCGACGAGGGATGTCGTGCGGTGTTCCGCAGGGATCGGTCTTGGGGCCGCTCCTGTGGGACATCGGGTACGACTGGGTGCTGCGCGCCGACCTTCCCGAAGGCGTCAGCGTAGTGTGCTACGCTGACGACACGCTAGTCCTAGCGCAGGGAAGGTCGTTCCAGGCGGCGGCCGACTTAATGTCAAGTGGTGTTGCGACAGTCGTGGACAGGATCCGGCAACTGGGACTTGAGGTGGCCCTGCACAAGTCCGAGGCCATGTGTTTTCATGGCCCTCGGCACCGGCCACCTCCGGGGTCTCAGATAACGGTAGGAGGGGTTCACATCGGTGTCGAGTCGACGATAAAGTACCTGGGACTTGTCCTCGACAACCGATGGAACTTCACGGAGCATTTCCGACGTTTGGGCCCCAAACTGGCGAGGGCTGGAGCTGCCCTCAAACGGCTCCTGCCCAATCTCGGTGGCCCAAACGCCTCCTGCCGGAGGCTCTACGCGGGGATCGTGCGGTCCATGGCCCTCTACGGGGCTCCGGTGTGGGCGCCCAACCTAGCCAAGGCTCCGGCCCGGCTTCTGAGGGCGTCCCAGAGGGTCATGGCGATTCGCATGGTGCGGGGATACCGCACGATCTCCTGCGAGGCGGCATGCCTCCTTGCCGGCACTCCGCCGTGGGATCTGGAGGCAACAGTCCTTGCACACACGTACGAGTGGCGCGTGGAAGTGCAACGCCGGGGCGAAGTCCTGCTGCCGCGGGTTATCGCGGCACGGCTCACGGAGCTCCGGCGAGATCTCAGGGAGGAGTGGAGACAGCGACTGTCGCAACCTAGTGCTGGGCACGCCGTGATAGCGGCGGTAAGACCCCTCTTTGAGGAGTGGCTGGAGAGGCGCCACGGCGCTCTCACGTTTCGCCTGACACAGGTCCTCACCGGACATGGTCAGTTCGGGAGGTTCCTGTGTCGGATTCAGGCGGAAGCGACGCCTGGGTGTCACCACTGCAGCAACGGTCGCCTGGAGGACACGGTCGAGCACACGGTGGAGGTGTGCCGCGCATGGGCGGACCATAGACGTGTCCTCGTAGAGGCGATCGGCGGCGGTGACCTCTCGCGCCCAGCGCTGGTTCAGGCCATGCTGCGGGGCGAGACGGAATGGGATGCCGTCGCCTCCTTCTGCGAAGCAGTTATGCTAGTGAAGGAAGCGGCGGCGCGCGAGAGGCAACGACGAGCCTCTCGCCCCGGACTAAGACCCAGGCGAAGACGTCGAGAGTCGCAAGACGACTACCGGCCACCATAGGCGCGGTTCTGCGGATGGCGAGCGATGGGTAGCTCGCCGCCCGGCTAGGACCAGGACCGCGTAGACGGCGCGTTTTGTTCCACGCGCGCCTCAAAGAGAAGGAGTCAGCACAGGAAGGGGCCCAACAGGGCCAACGCCTGCCGGGGTTGCGGAATGTTATGTTTATAACTGTTACCGTGACCCTGGAACATAAAAGGCAATCGAAGGAACATGAGTGGGTTTTAGTCAGTAAGAGTCTGACACACCCTCCCGCCGCACCCAGGACGGGAGCAGTCATTGGATGATTTCCCACTCACCAAAAAAAAAAAAAAAAAAAAAACATCTTATATTTATTTTGTCTATTTTATATTGTACTAGCTGTTCCTTGCGGTTTCACCCGCGTTACCTACGTTAGGTTTTGCTCCCGTGGGACATAGCGTTATATTGTATAGTCTATGTTACTCAGGGATAATGTAGCTTTTGAATGAAAAAAGATTTTTTTGTATCGGTCTAGTAGTTGGAGTTTATTCGTTACATACAAAAATACAAATCTTTACTCTTTATAATATTAGTATAGACTAGCTGACTCAATAGGTTTCATCCGTATATTTGTTTACTACATCGCTTCTATAGGTTATAACGTGACGTAATATAGCCTTCCTCAAAAAATGTGCCATTCGACATAAAATCGGCCTAGAAATTTCTGAGATTAGCGCGTTCAACCAAACAAACAAACTCGTCAGCTTTGCAACATTATTATAAATTAGTTCACCCGAAGAAACTAAATAAAAATATCTTAAGAATAAAAAGTAAGTTTTCCTTTTATCTTATTTTTGTTTCCTATTAAAACAACTTTTTTAGTTCCTACAAAAAGATTGGCGAAGATTTTCTTCGAATTACTAAGTTTGCCTTCGGAATATCTGTAACGAGTACTATAGTATTGTATTAGGGCAACTTAGTAAATAAGTTTTGTAATAAAACAGCTGAGGTCCAAGTACTATGTATTCTTAAAGTTACTTTGTTTGAATGTGTATACTCATAAAAGACTGTTAAACGTAAAGACTATATTCGTGAACTCAGTTTTTTGGGCCCAATGAGACTTTATTACTAAGAATCCGCTGTCTTTCTGTCTATTCGTCCGTCTGTGATAGAGCTGTACAAGGTTGTTTTTGGAACCGTTATACAAATAGTTAGACACTTGGCGTCTTACTAATAATCGCTGCATAAAGTTATGACAGGGTTATACGTCAAAAAATGTATGGTTACACAGGCTTTGTTCATGACATAACTTTACACAGTGATTATTAGTAAGGGCATTGACGTATCGATGGCATCATGAGACTGTTTCAATTCATAAGCTATGTCACATTCTAAGTTTATCTCGTGCCTCAGAAAACACATCGAGCTGTTGGTCCTGGTTGTCGTTTATCAACTGTTGACAGTTGTTATGGCTAGTCAGAAGCCAGGGAGTTTGACAAAAGTCTTACCGAGTAGATTAACTTAAATGGAGTGTAAAGGCCAGATTGGCAGAAATCTAACAATTAATCTAACGAAAGGGTATCATCTTGCCTTATCACTGGATTGTTAAGAATGTATGATTACTCTGGACCCTATAATAACTGGTTCCCTATCCATTTGCATAAAATTTTAAGACCTAATATAACTTCGCATAAAGTTGTTTGGCATAATTATATTTTCGCATAACATAATTACGCATAACTACTCATGCATAACTTTTTTAAGCATAATGTCTCTAACCATAATAATGATTAGGCATAATATTCTAAAGCATAAACTTATTAAGCATAAAGTTCTAAAGCATAACTTTTTTAAGCATAAAGTTCTAAAGCATAACGTTTGTAAGCATAATGTCCTAAAGCATAAAATTTAAAGCATAAATTTCGCATAAAAATATTAAAACATATTTTTATAGATATAACAATGGAAAAATTATTAACACCTAGAATATTAGACACTATACCCGCATGCAAGCAAGCATGCAGTATGCAGCATGCAAGTAAGCATGCAGCTAGCAAGCAAGCATGCAGCATGCAGCATGCAAGCAAGCATGCAGCATGCAAGCAAGCATGCAGCATGCAAGCAAACATGCAGCATGCAAGCAAGTATGCAGCATTCAAGCAAGCATGCAACATGCAGCAGGCAGGGTTTCTGTGACGGCTCCGGCGCTGCGGGCCTCCGGCGGCTCCACGCGTGCTAATCGTCGCAGACGGCTTTCGCTCACCACCGCAGCTTCGGCTTGTTGGCCGGCTTCGCCGGCCAGCCTCAGCCGCGGCGGCTCGCTCCCAGCCGCCTGCTCCTCAGCCCGCGGGCCGCCTCGCCCCTACGCGCCTACGCGATTTTAAATAACACTCTAGGGGTAGGACAAACAAGACTACGTGGAGTCGGTTTTGCAGCAATTCGGTTCTGTCACTAATTTTTGTTGCACAGCATATTAACTTTTTAACCAACAATTTATTTGATTGTTACAGAAACTACAGCAAATTGGTTTGCTTTACATAATGTCATGTATATTTATATTTATATATCATTTGCATGAAAATTGTTTTTGTTATTTATATTAATTGTATGCCTAAACATTATTATGCTAATAGTCATTAGGCCTACTAACGTTATGCGAATCAATTTTATGCCAAAACAAATTAGTCTTTAACATGATTATGCCAACATAAAATGTATGCCTAATAAAATTATGCCGAAGTATTATTATGGCAAAACAAATTGTGCCAAAATCGTTATGCCGAAGTATATTAGGACAAAGAATATTATGCGAAAAGAAGGGATCCCATAATAACTAACCAATTAATTAAAAAATCATGCTCATTATTTGCGCGAATTATTTTTCTCTTTTCTATCAAGTTCAGGTTTGTCGGTTATAAAACATTGCTGTAGGTACATATACAAAAATAGGTTAAAAATGAATAATTCATTCAAAACATATTCTACCATTTAACTGTTTGACGAAGTTGTGTAATGAATTACTAATAAAATGGTATAAAGCCATTTAAAGCTGTTTATTTGTCATGAGTTCATTTATTCATATAGATTAACAAAGGCTTATTTTCACAATAAACATTCACTGTTTGTGTATAATTCCCAAACATCACATTTTACTCGCTTATAGAAAGTACGGGATTAAATAAGTACTTACCTGTTGTTTATTTGTGTAATAAAACAACAAATTTTATAAAATATATTTTTTATAATACAAGCTTATCTGCCTTCGACTTATTTTGCCTGAAAGTAATGTTTTTAAGAGTTGTAACTCTTTGTGAAGAAGCTTGTTATTACTTTTAATATATCTGGTTAGGTACTGCTGTTATAGGCATATGAAGCATATCATGTTTATCTGTGGAATAACAACTCATGCGACATCTGAGAGGCTTTTTATGGATGGGAAATCGGCAAATGACTTCTTCCGTCCCTTAGTGTCAGACTTTTACTGACTAAAACCCACCCATGTTCCTTCGGTTGCCCTTTATGTTCCGGGGCCGCGGTAACTATTAGAACTATTTCACAAACATCTGCGAGGCTTCCGGTATTGCAGATGTCTCTAGGAGACAGTGACCATTTCACAACAGAATAATGGGTTGTTGAAGTTATAAGTTAAAGTTCCTTATGTGGACTAGCCACATGTATACCTCAACAATTGTATCTGTGGTATGCGGTGAAAGAAGCCGATGTAAGAAGCCTTACATTCTTTTGTTTTCTTTTCAATGCTTGCTTTTTACCTAAAAATATCTGCTGTATATTTTATAATAGTTATTGTTTTATCCGAATAAAGCCAAGTAATTTAAATACATTTTCGTTTAAATTACAACAGGTTATGGGCCCAGTCCCCAGTTCACAATCTGGTTGTAATAAAGTAAAAAGTAAAAATGTCTTCTACAATGAATCTCATTGAAAAATTGTCTGGACGGGAAAATTATAATACGTGGAAGTTTGCTGTTCAAACTTATCTCCAGCATGAAGACCTCTGGCGTTGCATCGAAGATAAACCCGAAAATATAGATCCAAAGCTCGATTTAAAAGCGAAGGCAAAAATTATACTGTTGGTCGACTCCGTAAACTTTATACATATTCAAGAAGCCAAAACGGCAAAAGAAGTTTGGACCAATTTACAAAAGGCTTTCGATGATAAAGGGTTGACACGTCGCGTCGGATTACTTAAAGACTTAATTACAACCACGCTAGAAAATTGTCAGAATATAGAAGACTATGTTAATAAAATAATGACTACGGCACACAAACTCCGAAATATATCATTTGAAGTCAATGAAGAGTGGTTGGGTACCTTGCTTCTCGCAGGATTACCTGAGATTTACAAACCCATGATCATGGCTCTAGAAAGTTCTGGTGTACCAATATCAGCAGATTCCGTGAAGACTAAGCTCTTACAAGAAATAAAGGGCTCCGAGTCAGTGGCATTGTATGCAAAGAATGATAAAAGTAAGCAAAAACCTCCGGAAGCTACTTCAAAGGTTAATAAAGGTCCACGTTGTTACAAGTGCAATCGATATGGCCATGTTAGTAAGCACTGCAGAACAAAGAAGAAGGACCTCCGTAAAGAGACAGGAAAAGAAACTGGATATGTGGCAGTATTCTCGGCATCAACCACAGTGAATGATAGTAATAGTTGGTTTGTTGATTCTGGAGCATCAATGCATATGACTATGAAGCAGGACTGGCTTTATGATGAATGCAAACCCCCGATTACAAGCATCCGTATCGCAAATGATAAAATGCTTCAAGTTAAAAGTTGTGGAAAGATTGACCTGTCTGTAAACAATAGTTGTGGAAAATCATACACCATTCAAGTCACTAATGTGTTATATGTACCAGAGTTAGCAAGCAATCTTCTCTCCGTGAGTCAGCTCATTAAGAAGGGGTGTTCGGTACAGTTTGATAATAACGGCTGTAAAATACTCAATAAACTCAAAGAAGAAGTTGTGGCTTGTGAATTAATGAATAATATGTATCGTATAAACTTAAATAACACAAAAGCATACATGTGTAACTCAAGTGAAAGTGACGGCTACTTATGGCATCAAAGGATGGCCCACCTTAACTTGTCTGATTTGAACAAACTCTCCAAGTGTACAGAAGGCATTAAGGTGAGTGAAAATAAGCTGAATATGGTGTGTGAATATTGTCAAGAAGGAAAACAGTTCCGGCAGCCATTCCCAAAAGAGGGATCTCGTGCAAAGAAGGTACTTGAACTAATACATTCCGATGTCTGTGGACCACTGGAAGTAAAATCAGTTGGTGGGGCACAATACTTTCTCACATTTGTGGATGACTACACTAGGAAAGTATTTGTCTATTTTCTTAAAAACAAGTCTGAAGTTTTTAGCAAATTTAAACAATTTAAAGTGCTAGTAGAAAACCAACTTGAATTAAAAATCAAAAGAATAAGAACTGATAATGGCAGAGAGTATCTTAGTAATGAAATGAAAGAATATATTAAAAATTCAGGCATTATTCATGAATCTTCTAATCCATATACCCCACAGCAAAATGGTCTTGCAGAACGTATGAACCGTACTCTGATGGAGAGAGCTCGCTGTATGTTAATCAATGCTCACTTGCAGAAATTTTATTGGGCAGAAGCAGTAGCAACAGCAGCTTATATAACAAACAGATGTCCAACAAGATCAATTTCATATGTTACCCCTGAGGAATTATGGTCCGGAAAGAAGCCTAATTTGAAACACCTTAGAATTTTTGGATGTGAAGCTATGGTTCATATACCCAACGCAAAACGTCAAAAACTGGATGCTAAGGCGAGTAAAATGATTTTTGTTGGTTATTCTGATACTACAAAAGGGTATAGATTACTAGATACTAAAACAAGAAAAATCATTATCAGTAGAGATGTTGTATTTATGGAAAATTCAATAAAAAGAAATTTTGCTATGGTTCCACTGACAGAAAATGTAAAAGAAAATAAAAGTGCTGATGAAGTAGTAGATGAAAGTATAGAATCAAAAAGTACAGGGAAAAATATTCAGAATTCTAATGAATTAAATATGTCATCAGTCACAATATCTGATGATGAGTCCTTCTACTCCGATGATGATTCCATTTATGTACCTGAAAAAGAAATAAATATTAGTCAGCATAGTAATATAGTAACAAGATCTAAAAGTAAAGAAATAAAACATACAAATAATGAAAATACTTACCTTTGTCAAGACGGAGATCAACAGATATTTGATGTACCAAATACTTACCGAGAAGCACTGTTGTCTCCAGATAAAGAGAAATGGGAGAAATCTATACAAGAAGAGCTGAAAGCACACAGGAAGAATGAGACCTGGGAGTTGGTGAAGAAACCTGATGGTGTAAAAACCATTGGATCAAAGTGGGTGTTCCGCATCAAAGATGATTCATCAGGGCCAATCTACAAGTCAAGGCTCTGTGCCAAGGGATGCTCACAGAGGCATCAAGTTAATTACACAGAGACCTTCTCACCAACAGTCAGGTATGACTCTCTTAGAGTATTGCTTTCTAAAGTTTGTCAAAATGATTTGAAAATGGTTCAGTTTGATGTTAAAACAGCTTTTCTCTATGGAAGTATAACTGAAAATATTTATATGTCTTCACCGGAAGGCTTAGATATACCTGAAGGGTTAGTTTGTAAACTTAAAAGGTCCTTGTACGGTTTAAAACAAGCACCTAGGTGTTGGAACCAAAAATTTGACTCAGTATTAAAGAAATTTGGTTTTATTAATAGTCACTCAGATAAATGTGTTTACACTGGAGAATTAAATGGAACTAAGGTATATCTAATCCTGTATGTTGACGATGGGTTAATTATATCAAAAGATATAATAGTATTGGATAAAGTTATAAATGATTTAAAAGATAACTTTGAAATAAAAGTTTCTGAACCTAAAAACTTTGTTGGGCTTGAAATAGAAAGAGGAGAAAACTATATATTTTTACATCAAGCTAAGTATACGGAGAAATTGTTAAATAAATTTAATATGACCAATGCTAATGGAAATTGTATACCTGTAGACCCAAACACTAAGTTAGAAAAGTGTAAGTCTGTAATAGATAGAAAAATACCATACAGAGAGGCAGTAGGGTCTTTAATGTTTTTAGCCATAGTAAGTCGGCCTGATATTATGTTTGGTGTTAGCTTAGTAAGCCGATATCTTGATAGTTTTGATTATATTCATTGGAATGCTGTTAAAAAGATAATTAAATATCTTAAAGAGACTAAAAATTATGGTCTATATTATACGCGTCAAAAACAAAATGTTGTAGAATGTTTCTGTGATGCTGACTATGCGAACGACACTGAAACCAGGCGTTCCATGACAGGTTATGTGTTTATGAAAAATGGTGCTGCAATAACCTGGGCCAGTCAGCGTCAACAAAGCATAGCACTGTCTACAACTGAGGCAGAGTTCATGGCTGCATGCAATGCAACTAAAGAAGCTATTTGGTTAAAAAGACTTCTATTAAACATAGATGAATATAATCAAGAATCTATATGTCTTAATATAGATAATCAAAGTGCAATTTCAGTCATAAAAAATGAAAATTATCATAAACGCTGTAAACATATAGATATTAAATACAAGTTTATTAAAGAGAAATATGAAGGCAAAGAAATTGACTTGAAATATATAAGTAGTAGTGAACAAAATGCTGATATATTTACAAAACCTTTAGTGAAATGTAAATTTCAATATTTAAGAAGTAAAATAGGTATTTGTAAGTTGTAACTATTTTGTAACATGAACATCAGCATGGGTATGTGTAAAATTAATTTTATTTAAAATGTGTAATTTAGCATGTTGTGTTATTTTATTGTGTTGGCATACCATTGTTACTATAACTACTAAACTTATTAAAATAAGTACTTATTAGTGTTTATGTACTTAATATGATTTCATAACTCGTTAAGTTACTATTGTTTAATGTTAAATTGTTAAGTTATGGAACGTAACAATTTGGAGAGAGTGTTGAAGTTATAAGTTAAAGTTCCTTATGTGGACTAGCCACATGTATACCTCAACAATTGTATCTGTGGTATGCGGTGAAAGAAGCCGATGTAAGAAGCCTTACATTCTTTTGTTTTCTTTTCAATGCTTGCTTTTTACCTAAAAATATCTGCTGTATATTTTATAATAGTTATTGTTTTATCCGAATAAAGCCAAGTAATTTAAATACATTTTCGTTTAAATTACAACATGGGTGTTCAGCTTATACTTATATTGTTTGGAATTAAATAAATTTCATACGTATACTTAAATGTGTAAGTTCCAAGCCCTAAAAAAGACGTGGAAAAATAGTATTATTGTTATAAGTACCGTCCGTATACACAGCTTCAAAAGTATTAAGAAAAAAGCTGTTGTTCTGACTACAAACAGATACTTCCATTTTATTTAGCTTTTTTTTTGGGGGAGTGTGAAATCATCAAATGACTGCTCCCGTCCTGGGTGCGGCAGGAGGGCGTGTCAGACTTTTACCGACTAAAACCCACTCATGTTCCTTCGGTTGTCCTTTATGTTCCGGGGACACGGTAACTATTATAAACATTCCGCATTTTATTTAGCATTATGTTGACTATAGTCTTAACCATCCCACACATATTTCCAGTAAAAATGTGTATAGTTTAAAAAAAATACCCTGATCATGAATTTATTAAAATACCAGTACCTAGTTGACCAAGAAGTTGATAATTTCGAAACGGGTAAACCGATTTTGTTGAAACATGTCTAAGATTTGCTACATCCGATTTAGATCTACAGATACGGTTACGGTTTTAGATTACTTTAAAAAAAACCTAATCTAAAATTGAAAAAATATTCTGTTTAATATTTTGTTGTTCTTAAAGAGCCTAATAAAAATGGAAGTCTCTTCTTAATTTAATGTTTTTTTTAAACGGTTTTGACTGTGTGTGTATGCTCTATGAATACAAGATACCTACCCTAAAAGTTCTAATCAGTTCACCTGTTTACAAGCTGAGGTACCACAGACATACCGACACACATACATACCGGTCAAATTTATGCCACTACTCTTTGCGCTTTAGTTAAAAAACAACAACAACACAGCCCACACAAAAGCCCCACTTAAAAAAAATCAGTTATTATTCCACGTCATTCAACGAAGCGAACCGTGACCAGCAGATAGGATGATTAAGATTAACGAGACTACACAAGACGCGAACGATATGTTCCATTGTACCCGATTGAATGACTTTCCATAAACAATGATACAACGTTTCTGTTGGATCTCGAATCCCATATTGATCCGGGACCTGGATAATAGACGGATATATTGTACAGGTAAACGTTCAAGAAACTCGATGTAAAGGTAGGTATAGACGAGAGTATTTGCTAGAGCATTTCATTGTAATGTAACGTTTCTACGAATCTTACAATGCTAACAAATGTTATCTACAGTCCGTTTAATGGTACATTGGTTGTGTAATTTAGTACTAACTAAGTACTAAGTTATACTACCAATAATGTTATTCAATATAAATTATTTGAAATTGTAATTGAAATGTAGTGTTCTTACGAATGCTCGACGCTCTGTTCGTCGCAATGCTCACGGCGAGTAATCATAAACCTGTAATATTTATTTTTTCCTTTCTACCTACGTACACACTTTGTCAAAATTTTAGACAAGATGAGTCTTAGAAGTGTAGTCGCGTGTGCTGTGTTCTCCCGCGCTCGTGGGTTTGCTTCATAAAATGTTACACAAAAACGCTCGTTCTTTTCAATCCAGTAAAACATCAAGCATCTGTTCCAGAAAAAACGAATGTTCTATGTTCTATTGCTATTAAATGCTGTAGTCTTTACCCACCTTAATAGATTTTTCTTCTGTACTTTATGAGAGCACTTTGATGTTTTACAAAGCGTTTAGGTAGTTTTGTCTTTGTATTGAAATGCTGGAGGGTGTGTTTGAGGGGATGATAATGTTAGGATATTGTATTGGACAAAGACTTTAGCGATAAAAATGATTGTGTTTTGTGTCGAAATTGTGTGTATCTTGGCGAAGCAATTACAAGCGTATTATACGTTTGCGTCTCAGTTTGCTCAGTAACTAATAAAAACTGCCTCACTCTAGAATATCTATAGAGGGTGCGTTTAAACACATACATAGAACTAACATGAACAAATCTGCCAAATGCGAATTGAAATTGAAGATTGCCTGATATAGTACAATCGACAGAATTAAATCATGACCCATTTCGACGACAAATCGTTTGAAGCTGTCAAAATAATAAGACTAGACGTGTGACATTTTTTATACATGTTTACGCAATTGTCGACCTAATTGTATTTGAATGTCTATAGAAAAATAAGTTTATGGTGGGCCATGATTCCATTTTGTCGATTGTACATTCCAATTTCTTTGACTCATTTCGTTGATGAAAAGGAAAGAGCATCAAACAGGCAGACACACAAAGTATAAAAACGTAAAAATATACGACTATTAATATACTGGTGGTAAAAAGATATCGGACAACTATTCTATTTACGTAGTCTCCCCGTTGAAACAGAGTATTCCATTCGTTATACCGAAAGTTAAATAAAAAAATCACTCGAACAAAGGGCCCACTAAAAGTTTTTTTCACATCTCGTGTCTTGATGCTGCAAAGTCAAGTTTGAAATAGAAGGAACGCCACTCAAGTGCGCTCTTGCGAGAGAACCTCATTATTCCAAAGCACGAGCCCTTTGTATGACGAAATAAGGTTGCTTAACAAACCTCACATACGTACGAGTTGGTGTTAGACGACGAAAAAAAGTTCAGTCTCGACTGGTAGGACAAGATGAGGTGTTTTTGAGAATTAAAGAGTGGTTGTTGTGGAAGATTTGACTGTCGTGATAACCTGGTGGTTAAATTGCCCACTTTTTTGTATGAGATTTCGGGTATATTCACATATACCCGAAATCTCATACAAAAAACATTAAATTCATTTCTAAAAAAAAAACATACAAACAGCCGAACATAGTACCTCCTCCTTTTTGTGAAGTCGGTAAATGATAAGTTCATATGATAATATTGACACATGAGTTACCATGGTAACACGTAAGTGTTACCCTGGTAACTCAGCCCAGAGAGTCAGCCCAGGTAAAAACTGGTATCTAGCTGAATCTGTTAAGGCTAGAAGTCGAACCTTCAGTAGTTGGGAAAAGGGTACGGAAGCAGATGTTGTGATGAACAGTTTTTTTTAAGCTTAAAGTTCACTTTAGTAAATGTTAATGACATAAAAATGCAACCTATGGGGGAGAAGGAACTAAGCCTTAATGCTAATGACCGTAGAGTTTATCTAATATGTAATAAATGTGCGCAATACTTATAAGAAACCGCCGTGACTGGTTTCTCATAAGTATTCCGTACATTTATTCGACTCGAATCGGACTCGCAAATAAAAGTTATCGGTAATCAATAAGGAAAGAATTATTTCCATACTTTTTACATAAATTTAGACCCAGCAGTTTCGGAGATCGGCGCCAAGAACACGAATAATCTTACAAGAGTTACTTTTTTCATTTCGTCCATCCGTACGAAAGAAAAATATAACTTTAAAAAGTGGCAAGTATATAATGAAGACAAAAAATGAACATTTCTCCAAGATACGTGCAGGAGGAACACCTCAGCTCTAAAATTTAAGTCGCTTAAGGAGAATTCTCGGGTAACCCATGAAATTGTTATAAACATGCTTCACTTCTATACGTAAAGTCGGGAACGCGACCAGCCATTTGTTTAAAGAGTCTTTTCCGCTTCGAGCCGAATAAATAATGCTTATATTCGTAAGTTGAGTGATGATAAATGATCCCATGAAATTGATGACAGTAAACTTATCTGACACTAGTTGATTTATTGAGCTAAAGTTGGAATTCAATCACGTTTTTTAGGCTCGCTCCTTTGAATTAACGACGTGATCGTTTTTCTAACTAGTAGACTGTTTTAGATTTTTTGTTGAGATTGTGTTGAACAATTTTTTTTCCGTTTGGTTCAGTGTTTAAGGCACCTGCCTAAGACATCAACAGTATGTTTTTTTTTCTATTTTTATATACTTTTAAGTTTATCTAAAACCTAACTGTCATCCCAAGCCTTGGACAGAATGCAAACCCGTTGGTCGCGGTTGTCATTACGTGTTGTTATTTCGTGTCTCCCCATTTTTATAGTCAAAACTACGATTTACGTTGTGTCTCTCTTCAATCTGTCAATGTTCTTGCCTTATCGTTAACATAATAACAACTTTTGAACTAGTAGATGTTATGTACATTTTGATCATAGAATATCTCCAGACCGAATAAAACTGAGACACCAAGTTTCATGTAGACAAGTTTAATTACATACCTTATCATTTTCCATCATTGTATCAAGTATGTAATATACCGAGTTACCTATTGTAGCAAAGGATACGTAAGTCTTTAGAACGTACACGACGCGTACACGATTGTTACAGGGTTGTCTATTGTTTGCCCGAAGATTATATGCCATAATCATCATTTTCCCGAATTTCATTTACCCGAATTTCATTTGCCCGAATGTTTCATTTGCCCTAAAAGACATATGACATACTTTTAATTGCCCGAATTTTAGATACCATAAGATACGAATGCCATAAGTATTGTTTGCCATAATTTTATGTGCCATAATAATTATTAGACATAATATTTAAATGGCATAATATTTAAATGGCATAACAAGTATTAGACAAATATTTAAGCCCCGTAATGGTTTTTTTTTTCTGTGCATGGTTGATGGTGGGCTAGGTCGACGGAGCCCCGCTTCGCGGGGCTCCTACTTCTGTGTGGTTTATAAAAAAATAACCACGAAGGGGATGGCGGGGTCTATTCGCTCGCTTCGCTCGCTCACACGACCCCGCCATCCCCTTCTAACCTAACCTGTCCGAGTCGGGGTGCCCTAAAGTCCCAATTGCATCCAATTTCTCTTGATATAAACAACCGTTATACACCCGATGTCGATGGCAAATTATGTTATGGCATATCATAATTATGGCATGTGATAATTAGGACATGTGATAATTATGGCTTACAATGATTATGGCAAATGATGTTATGGTAAGTGACTTTATGGGAAACAATGATTCTGGCACGTGACTATTATGGCAAATGAGAGTAGGGCAAATGAGTATTATGTCGTATGATATTATGGCTGTTGACTATTATGGCAAATGAAATTAGGGCAAATAAAATTCGGGTAAACGGCGGTATACCTTGTTACAGAGAATTCGTGTGCGTAGCAAGTGTGTAGCGGGCTCGTAGCAAGCGTAGCGGTTTCGTAGCACCGGTCTACGAAAATTCATGGGTTTGTAAATGCTCGTTAATTTTCGATAAATCGTGGTTGCTGGACAAACCAGTATATAAAGATTAACATAGTGATTGTTTATTACACTTTGTGCGCCATAATAAATGGTTGAGATACGATTAGTTAATAAGTAATTTTCCTTCTTTGGCTGACCTTGTTTTTCGTCGTTTGTCCTATTGTACTTGATATTGGCGCAACACACTATTTTCACCATACAATGTCATCAAGCGCTTTATTCACTATTCGAAACATAATTTCCTTAACAATATAAAAAATCAAAACACCAAAGTTTAACATACGAAGAGTAAAGCAGAACAAACCAAAGCGTACGTCTAGAGAATCGTGATGAGGTGAAACAATGGCACGCGACAGGACGCGGGCCCGACGCGACTTACTAAATCATTTCGCTGTACGAAATCACTAAGCTCGCAGTCTTAGCGCTCTTCCACACGGGCGGCGCGGTGTCGCGCGTATACTTCGACCACAGAATTTAATATAAACCTAGTTGCATATTTGTTGGTAAGTTTTGCTGATGAGAAATTTTTAATGAAATTACTAGAAATCAAGGTTGAAGTGTGGCTTGGTTTGTGGTGAATTTCGACTACGTTTTGCCTTTGTAATGCAGACTTTCAAAGTGATTTATATGTAGCACATTGTAACAAAAAGAGGCCAAGAGGTATTCCTAGTAAGCGAAGGTCTATTGTTCTCAACGACTATACTGCTATTGATTATCACTGTCGTTCCAATTGTAAATCACACACGCAAAAAATCTACCGACGGTTGACGCAGTGAAGAAGCGCTTTGTGTGGGCTGCATGTTGCAGGATCGATTCTCACACGAGACAAATAATTGTTTATTTGAATGGCCTACTAGCTCTAGCTATTTGTTTCGAGGCTGGTTTCTTGTGTACGAGTATGTGAGATTATATATTATTTTGTATATGTGAGATTATAATATAACGCAACCACGAAATGAGATATGATGCTAACATGGGGCAACGTTTTAAATTCAAAATGTTCTAATTGTAAAGGTTAACTTATAATACCAACACAATGTTTTTTTTGGAGAGTGGAAACTTATCAAGTGACTTCTCCCGTCCTGGACGGGGCGAGAGGGCGTGTCAGACTTTTACTGACTAAAACCCACTCATGTTTCTTCGGTTGCCCTTTATGTTCCGGGGTCACGGTAACTATTATAACTATTCCACTACCCAATGTTGAATGAACGCAATGTTTAATTATATATCTAAAGGTCTATGGACAATGCGTTTGTTAATCAGTTTGTATGAAACACCATAACCGAAGTACAAAATATTCTCTCCCCAAACATTTCTGCACCGCTGACTTTTTTGTCTTGAAAAGAATTTCTGTAAGGAAATGGTAAAGATTGTATTGTATTCAAAAGAATCTTACGATGTATTACAACAAAGAAATTACGAAATCATTACAGGTAAAATATGTTTGTGTTGACGAGGAATATTTTAAGAATTCTTATTAAGATCGAATGAAACTTGATAATAGTCAACCGAATAACATTAAAAGCTTTAAAAACTTTATTAGTGTCTGAAAATTTCGAATTCAAAAATGAAAGTTCTAAAAATGTGTATCATTTTTTTTAAATGCCCTTGTTATTTTTTCATAAAGTAAAAAAATGGTTATTTTTTAAATTATGTTTGAATACATATTGAAGAATGGTAATATTTTCAAAATAATTTATATTTTCCAGTAGAGTTACCAGAGTACTTCTACCCCAGTACTTAAATTCAATACAAAGTTTAGTGCTTGTACAAGCTTAACAAAAACTGAATATTCACATTACGGTTGAGAAGCGTATTAAAAGTTTTAAATGTCATGTATTAATTCTAAAATTATTTTGGATTGATTCCAATAATAGCATTTATTATTATTTCAATACAGCTATGTTATCTCCTTACATTATCAGAACTGTTACCGAAAAGCTTACTACATGACAGTATTAATATTTCGCAAAATAAAATCGAGCTTCTGCACGCACTACCAAAACAATAAAAGTTTTTTTTTTAATAAAGGTTTTAGTCGACACCTAAAATGTAGCTTAGGCTTTATTTATATTAGTTAATTCCTCTCATAAAAGGCTTAACAACTCAACTTAAAGACTAGAATCGTCAAACACACAAAAGTCTTTAAAACAGAACTACTTAAAGATCAAATTCAAAAACTTCAAAGCATACTATAAACGATATTTTAATCAAGATACTCTTGATTGAAAAGTTTCGTTGGCTACGTACGGCTAACTCTAGATAAGAGAGCACCAGATAACGGTGGAAAGAATGAAGTTGATTAAACTGTAGTGTCCAAGTAGATGAGAATTCTGAGGGTTTTACTACCACGCTCGAGCTCATACAATGTTGCTGGATGTATTGCGCTATAAAACACACGCGCGCTGCGCTTTACATTTTTGAAATTAATAATGTTTTACTTGTACCTGGAGGGTGCTTTTATCGAGTTTTCGTTGTATTAAGTTGCTCAGCATCTATTGGATAGGGAGGCCTCCGACCAGACGGGTATATTGTCTGGTGATCTACCCATCGGTCGAGATTTTGTGCGAATGTCATGGAGCACTTTGATTGCGCGATATTGGAAATTTCAGTTGTAGTTCGCATATGGTACGGTAGATGCCACTACAAATAGTTTTTATTTAATAGTTTGTGAGAGCACAAATATTACAGTGTGCATAATATTCTACATGCTGGGCTAAAACATTCTTTAACTAAGTTTAATTGAAACTCACTATAATAGCCGTAAAACTATTAAAAGTCTTTCTATATTAAGCCGTCTTTTCAATGTTAAATTTAAAAAGGTAATGAAAATATAAGAACACGGTTAAAGTACCAACATTTCTTTCAAACTTAAAACGTTCTTCTAGTACGCCATTATTTTAAATCCGCGTTCTCGTATCCTTTGTAGATCTAAAGTAAAGCGAATGATATACTACAGACATAATGCTGTTTAACTTGAACCGTATTACGTTTTGTTGGGCGACCTTTTTAAATACGCTCCCAACCAAAAGTACTTCCATGAAAAGGTCTCAAAAATTAATTATTAACACAGAAAATCCACAAACAATCAACCCAGGATTTGTTACAACTGCCCGACAAAATCCTATTTTCCTTAAAATAAAAAACGGGGCAGGTGTAACAAAGAACTGGCCAGTATATAAAAATATATCTGAGGATACTATTTGCTTACGGATAAAAACAATTGTTTGTGTTCGGGTGTGAGCAAATATAATACGATATAAATTTTAAAGGCACATATTTCACGGCAGCGAGCTTACATTTCTAATTTTAACGTGCAGGGCCGAATTTATGCTCCATACATGTGTTGCCATATAGAGAAGTGGCGTAATAACATTCGGCATTTGGTAGCGAGAACACAAATATTTGTTTATTCAGTTACCGATATAAACAGCCTTGTAATTCTGATATATGCGGTGGGGAATATTTTGCTTTATTTGGCTTTAGTTATTGTGTTTTTGCAATATGGAAAAAGTGCTTTGAGACGATTATGTCAAAAAATATGTCGAGTAATGTTTTATTTAATGTGTCTGATGAATGTTCCTTTGCAACTATCATGTACGTTTTCATATACAAAGATTTGGTCATGTAAATTCAAGTTTTTGCGCATTCTTAAGATTGCCTCCGTGCATAAAGCCTAAATAGAAAATTAACTTTGTAGTTTATCTATAAATATCTTGAATATCTTAGCTTGAAACGTGTCTTGATAATATGGATATAGGCGAAGACATATAAACCTTTTAGTTAAAAAAATCTCCCCATTATTCCTATATTATTATATGCAAGAATAAACAGACAGAAAAGTTGGAAAGAAACGTCATTATTTTCCGTGAACTCCTTCAACTGTAAACAGGAGGACTTCCTTTGAAGTCGCGATTCCCCGATTACCAGTTAAGTGTATTTTTACTATTCTCACTACAGTGTTAGCAATAATACACACGCTTGTCTTAAGATAGCTGTTACAAAAATAAACTGTGTTCGAAATAATTTTCAACAGAAACTTAGGGTAGTCCTCCACAACAAAAGCGCCAGGGCGAAAGCTGCTATGGAGTGAAAAAGAATTCTTCTTTTTCTCCCTAGTCTTTTCCCAACTATATTGGGGTCAATTTCCAGCCTAACCAGATTCAGTCTTCTAGTGTGTACTAGTGTTTTAGGTGAAGCGACTGCTTATCTGACCTGCACAATCCAGTTACAGGGCGACACGATACCCCTTGGTTAGGGTAGTCAGACTTTCCGAACGCAGCACTTGATGAAGATGAGCAACGGTTATTAATCTCCTTCACAACAATCGCAACCGGTAACTGGTACTCGGTAACGGCCACAAACATACACAATTAGGATGCATCCAAAAGATGAAAGAATTTGATAAGGATATGAGGTTGAGCTGAAAGTTCACACTTCTCTCTTAAAAAGGTGTAAAAAAAAATAAGTTGAACTACAATTTTATTACCTAAAAAGCATTGGTTGACATTAAACACATTCATCGCTACTCAACTTAGCATAACGTCGTGGAACATCAGCTTTAAGAACAGATATTATTAACAGTCTTAGAACATTATGACAAAGGTAATGTTTTCCTTTTCATCTAACTGGTTGACTGTCTAGAACAAAAATCGTTACTATGAAATATCGACAAGAATGGTTCTAATGGATTGATCTCGAAATTATGATCATGATACCAATTTGGCATATTACATGCATAAATGTATGTGAGGTGTTATGTAATACCCTTAGTCAGGATTAAATAAGTCATAATAATGGTAACTGCCGAGATATTGAATATGAGTATTCCAAAGAGTTTTTATTAGGGATGGAATATATCGATTTTTTCATTAGCACTTTAGACTTTTTGAAGGTCAGAATTTTAAAAGCTCCTCCACGCAGATACGAATGAAGAAAATGTGTTATAAACTGTTAATTTATCTTATAACTAACGGTCGGCCGCGGTTACACCTGCAGTTTTGGTTACTGATCGGCTCCCGAAGGCTGTGGCGGGATGTTACATAGCATATACCCTTCCTCTAATTGCGTTCAAAGAAGTTAAGTATCAGCTTCATAATATTAGTAGAGTTACGTTAAGTTCTTAAGTTATCTACGTCTTCAAGACTGGTCTTAGGGAAGTGCCAAAATATACGAACAATTGTTTTTAACAACATCCTGAATCTGAATCGTATAATGTAACCTAACGATAAAGAAGTAGGTTGTTTCTAAATATTGGTTCAATGATTTTTTTTTGCAAGCTACAACTCTGCAGGTTATAGAACCTCAAATAAAACGACTATTTAAATATAACCCAAAAAACAGCTACCAAGGTACAACAGAGGCGAAGCAGCGATAGCAACAGTAAATCTTCCTGTCACTTGTTATTTACCGCGTTCCCATTTCTCTAAATACCAAAAGTTTTTGCGCATTGCACCTGGACAGAGCCCAAAGTGCTGACCAAAAACTCAAAAACATACGTCCGTTGTGAATTTCAAACAGCTGCATGCTGAAAACTGACGCGTTTGTAACGGCTGCCCTGACGTCATAGCTTCGTCACGTTGAAGCTACTGATAGCACGAATACCTTTCTGAATTCCACACGCGTGACAGGTGCGCGCTATTAGCGTCCAATGGCACCAGCAGATTTATTGCACGACCACGCCGCGCAATGCCACAAAACTAAACTGCAAAATTTATGCGAGCGTCTAATAAATTTGAATTTCAGACGCGTTTTAGAAAATATCGCTACGTATTTTAAATACCACTCCAAACAAATTTATGGGGTTGAAAATTAAAGCGAAATTCTACCCGAACGCGATTGATCGCGGCCTTGAATAAGAAATGGAAAAGTTACAAAAGAACTTGAAATAATCCTAAAAATTTATACACTTTACAAAGCTCTGGGAATCCATTTCCGTTATTGGTAACAAAGTTGGATTGTTGTATTTGAAACGTTATTCAATTTTAATAAGAAACAAGTTTTTAGTCACGGAATGTAAATTAGAAAATTTTCCATTTACTGACATCATAATATTGATTTAATAGACATTTTCCACGAACCTCAGGCTTTTGTTTGTAAGAAATAATTACTTGATGGCTGATAAGGCGTAGTTCAGGCGCCACCTAAGGTTAGGGACAGATACAAATGTGACTTTATCAATTTATTTGTACTTTCTAATCTTAGCGAGAACATTACTAACCCTACCTCGTAGAGCAAGTAAATTGTTTGCCCAGCTTTTTATTTGGACCCACCACATTTTTCCCAACCACTGCAACTCCTGAAAACCAGAATCAACAGTGGAGTCCGCCAGAAAAGCGACGAGCAGTGAAGCTCACCGAGCCTTGCAGAAATGATTTAACTGTCTTGAATCCCGCAACGAAATTAATCAGAAATGAAAAACGGAGGAGTAAGAAAAATATGTTTTTCACTTCCCTCCATAACAAGCAGGAGACAGAACAGAACTAGGCCGATAGGCACAGAGGCAAACACAACTGGGAGAAGCAAAACCCAGAACCCAGCTGTCATCCGTAGTACTTTGATAGTCGTTAGGGGTAGCCAGATCCTGAAGCCGTTAGGGGTAGCCAATCAATCTAAACAAGCTGTATCGTTTTACGCAGTAACTGGGCTAATAAATATTTTGAGACAACTCACACAAGGCCATCTTACCCCAAGGTAACCAAGCAACTAATAAATAACATACTTATAATTTATAAATACATATATATTATAGACAAATTACACCCAGACAAAACAAACAACAACCATGCTTCCCTCACATCACTCAAAGCTCGTCCTGGCTAGGGACACAACCGACGACCTCGGGCTCAGCAGTCAGGGTCACTAACCACTAATCCAACAGACCCGCCACTAGACCAACAGGCCAATCATCATCATCAATAGCCCATAATCGTCATTTTTTCAGCGCATGTGGTTTTGTGCCACCTGCATCCAACGGCCAATGAGAAACGACAGGCGAATGAGATATATAAAATAAACCGAGTTATATAAAAGCTAACAATTTACCTACCTCAATTACCCACATCGCATGTTACATTAACAAACATAATTCATATGCTACATCCATTGTGAGATATACCAGAACAATGCATTCCATCAACTAAGATGAGATTCATTTGCATAAATTCCTCTTCAGCGGGGTCTTAGTTTCAACGCAAGTTCCAACATCTCATTCACGTTTCGGTTACGTAGTGAAATTTCTTAGTCTATCGTTTCTCTTCGTGAGCGCACAGAAGCTGATGTTAAGTGCAATGTGACGTTTATTGTGAGTGAGTTATGATATAAGTATGTTTCCATATAAAGTTTTATAAATAAGAGGGTTGAAATATTATTGTATGAACTAAGTTTTTGTCTGTGATGAACCTGGATGAGGACTTTATGAACAATTATCCCTATGGTACCTGTCTTTGAAAATCCTCAGCGGTCATTTAATTATTTTCTAGACTTTTAAAAAAATAATATTAGCCTTTCCAAGGCTACGGTTTACAAAAAAAAAACTATATTTTGTGAAACAATCACACCACAAATTATTACAAATCTCTGCAAAACCTGAAAGCCAGAATCACACTGTGGTAACCACCAGAAAAGGTCAATGAAGCTCGCTGAGTTCCGGAGAAACGATTCAACTGTTTTAGATAACGCAATGATTAATCCAAAAACAATTAACAGCAGAGGAGTAAAAAAACACAATTTCACTTTCTTCTATATAAAACAGGAGAAAGAACAGAACTAGACTCATGGGTACAAAATTTCGATTACAACTGGGAAAAGCTAAGATTGATGCTAGGATGCGGCTTCTCCCAGTTAAACGAAATAAAAAAGGTTTGAATCCAATAATGGTATAGCAAAAGCACTTGAGCGCACGGAAATTACTTCTAGTTTCTACAGTAAACAACTATGCTAACACTAAGGTTAATGAACCTTTAGTTTCGTTAGTAACAAAGACTTGACAGACCAATTCGATTAGTTTACTTTGGTTATTAAAGTCAAATAATTTAAAACAGTTTCAAATTCAAAGAGATTTATTTCAATCAGATTATTACAGATATTTGAATTGCCTGTGAGTCTATCAGTTGCTTAGACAGTTGAAGGCTTGGTTTTCAAAACCAAGGTCTCTATGAAGAAGAACGAGCAAAAAACTCTTCTCAGTCAATATTTACAATTTTATCGGAGTGTATAAAACCAAAAATGATAGTAAAAGGCAATATAAAATAGTTTAATCAACTGGCGATGTGCGAGTCAGACTGGTAAAAACAACGGCAAAAAAAGCATTACTTGTATAATATTCCTTGTTTTAGCTGAAATAGAAATAAGTATCCTGTTTATTTCAGCTCTTTGCCTTTTACGGTTTGTAAGACACAGCCCATTGACCCACCGACAAATTGATGAATAAAACAGACTTAATATTAGGATCTCATTGGTACCCTTGGAGTACAAATCATTCAAAACAAAGATATAAGCTTGGCAGAGATAAGCAACCAAACTGACAGCGTCCGTTCAGGAAAACAACGCGTAAATCAGAACTATTCACTATTCAGCTCATATTGTTCTAAAGTCTCTTTTAGATGAAATCCCACTAGAAATACATAAACGCTCTGTTATTACAAACACAACCATGCAATGAACTCGAAACTTCTGTGTTTTACTTTATTAATTAAAAATAAGCAATGCCAACTCCCTGGGCTCAATAAAGGAAAACAATTTACTTGAAATGTTGACTATATTTAGCAGAAACTCCCAATGTAATCGTCAATACCGAGTCCCGTTTTCCTCTAAATTACGGAACCATTTTTTATATTAAATATTTTTCCTCAACCGTCACTGTAGGTAATTGAAATTGAGGCAATACGCTAGGAGCTTAAAAAGTTTAAATATTTCATTGAAATAATAACTCATTATGAACATTTTTTGTTCCCGTTATGAACAAGGTTGACAGAAGAAAAAATGTTCTTATATCTAAGACTGGGAACAGTTCAAGATTCCATTTATTATTTTGGTATCGCTCTAGGGGCGGGGTTCCGTCAAATTTCGTAAGCAACTGATGCCCTCAGGACGATACAAATTTATCATTCACAGCGACCTTTTGTTTTGTTAAAGCAATATTGCGATTCAATTAATGATCCCTATATTTTACTGTCGGTTCGCTTCACCTGATAAATCGCGTTCAAAATCTGACTTTTTGTCTACGTTTCGAGTCCAATTTCTGTGGAGATGTTGTTTGTAGTCAAAGAAAAACATTTAAAATATAAATAAACTACATAACTTCATATTAATATTATAAAATGCTACTCCAATTTCATTTTTACATTGGCAGAATTAATTATTGATATTCGCAATAATTGTCAATTAAAAAAGTAGAAGTGTAACTGATTGTCCCACTGTCACAGCTAAAGCACAGAATTGATGGATCTTTCTAATCCTCGGTCTCCTTTAATTAGGTACTTTAATTATATATCATGAATTATGTGCTTCAAGCATCAAAGTTGCGGTCAAAAGATAATACTCCAACAAAAAATCTCTGCATAAATCTCATTTCTAAGCTAAGATTTTTGTGATTCCTTTTATAAAATATGTATCTTTAATACATCAAGCCCTCAATACCTAACAGCAGAAAATAATTTTCTACCCAATTTAGCCTAAATTCATATAAGAACCGCTGTAGAATTTAACAATCCAAAAGAAACATTTTTAATGGGCACGGTCCTAATCTAGTGCTCAATTCTCTAACGCTGTTCTCTTAAGATTATAACGAACTCTCTAAAACAAGCCCAAAATAATAATCTTTATCTTACAAAAGTTTAACAATAAAAAAATGGGAACACAATATAATTTTATATTTACGCTTCTTTTTGCAAAACTTTCTGCCTACTTGAGTTCAAGATCTTCAAATGTTTTTATTTTTCTTTTATACATTATAATTACTATTTATTATACAAGACAAGTACTCGAGTACCTAAGTAAGATACACGCAAAACCACTCAGTATAATTGCTTCGCCTTACAACACACTTGTGTTTGTAAAACTCGGTAACGTAACGTGAAACATTACTATGTAAAATAAGGACGATGTCAAAGCTGAGGCGTGTTTGAGTCCTTATAGTTTATTCGTATGTATCTAGGTACATATTTAAGTGGGAGTGGTGTGTTTGTAATGTGATATTTGAATACTTCATGTTGATTCTAGATTTTGCAGACATGTGACAGGTCGACTTGAAATCTGTATGCACCAAGAAAGAGCTTCTGTCGTTAACATGCAAGGCTCTTCCATGATTAGCCAATAAAAATGTTTCTAAGATGATTTTGATCTGTGAGTTTATTTCAACGAGGAATCACCAGTTTAATCACGGAGTAAGGATTTAACCGTTCGCACAAAAATCACACACACAATTTTGCAGATTAATATTATACAGTATGTCTCCTTATATAAAATTCAAGCTTACGTCGCGTCGTTCCTTTCATCAAAATCGGTTCAGTGTTTTTTTCGTCTGAATGTAACGCATTTATAATATTAGTATCAATTACCAATTACGAATATGTACAGAGCGTCTAATAAAAAAGGTGTTGATCGTACTTTTATTCGTGTTTAATATTAACCATGTAAAATTAAATAAATTCAATGGTAGAGGTGTTTTAAAGAAAACTTAATAGAGCAATAGAGAAAAGAGCAGCCAGTCTTTCCGAAAGCCAGACTTGACCAGACTACCTACGAACCATCAGCATAAATTAAAAGCAAACAAATCAACATCTACATTACAAGCAGACAACACAACAAACAAACGGAACTCTCCCCTATTTCGTCTCGGAAAGTATCAGGGAAACATAAAGTGAACTTGTAAATCGATGGCCGAATTGGCTTTGGTCCAGACCTAGCTTACCAACACAGAACATTACAAAAATCTGTTGTTGCACCATTTGGCAGGGCCGGCGTAGCGAGCGGTCACGCGCCAGCTTTATTTAAAAGATTTTGTATAAACGGCTCTCGAGCTCTCGGACTATTAATTTAATGACAGAAACGCTTAGTGCCTTTGGTATCAGACGTGAGGAAATCGAGGAAATTGCTGTGAAGTTATTAAGTTGGAGTTGTATTGGTTTAATTATGATAATTGTAAAAATGACAAAGCTTATTGAGTGTAATTTGTTTGTTAGTTAACTTAAATTGGATAGTACTCGTATGTCTCCTACCATTCACTTAAAACTTGGAAATATCCACTTAAGGTTCAAATATTTATTAAAACAAAAATTTACAGTCTCTGAAAATAGAAACGATTTAGTATTTTTCTTAAGAATACAGAATTTACACTTTAGACATTAAAGGCATAAAAGATTATAAAATCTCGTTATTATCAAAGAAATTAGATACGTTCAGGGCTCAAACATGAAAGAAAATAAAATGTGTAGGCTAAATATTCTCGTTTGATTTATAAAATATCAAGGCGAAATCTTTTGAGTTTAATCTTATACCTACAATCAATTACTTCGTACCTCTAGCGATTCAAGACTTCAACGCGAATATTGAATGTTTGGTAAGAGAAGCAGTCCTTAAAAAATACGGCCGCAAATGCGCATAAAACTAACTACCCATTCTAGCAAAACCAATAAAACAGAAGACCCTAATACTATTATCATCAGCCTACGAAAAAAACAATTCTACGACAGTGAAAACTAGAATTCATGACATTACTTTCAGAGAGGCATGTGTACATAAACCGTGTCCTGACAAGGCCACTACAACTACAAGAATAAAAGTCAAAGGAGCAGTACTTGCACGTCAGTTGTATTACTTTACGATGTCGTTACGTTCCCGTCTCTGAACCTCGTTCGGTTTTACTACTAGTCACTCATTAATGGAACGTAACATTTCGCACTATGAATGAAAGTAGGACACCTGATGGTTTAATGATTTTTGTTTACTTTGTGGTGAGAGATGTAATTAGGCACAGCCTAGTATAGTATATATCTTAAATAATATTACTAGTAAACAAGCTACATACACAGAGCCAGGTACAGTACCTCAAAACATTGGGTCTAGCAGTCTCTGTCATGTCTAGCAGTGGATGCTTATGGGCTGATGATTATAATGATGATGATGTAACAAACCTTACATATGTTAGCTTTAAGAAACTCAAACATAACAAACGTCACACCAGCCTTTTCCCTTAACCTGATTCAGCTGAATATCTGCGTTTTAAATGCAGCAGTGCTCATTAGACCTTCAACTTTCAATTGCTGGGTAACATGATACGTTTTGGTTAGATGATGATTGTCTTGCTTCTGAACACCCGTAACCAATATTAGATATCTTAAATAATAACCAGAACCAGCGGCCTTTTTTGCTCTTCGGCTCACGGGATGTCAGTGATGTCTTGGATTATCTAAGAAAATTGATAATGAATTGAAAAAGTCACATTGGTACCTATCCAGCTTCAACTTTATACGTGAAAGGCACAACGTTACGTTGTATTAAAAGGTTATCAAATAGCAAGCCAAATTGTCTCATGGCGAGATAAATAGACGTTACTAAGTACTTACTTTGGCTTAGCCATGTTTCGTCTCTATCGTGCACTAGACATTTCAGAGTCGTGTAACAGTGACAGGTATAGTGCTTATGCAAAGAACGTGCTGAGTAACGACTATTTTTCAGGCACTCAGTGTGTCACTCCCGGAGTACTTATTATAATCTATCTACATCTTTTTGCCTATAAAACAAAAGAGTGTTTGTTTGGTCCAACGCGCTAATCTTTGGAACTACCAGTTCGAATTCAAAAAATCTTTTATTGATTGATAGCTCATTTATCCAGAAAGGTATATAACATCCCGATATGACCTACGGAAGCGAAGTAGTAACCAAAAATGCAGGTGAAACCGCAGGCTGATGACAGCTAGTTTATAGCATATTGCTTTGTTCCATCAAATCTGGTATCAAAAAAGAAATGATTATTTCAAGCATCAAATAGAACTGCTAACATTTCGGAACCCATTAACTTGATGTTAATTTTATTCCATGGCGCTAGGCAACCGGGTTTCCTAACTGTACGTCCTTTTGTGCCTATTGGCCTAAATCTGTTCTATTTCTTGCTTGAAATGGAGAGAACTTTAAATATTGTTTTTTGTACTCGTCCGCTGTTGTTTTCTGATTGATTTTGTTGCGGGATCCAAAGCGTGGTTGAGAGAGTTGAGTCGCTTCTCTGGTGGTCACAAATTAACTCTGATTTCAGAAGTTGCAGTGGGTAGGAATAGTGTAGAGAGCTACACACAGGTCCAAATCTTAAATGTAAAACATAATAAACTTGATATTTTCACACTCGATACCTTTTATAAGCTTCCTCTAAAGAAGAACTATTGAACATGTCTCCCCCTAAGTGTTGAAATGAGGAAACAATGTTTGTATAGATATTCGGCATTTTTCCTGAAGACAGTTACTATTAAACAAATAAAACAAATTCACGTCAAATTTTCACATCAAAAAATCAAACACAGCAAAGAAAATGTATTGCAGACGGTGCAATAAGGTGTTGAGAACTAAATTCCCTGCTAGAGGCCTGAAGTTAATGGTGCGTAGGGAAATTGCATAACTTATAGCAATTTTCCCGTACTTTAGCCCCATCGGGGTAACGCATCATTTGGCCAACTCATCGCGTCGTTACTTCTAAGGCAATTATGAAAGTAGCCAGTCACAGCCTCCAACCTGTAGTAATTGATGACACGAGAGTAATGCTGTTGTGTTTTTTTTTGTGTGGTTTTATGTGTGCTGTGCTTGGTTTGCTATTGTTGAATAACTTTTATCGTATACCTTGTGAATTTATCTTTTATGTCTATGTAAATAAAATTGATTCGCTAAATGTGTTTGCAAAAATCGAAACTCGAGAATTACTTTTTTTCGATCGATGTGAGGCTCTTATAAAAAAAAAAATGTTGGAGAATAGGAACGGAAATTTATCAATTTCAAAATAAATTAATCTCCATATTTTACGGGATCTTAGTGTGAAATGAAGAACTTACTTTTCAGGCAGGACAATGCCTGGACCCTCGTCAGATGTGTTGCCGTCGTATATCTGTATTTTTCAAATCGTAACACAGCAACACTGCTTCACGGCAGAAATGAAATAGGTATCATAGTGATTCTATCCTAAACAAAACTTCTTACAAAAACCTCCGACATGAACAAGGCAGCCTGCAACTTAAATAAATAAATAAAAATCAACTTCAAACTTAATAACTCAACAAAAAATCGCTTTCAGGGCTTTTTACGCGTCTCTTAAACCTTCATAAAACGAATACGATCTTTTAACACACAGATTAACAATAGCTCTTAAAACTTTCCTCTTTACATGCTTTTTTACTTCACTGGCGATTCTAATTGTCTTCTCGATGAACAGTCCAGTAATTAATCTCAAAAGAGGTCGTAAAGACGATATAAATAAGACTTGTAGTATAGGAGGTTGTGACATTTCGCAAACAGTATATAATTCGCAAAACATAAGTCAATAGCTGAGTATTTATTAGTTTGATTTTAGTAATACCAGATATTAACCTTTTAATGATCAAGCGACAGCCGGCTGTCGGGCTGCTAATATCTTTGTATTGTGTCTCAAATCACGTGTGTTCGAAAAATTAATAGATAATTTTTATAGATATTTATTTTTTGTGTTCAAAAAATTACCTTTTAGATCATCATCTTCCTTGAATTTTCCCAACTATTACTATTAGCACAGATTAATAAATAGTTACTACGTAACAGATACTTCACTCCCATACAAAAACGAAAATACCTACGCTATAATTACCTACAAAATCATAATAATAATACCAGCTGTTTGCTGCGAGGAGAAATGTACCATAAGCACGCATAAAGACAGTTGAGATTGCTTTGCCCGCCGCGCGACCCACGTGCGATTGCGTCATCTAGCGAATGTACTAGGGTTGTACCTATGACGATAATGGTAATAAAACGAATGTTTTAGAAAAACAATTATTTTTTTATTTGTTGATCAAATATTTTTTAGTTTAATTAAATGACTGATGCATATTTTTCGTTTCTTGAATTCCCGATTATTATATTTTAGTGTCGAAAATATCCAAAAACGCGTGAATAATTTTAATAAATAATCAAAAGGGAAACAGGAGAATTGGGAAACAGGGGAATTGCACAATAATCACGCAATAATTACGTGGTTTCGGCATTTTGATAGTCAGCGCTGTACCCGTGACGCGCGAGCACTCAGCCGGGCGCGCGACAGCCCGGTGTTCGTTGTATCGTCGACGATACGCGATGCGGTAGGCATAAAACGCGTGGCCTTGAGCGAGTGACGGACGCCTGCTATTAGTGTTTTATATGGAGCGATTGCATATCAGACCTTCGGACTATCAGAGAATTACGGTTGACAAACAAGACAAAGTAATAATTTAACGATGTTGGAATTAAAGAAACTATTGATCCTTCAAACACACGTAATTTGAGACACAATAGAAATACAATAGCAGCCCGACAGCCGGCTGTCGGTTGGTCGTTGAAAGGTAATACAACATTGAAAAAAAAACTTCGGACTCTAATATTAATATTATTTGTAGAAACGAATTTCTTATTATCGACTAAGATTATTTTACACAGATCTAGCAAAATGGGACAGCTTAAAAATCACGAAAACTGTCTTTTATAAGAGAACTTCAATTCCAACTAAAGAGCCTCTAATTTATACAAATGATTTAATTTTTAAAAAACTTAAAGAAAATATTTTCCCGTACTTATAGTAAGTGTTGTTATGTTAAAGTTGAATAAATTTTAATTTTCCATAAGCAAGTGAACACATAAATTCATAAATTAGCACCCTCGCTCCCTAACTATTGGCTTTTTACCGAACAGAAAGCGTCAGGTGTCGGCGTACTGAATAATTAACGACTTAGTGCATGCGAAGTGCCCGCTGCAAATAATAACTTTGGGACTACGCTGGGTATCGGAATGTGCTTTTAAACTGTAGGGGAATATGTTATGGAACAACAAGACGATTTTAATAATTATAGTTGCTTTGTGTAGATAACAACGCTTGATTGTAACCAAAATCCAAAACGTGTACGTATTCGGACAAAAAGGGAAACAAAATCTGTTCTTGTTTAATCAACTTAATCAGGTTAGCTTCTGAGCAATTAAAATTGGATGTGACAAACGAAGAGACAGATTCACAAGTGATCGTATAAAAATACATTTATCATGCGAACGCGAAGTTTATTCCGGACATTAATAACGTCCCGTGCCCCGAAAAGCACGTAAAGCCGCTGGTCCCGGTTGTCATTCTTAAAACTCTGGCAGTCGTTACGGGTAGTCAGAAGCCACAAAGTCTGACCAGTCTAACCAAGTGGTATCATGTCGCCAAGTGGTACCATAACTGGGTTGTGGAGATCTGATAGGCGCAAAATACACAGAAGCGATGAAAGATTCCGATAAGATGTGGATGTGGATCGGATTTGTTGTCGCTTTAAATTTTATTCAATAAGACCTTTGTCTATGCACATTTTGTATATTCATAAATTGGAGCACAGCAAACGCATCTTCGCCTTCTGAAGAGAATGTTTTGCAACAAAGTCAGCCTATATAATAACGATCTTAAGCAGATCTTGGTGCCGTATCCGTCTCTCATCCGCATCGTATTCGAATCTTTCATCGCTTCTGGGTATTTTGCGCCATAGGCAGTCACTTAACGAAAACACGAATATCCAGCGTTAGGTTAAAAAAAGAAGAAGTGAAAGAATTTAAAGTGTGTATGAAGACGCTAAGAAGTGCGACTAAGGAGAATGCGACTCTGAGAAATGTTGAGGAGACATCTGTCGCCCATCAGATGAACTGCAACTGGCATCATACATCTCGCAATCAGAGATTGACGCACATCTATATATATATAAAAATGAAACCCGTTTTCCGTTGTCACGACTTGGCATGAAAACGGCTTGACCGATTTGGCTGATTGTTTTTTTTAAATGTTCGTTGTAGTTCAAGGATGGTTTATACGGCGAAAAAAAAACTAATAATTGTCGGGAAAGCCCTAAAAAAGCCCTTTTCTTTTTCCCATACAAACGTTTTCTAACTAAAACGTAGAGTCAATTTGAGCTTTAACACCATACCTTAAAGTTCAAGTGTTAGTCGAGAGGTTTCGGAAAGCCAAAACAATTGAGTGACGTTAGTATCGTATCTTCGTCAAACACGAATTATCTGACGTAAAATGTCACTTGAAATGTAAAGGAACGTCTCTTTGATGTGGTAGTAGGTAGGTGGGTAGTAGTAGGTAGGTAGTGGGTAGGTAGTGGGTAGGTAGTGGGTTGGTAGTGGGTAGGTAGTGGGTACGTAGTGGGTAGGTAGTGGGTACGTAGTGGGTAGGTAGTGGGTAGGTAGTGGGTAGGTAGTGGGTAGGTAGTGGGTACGTAGTGGGTAGGTAGTGGGTACGTAGTGGGTAGGTAGGTGGTAGGTAGGTGGTAGGTAGGTGGTAGGTAGGTGGTAGGTACGTGGTAGGTACGTGGTAGGTAGGTGGTAGGTAGGTGGTAGGTAGGTGGTAGGTAGGTGGTAGGTAGGTGGGTAGTAGGTGGGTAGTAGGTGGGTAGTAGGTGGGTAGTAGGTGGGTAGTAGGTGGGTAGTAGTAGGTGGGTAGTAGGTGGGTAGTAGGTGGGTAGTAGGTGGGTAGTAGGTGGTAGTAGGTAGGTAGTATGTCAATTCGAATTCAATATTCATAGTTGACAGGACAACGTCTGTCGGGTCAGCTAGTCTTATATATAAAAATGAAACCCGTTTTCCGTTGTCACGACTTGGCATGAAAACGGCTTGACCGATTTGGCTGTTTTTTTTTTTAAATGTTCGTTGTAGTTCAAGGATGGTTTATACGGCGAAAAAAAAACGAATAATTGTCGGGAAAGCCCTAAAAACAGCCCTTTTCTTTTTCCCATACAAACGTTTTCTAACTAAAACGTAGAGTCAATTTGAGCTTTAACACCATACTATAAAGTTCAAGTGTTAGTCGAGAGGTTTCGGGAAGCCAAAACAATTGAGTGACGTTAGTATCGTATCGTCGTCAAACACGAATTATCTGACGTAAAATGTCACTTGAAATGTAAAGGAACGTCTCTTTGATGTGGTAGTAGGTGGGTAGTAGTAAGTAGGTAGTAGGTGGGTAGTAGGTGGATAGTAGGTGGATAGTAGGTGGGTAGTAGGTGGGTAGTAGGTGGGTAGTAGGTGGGTAGTAGGTGGGTAGTAGGTGGGTAGTAGGTGGGTAGTAGGTGGGTAGTAGGTGGGTAGTAGGTGGGTAGTAGGTGGGTAGTAGGTGGGTAGAAGGTGGGTAGTAGGTGGGTAGTAGGTGGGTAGTAGGTGGGTAGTAGGTGGGTAGTAGGTGGGTAGTAGGTGGGTAGTAGGTGGGTAGTAGGTGGGTAGTAGGTGGGTAGTAGGTGGGTAGTAGGTGGGTAGTAGGTGGGTAGTAGGTGGGTAGTAGGTGGGTAGTAGGTGGGTAGTAGGTGGGTAGTAGGTGGGTAGTAGGTGGATAGTAGTAGGTGGGTAGTAGGTGGGTAGTAGGTGGGTAGTAGGTGGGAATAGGTGGGTAGTATGTCAATTCGAATTCAATATTCATAGTTGACAGGACAACGTCTGTCGGGTCAGCTAGTTAGCATATAATTATACAGAATCCCGACAAAACCATCGCGCAGTAGCCAACGAGGCTGGCTAACCGTCTGCTTGAAGGAAACCGTCTCCTCCCTTTTCATTTAAGGATGAAGAATGTCACACTCATATCTCAATTTGTATAATATTTTTGTTAAACTAAATAATAACGACTAACTTTCGCCTGCGGCTACGCCCGCGTGGATGTCGGATCTTCCATCCCCTATTTTACCCCTTCAAGGTTTGAATTCTCAAAAGTCCTTTTTAGTGGTAACCTACTCTTTACAAAGAATACACCCTCCAAGTTTCATGTCTCTAGAACCCGCGGTTTGGGATGTGCGTTTATACAACAGTCAGTCAATTACTCAGTTTACCATTTTATATAAATAGATAAATAACCATGTAATTACAAATTTAAAACCTCAAAAAACACTACTCTGCAAATGATTAGTGAGACCAACCTAACAAGCAGTGGTTTAGAGATAAGAGTACTACACAAATAAAGGGTAGGACTAGCCTAAGTGGCATAAACAAAGTGAGGTCTACTCTCAACGTTAGGTGGGCTCGAGGAGAACTGGAAATAAACCGATTGAGGCGTAAGGAACGACCTCTGTCCATAGGTATAAGTAGACATAAAAAGACCCTGTAAAAAGATAAAAGTTTGTAGTCACTACTTAT
The DNA here is from genome assembly GCA_033675125.1 of Athetis lepigone. Classification (NCBI taxonomy): domain Eukaryota; kingdom Metazoa; phylum Arthropoda; class Insecta; order Lepidoptera; family Noctuidae; genus Athetis; species Athetis lepigone. The sequence goes on along the minus strand of CM066225.1, from coordinate 9,562,176 downwards.
TTAATTAGCAGGAACTCTTACGATGCGTACATATTATATAAAATAGTATGTTGTAAAACATTGTTATATAACATGATTAATTAAACCTTCGCACACGTAGTTCGAGACAAAATAGAAGGACAATAGCAGCCCGACAGCCGGCTCTCGCTTGGTCGTCGAAAGGTTAACGTAGACACTATAATGCCCGTACTAATAATCACTGTGTAAAGTTATGCAATGAATAAAGCCTGTGTAACCATACATTTTTTGACGCATAAACCTGTCATAACTTTATGCAGCGTTTATTAGTAAGGCGCTAAATGTATACAGTTTTGCTATATGTTGTAAAACAATGTTGCATAATGTGGACGTGTTATAAAACACCAGTCACGTATACATGACAAATGAGCGCATATACTGTACACTAACGATACAAACTGACAAAAACAGTGTTGCACTATAACAAAAACAATTTTGTTAATTACAATAAAGCTTTAAAGCTTTGCAATCCATTATTTAAATATTTTTAATTAAACGTATTTGCGGTGAATTTGTGTTTAACGTACAGGGCACGTGTATGTGGGGTGGTCAAAGAATTTATCAGTACGCACTTTTAGACTATTAAAATTCACGCAACTTTAGACACTATTTCTATAAAGTGATATACTCTTTGGTAGAGAAGTCAGCACGAGAAGGGGCCCAACAGGGCTAACGCCTGCCGGGGTTGCGGAATGTTTATAATAGTTACCGTGACCCCGGAACATAAAGGGCAACCGAAGGAACATGAGTGGGTTTTAGTCAGTAAAAGTTTGACACGCCCTCTCGCCGCACCCAGGACGGGAGCAATCATTTGATGATTTCCCACTCCCAAAAAAAAAACTCGTTGATTACCCATCAACGCAAAGCTGAAACTACTGTAACTATAGAAACAGGGCATTTTCACAGTCGTTTTTTTTAACGTAACGGGTTTTGAGTTAGTAAATAGCTATCTTAGGAAATTCAACCAATGACCGATTAAAAGGAATTTAAAGTGTGTATGAAAACGGGAGGCAAAGACTCACGCGGTGTCCTGCGTGAGCGACGAACGCGACGCGACGCGACGCAACACGATGCGACGTATGCGCGAAAAATTTAATGTCCTACGTGATTTTGGTCACTACTTCTCGAATCATGGAGAAGTACAGTACAATTTTGCTTGAAAGTTCATATTTAAAGTACACTCTTTTTAGACTTTTTTCCAACTTCTTTGTACTAATAAACGATTCCTATAATGTTTATGTTTTTGTCCCACAACAATCTTTGCTCACGCACTGCGGCGATCAACGCTTCTGAATCAACCATTACGTAGCTCGGTGTCGCATCTCAAAACAAGTGCGCGTTACGTCGCGTCTCGCCGCAGACTGTCATATAGGCCGCATGTTGGGTATGCCGTTCAGTTGATCGCGTTCGTCGCATCCGCAGCGTCGCGTCGCGTCGCTTTCGTCGCTCACGCAGGACACCGCGTAAGCAAAACAGACATACTTGCGATAAAGTCGGGTCATATTGCAGTAACAATTTTTTTTAATTCTTCATCCATCTGTTCGATTCTCGTCTGTTTAATTATCTACATTACCAAAGTAATCGCTATATGGAAGTGCATTCACGTCAGGTACAAGATACAAGATTATTAATATTGCTAAAATATATGTATGTACAGCATATAGGCAGCTGTTCAGTCGAGTCACTGTCATTTATCGCCTAATACCGTTGACTATGATGAAATGTGAAAAAGTAAGACTAAACATACGTATTACGTCCATAACTATGTATTACCCAAAGTATACTTATGGACGAAAATTAGAAAAAAAATCGATCCAGTTACTAATAAAAGTACTTGTGGGTTTACTACGCCTATTATAAGGTATTAATGTCTGTCAGTATTGGATTTTTATCCTTACGTTGCCGGCAAACCGTGTGCTAACTTAAATTTATCTCGATTTGAAATAATCATCATCTCCTTAGACTTTTCCCAACTAGTAGGGGTTTGCTTTAGGAAAGGCTTACAACCGAAACTTGAAATATTATTTGTTCTGAAACGCGATTTTTATTTAAACAAATACCACGACCGTGGTAAGTAAGACATTATCGAATTTTAGATCAGTGGATAGACTGTTTAGATCAATGCACAATTTGGCACAGGTTGTTTCATAGTGCGGACAGCGGAATTGGCTGACAAAACATCCGGAATACATGCAAATCTTATCATTTTAATTATTTATGAGTGACGAACTGGAACTGTCATTAATACATACTACTCCATTAATTTATATAAAAAATATTGCACAATTTTTGCTACAAAAGAACAAAATAAATCATATCACTGGTAAGTAACACGTACAGAATAAAAGCCAACTTTTTTCACCACTCTAATTTTTTACCACCTCGTTTTTCAATTAGTTCGGGATTGGTGCGGCCTATCAATACATTCCTTGCTATACTCACTACCTGCACCACCGTACGTTCGATAAAATGCACGTAATTTGTGCGCGAACTTGCAAACACGTACCCATTGTCGTTCATTTTGTGCACCAGGTGTTGCTATGCGCAGTGTGAACAAGCCCTCCATTTCGGCTGAACCACAATAGGATACCGATCTTATGTACACTTTTGCGCTTTTAGGCTAATAATTGTAAGTTCAATGAATTAATAGGTAGCCTTCGTAGTATCTCTGAATATTTTTTTATATAATTTAAAATTAAATTTCCTGATGTTTGTAAGCCACTAAACAGATTTTAACCTTTCGGCGACCAAGCGACTGCCGGCTTTCTATTTTATCGAACCACGTGTCTTCGAAGGTTTAAATTAAATCATACGTACCTGCATTTCAGTTTATAACAATATGTATGCAGGAAACCGTGGTAGGTCGTACATCACGGGATTAATGCCCGCTCCCGATCTCTAACTAACGTGGCTCGCCATAAAGGCAAATATTATCCGCCTCGCTTGAAACACTGGGACAGCAGAAGCTTCTGGAAGCTTCCAACAGTTTAATGGTGAAATATCGTAATGATATGGACTGGAAGCGGGGATTTTGATTTCAAATATCATCAAATACCGGCTTTTCAATCTGAACTCTCAAATTCAAATTGTTTATTTTCATTAGACCAGTAGAAAGGTTCCTTGAGCAAAGAAATCTTTGTATGGAATCAGCAGACACTTACTTTACATGATTATATGTGAATACATATTATGTGTGTCATAATGCATGTAAATAACAAAAATAAAATTATACATATAAAATAAGAAATGTATTACTTAAGCAATTCTTACCAATAAAAAATATTAATAATATTACTTAAGCAATTCTTACCACCCAATTCCATTACTTATCCGGTTAATCCATATCAACCTTAAATAGGTTATTATGTATTTATACGCCCTGTAAAAAATATTGTTAATTAGTTTTTTTTCTGTAAGGGATTTCAGAGTCCGATGAAAATGCATTTCATTTTTTCCACAAATTAAACACATCAAGATACTTAAAAACATTTACCACATAATCACAACATTGGTTTATTTGTCTGTAACATTTATGGTTGAATAAAAAACATGAAATATAAATTCAAAAATCACCTTTTTGATGGCATTGCCCTAGGGTATTTATATTCAAAGGTAGTGCATACGTGTGTTGTTCATTTGTAACCAAAATCAATGAAACGGGAGACATCCCAAGGGGTGGCTTGAGTTTAAACTAGAGGGCTGTCAGACTGTACAAATTGAAGATGAAAACACCATAATATCATATAGCCACAATACATTACTTCAAAAAACCTATACTAATATTATAAAGCTGAAGAGTTTGCTTGTCTGGTTAGTTGAACGCACTAATCTCAGGAAGTACTGGTCCGAATTGGTAATCTTATTTGTGCCTGAGAGCCCATTTATCGTGAAAGGTCAAAGACTGTATAATATTTTGCTACGTCCTGCGGGAACGGAGCAGTAATATAAAATGTGGGTGAAACCGCTGGACTCGGCTAGGACTTAAATAAGGATAATATTTCCCTACGTTTACAATATTTAGAAGAACTTATTAAATCTATTACGAGTCCGTTTAATTCACCCGATTTGCTTATTTTTTTTTTTGTCATCAAGCATTGGTTATCACTTTACTTCTACTTATCGCTATTTATTGACTCTAACTTAAATTAAAATAAGCCTAATTACAAAACGATCATTATTATCATTTTTAGTTTTCTGTTAGGTTAAAACGGAGTTCTAACAGATATATGTATTTTTAGGTATCATACTTCTTGTAAGTACCCACTCTACAATGCAAAGCAGCTTAGTTTCAAGATTACACTTCTGGGAAACAAACAAGTTGGCTACTCTAAGTTTCATAGCATTTTACGGCTAAACTAAGTGCAACGTAATCTTAGTATACTATATAAAATAGATTGAGCTGTTACTTGTAAAATTTAAATTATGATTTAACTAACGACCATCCCTAGCCTTAATGCGCGGGTGTTGCAAATTCTTGAAAATGTCGGCTATTCTTTACTATAATATTCATGTAATACACATATATATCAACCACTGTATCTATTAATGAAAAACTGCATTAAATAGTAAGCTTTTCTGTTGATTGCTACTTTAGTATTAAGATGAGACCAGTCGTGCGTTTTATTAAAAAACAAAAGAACTACGTCATGGTTCAAAATCGCGGAGTCATCCGACCTAAACTATAATATTTTTTAGTATGGCAGAAAATATGATAATAAATAGTGAAATATGTCATTGAAAAGTCTGAGTTAGCTAGATTAGATTCTGGAGCCGCTTTCAGTTATCAGGTACAAATGGTACTTTATATTCATTGTATTCACTTACGTTTATATGGTATTGTTATTATTTTTTCTCAGATTGTTTCTATCCACTGCTGAACATATGCCTTCACGATCTTTTCCAAAATAGAACAAGATTCTAATAGCACAACTTTTAATAGGTTACAGTAGACCAAGTCTAACGAATGCCCGAACTCAAAGACTCCACGCTATTTGACGTCAAAACAGTCCCCTCCCAAACCATAACAATCTCTTGCCAAAGTCTAGATAACAATTTCCTTTCCATTTTATCTCCAAACACAGTAAAACGTCAATAAAAATCCAAATACGAAAATCAACTTTATCTAGACCCAATACAGCGCACAGGGTTTGGTTTAATTAAGCTTTATCGCCCAGTACACTATCCACCAGTTACAAATAACGGCCTACTTTGCAATCTAGCCCCTTTGATTTTATGCGATGACCCATTATTCCCGGGAGGCCTGGATAAATTTCCCGAAGCTTCCTCGGTACATACGGGATTTATACTCATTCATCAACCTTTAGTCAAGAGATAAGTACCAATTTACTTGCAGCCACCTTAGTTTGCATGTACTTTCAACGTGCTACCCAGGATCTGCATTTTAATAAAATATTGGGTTAGTGAGGTGTTTGCTTTAAAATATACGAATTTTTATTTTTAAATTAAGTCGACATTTTGTGGTAGCTTAGCAATGACACCATTTTATATTCACATTCACTTTTCGTGTTCCAGATCAGACAATTACTATGCTAGTTTGAACCTTTCGACGACCAAGCGACAGCCGGCTGTCGGGCTGCTATTATGTCTCGAATTACGTGTTTTTGACACATTTATAAACAAATGTGATTGTGCGCATTCCACAGCCAGTTGGATTAATTAAAAACCTTATTTTAGTCATGTTTATTAAAATCGAATAAAATAGATACAATGTAAATAAATCAATGTTAATTGAAAACAATCATAAAAATACATCACGCCTCTTTTAACAAATAGCTATTTGTACCACTTATACGAACGAATAATAAAATATAAGTACCTACCCGCCACTGTTGCACGGCCATACTTCAAGCACATGCTTCCACGAATAAAAAAATATTGTAACAACAAACCTATAACAATAAGAATGATTAATGATTGCCGTGTCCCATCCACCACCGGCATGACATATGAAATTTTATGAATATTTATCATGCAAATTTTTCATTTTATTACAAAATAATTTTATTACAATTTTATTTAACGATGTTTCACTCCAAACCAGGGACAGCTGCTGGTCTACCTACACTTCTTACTGAAAATAAAAATTCTTTGCAGAGTCATTAAAAGTAGTAGATACTACAGCGGAAGAATAAAGAAACACCGGATGCGCTCAAGACTTACTACTCAAAAGAAGCTCGAACAAAAACTCCCATCACAACCATTTTAAAAATGTATATTTTCCAGCCAAAACACCTAACTAAACCGAATTTGTGCCCGCATATACCTCGCGGGAGAAAATTCACGATGTATAGAAGATCTCGACCGCCCCCGACCGCAGCCGAGCGCTCCAATAAAGAGCATCTCGTCCGTCTCAACAGCAATTTAATCAGCTTTGTTCTTTATAAATAAGCTACGGTATTCGCCCGACCCAGGCATGCTATTAAGCTTTGTCTTTTATTTTTTCGTCGTCAGTTCAAACGTATAAACTTGGCCTTATTAGAACAATGTTGCGTAATGACAAAGCTTGGGTTCGATGTTTGAATTGTAAGACTAATAATGTAGAAGGCATCGTTTTATTGTAGACTTGGATTACCAGTTATTGCTACAAATTACATCTACAAGTCTATTAATTTAAACACTGATAGACCTGTAGTTACGATGAAATTACGGTCTAAGTTCTGAACTAATAAATTACTGTAGGTGTTTGCAAACTGTCGATAGTTAAAGATAGCCAAAGTTACGGAGCACACACGGATATATTTGACAAAATAATCAATCCGAAGTTTGACAGACGGAGTCAGGAAAGGCACGTAGCTCTCGAACGGGTTCGTTATCTCGTTCGAACTGCACTGCCACCCCCAAAGCGGCACCCTGCATACCATGAACGTACGTCTGACGTGGAAACACAAATCAGTAGACGAGACTTTAGTATAATAAAAATTATAATATTACGAAATTTGTCATAGCGACTCTATATTTTACTATCACGTTTATCTCCTTGTTTATAAATCTTGGCAAGCCTCGCAAGTTTACAGATCATAATTCCGTCGCGATCATGACTTGAAGAATAAAATCCAGTTTTATATTCAGCACTTAAGAGTTTTGTCGACTAGTAAGACAGTAATGACTACCTACAAAACGTATTCTTTGGCAGTGCAATGCGGAGGATATCGAAGGCACGTCTGCTCATTTCTATGTGCATGATCCACTGAATATCAGGACGTATTCGATGCAGCACCTGTTCGCCCGACAACTCGCTAACTTTGCTTCACAAGTTTGCTTAAAGTATTACGAAATTTGAAGCGGACGCCCGCGTTGCCAACTTGTCCCACATTATGTTTGTAAGCCTGATGAAATCGGCGTCCTGCAAAACTTTTCACCTCGTTATTATCACTTTTTAAAAATGTAGTACGTATTTTGAACGCACAATAGAAATTGGTAGTGAAATTCAAAGTTGACCTACCGGGTTTGTAAGGAAACTTGTGCACAGCAACTTCTGAAACTATCGCATCGAACCTATTTCGCAAGGGGGCCCTCTATAACTTCCCAAAGCTGTAAAGTTGTTTTAGGACTTCCTGCTTTTTGGAGTTATTTTGAGTGGTCACTTCACATTCAGTGGAATTTTTCATTCAGAATTTACATTTTGGAAAGTTTCTCTTGGCTTGAAGGTCGGTAAACCCCTTTTTTTTTAATTCGAGTGACGGGTTTATTAATTTACCGTCAACACTTCGCCGCCGTTGCTGCTGGACAAAAAAAGAATTGAATCTAGTTGCCTCTTTTAAGAACTAGTTCTCATGGAGAGAAATGCTATTTTTTTGATTCAGTTACGTCACGTTAAGCAGGCCTGCTCAGCGCCACAGGCTGCACGCATCAAACATTTACCTCGACAGAATTTTTGCGCGCTACAATTGCTTGCTACAAATGTATTGTATACTCCCGCAACAAATGTGTCCTCAGTGTGAGTGCCCGCGTATAGATGACGGGCGACGATTAATGTTGCAAATGTAGCGCCACATTTACTAAGATACAAATGTTTGTCCGATTTGCGGCCTGCTTTATGTGGTCACAATTATAAAGCTGTATGATTGCGTACAAAGTCATTCCTAAGCTTTTCGATCTTATTATCTCTTGATAGGTATATCCACAAATGCCTAAAATGGTGTAATTAAAATAGATGACCTAACTTAAGTTTGAGCATTTAAACTACTTAACATTCTCACATTTCTTATACATTCACAGTACATTGAAGCCAGGATCAGGGAATACTCCAGTTCTGGCTAAAGTTAAACGCAACACAGCAAAAACATTTCATTGCAATAAAATAACTCAGAAAGCTGAATTCCCGAGAGTTCCTAAGATTACAAGCATTTTTGCATCTCTAAACTATTCAAAGCATACTCAAATGCGCTATTTTTCTTACGTCTTTTTATTTATGGATGAAAATACTGCATTAAAGTATGTGAATCCGCGATAGCAGCTAATAATACGACAGTGCAGATACAAAGGGTGTGAAAAGGAATGGATAACAAAGCACTGTAAGCGCAATCAATATAAATACGTTGATTATTCGATTACTCTCGTGTTGCGCGTCCAATTTAAAATAACAAGGTGCAGACCGCGTGTACATAGGCATAATAAAATGGTGAGTACGTGTCATCGGCTTTTGCGAGCTAATCGCAGTGGGGACGCTTGATTGCATGCACCGTATTTTCTTTTTTTTAGTTTAGAGACGCGTTCAAACTGGCTTCATTGAACAAAGCAACTATCGCTGAGCCCGGATTATTGAACCAATTTAATTTAAGCGGAATAAGCTTTTTGATGCAGCTCTAATGAAGAAAGAAACGAGATCTCCCTGATTGGGCGCTACGTGTCTGCTACGATGGATATTTGAAGGCAATTTATAGGATAAAAATATTTTTAAAAGGTACGGAGATTAGTTATTGGAAAATTCTGCTTCAACGTTGAAAAGGTTAGCTAGGAATTTATTTTAAACCTGTACCTATAATGAATAAGTCTTTAGTCGTTGTTTTCTTCAAGGAAACTTAATTTGAGCTGATTAGAAGCAAGTTTTTGTAAAACTTGATTGAAAAAGTTTCTTGGTAGTTATTTTCCTACTTACGCTAATTTGGCCGTCTCTTTGACAATTCATAAGTGCCTGTAAATGGTTTAGTAAAATATACGCCTTGAATTTTAATTTTAATTTGTCAAATATTAGGGAACACAAATACAGTTACGTTAAAATGAGAACGAAAAACGTTATTACTGTAAACATTTCTAATTCTGCAATTACACAGACCCAAAATAAGCTCCCAGACAGAATAATAACAATTAGCTTTAAGAATACAACTAAGTGGCCAGTTTTTAGCCTTTTAATCTTTTATACCAATTACTGGTCTGTTTTTGTTTCATATTGGAAAAATGAATATGAATAAGCTATCACGTCTCGGTGTCTCTTGCATGTAAATTGAGAAGAGTCGGATCTGTTCGAATCAAAATTCAACCGCCGGAGTGAATGAACGAATTATTTGACTGATGTTTTATTTATTATTTTGACCGAAATAACGAGGATGTTCTTCGGTAAATGTGAAAGTTATCATTCGTATAATTGGAGCATTATTCGAATACAGAAGTTAGGAATTTCGTTAGTCACAGACAGTTCAAGACCCTTGTCATGTTTTATATCGGAGGTAATATTTTGAGATGGGAAAGTGTAATTTTTCGAATATAGCCGGATGATACCCTTATTGCTGGTCGATTTTGAAGCATCAAAAGGCAAAGTTTTTTCCTTTTATGAAATAGCGTATGTACATAAGGATTAGGGTAAGCCGTTGAGGTATTGAAAAGGCGGAAGGCTATTCGGTTTGTCAGAATATAAGAGTAACGTATCTCCTTTATGTACTTAGATACGGACGGATGGCGAAGGGAGTTGTGTCGACTATTTTGTTGACATATTGTGCGAGAAATTAGTTTGTCGATAAACCTTTTCAGGTTTGATATGATTCTGTTTTTTAGAATATAAATGTTATCAGAATATAATGTGTGGTTTTGTTAAGGTGTGTTGTTCGTTTAAAATAGAGCTTTGATAAAAATACCGGAACAATCAAAAGTTGATTAAAGACATACACACACTTTACAAGGAATATTTAATTTTTATAGATAGGTTGAGAATTCCCCAAAATTCAATGTGAAATAAGTAAGTATTACATATTTACGTACATTACATATTTTTTAATCAATACAAATCCTAGTTTATTGTAAACAGGACAGGTAGTATTATATGTAATGTAGTATTATGTGAACCCACTCACATATTCACCTTATTTATATATTTTTTTTAAATTCTTGTTTCATACTTTAAGTACTTTCAAAAAAAGAGAAGCTAGAGTTCGCTTGAAAAATTTAATATGCAGACTAAATATAAGTATAGGAAGATTTTTTTTCAATGAATTAAATAGGTACTTTTAAAAATTAACCTCTTAAGAATACACCGTACAAAGCATTTGGCAACGCCATCTATCGGTAGTTAACGACGTATTGACGGTTTAAACCGAAACAGTTACCGCACACAGCTATCGATGAATAGCGCCTAATGTCGACTGGCTGATCAATATATCCCTTTTCAGTTCCCTTTTGTAGCTTTCACAACTTACGAGCAAGACGGAGTTTCTGAACGATCTATTGATGTTGAACTACTGGACCTAGTATTTACAACCATTTGAAAGTTACTTTCTTACAGTTATGTACCGAAAATTTGCCGGCCAGACTCTATTATTAAGCCCCGCTGTCCGTTTGTCAGTCTGTGCAATAAGTAAATATACCAGCAAATGATAAAACAAAAACAAAATACAAAATTTTAGTACGAATCTTAATCATCATGAGGAAGAAGGCAGCCTCGTTGCTAGGCAGTACTAGGACCAGCGCTAACAGCATCCTACAAACCATGGCCGGCAAGTACGATGCGCCGGTGCTTAGGCACTGGTTAGCACAGCTTGTCCGGCAGTAATGAATAGTTTTAAATTTAAGTGTTACTTATCCTTAGTAGATAAGTTATTACTAACCATTGGACCTTTGTTGTCATTAAATAAATTAAATTATTATTATTCATTATTGATTGGTTGGATTATTGGATGGTTGGAACCCTGTGTGTGTAAGTTCGACACACAATAGGGTATTACACTGTATAAGAGAAATAATCTAAAAATATATTATTGAGATAGCTTATGCAAAAAGCAGCCGAACAGTGTTAGTTTTAGTTCATAAAACTAGAAAATATTTTTTTAAATTCAATTCAAAGTTTTCAGTTTTTTTTATCTGTTCTTGAACACACCGAAATACAGACCACAGACAGTGACAGCTGTCGACTGTCAACAGTGTCAACTAGACGTCACTATTTGTTTTATTTATAACCTCCTAATACGATCATTATTATAAAAATATACTTTTTCATGGAAGTTATTGTGAAAGATATTTTAGATGGCTAAAGCACATAGGTACTTACATCAAAGTGATATTTACTAAAGTACAAACGGGTTTTTATGGTGTAATAGTTGGAATACTCTTCCCACAACTTTTAACTAAGTTTTTCTTAAATTTGAATCAGTTAACACTAAATTCACAATTATTCCGATGTTTTCACACTTGTGTTTCCGGAACGCACACCAACGGTAAGTCGAACAGTAACTAATTTTTTGGATAAAAACAATAATAATGATGTAAAATATCACAGCGCATTTGCTTATTTACACGACGTGAGGACGTCATATCGCCAAAGCAAAACCACGCCCACGGCGATTTCCGTTTTTGGAAATTTCCGCGCGAAACTTGAAAATACAATTTTTAAAAGCGTTTTTAGGGTACTTAGCGTTTAAATAAAAATTTAGGATTTTTTTAGTGGTTTCTTAGTACTGTAGGAGTTATTTGAACAACTTTAAAAAAAAGAGTGTAATACCCTATTGGCCGGTTTTTAAAACTCAGATCGTGGCAAGATAAATCTTTAGATTGTCTCATAAAGTCAGCATTTTTCATGTGTTTTCCATGTAGACTGTGTGGAAACGAAGACTCAACAATACCTGCATCTATTGCAAATTAAAATAAGGAAAATATATGTTGCTAGTCAACGCTAATTATTGGCACATCTTTATAAGATGACATGGTTTTAAGTGGTAATAAAAAATCAAAATATCAGATTTCTGTTTTAATTCAATAGTAGTCGTAACAGTGGCGCCCGCCATAGTTTTCGTAGATGGCGCGACAAAGTTGCGTTGTTATTTTATATCTTAAAATACATATTCATAATGAAAATGTGCTTGGCGAAGCAGAAAGTAGTAATTTGGATATTAAGAATAATTCACAAACGGTTCTAACAATTCATCGCGTTAGAGAGGCTTGCACAACTCGCAAACTTCCTTTATCTAGCCCACCCTTTATACGTAACGTCACACCACCGTTAATCTCATAGACCGTTGATCGAAAAACGTTTAAGATAAAACGGGGTTTAAAAAATAACATCTCGCCTGTGACGTCGATAAATCATGGCGGGTCGTTACGCCCCGCGCCCCCTGTCAGCGCTACGCGAAAACTCGCAAAAACATCCCAAATCTGTCTGGACCCACCCTTGTAATCGCTAGATAATGGGTGCGGATTGAAAAATCATCCTCGCTATATGTTAAGGGCATGCAAGGCTCACTTGTGCTCGTAATTTGTCATTGCGGTGCGTAGGTACAGTTTTGGGTTAGATATTATTAATGACTGCGATCAATTTTGCAATGAGGGTTGCAGATTATGTGTGGAGTTGCGCGATCCCCTTTGCTTATTGGGTTTGATGTATTTTTTTAATTTGAACCGGGCTGTCCAATTTTTGTGTCGATTTTATATAACTGTAGTCTGTGGCATTGCTCGCACATTTTCATTTAAACTTTATCCCCCAATTTTATTGCTTTAGAAATTGAATTTATAAAAGTCGCTTCATTAAAAAAAATGTGCATACAAAAATTTATTTTCAGTAGTTTCAGCTACGCGCTTATTACCACCAAAAAACGTGCCTTTTTATATTTATATAAATATAATTACGAATTGAACAAAATCAATAACTTTTTAAAAGAAAAGTAAAAAAAAAACATGTCGTGGAAATAGTATAGGTAATATTGCCAATAAAATATCACTTAAAACCTTAATAAGAGCAAAAAGAGAGCAATTAATCGTAATGTAGCAATAAATAAGTATATTATCATACACTAGTAGGAGTTTATACAAAACAATAAACTTTTAACATCCATTGAATGTAGTTGATCTTTACGACAGTACATAAAATTCGCAATTTACCAAACATCGAAATACAGCTTCAGTAAAATAGATAGCATGCTTTTACATTAATTTTATTGGGTACGAGTGTATTTTGCTTTATATAACTATTTTTTATTCATGATATATATTATATTCCAAATATCTAACGGTTAGTCACACAAACCAAACTAGTGGCTAATTAAACTGATAATGATTAACTACTTTTACTTTTACAATTATAAATTAGACACAATTCTTTTTTCTAATAGTTGGAAGCGCTGGCTCACACATTATTTTTCATTTTTTGAGGAAGGTAATATATTTGTAAATGTGTTACACTAAATGTTCGTGAACTTGATTAGCTTCCATTTCCTAATTAATTTTAATTTTTATTATGTTTATATACTCTTTTGAGGGAAATGGTTTTGACATTATATACATTCTTCTCTTCACATTTAACAAAGTACAAATAGTAATATTGTAACAACATTATTTTAAAAGAGTAAGTATGGAGTTTCTTGCCCATTCTTCTCCATACGTAACAACATTTCCGAATGGGCGGTAGATTCACTTTTGTTTATAAGTATGACGTTTCAAAGTGCCTTTTTTGGTCTAATGAAAATAAATGATTTGACTTTGACTTTGACTTTGACACATTGTGTCCAAATCTAAAACACTGCTCTTTTTGCATCGGGGTTAAAACACATTACGCCGAAAATAATTATAGACTTATTTAGTCGCTTGCAGAATTCAGAGGCGTAACGGCTATGTACTAATTTTACGTAGTTCGCATTGTTCTAGCCAGGCCAACACAGGAAAAAAGCGCCGCAAAATCCGACGATTTATTAGTTTGTTTGAATGTGAATCGATTTAATATATCGATAACCGGCGATTTTAACCGCTTTCAATGAAGTACCAAAATTACATGGAAACGCTTTTACGATTTTTTAATTCATAGTTGACTTATGGCAAATTAAACTTACGAGTACGGTTGTATTTATGAAATTCATGATTCAAAGACGCACTATACAATTGCAGTAATTTCACAAATATAAGGTAAATAAGCAATGTATTGGTATTACTAGCTTTTGCCCGCGGCTTCGCTCGCGTTAAAAAGAGACAAAAAGTAGCCTATGTTACTCTCCATTCCTTCAACTATCTCCACTCAAAAAATCACGTCAATTCGTCGCTCCGTTTGCCGTGAAAGAAAGACAAACAAACAGACAGACAGACACACTTTCCCATTTATAATATTAGTATGGATAAGAAAAGATAATTATCCGAATTCCAACTCCAAAGCAGGTAAATAAGGACCGAAATTTTATATGAAAAACCATACTTTTCTAATCATATCCACGCGGAATATGTACAAACAAATAATACTGTAAATTATAATAAGCAACCTTTCACAACTTATTTACTAGGTTATAGTTTCCTAAATACATCAAATATTAACATAAAACCTGTATTAAAATAGTTGCTAATTCGTGTATTATACATGCAAATATTACTAAAGCCCTAAATATGCCAATTATGAAACAGCCGGTATTATCCGTAATATTTCGGATGCTAACTAAATTATGTAGTGGCATACATCCGATTTGAAACAGCCGCTCTGACATTGTTGTTCGGATTATAATTATGTATTTTGTGCGCATTTGTATTTACGGATAAATTGTACAAAATTTTTTAAGTGTTTTTTTAAATAAAATGTCCTCTAACACGAAATCTGAGTGGGTGTCACAAGGTTGCAGCAGGCGGCTATTTTTTAAAGATTTTGTGTAATTCGTCTATTAATATGCACATATTATTATTACGTGACCTTACTAACAATCAGCAGTCAGTACACCGCAAAAACCATTTTTTTATTTCATTGGATTTTCCAGATAGTTGCAGATAGTTAGCACCGATTGACTGATTTTGTTGCCAATAACACAGTTCACCGCCTTTTTATTAGATAAACAATAGTGGGCCGCTAAGGTTGGCCGTGTGAGGTTAACCTTTCATCAACCAAGCGACAGCCGGCTGTCAGGCTGCTATTGTCTTTCTATTGTCTCGTATCACGTGTGTTCGAAGGTTAAATAGGCGAATTGAAACCTCTGTGGTAAGACAGGCAGGTATAATCTCAGTTTGCACGTGGCGGCACCAACAAAGGGTAGTAAGCCAGAAATCCTCAATTTGATCGCTGTCCGTGAGAAGCTTGACAGATGATAGCCCGCTTGAGGAGTCAAGATATATCGAGCTGTTGATTATAAATGGCCAGATACGATATGGTGAGTTGTTGAAAGAGTCTGGCAGAAAGCAGGGTTTATTTATACGAAAATTTGGTAATAGTAACAGCTCGATTTCATCTTCTTTCTTTTTTTAAATATAAGCTATTTAAAAAATGAAATCGAGCTGTTCATTATAAATGACCAGTTACGATATATTGAGTTGATGAAAAAGTCTGGAGGAAAGTAGTGTTTGTTTATTGTAAAATCAGTCAATAGTATACACGCTTATCCATACTAATATTATAAATGGGAAAGTGTGTCTGTCTGTATGTCTGTATGTTTGTCTTTCTTTCACGGCAAAACGGAGCGACGAAATGACGTGATTTTTAAGTAGAGATAGTTGAAGGGATGTAGAGTAACATAGGCTACTTTTTGTCTCTTTCTAACGCGAGCGAAGCCGGGGCAAAAGCTAGTATTTAAATAAAAAAAGATTTTTACAAAATGAAAACCGCTTCCAAAGGTTTCGTCTTGGATTTTGTTTGTGGTTTTTCATGGTGACGGGTTCACTTTTCCAAGTTCTTTTTTATTTTAATTCAAAAAGTGGAAGGTTTTCCATTTTCGTTTGTTTGTGTTTTATTCGTTAAGTTGTGGATTCAATTCGTCAACTTAACGAATAAAACGTATATCAATTAGATTTTTGTATGTTTTTTACAAATACAAAAATATGCAAATAAATCTAAATATTATAAAGCTTCCTTCACTATATCTATTTAAAACCACTTTAAAATCTGTTGCATAGTTTTAAACATCTAAACATACATGGGGACGTACAAACAGTGGTAGGCTTTAAGAATTTGTTTTATATATGTATTAAGTAGGTAGTGATATAATAATTCCAGCCGTGTCGTGTGTCGTGTTGTGTCGTGATGGCCCAGTAGATAAGGCGCCCGCCTCTCGTGTAAGAGGTTGTGGGTTCGAATCCGGGCAAGTACCAATGTGACTTTTTCAATTCATATGTACTTTCTAAAGTTTATCTTAGACATCACTGACATCCCGTGCCTCGGAAAGCACGTAAAGCCGTTGGTCCTGGTTGTCATCCGTAGAACTTTGACAGTCGTTACTGGTTAGCCAGTAACTATGACCAGTCTAACCAAGAGGTATCGTGTCGCCCAGTTACTGGGTTGTGGAGGTCAGGTAGGCAGTCGCTCCACGTAAAACACCGGTATCCAGCTGAATCCGGTTAGGCTGGCAGCCGACCCCAACACGATTGGGAAAAGGCTAGGGAGATGATGATGATGAACTGTCCCACTGCAGGGCAAAGGCCTCTTCTCAGGGAAAGGTAGTGATATATGTAAACAAAAAAATGGGGGCTGCCGTTGCACACTATTATCCCGCAGGCGTTGTCATAAATACACAACAACAAAAAAATACAATCAGTCGTTAATTGACTTTGATCTGGGTCACACGTGCCTTGATCTCGACTTCGTGTCATTATAAAATGAACCCAAAACCCAAATTTTCTAAGAAACATCTTCAAAAGAAGCCGATTTCAAAGCTTAGAGACACCCTCCATTCCACCATAATATTTAAAGGAATATTGTGCTAATTGGGACTGGTGCGTAAAATATCGGATTACGCAAGCGGCTTGGCGGGCGGGTTCCTTGTCTAGTGCACCCGCCCCGCGTTACCAAGTCAAATTAAATTTACATAAATAGTCAAATACACAAGGCCCAAAGTAAACCATTCTAAATTCGATGGCCCGAAAGTTGTATCTCTGCAAACACGGACATTCGGAGCGGCAAATGTGACCCGAATTAATATTTGACCAGCGTGTTTGTGCTGTACAAGTTGTGCCTTCATTTGGCTTCTGCGGGGACTTTACATTTGGTAATTTTCTATGAACTCTAATTTCAGGAATTAGTAGTCTGACCTGCCTTTACCATATTTAATTTACACCGCATGGGAACGCTGAAATTCGTATTAATTTCAAGATAAGTTAATACTCACCTAGGGAAGTTATAATGGAATTCAGACAACTTGTGATCCTAGCAACCGCGTTGAATTTGTTGGCGACGAAGATAAATGGAAAGCTTGTCATAACCGAGGCCTACTGCACTGTCTTATGAGATTTTCGGTTGAGTTGCCAGATATTTACTTTCGGGTTGAATAACGGCTCATATTAAGGCTACTTGTTTATTCCTACGCCATAAATATTATTTTTGAATAGTGCGATACTCTTTTGGGTTAAAATAAATAAAGAATTGTTTTAATTCGTAAGGTATGTACTATTTTGGACTAAATAATACAGAATCGTTTTATTATTATTAATGTACGATTCGTACAGTAAGCAACAAAAGTCGATTTATCTATAGGTATCTTGATTTTGTTTTTCATTCCCTACAATATCATTTTGCATTCCCAATTTCATTAATATTCTAAAAAAAATTGTTAAAAGAAACCCAAGAGTTTTGCGACTTTTTTGTTGACCGCACCTACCTTATAACTTGAACATTTTAACTTACATATATTACGAGTATATATGATACCCAACAAGGAGACGAAGGAGAAGGAGGAGCTTGACTTTGACAAAACAGCAGGTGAATCTAACAGGTCTTCTCACTTTTCTCGTAGTATATTCCACGGAGCTTTAAGAATCTCTACTCTCTGTTACAACTTACGGGGCTAAGATGTAGATACCCACGACGGTGCGACATTTGTAGTTGCCAAGAAACACGAAAAATGGCTATTTGTGAGGCCTATGTCCATCTCTGGACTGTTGAAAGTTGGTGACAACGATTAAACTATAGAATTAGAAACTATAATGCTACATCAAATTAAAACAAACATCAACTTTACATGATTTATTCCGTAGTAAACACGCATTCCTTAACCAAAAACATTTCCCAAAAGCTTTTAAGAACTAAATTCCCAAGCAACATTCCACCAAGAAACAGTGAACACCAAAAAAACGAGTGTCGAAAGTCATCTTACCTCGCAGATTATAAAAGCACCTGTGTATAAACCGTGTGAGTTTATTTTAAAAATAAACACGGTTGTTCATTGACGCGTCTGAAACATGAGCAGCACTCAGGCAGGGTGGCATTAAATATTTCATTTTAGAGAAGTTTTTATTACCGTCAGCGAACGTGTCCGCGATAAACGTTGCGAACGTGACTAGAGAACCTTGCTTAGATCGCCCGCTCACCTATAGTTGTGGAGGTAAGGGTGCTGGATGTGGCTGAGGGATATTTTGTAAATATTATTGTTAATTTATTATCACCGTTTTTCTCTTGTGTGATGGAGCGATTTATTAAAAAAACATGCGGTGCGTTGCCGCAGCATATTGAACATATTATGTGACGTCACAACGTCATCATGCGTGAGGATCTTATACGTCGCGTTTTCTGAAAATATATTTACAAGTTAAAAAAAAGACTTTAAAGCTCAATACTTCTTAACCGGATTCCTGTGAAGCAAACAATCTTAACTTTTTTATACCATTTTATTCATGCTCTGTTTTCTCTTTGTTAAAACCTAAGTCAAATTACTCCTTTCTTTCATTTCATTAAGAGTTTCTCATCTAAACCTACAAACAGACGAACTCAGCAAAACTACAAGATTTCCCTGTTGACAATAAAATCCTAAAAAAGACAAAATAATAAACTCTTATTTGTGTAAAACCATGAAAGGAAAATCTTCACCTACGTTATTTTTCAGGCTTAGCACAACACGGGCCGCGTCGGCGACGGGGCGTGCACGGGACGACAGCGAGGCGGTCGCGTTAGAAATGTGCTTCCTTGCACCCGCCCACCTTCCGTTAATTTGTAACAACACGACATTATCACGATACTTTTCGCAAGCATGCAGTAATACAAAGAGGGGGAGTTTTATTTATTAGCGAAATGTGCGTGATATATGATATTATATTTATTTTACAGTACCAAAAAAATCTGTATTTTCAAACGCAGAGTTTGCCTTATTTATTTGTTAAAAAACTGACATAAGTGTTATAAAGGCCTGATTTGTTACAGTTACAGGTACTCTGCTTCAAAATGTGTATTGTAGGGTAAAATCAATTGTCAAAAGCTTAAACCTCATCAAAACTTACAGGCGTATGTGAGCGATGGATCTCTCGACTGCTTTATTCAGTAAAAATGTACTTCATAGCTAGGATACCTAATGAACTCTTTTTACTATCAGACCTAGCAAAATGATAAACCATATATCAATCATATATCGAAGTTCCACTCAACTTAGCTTTTGGATACATCAGTTTTGCTGTTGGGCAGTCAACAGTTAACACTGATGTGTAGCTGATCGACTATATACATACATTTTTACCTAATACTCTGTCCCCAAAAAAACGAATAACTACGTCCAATATTCAGGCTTCACAGTTCACTATGCTATTTCTACACCATTCGATACGAATGCAACAAAAATGGTATTGCTAAAAAAACAGTAATTGTGTTGGTAGTTGGTACTTTGGTAGCGGTTTTTATGTCACCTATCTTTCTAACAAACGTGCGACTAGTGGATTGGTTCCCTTTGCAAATCCAATTAATCAAGTTTTAAAAACACAACCTTTATTTATTGCCGAGAGTGTCGCGGACCTTCCGAATCCCAATTGCAAAACCAAAAACATGACCGCATTGGGTTTTGACACCGTCCTTTCACAAAAAATCTAGTGTATTTTCCAGAACTGGTAAGCTGACGTATTCTTCACAGTATGTAAGGACCTTTACTGTAAATCTACTATATTTGTTTTACCTTCTTATAATATAATTATCCACATGAGAGATCCCGTTTAAAGTCATTAGTTCTATATTTATCATCTAACTTTGAGGAGAAAATTAATACCAAAGGTTACATGAGATGTTTAATAATACACTGTAGAACAACTCAGTCATAAAGTTAACCACAAGAAGTAAAAAATCTTCAACTTACTCCAAATCTGTCAAAACAAAGGTCTTCGTAGCCTTTGATTCTTGAACAAGCTTCACTCGCCAGAAGCCGTGTTCTCTCTTGTCTTACCCCTTGTTAGATAGTTCTTAACTAATATGTAATAAATTTTATATATCCCTACATTTGACCAGATCATTTGGTGAAACGGCAGCTTTTGAAGAAGGCCATTTCAAAATCCAATCGAATAACATCATCATACGCGTCAGTTTATTAGGCTCTCCCATAGGCGTGTCATTTATCCCAAACTCCGGTAATACTCATCCAGATGCTGACTGCTGCCCTGTGCAGATCATCCAACTAGCCAAGGGGTACACTGAGCTTAATATTCAAATAATGCTTCTATCTAAATCATTATGACTGACATCTTTGTGGCAAATTGCTCTGCTCAACGCGATTTTCAATATTTTAACGTTCCACCTTTCTGAAACGTCGAATATTCTGACGTCCGAGGCCACTGATCAAGTCCTTACTGGTCGATGGCGTATCTTTCATTAATATTTACGTTTCCCGAAAATAGGTTTCGACCTTTCCTCCACCTTTGAATTAAGCTTTAACAGATATGACGAAGTATTTCCGTGTAGCCAGGTTCACAACGGAACATACTCGCGCTCGGCTGACATTTAATTTAGTCGATTCCAGTTAATTCATGTGTACCATGGCACCTATCGACCTGCTCGCCCGAACTTTGTCTAATACACTTTGCAACGTACATATTCCCATCTACTGCAGTAAGTATAATTAAGATTTTCTCCATAAAACTTGGAACATCAAACGGTTTTATAAGTTTGATTATGTTTGGAAATAACTTTTGGACATAAATGCTTTTTGTTGAATCTTTTTATTTACTTCTTATTCGATTATATTGTTAGCGGTTTTTTAACTTGTAAGGAGACATTGCTTAGGTATTAATGATATGTTAGCAACATCATGTTTCATTTATGTTTGGGACAGAAACATTAATTAAACATCAGAGCCTAACATCGTATGTCAGGTCAACTATAATCGCTTTGGATGTCTGTATAAGATTAAAATATAATTAACGATTCTAATTAGGTAGTGAAAATGATATTATACCCTTCGTAGTAATTCATGCAGAAAATCTAAACTGTAAAGCACATTTCACACTCTATCACATGTATATCCATACTAATATTATAAATGGGAAAGTGTGTCTGTCTGTCTGTATGTTTGTCTTTCTTTCACGGCAAAACGGAGCGACGGATTGACGTGATTTTTTAAGTGGAGATAGTTGAAAGGATGGAGAGTAACATAGGCTACTTTTTGTCTTTTTCTAACGCGAGCGAAGCCGCGGGCAGAAGCGAGTAGCTTACAGCTCATTGCACTACAGTATCCCTCAGTTTACATTTATTATGCTTCGGCTTCAGTATTGCTATAATGCGAAGATTAGCAGTACTTGGGAAACTTAAATCTTAAACTGTCTTAAAGTACATTTTGTGTCTTGTAAGTTCTGCTAATCGTCGCGTTATCGCGATAATGTAGCTGTAGCATTGGAACACGTTCACTTTGCTCTGCTATATAAAAAGTATAGTGAGCGACATTGTTGTATATGCTATAATATTATAGCGTAGTGTGAAATAAGCTTCTATCTAAAATGTAGCTCAGTTCTTCGAAACCGTTATTCACTTGCCTACCATAAATCTTTCGATACATCACGACGAGTTCAAAAACACTATGAAAGCATAAAACAACGTTATATAATAACGCGTTATAACACAGTTTTGATTTAACTGCAATAAGCTGCTGCCGACGGGTTTACGATATGAAACTGAGCAAAGAAATAGCCTGAGCTAACTTCATAATACTTTATAATACTCCATATTGAATCGGCGACGGCCCGACTGCGAAATTAAACAGTTTATTAAAATTTCAATTTCCTTGATTGTAGCTGTTATCCAGCGTTTTAATAGAATAACAAAGTAGGATCAGCTTTAAAGATTATGTAACGCAAGGCCGTAAAGAAATATGATTTCGATTACATGTGACGGGCTCTGAATTATTTATTTAAGGAAATAAGTGGAAGTATTTGTGGTGTTTCGGCAGCTTTGTTAACATGTTGTCGGATCTTGATTTTCTCGTTTATCCAAGAGTGAAATCTGTGTTACAAATGTATCTGTGATCGGTGATGTTGCAATGACTTTTATGATCAGTAAATCGCATTCAATCAAATGGATTGCCACGGAAAATATAAAAATAGTGCTTTTAAGAAACATGAGCTTTATATGTTTTTATTGGCAGTTGTGAGTCTAGGCGTTTAAAACTTAAAAGCCTAATAGACGTTTACGATTTAGAAAAATTCCAGCATATTTGTTTACAACTTATATGACTAGCTTGTAGTGTAGTTTTGTGTTATTCTTAACGAATATCAAAGACGGATTACTAATTAAAGACATTTCTCAATTTAAACAGCGGTTTAGAAAACATTTCTGCCTAATATAATATTCAAACAGCTAAAATACGTACTCGCAATAATGAACACTGCCACGTAATCCGGCCAAATTATTCCGATCCACATTTAATACAGCCTCAGCAATGACAAAAGTTGTAGACAGCTCACGACCGCAGAGCCCATTTCATCCAGTAACCAAATCACGATTCTCGTTAATGACAGCTATTAGCACAGGTGTTTAGTAATACGTATACCAATATACCAGTTGTTGATACCACAACACAGGCTAAATGTAGCTATTGGCTATAAACTGCAAACCAGCCAGCATTACACAAATCGACGCGGCATTAACACGCCATTTTCAATTGTCGACATGCTATTCTAGTAGATTTATACGTCTGTATATATGATGTCGTGACGTCATGTTTTAGAATTTATGTCAGTAGTCGTTTTGAATTCAATTGGTGATTTCGTGTAATCGCTTGAGATTTTTTGAATAATCTTACCAGAATATAATTTATGCACTGCACAATCGCATGTTAAGTAACTGCTCTGCTCCTGTAGGTCGTAAAATGATGTTATGTAAGTAGTTCAATAAATTAGCTTGTTTAAACCAACAAGCAATACAACAAACAAACTTTATAGTTTTGTTATATTACTTACTTTATGGGACCAACCTATATTTATGTAATCATTATATTTATATAACTGCACAATAAACCGATGACGATTATCTGTATGAGAGAAACGTTATAAAGTCAAAATTAGTTTTATAGTTATCTCCTAATTTCGAACTAAAACTTAGTACTAACAGTTACAAATAAGATGACAAATGATACTTTAGCAAATGATACTTTAGCTAAGTTAACCACAATTTGAAATTGTTCAACTTTAGTCTGCAAAAAGTTTAAACAATTCACTAAACTGTGTTGTATGTGTGTACTTACTTTGTTTAATTTTCTCAAGTATATGACATTACATTATTATTAAGTAAAAACCCGTTTTGAAGTCACTTTAACGTTAGCACTTTATTGTACGCCTGAAAACGAACAACATAACCAAAGAAACTTTTTGAAATTTAATTAATTTAGCGTGCCTATCACCGTTTTATTTACATTGAAGTTTTTATGACAATAGTAATTTCAAACTTTAATGGTTTAGCTTTGTAATGATTTACACAGTTTCTTTGTTACGCTGTCACGTTAAACCACTGAACAAATTTCGTTAAAAGGAGACAATTTTTTTTGGGCCCACTATTAAACGGTAACGTGTATTAATAATTTTACACTTGATCACCTTATTATAACTAACCCACCAAAAATTATATAGATATCTAACGGGAATAATGAAATAATAGTAAAAAACTGTTACGGAAAAATGCTTGTTTAGGAGCGTTTTTACATTTATTTCAATGTGAATTTAAATATATTATGTGAAACGAAACGTACCTAATTAACATCCCGTTGTAGATACTCTGTGGTACAGTTTCTATCAGTTTGACACTGACAGACTACATTATTAGGCTAAGTTCCTTAGTTATCCTACGAATAGGGGCGTAACTGCAAAACAGCTACTTTTCAGGAGACACTTTTTTGTGTTTAATTAAATTAAATGTGAAAAAATATGTATTAGTGGTTTTATATAATGTGTATTAATATTTTATGGTTGTGTTAGCATTATTTTCAATAAATTATCTTTACATTTTATACGCATTTTGTCCCTTAATTCCTTATTCTCTGTTGTGTTAAGGCTTAGGTTGACTAAATTTGAGCAATAAGTTACATTATGTCTTTTATCTGCGGAAATGTCGAGGCCACAATTGCCTTTACGCCCTATTTATATTTATCTGTTGCGGGTTTTCTTTGGTTTTCATTGAAATTTGTGTATAATAACTATTTTACCATAAATAGTAACACGTGAATGTAATAAAAGAAAATGATAGAATCATAAAAAATAATTCGAAATAAAATATGAATTTTGTTAACATAATTATTTGCTTTGGTAAAAAATATATTTTTAAAATAATTCGGTTATTTTAATAACCGCAATGTTTAATTTATTTTATATATGTGATTTTATATGTAAAATTGTATAGAATCACAATCGGGCCCTCCTTAAATTAATACTGTAAATAATCAAAATCAGTTCTTAAAATCAAATTGCACGTTATAAAACCCAATAATGTAGTATGAAAATTAGTGTTTGAACTCAAATTTCACGTTATCAAAATCGTAACTAAATCAAATAAAACGTAACCGAAATCAGGAAAATTCGAATTCAACGAAGAAGACAACTGTCTTCTTCGTTGATACTGCCAGAAATATTAGCATTACCAGCTCATGAGGCAATGTACTAAAGAATGTGTAGTTTTGGCTAAAAACAAAATTAAATTTTAAATTGTTGTCAAAGAAAACTGCCGGAATCCCGTAAGCACCTACACACATCATAAAAGTTTAAAATCACTTTGATACTACGGATTTTTTTGTTAATAATCTCCATACTTTTAATAACAAAAAAAATTGAAGTATCAATTGTTTTTCTGTATAAAAAGAGATGAAATCCTTGTTTACATTTATTCAGAAATCTAACAAACTTGAAGCGTTTTGTCTGAGTTTTAGAGGATTATTAGAAGTTTTGCAAGCAAGAATTGTTACTTTTGATGAAGAAGGACATTCTACGAGAGGAATATCACGCAGAATGGCTGTATCCATATCCTGTGTCGTGAACACGCTACGGAGGTATCACGGCGTGGATAACTTTGCTGATCGACCTCGCAGTGGTCGGCCAACTGTTGCTCAGAAGCGCAACATCAGATTGCTGACTGACCGAGGCTCTACAATCAATGCCACTAAAAAGTGATTGAAATTTTGTTGAGTTTTTCCTCTTCTGCTGAATTTTCTTTTATTTAACTTTATCTAAAAGTTTCTTGTCAGATTAGGTAGGCTATTAAACAAGGTTTAATTTAATCTGCTGTTGGTGTCTTAACAAAAAGTTAATGGAATATTAGTTATTTAGGTATAATTGAAATATCCCTAGATCCTGTTGATGTGTGTAGTCACCTCGACCCCGGAACATAAAGAGCCACCAAAGGAACAAGGGTGGGCTTAAAAAATCTGACTCTAAAGGCGGGAGAACTCATTTGATGATTTCCCATTCATAAAAAAGGAAAGGAATTATCTTATAATAAATAAAAAACAATTTCATAATAAATGTTGACATTATTATGAAATTGTTTAGTTAAATCCTCTTTTTTCAATTATTTGTTAGTCGAAAATTGGATTAGGACTTGGTTTTTGTTTTAAAAGTAACTTATATTTTTAGTTTTAGTAGGAATATTTTTATTTAAAAAAAATGATGCTAGAGAAACATTCTTTTAAAAACAGAAATTTAACAAATATTCCACCTTATGCTAGTGATCTCTAACTTTTATGATGTGTGAATAATATGAATTAGATCGAACAAATAACATCAATGACCGTTAACCGTAACATATAAATTACATTTTTCTAAAATTTTAAGAAAAAACGTAAAATAATTAAAACAGCGTAATTGTAATTTTCTTGCGGAATGCTAATAATATAGAAAAAACCGGTCAAGTGCGAGTTGGACTCGCGCAACGAGGGTTCCGTTAATTTGTTTTTTTTTTTAGCGAAATAACCACAATATTACGGTTTTCGCAGTTTTTTCTTTACTTGTGCTACATGACATTGCTTCTTGCTAAATTTCATGATTATTGGTCAATGGGAAGTACGGTGAGCTACACATCAAGCTATACATAACCAGTATAAGCTGACTTCTAATTGTACAAAAACATACATAGCTTGATGTGTAGCCGTGTGTACCCTATAGGTTTTATTTTTCTTTGCAAATGTCTAAATATGCAATGTAAACCGCCGTATCTTTTTATTGCATTGATTTAGAAATTTGATTTTTTCACTGCTGAGATAGCAGACTTGCAGCTTAATATCTCGACGCATTTCTGGAAAAAAGGGTCTTGACAGACGGACGAACAGACGGACGGACGGTTGTGAACTAACTACAAATTTACGGTTTTCGGAGTTTTTCCTTTACTTGTGCTACAGGATCTTGCTTCTTGCCAAATTTCATGATTCTCGGTCAATAGGAAGTACCCTTTAGGTTTTGAGTTTTGATTCCCTTGCAAATGTCTAAAAATGCAATATAAACCGCCGTATCTCTTTATTGCGTTGATTTAGAAACTTGATTTTTTCACTGCTTTGAGAAATAGCAGACCTGAGTGTGTGATATAAATTTCAGCTTAATATCTCGACGCGTTTTTGAGGAAAAGGGTCTTGACAGACGGATGAACAGACGGACGGATGGTTGTGAACTAACTACAAATTTACGTTTTTCGGAGTTTTTGCTTTACTGGCGCTACATGACCTTGCTTCTTGCCAAATTTCATGATTCTTGGTCAATAGGAAGTACTTACCCTATAGGTTTTGAGTTTTGATTCCCTTGCAAATGTCTAAATATGCAATATAAACCGCCGTATCTTTTTATTGCGTTGATTTAGAAACTTGATTTTTTCACTGCTTTGAGAGATAGCAAACTTGAGTGTGTTATATTAATTTCAGCTTAATATCTCGACGCGTTTCTGAGAAAAAGGATCTTGACAGACGGACGAACAAACGGACGGACGGATGTGAAGTAACTTCAAATTTACGGTTTTCGGAGTTTTTCCTTAACTTGTGCTACATGATCTTGCTTCTTGCCAAATTTCATGATTCTCAGTCAATGGGAAGTACCCTTGTACGGTCAGCATCCGCACATTGTACTTCGGCCTACTTAGAAATTAATGCAAACTATTAAACATGCAACCCTTTCATATTAACCGATGGCTGGGAATGGAAACAAACAATGAATTCGAGCTTCATGCATTTTGCGACGCGTCTGAAAAGGCATTTTCTTGTGTAGTGTACAGCAAGGTTCGCGAAAATACTACGCAGAAATATCATATTACATTGGTTGCGGCTAAAACTAAGGTCGCTCCAATCAAACAACAACAAACACTGCCTAGACTCGAATTATGCGGCGCTCAGCTGTTAGCACAACTTGTTAAGAAAATAAAACATTGCCTCGATAAACCTGATATCAAAGTAACTGCATGGACGGACTCTATGATAGTGCTTGGTTGGCTGAACGGCGATATCTCGCGGTGGAAGGCCTACGTCGGGAACAGGGTTCAAGAAATAATATCGATAGTACCGCCCGAGAAATGGAGGCACGTGAGATCGGAACAAAACCCTGCTGACTGCGCATCACGTGGACTTCTACCCTCGCAGTTACATAAATATCCGCTGTGGTTTGACGGACCCAAATGGCTGCACAGTGATGAAGTGCGTGAAACAAAATTGGAAACATATATAACACCAGAAATCGAGGTTAAAAATGTGCATGCCGTGACGTCAAAAACAATCGGAACCCGAAATAACAACTTTGTTACACAGCTCCTAATCAAGAACAGCTGTATTATGACAACAATACGCGTCGTCGCTTGGGTGTCGCGTTTCATTGCGAACGCGTCACAAAATAAACGTCACAGGGAATGCCCAACTATCGCTATGAATCATAATGCAAACAATAAAGCATGTAATTTAACACTCACTGACATTCGATGCGCTCATAACATTATTATAAAACAAGTACAGAGCGAACATTTTGGGCAAGAAATTAAAGATTTAAAAACAAAAGGGAAGTTATGCAACACTAGTGGAATTCTCAAGCTTAACCCTTACCTCGATGAGAATAGCATACTTCGTGTTGGAGGAAGGTTAAGACACTCAAACTTGCCTGAAGAAACGAAACACCCTATCATCATACCGAATAACAGCAGACTGACATTACTGCTAATTGATCGCGCACATGCCACAACACTGCATGGTGGAGCGAGATTAA
Organism: Athetis lepigone; assembly: GCA_033675125.1. Classification (NCBI taxonomy): domain Eukaryota; kingdom Metazoa; phylum Arthropoda; class Insecta; order Lepidoptera; family Noctuidae; genus Athetis; species Athetis lepigone. The sequence continues at coordinate 9,533,376 of CM066225.1, read as the reverse complement.
CGTTGGCCACGTTAAGACAAAGGTACTGGATAATAGGAGGAAATAGTACAGTCAAAAAACATCTTCAAACCTGCGTGAAGTGTTGCCGCTTCAAGCCATCAAACCAATACCAACTAATGGCTGATTTACCTAGTGAGAGGATAAAGCAATCGCCGCCCTTTTATCACACAGGGGTGGATTTTACAGGATTCGTTACCGTCAAACTAAATAAGGGCCGAGGCATCAAAACAAGTAAAGGTTACGTTGTGGTGTTCGTGTGCATGACAACAAAGGCTGTGCACTTAGAGCTTGCATCTGATTTGTCATCAGAAACATTCCTGCTTGCTCTTAATCGCATGATTGGGCGGCGAGGCTGCCCGAAACATATTTACTCGGACAACGGAACTAACTTTGTTGGAGCCGAAAAGGAATTAGCCAAACAACTAAACATCGTGCAAACATTTAATAACAATTCTTTATTAAAAAAGTACTCTGAAATGGGAATAACATGGCATTTCAACGCTCCGAGCTGGCCGACTGCTGGAGGACTTTGGGAGGCAGCAGTCAAGTCTATGAAGTACCATCTAAAACGCGTCCTAGGAGAGCAGAGGTTAACATACGAGGAGTTTTTAACACTCCTGACGCAGATTGAAGCCTGCATGAACTCTAGACCTCTGTGTCCTTTAACAGAGGATATTGATGATATAGACTACCTCACTCCATCACACTTCCTAATGGGGCGACCAGCAACATTCCTACCACATGAAAATATCAGCGAGCAAAACATCAACATTCGACAACGGTGGCAGTTAGTAACCAAAATGCATCAAGGGTTCTGGAAAAAATGGTCTTCCGAATACTTGCAACAACTGCAACTTAGGAGCAAATGGTTGCATAAAACGGAAAACATAACAACAGGGGATATTGTCCTTATCAAAGAGGACAACCTTCCACCTGCGAAATGGGCACTTGGCAGAGTACAGGATGCTCATCCAGGAAGAGACAACCTAACCAGAGTCGTAACATTAAAAACCAAAACAGGACTACTAACGAGACCAATAACTAAACTAATTAAACTCCCGATACCGGAATCAGAGATAAAAACCCCTGATATCACTACTAACAAACAAACAAATCAACTAGAACAAAAACTCACAACAAAACACAGCACTAACAAAAAACGTTTTAAAACAAATAAAATTAGCTCCAGTCTGCTATGTATGTTGATAACATTATTAACATTATTCCAATCTACAACGCAAACCAGTGACACTATAACAGTGACGCCATTTGAACCACACAGGGCAATCTATTTTGATAGAATCGGTAACTTACAAAGCGTACATGATGACTGGAAAATAGTTACCTATTACAACATGACGTCATACTGGCAAGGTATGAAAAACATACATAAGGTTGTGAAGCACCTGGAGGAAAGATGTGAGCAATTCAGTTATCAGACTGTGTGCAAAACTATAACGAGTGAATTTGAACAGGAACTCAGCGAACTCGACCATAACAACTACATGCTGGAAACACATCATGGACAGATAAGAGGGCGGATCACCCGAGGACTCATTAATGGAGTAGGCTATCTAGCAAACAGCTTGTTTGGCGTACTCGACGAAAGGTTCGCAACACAATATAAACAGGACATAGAAACATTACACAACGATAAAGACCATTTACTAAAACTCATTAAGGGGCAAACATCAATAATTGAGGCGCAAAACAACATTTTAAAGAGAAATGAAGAGGCGATGAATACGCAGTTCAACCTCATAGCCAAACATCTGAACATCACAGATAACTACCTACAGACACTAGGTAAGTCGGTTCAGGAAAACGAAGGATTGAACTACTTCACTACCATGGCTCTTATGACATCTATAATAACATCAAAATTACGCCACATCCAACATATGCTCCTAGACACAGCTATCAACATTCACCATGGTCACGTGGATACCAGACTCTTACCACAAAGTCAACTCTTCCAAGAACTTAACATCATCTCTGGGCAGTTACCTCAACATCTTTCCATTCCTGTGGATAACATTCAAACCCAACTAGCAGACATTTACAAGCTACTAGAGGTCAAGTCTAGGTTGATGGATAATTACTTCATCATAGAAATAACATTACCTCTAACAGGTGACACTCAATTCGCCTTGTACCAACCAGTTCCTATCCCAATGAAAACAAATAGCAAGGATGTACTCATAATGCAACCGAGTTCAAGATATGTTGCAGTCAATATCAGGAAAGAGACCTATATGCAGCTTACAGGAAGCGACCTGGATAATTGCATAAAAATTGAGCCGAACACATTTATTTGCTCATTAAATAAGCCAACGCGTAATATGAGAAGTCATCAAATTCCATGCGAAATCGGCGCAATAACCAACATAACATTAGCAAAATGTATCTACGCGTCTGAGACCTGCAACAATAAATGGACACCACTACGAAAACCTAACACTTGGCTCTATGCCTGCTGCGAGGATTGTCAGCTACAAATATACTGCGAAGGCCATAGTATGACATCTAAGTCCATACATTCTACAGGAATACTAGAAGCCAAGGAAGGTTGTATTACTCGGAACAACGAAGAGACATACTACACGCAAGTTTATTACACAAATAACATCTATGTCAATCCTGAGATACCTCTAATAAATCTGGAAGACATTAACAATTTAACTTCTGTCCAACCCATTAATCTAGAATCTGGGCAACAAAATACAAAATTTGTTAAAAACAATTATGAAGAAATTCACGACTCGCTGAAAGAATTAAAGGAAGAAACGAAACGTGCTGAAATGTCACCACATGACATGCACCAATACATCGTTTCCTACACTTCGTTGGGACTCCTAGTGTCGGCAGTAGTTGCGGCGGGAGGAGCCTACGTGTACTGCAGACGCTGCGGCAGCAGCGCGGTCACAGGCGTGTCCGCCAGATTACCGCCACCGAAGCCACAAAGAGCCACACCACGGAGGTTACAGACGGCCACGGAAGATATAGAGATGAGCACCATGAGGAATCCTACCTACGCAAAACCTCATGAATTTAATATTTAGCAAACTATTGTTTTTTTGTCATTTTCTTTACTTTTTTACAACATTAGTTAGCTCTTATTTTACATTTTTTTTACAACATTTATCTTAAACCTTTGTTTTATATCGATAGAATATCTTAAGCCATTTCTTTTATATATTGTATTCTGGCCCCCGCCAAGATGTACGGTCAGCATCCGCACATTGTACTTCGGCCTACTTAGAAATTAATGCAAACCTGGTAAAAGTAGGTTTGCTCTAACGTCACGTACAGATTAACGTCAGTAGTACGGTTGGCACCGAACTCTCGGAACATTCTTAACATTTTAACATTATTTAGTATTTTTAAGTAACATTAATTTATTCAAGTATTTTATTAAACAGTTTTTATCGAACATTAACATCTATCATTTTACAACATTCAACATTTAACATTATATGTAAGGCTAGTACCCTTACAACCCTATAGGTTTTGAGTTTTAATTCCCTTGCAAATGTCTAAATACGCAATATAAACCGCCGTATCTTTTTATTGCGTTGATTTAGAAACTTGATTTTTTCACTGCTTTGAGAAATAGCAGACCTGAGTGTGTGATATTAATTTCAACTTGATATCTTGACGCGTTTCCGAGAAAAAGGGTCTTGACAGACAGACAAACGGACGGACGGACGGATGTGAACTAACTACAAATTTACGGTTTTCGAAGTTTTTCCTTTACTTGTGCTACATGACCTTGCTTCTTGCCAAATTTCATGATTCTTGGTCAATGGGAAGTACCCTGTAGGTTTTGATTTCCTTGCAAATGTCTAAATATGCAATATAAACAGCCGTATCTTTTTATTGCGTTGATTTGGAATCTTGATTTTTTCAATGATTTGAGAGATAGCAGACCTGAGTATGTGATATAAATTTCAGCTTGATATCTCAACGCGTTTCTGAGAAAAAGGGTCTTGACAGACGGACGGACGGACGGACAGACGGACAACAAAGTGATCCTATAAGGGTTCCGTTTTTACCTTTTGAGGTACGGAACCCTAAAAAAGACCTAAGTGTACTTAAGTCCCAAATCAGAAATAGCATGTAATTGTGAAATCAGTGTTTGAATTAAAAAAAAGGGTTAATATCATGTCAGCGTAAAATATATTGTACTTTAAAAAGCAAAGTGAATATTTCAAATGCACCAAAGAGGTAATAAAAGACAAAAACATAATTTGAACCTAGAAGAAAGACACAAACGTAACTAGGGCTTCGTCTCTTCTATACATACGCAATATAGTCATTCCATAGAAAACGGTCACAATCACCATAAGAGTTTTTTTCTATGTACCCTATATTGAAAACGAACAAGTAATTAAAATACAAGCTAATAGGTTATTTATTTAAAAATTACATTACGCTCGCCGTAACAAACACTCTCCGCGTTCCGCCGAATAGTAGCCGAACGGCGCTAGCACCCACTCCTCGCGCCCACACACCTCCACTACTCGCGAAAAACGAAGGCGCGTCGGCGGTTGTGACTTTATTCTTCGTTGAAAACCTAGTGCTTACAATTGTGGCTTTTTAGAAAACCTAATTAATTGATAACCTGGACTGTTTTTAATTGTTTTGTCAAACTGGTATGATGTGGTATGATGAGCAGAATTGAATTATGCAATAAAAGAAAAAAGCCCCTATGTTCGTTAGGGCACTATTCGTAGGATACGACGATACGACCGCGCAAAATAACCGCGCTGTATTACTAACCGCGCGGTACAAGACCAAAGTAAGCAGTGATTATCGTAGGCATTACCGCGCGTTCTACGTTCGTTAAAAAAGCATTCTTGCATCCTATTTTAAGTGAAAGACTTTCACTAAAAATAGGATGCAATAATGCTTTTCTATTGTCTTTGTCATTTTCCGCGACGACTAAGCCTTCGGTATAAAATCCATAAGCAAATTGCCCCCTCCTCAAGCAACATTAACATCCGGGCTGGTATGCACATCATCATGCGAACGCCTCAACCACGCAGCGACGCGCGGCTTCTCGCGGTCATGTAAACTTAGCCTAATAGTTTCCAATAGTTTTCTAGTGAGACGAGTGCTTCTTCTGTTATTTTCATATTTTTATTCAATAGTAGTTAGAAAATGGCTTCTGTAGATACAGTGCATAATATATAAAGCTGTTGTAACAATTGTACAGCTCGATTTCAACGAAATGTGCGACAACTTTACTTATAAAAGCATTGGCGTCCACATTAAAAGAATCATCGAAAGAAAGAAAAACACACCAAAGCCAGGTTTTTATGTGATTTACACCTATATTATTATTGAACAGTGCACTATTCTAACATAAAATACCTAGGAAACCTATTTACTCATTAAATAATCGCTCTTTTGAGATTTTAGGTCATTATGAGAGTCTTGTTTTGAGTTTCGTATTTCCCAGTATTCCGGTTACGTAGAGTTTTGCTAATATTGCCACTGTAATCTAAAGATTATAAGGAATAAACTAACGTGCATTTCATTAATAAATGCCACAATATGTGGTGGGCCTATTCCCCGAACATAAAAAAATTGTCTCCTTTATTGAATAAACCTGAATGTCAAGAAAAGGCATAAAGCTACTTTTTAATCCCTTCTTTATTTGCGACCGTAATAATTATTCTTTCTTACGCACAAACTTAGTCTGGAACATTCTGGGACGAGATGGCGAGCCGAGCTTAATATAAGGTGACGTGGCCAGGAAAGCACTCCCTTAACTCGACAGCAGAATAACCAAGCGTCTTCGACAACTGTCCAAACAGCAGCTACGTATTGCGACAGCCGCCATCACAGGGCATGGACCCTTTAACGAACACCTTTTCGTTTTAGGTATCACAGACAGCCCCTCTGCAGAGCATGTCTGAACGAGGAAGAAACAGCAGCACACGTGCTCCTACACTGTCCTGCAATCGCCATATACGTGGCTAAGTACTTCGGCAATCCAGGTACGCTCCGAGAAATCACCAGCAGCATAAACAGCTTGCTGGCGTTCTTCAACGAGTTGGGGTGGATCGAATAAATCACCCACTCACACGCAAAAACCGCGCCTTGACGTGGAGTTGCGGAAACAAGCCCGCCATACCATACCAAAGTGACGTGACGTGCAGTGGACACGCGGCTGTAGTAGGCGTACCTATCGCTACTTCGGAGCCGTCACCACGAGAACGAAATGTCGGCGAGCCTAGTTCAGCATGACGTGACGTGACGTGCAGTGGACGCTGTAGTAAATGTATGTATCGTCACTTCGATGCATTCATCCCGTTTCCGTTGATGTGACGGTGATGGCAGCGGCGGACAAAGGCTTAAAGCCTCGTCCCCACTAGGAACATTTTGTCGAGCGATATGTGTCTCCGGTGACATCGGGCGATGCCGGGCGACGTCGGACGACATCGCCGCGACGCACAGTCGATACAATAAAAAGTTTCAACAATGTCGCAACCATGTCGTCCGAGTCGACGAGGCTTTAGTCTGTCTCAAACACAAAATTTTACAAAAAAAAATCTTAATAAAAACATTAACACGTACACAGCTAATTCATACGTCTGAGCCCCGGATTTATGGTTATATAAATTGGATTAAACTATTAACTTAACCTATTACCGTTTAGAGTTCCCAAATAGTTGTGATTATGTGAAACATTTGACCTCTGTCTCATAATTTAGTTAGGTTTATTATCCCTATTAAAAGTGGAAGATAAATTTCTGAATATGAGTATACCTTTGAGTGAAAATTTTTGATATATTTAATATCCTGGTAACAGGTTATCCAGAAAATAAGTTCTTAGCATTATTAATTGATATATAAATACTAAAAGAAGTAGGTTTTTCATGTCATGAGCATGTTACCAATGAATCTACCAATGTCCGCAGATTCATACCAATATTTTCTTAATTTTTTACCAAAAAGTAACATTTAGCGCTTTCTTTCGGAAAAGAAAATTATTGTGAGTATATACAAACTAGCTTTCGCCACTTGGATATTTCATCCAGAACTTTCATTCACAATTTACCCTTTTAGAAGTTAATTTTCCAAAAACCCTTTCCTAGTGGTACCCTTAACAAAGAACACAACCTCCAAATTTTAGTTACCGAGACCCCGGAACATAAAGGGCAACCGAAGGAACATGAGTGGGTTTTAGTCAGTAGAAGTCTGACACGCCCTTCCGCCGCACCCAGGACGGGAGCAGTCATTTGATGATTTCCCACTCCCCCAAAAAAAAACCTCCTTTCGTGTCTCTATATAGGAACAGTGGTTTGGGCAGTGCATAGATATATATATATATATCAACAACCAGTCCAGTTCACCATTTTTTGTGTATACATTGCCGTTGAAGTTCCGAAAATTATTTTTTCGTCAATTATGGTAAAGCTCTTAAAAGCATTAAGAGATTATAAACCAATAATGACTTGCTTTTAGTTCATAACAATTAGTTACCACAAGTCTGGATCTTTAATGTATCCTCCAGAGAGTCAAAACATTTTTTGGAATAATCATAAAACAAAGTAGTTAGTTAGCGGCGATAAATACAGAAAATAGAACTCACAAATAAATATTAAAACAACAATACAAAATAAACAAATCACCAATACATCATCACGTACCGCAAAATCTGATTTATGTAATTACATAATTATAAATATCCTCATTATATTCTATAATGCTGCCATTAGCTAATGAAGTACTTAACCAATAAATATAACCATATTGTTACGGTACAAAATACGTAAATAATTTTCATTTGTTTTAATAACTGCCGTTTCAGCTTTCGGTCTTTATTTAACATCATTAGGTGCCCTGATTAAGCTAGCAAAATTAAAAACGGTAACATTTTATTTAATGAAAAACCTGCAATATTGTTAAATTAAAAATGTTTTATTAAAAGTGGCGTAGCAGGGTTCTGATAAAAGTTAGTAGACTAATTATTAAAAGGGTACGCTTAACTATTGCTCTAACTCTACTATTATAATGGAACCTGCAGAAAACTAATAAATAGTGTTTTTTTATTTAAAAATTTTGTCCTAAGGTACGCCACTTATCCCGATCTTCGGCTATGTGACAGAATATTTTAAATTGGTGCCATGGTCAACAACGAGGTGTAGAATTAAGCTAAAGTATGTGTTAAGAAACATGTATTTATCTCGATCTTAGACAATGATATAACCTGGTTCATTAAAGAAAGGAATCTAAAATGGCGGCGCTTATCATGTTCTCTCGCTCGCACACTAGTGCCGTCTATACTCACTCGCGCGCGTACCATCAACATAAAAAAAAATGTCTTGATTTGCTTCCACGCTGCCTTGACGCGCTCAGTGCTCCTTTTTACATATCTTGTTATAGTTTTCTGTTATTTTTCCGTTGTTACCTGTTTGTTATTGTGGTAAAAGTAGGCACTGTTTCCGATGAAAACTATAAAAATACTTAATAATATTTTCGATATGAAAAAAAAAACCTTCAGCTTTAAATTTTATATGCAGACTGTACTATCTGTCAACGCAAGTACATGCCGCCATTTAAGATTCCTTTCTTTAATGAACCGGCATAAACTCATAATAAAAAAAACTTCGATTTTCTTCTTGCTAACTGTTTTGTTCAAAAAAAGTGTTAACCCAAACATTCGACAACCCATCCCAAGAATCCGAGTATCTTCAGATGAATAAAAACAATCCTAAAATAGAGAAGCAAACGACAAAATAAAAACGTACCCCACAAATAATAAATAAAAAGATTAAAACCGAAGCCAGGCCAAACCACATCGACACCACGCCCCATCTTCGTATTCCCCATATCGTATGAACCGAAAATTTCTGCGTTCCAATGTTGTACACGTCTGTACACAAATTTGCCCGAAATAAGTGGCCTGCGCGGTTATTGAAAATTCAACGCGCCACAGAAATGTGTATCAAAATCGGTAATATCAATGAATATGAATGTAAATTTTAGACTGGAGTAATTTTAAATTAGTTTAAAGGAGTTTGAGGTAAAGGTGTGGCAAGATTATTTGAATGATCAGAAGAACACCAAAATAAAAAAAAACGTTACCTAGCCTCACGAAGTAATCACTTCGTGCCTGGCCTAGACTTTATAAATATTATTCTGTCACTAATAATAATAATAATATAATAATAATAATAATAATAAGCTGGCAACACCCACAACGTCAACGTCAAGTTTTTTGTGTAGCGTTTAAAATAAATATATAAAATTATCCTAATACCATACCCATATGTTATTACAATAAAATTTTTGGAATATAAATCAACAAATATAATAAACCATAGTAAAAGTAATTTATACAATGATTTTACATAAGCACAAAAAACCGACAATGGTGACATATGTCACCATGGAAAAAACTAATGTCATATCAAATTAATAAATAACATGAAACGCAGAAAACAACGAACGAAACGATGTTAACAAGATCAGCAACAAGAAAAGCACGCCCACCATCCCCGGACCCGTCGCTCAGCTCCGCCTCGCCGCCGCCGGAATCCAGCCCCACCGCGAGTGCTGTGACACCGGCCGTGGCAGTTGCGTCGAGCTCGAGCGACGAGTACTTCTCTCCGCCGACGTCGCCACCACCTGTACGTCGGCGGGGAGGTCGCCGGCCACTGGATCGCTTGGGACTTCGAGACCCACCAGTCTCTGATAGGGTTCCCGCTCCCGGTGGAAGTGCGCGCATGCGATGGACGCAATCAATCAACGAGAACGTCATGCGCGCATATTACGGGGCTACAGAGGGGGGAAATAATCTGACCGCGTACCGTGTTCGGATGCTCTCTCTGTTTCAGGTGCTTGAGCCAGCTATCAACGTTTCGGCACAACGACTGTCGGATCAGGTGCGTGTTATCCAGCGTAATCATATGTTGGATGACACTGTGCTTGATCGCCTGCGAACGGAAATGCAGGGAAGCCGTGTCATTGCCCCTCCGTCACAGACTGTGAGTGTTGAGCCTGTAATGCCAACATCCAGTCATAATGATGAGGGGAGTGATGACATGGTTTCTCAAGTAAGTACCCAGTGCAATGACGAGTTAAGGAGCGCTTTGGAGGGTGCGATTCAGAGGTATCGATCTGTTCCCCCGAACTCAGACCACGCTTACCTCGCTTGCCTATGCATAACAAAAATAGGGCGCTGGTGTGTGCTCTGGATTCGCAGTTATCAAATTATTTTGATGACTGCGAAGACCTCGTTGATGTGCATTCGATTCTGTATTGTGCGGCTGTTGCGGTATGTCGTGTAGCTCATGTCAAATTCCCTAATGATGACAGAGCTACACGACCGAAACCGACCGTACCGGCGTGGCAGTACAGAATTGAGAGGCGCATTGACGGGGCCAGAGTGCTCATCGGCAAACTTAACTGCTTCAGAGAGGGCAATACTCGCCCAAGAGTGATGCGCTTTGTGAGACGGGCATTCTCAGGGACTAATACTAGTCCTCGAGACTATATGTCTCGGGTCACAGAGCGCATCGACTTTCTGAAGCAGAAGGTGTATGCATGAGCAAGCCGTATCCGTAGGTATAAGCGACGGGTGGATCGATATGCTCTGAATCGTACGTTCCAGAGTGATGAAAGGTGGGTGTATAGAGCTTGGGAGCGACCGATTCAAGGTGTGTCTGATACGTGCCCACCGGATGATGATGCCATGTGCTCATTCTGGCGCAGCATCTGGTCGGTGCCTGTCCGACACACTGAGGGCGATTGGATTCGGGGAATTGAGCGAGCGTGCGAACCGATACCAGAAATGGGGGCAATTACAATCAGCCCCCAAGATGTAGCTTGTGCGGTTCGTCCGTTGCCTAATTGGAAATCTCCAGGGCCGGACGGACTGCACAACTTCTGGATAAAATGGTTTAGAGGTTCGCATGCTTGCTTGGCGTCCCGGTTCCAATCGGCCTTGGAATCAGGATCGCTGCCCCAGTTTTTAACAACAGGTATAACCCACCTGCTCCATAAGTCAGGTAGTACAGCGGAACCCAAGAATTATAGACCGATAACTTGTTTACCGACGGTCTATAAAGTTCTTACATCTATTTTGAGAGCCAAAATCAACAAACATATAGAGATTAATAGTATCATGTCTCCCTCTCAAAATGGATGTAGGAATGGGTCCCGCGGTACTAAGGAGCTACTCCTGATTGATATGGCCATCAACCAACAGGTTCGCCGATCCCGAAAGGACTTGTCGACATGTTGGATAGACTACAAGAAGGCCTATGACTCTGTGCCACATGCATGGCTCACGAGGGTGCTGGAGTTGTATAAGATTGATGCAACTCTGTGCACCTTCTTGAAGTCGTGCATGGGGCAATGGAGGACGGTGCTTCGCTATCCAGGATGTCGACACTTCCAGAGGAATAGCGAACCGATAAGGATTGAGCGGGGCATATTCCAGGGTGATAGCTTGAGTCCGCTTTGGTTCTGCCTAGCCTTGAATCCGCTAAGCACATTGCTGGAGGATTCAGGTCTAGGCTATCGGTTGAAGAGAGGAGGTCAGGTAATATCTCACCTTCTTTACATGGATGACCTTAAACTGTTTGCCCAATGATTTGCAACTGATGGAGCTACTGAAGGTAACAGAAACTTTTAGTAGTGCCATCAGGATGGAATTCGGTGTGGACAAATGTGCGGTCATGCATGTCAAGCGAGGGAAGATTATGGAATCTGCGGGAGTTCAACTCTCAGATTCCATAAACCTTAGATCCCTTTCTTCAACTGAGACATACAAATATTTGGGTATGTCGGAAGCGTTAGGCATTAATGTCGCTGGCGTGAAGCAATCATTAAAGGAGCGCTTCTTCAGCCGCCTGAACAAAGTTTTAAATAGTCTTTTGTCAGGCGGAAATAAGGTGCGCGCCTTTAATGGTTGGGTCATGCCGGTGTTGATGTACTCTTTCGGCATACTCAAATGGACTCAAACAGAACTCGACGCCCTGGATAGGAAGGTCCGTACATTGTTGACGGCATATCGGATGCATCACCCGCGATCATCAGTGATGAGACTGTATATCCCACGGAAATGTGGAGGACGAGGCTTTCTAAATGCCAAGTCTCTCCACAACCGCGAGATATACAGCCTCAGGGATTATTTCCTTAAAGCTGACGTGGGGATGCACCGAGATGTGGTCACTGTGGACAAGGACCTCACTCCGCTCTCCTTAGGTAAAGAGAACTGGCGCAAGCCTGTAGTGCTTGAGACGAAGGATCGCGAGGAGGTATGGCAGAGTAAGGAGCTACACGGACGGTTTTTCCGGGCCCTACATGGGCCTGATGTAGACTTTTTAGCGTCCGTATCCTGGCTGCGATTCGGTGACCTATTGGGGAAACCGAAGGTTTTGTCTGTGCAATTATGGACGAAGTTATCATGACGAAGAATTATCGGAGATTTATTGTGAAAGATGGTACGGTTGACATATGTCGGGCGTGTCACCTACCGGGAGAATCAATTCGACACATTCTCTCTGGTTGTTCTCGTCTTGCTAACGAGGAGTACTTGCATAGGCATAACCTCGTGGCCAGGATTATCCATCAGCAACTTGCTCTGAGATACGGCCTCGTAGAATCTGAAGTACCGTACTACAGGTATGTGCCCGACCCAGTTCTCGAAGATGGCAATGTCACATTGTACTGGGATCGATCCATCATCACTGACAGGACTGTTATAGCAAACAAGCCTGATATAGTGGTGGTGGATCGATTGGAGCGGCGCGCAATGATCGTTGACGTTACGGTCCCGCATGACGGGAACCTCGTGAAGGCCGAGAAAGATAAACAAATTAAGTATATCGACTTGGCTCGCGAGGTTGTCGACATGTGGGATGTGGACTCAGCGATCATTGTGCCGATAGTTGTTTCTGCCAATGGCTTAATAGCCAAGAGCCTCGATCAACATCTCAAGAGGCTCTCGTTAGGTGGCTGGATCAAGCGCTTGATTCAGAAGGCAGTACTACTGGACACGGCGCGCATTGTCAGGAGGTTCCTTTCTCTGGAGCCCTGACCACCGGTAGCTTGGACCCTGTTCCCGATACCGGTGGGCTACTAAATTTTATATTTTTAAATGTTTTTTTTTTATAAATTAATATTTAAAAATGTATTTTTTATGTATTTATAGATGAATAAAGAGGAAAATAATAATAAACCCGCAGGGCAGCTTGTGGCGAGCTGTCGGGCAGTAGCGACCCCATGTACCTGACCTCCTGGGAGACCCTTTGTTCTTCATCTCTGGCTTGCCTTAACTGGCCGGCCAGAGTGAGCACTGACGAGGAACAAGGCTCCCACCTCACTCTTGCCTTAATTGGCTGGTTTGCGTGGAGATTCGCAAGAGCAAATTTGCTCGGGGGAAGGAAGTATTCCAGAAAGATGCTGGTAGGGATCTTGACCGTACTTCCGGGATTGTCCTGATAGCCGTGGAATACCTCTCCACTCCTCCAGCACCTCGATATATGTTGCCCCTTTGTCGCTACGTCACTATGTGCTAGCTGCCGTTTTCGGGGGCCCATTTACTGAGTGTGCAAGTCACCCCCTGCCTTTTTATCCGTGTTTACAAGCATTGGTTAGGCAGGGGCCATAGCCATTCAATAGTTTCAGTTATGTAATCCATCTTAGCAACCCAAACCCATAGTCCAATACTTTCTTTATTCCATGACCTGCAATAGACCACCACCAACCGGGGGTTGACCTTAGGTGCACTTGAGTGGTGCATATAGGGATAATCGCCGGTTGGTGTCCCACTTCATATAATAAAGCTTTATTTAAGGGGCCTCTGCGAGTTGGCTTCGGCCCCTCCTACGCCTTTCAAAGGTCCGGGACCCCAGGGCCCCGAGTAACGTAAAGTTTAAAGATAAATAATAATAATAATAAAATGTTTATTAAGTCATTTACACAATATAGTTACACGATAAAATTATTAATTACTACAAGTACTTAAGTCTTAAATAATAAATTAAGGTAATAACTAAAAACTATGTGTAAGTATAGCTAATATTAACTATTTTACCAAAAATTTTTTAACTTAAACCAACAAATGTATGATGGCGACATTCCTGAGCTAGGTTTCAAAAACCTGTGTTTCAGGACATCGCTTAGCAAGACTAAATAAATAAGGGTGCATCACAATTTTAGAATAACAATAATTTACAAACTAATTCTACAATTATATTACTACTTTCAATAATTTCTCTGTATCAGTGTAATTAGTTTCAATAGATAATCTGTCAACAATGTACTGCATTTACTGTAATTAACGCTATAAATATCTAACAGTTTGTTTAATTTGTTGTACAAAAAAGGCCCTAAAAATACGTAAAATCTATGAGCAAATGCATAAATAAATAAAATAAATAAATATCCTCGGACAACTCACACACGGTCATCTGATCCCAAACTAAGCAGAGCTTGTACTATGGTAACCAGACAACTGATAAACATACATATATAATTTTTAAATACATACATATTATAGATAAATCACACCCAGACACAGAACAAACATTCGTGCTCATCACACAAAGTATGTCCTGGGTGGGAATCGAACCCACGACCTCCGGCTTAGCAGTCAGGGTTACTAACCACTAGACCAACAGGCATGTCTCGTTTGTGGATTTACGCAAACCAAATCTTTCCTCCTCCTGGTTGAAAATACTGGGTTATAAGGAAGCTCAGCGTGCTGATGACGTATGATGTGCAATATGAAAAGTTGACGTACTGTTAGTTTTTTGCATGCTCCGTATAACTCGTGCGTGGGAAATCTAAAAGGTCGGAAAGTTGCCACCTTTAGTATTGCTCTTTGAGCACGTTCTAGAGGAAGTAAGATAGTCTTTGCAGCACCGCCCCATGTAGTAATACAATAGGTAAGCACGGATTGACACAGAGCCAAATAAACCTGTTTAATTAACTTATAATCGGCTATGTGACGTAGGTTCTTAAAAATATATATTAATTTACGCACTCTTGTGCACAGTAGCTCAATATGTTTACGGAAATTCAGATTTGAGTCAATCGTAATACCTAGGTATTTTATGTGGTCAGCTTTAACTAAAGTGGAGCAAGTACATGCAGTGTCAGCATGTGTGCTATTGTGTGCGAATATAATACGATTAGTAAGCGGTAAGTTAGTGTTTCTCATTGAGAATAAAATGTATTTAGTTTTATCTATATTTAATGTTAGAAGATTTTGATGTAGCCAATTTGACACAATATTAAATCCGTTTTGGGCATGTTCATATGCTTCAGCTTGAGACTTAGCAGAAAACAGCAGGGCCGTGTCATCCGCATAAGATAATATTAACCCGTTACGAAGGACTAGACTACATAGGTCATTAATGTAAACTAAAAATAATGTGGGCCCCAAAATACTACCTTGAGGTATTCCGAATTGACTGTTTTCCATCTCAGAACTTGTGTACCACCCTATTTTGACACATTGTTGTCGATCTCTGAGATAATCGGAAAATAATAGAAGTTGCTCTCCTCTTATGCCAAGTGTTTCAAGCTTGTGCAATAATATGGAAACAGAAATTGTGTCGAAGGCTTTTGCGAGGTCCAGAAAGATCCCAATGGAATGCATGCCCTTATCTAGTTTCGTACTAATGTATTCCGATAGCGCGTGAACTGCTTGATTAGTTGATCTATTAGGTCTTAACCCATATTGATCACTGTCACACATCTGCCAAAATACCAGTGCGAGATAGAGATAAGAACATAATTAAGCCATACATGCTAAGTAATACAGTATTGGCTTGTTTAAACCTTCGAACACACGTGATTCGAGACACAATAGAAAGACAATAGCAGCCCGACAGCCGGCTGTCGCTTGGTCGTTGAAAGGTTAAATAATCGTGGAGTCTCGATGGCCCCAGTGGATATGGCGCCTATCGAAAGCACGAAAATCCGGCAACCGGCCGCACACTACGCGAATTGCTTAGCGCTAAGCATGTAGTGCGGCCGGTCGCGTACATTTTAGAACTTTCTTTTCACTAAGCACCTCGCTAGGTGATTCGCTAGGTGCCAAGCAAGCCGCCTGTCTGTCCTGGTTGTCATTCATAGAACAATCAAGTAAATGGATTGTGGAGGTCTGAAAGTCAGTCAATCCTTAACCAACTAGACACCAACATTTATATAGTTAGTAAGAGACAAAATGAAGATGAGGCTCATTTAGATACACTTCAAATTAAAACCCCTAGCCTTTTTACGTAGGTTATAAAAAGATACGGGTCAAATAAAGTATAGTATTAATTTCTAACAAAAATATGGGACACACTTGTGCTTAAAAATAATTGTTGTCATAAAGACGACAATAACATTTTCATATGTATGAATATTTATATCTAGTTACTTTATTTGTTCAGCATACCTACAATATTTTATTATTTCATGTAAAAAAATATTAAAATGTACAATTTCAAATAACAAAAAATCAAATCAGAAGTGTATTGTTTATTTATTTGAGACTAGCTTTTGCCCGCGGCTTCGCTCGCGTTAAAAAGAGACAAAAAGTAGCCTATGTTACTCTCCATCCCTTCAACTATCATCATCATATCATAAAACACGTCAATCGTCGCTCTGTTTTGCCGTGAAAGAAAGACAAACATACAGACAGACATAGAGACACTTTCCCATTTATAATATTAGTATGGATTAAAGCTGTTTAATGCTATACCTCATTATGATAATCCATAAAGAATCTCTTTAATTGAACGAAATGCAATGAAATTTCGCGCTTTTCAGCTACAGTTTTCAGGACGTGGAATACAAACGAATCTAACTATTAGTAGACCCTGTGTGTGTGCCTTATAGAAGTCACGGACCATATTTCCGACAAATCTATATCTTAATGCTACGGACATACATACGACGTAGGTGTATATTTCCGAGTATATATTCAACACATACCCGGCGTACACGTCCGCGGTACAGCCGATAAATCATTGTGACATTTCACTGAGATGTCGACATCGGTCGTTAGTCGCGTCACCAACGCCGCCTGCCGATAACACACAAAAACAGGAAAACTCAGGGCAAAATTGTATACTTTATAGCTTCATAGATCCTGCGATAGGTTTTTTTCTATTTACAGACCATTTATTTTTAGCGTAGTCGTGTGTAAATAAGGTGTAGTTTGCTAGTTCATCTTTTATCTGGTCTGGTTCACAGCAATGTTGAGAAGACAGCGGACGCGTCACGTTTGAGATTTTTTTGATGTTAAACATTTATAGCCGCACGTAAAACAAATTTCGGGCGTGGCGACGCATGCCGTGGCGACGCGTCGCCACGCTCTTGTTTCTTTTCAATCATATTACTTTTACAAATTAATGTCGATGTTTCACATCTGCCAGGCGTCCCGTGACGGCTCACTTTTTTTTAATAAAGCCTTCAAGCTCTTGACACACGACATAGATACGACGGTTACGGTCTCGTGTCTCCCCTGACGGCTCCCCTCGGGGAGACATCAGGATTTTTTTAATCCTATTGTCTCCCCTAGGTGGGGGAGACATCAGAACTTGCTAATAAATTATATTTTGAGTACTCGTGTATCCCCTGTCAAGCATTACATAAAAACCATAAAAGAAAAAACCCGTCAAGCATGACGCACCTACTACTATCTCTACATATTCACTTTTGTCTCTTCAAACGATGCTACCCAAGTGAGATAGCTTTTTTTAGCAGTAGGTACGTTCCAGTAAAAGGAGGAAAGTTTAGATCAAAAGAGACAAGTTTATATTAAACGCACAATTACAATTAATTCACGAAGAAATCAGTGTTGGACATTTTTTGGAAAAGCAGCGTAAAAGATTAATAGATAACATAAGCTTTTACGAATATGGGTACCTACTTACGTTATTATGTAATGCTTGACAGGGGATAAACGAGTACTCAAAATATAATTTATTAGCAAGTTCTGATGTCTCCCCCGCCTAGGGGAGACAATAAGATTTAAAAATCCTGATGTCTCCCCAAGGGGAGCCATCAGGGGAGACACGAGACCGAAGCCGATACGACACGGTATAGATAAAATACCAAATTTATGACAACGTATTTAAAAATGAATGCGTATTTGAGACACTGCTCGCGAGGTAGTTGATCTATTGGCTTCTGCGTTATGTGTATCGAATTCAGTTCCGGGACGGAGCTAATATTTATACGGGCTAAAGTCATTAGTGTCGGGTTAGGTTTTTATTTTGAGGTTTTTAAAATTTGTAAACGTATCCATACTAATATTATAAATGGGAAAGTGTGTCTGTCTGTCTGTCTGTCTGTCTTTCTGTCTGTCTGTCTGTCTGTCTGTTTGTCTTTCTTTCACGGCAAAACGGAGCGACGAATTGACGTGATTTTTTAAGTGGAGATAGTTGAAGGGATGGAGAGTAACATAGGCTACTTTTTGTCTCTTTCTAACGCGAGCGAAGCCGCGGGCAGAAGCTAGTACATAATAAAAGATACATTCCTAAGTGAACGGTTCTTCTTAAATAATAACAATGAATGCAATAGTTTTATGTACTTAAAATGTTTTCTCAACCTCCAAAATAGTCTATCATACTCCTCCATTCCTAACGTAAACAAGAAGATAAGTTCAAATACACAAACACACTAATAATATTTTCACAAAGGTGTGAAACTAGAGTGAAGAATATTCGTTGAATGGAAACAAAGAGAGTGACAAATATTTGTCGATGGCTGTACGGGTAAATCCTTTGAGAGTCCCGTCCTATGCTGTTACAGATTTACCCTTATATGAGGCTAGTCTTGCCAGTTTGCGAAAAGCGAGAAATACGAGATACATTGTAGGATGAAGAAAGAGAATTTTGTAATGGAACAGGGCGTAAATGTTAATTTTGTTTGGGTTTTCGAGGTTAAGGAGGAAACATTTAAAATGTACGACAACGAGACCAAATATAATTAAGAAAGCTACAAATTAAGAAGTACGAACCAGAATTAAGAGAAAAAAAACTATTTAGATGCACTGCAACTGTATTGTCGTCATTTTCCGTTTACGATAAAAAAGAATAAAAGTGTCCAAAATTTTTATATATGACTGACGGGCTAATTACTTTTTTTAGAAGATTGAATAAAGTTCATGATCTAAACAAGTTCATCTGACAGTTTTTCGCAAAGCTCCAACGTTTCACAGTTTTTCTCCGCCCAAATATGTATATATGTAATTATCATAATTGATAATTGAACCAGTCTTGCAAAGGTAGAGATCCTTAATCACCGTTTAATAATTCGAAAACAAATATAGGTATTACGTCGATAGTTGGCACCCAAAGTGACAAGAGGCGTTGTACCCGTACCGTTGTCACAAGTTCCCCAATTGTTAGAACTTCTGTACCTACACGTAGGAATTAATTTGGAATGGGGTAACTAGTCAAACTAATTGGGCTACCACGCCCTTTAAATTACGAATGAAATTTCAAGGAACCATCAATTTGAAACGTGTCGGAAAGACCTGTCTATTTCCATCAATCAAAATTAAATTATGAACAATCAAGAACCTTAAGGCAACTAACACATGGTCCAGTGATCCTAGACTAGGCCGAGCTTGCACAAACAGTCCTAGATGAAAGTCATTCACCACGCTTAGGCTTGGTACAGTCAACATCAGAAAAAAGTCACCCCCCGGTGACTTTTCTTTTAAACTGACTGTATTATGATAACTAACCAACAGATATACATATTTATATAATGTACACACAGGCATATAATCAATCATGCTCATTATACTTAGATTTGTCGAGAATGTGAAAGGAACCCATGACTTCCGACTTAGCTGTCAGGATCACTAGCTACTTAACCATCAGATAAATGGAATATTTCTCAATATATGAACACTTAACTTAAACTTTTAACCGTAATCAGTTTTTTTAAAACACTATGATTAACGGGTATTATAATGAACTCAGTTAATCCAAAGATTTCAACTAAATGTCACCGCTCAACAATATTTGGACAGAAAGCAATCAGCATCAAAGAAGTAATAAACCGAAGATTAAGCGAACACCGGAACGTTTTCAATTTACACTTTATTAATAAATTCTAAATATTGAACTGAACTTCATGAATGGAACTCGGAATCGATATTTTAAAAATTCCTCAAGTTCGGTCATAAAGAAACACTTCAGTGCGCTTTTGCGCAGACGACCACCGGATCCTTGAAACTTAACAAAATTCTCAACTTTAGCCCGATTCATCATGCCTTATACAGGGAGGTAGCTTATAATATCTTCTACGCCATTAAATCTAAATTATTCCCTGTACCACGTTCAAAAGTAGGTAATAGGGTAACTTAAGTGAAATATAAATTGCCACAAACTGTTGTAAAATATGGCCTGATATTTTCGACTAGAAATATTTATTTTAGCATTTACAAATTAGATAGCCTATCTTTATTTATGTTCTTATTATAATGAAGCGTTTATAATAAGATTAAGTTGTATGTATCGTAAATTTAAGTTATAGATGTTCCCTTCCGGAAATCCGTGACAGTTAATTTTTTAGGAAATATAGCATAATTACTGTTTTTATTCCGCCAGAAGAACAATAATGCTCTAATGCATGTTTGATTTGGATTCTTGCGAAATAAAAACTATTATTATTTTGCTTAACAATTACCGTAGGTAGCTCTACAGCTAACCAACTTTACATTTAAATACGAAAAAAAGAAGAAGCCTTTATTTGTACACTTTTACAAGACTAAATCCCAACGAAACATGCTGGTCAACCCACCCTATCTAAGTTGCATTTTGGAAAACCGAAGGATTTACTTTCCCCTGCACGTCACGACTATATCCCGCCATAGTTGGTAAAAGACAAATGACAAATGTTCCATGAAAGCGAATGTTTGTTTAGGGACACAAAATCCCGTGGTTTGCTCAGAAGGGTTACAACGGTTATCACGTTTTCTTACACCAGTAAAAGCGGCCTTATATTTACGTTTGCGAACTTTATAGAAAAGTGGTCTATCTTCCGTAAGCTTAACTGACTTCTCTACTGTCTTCCGCAGGTGTTATTAAATTTAAAATTATGTGTACCAATTACTTTCCAATTAATTTGTACCGGAAATAATTAATTTTCATTTAAGATAATTATCTCATGTGCCTGTACATTCGAGTCAAGTCTCTAAATAGTTTAATGAGTATAACACAGGGTGAAAGGAATGGAGGGAAATACGTTTATAAGGTTAGCTGTTTCATACATTTTGACCCTTGGCATTATAAAAGATAATAAGAAGAGGTCTTTGGCTTGCAGTGTATTACTGCAGCTTAAAAGCCTCTTCTCACAATAAGAAGGCACAAACATTGAATACCCTTTTAGAAGCGAATTCGCGGTTAGTAAGTATACATAGGTTACCCTCACGATCTTTTAAAGCATTGATGTCCTTAATAAACTTATAGATGGAATAGGGTATACACAATATACTATAAAAGACAATGAACACATAAGTAGCTACGAGTAAGTTGTGTAGTCCAAGGCTACCCTATAATCCCAAAGACGGAAGACAATAAAGCATCCGTAATAATGGATATTCTTTGAACTTAGAACCTCTGTACTTAAGTGCGTAATATAGTACATCTAATTTGTACTAGGACAACAGAACGGGGCAGGAGGTCTCATTCAGGCCACCATAGCTTTTGTTCCGCACCGGAAAATCAAGGAGGAAGGGAATAAAGGACGGGCCCTTTACAAATCCAAAGACCCACCTGACCTCGACGCAGGCAATTACAGTTACTTTCTTTAAGAATAGATTGTCATTCACAGCGTTCATATTGTTTGGCGCTTGTAATTTCGAAAATCCGAATATTTTGCTCCGAATAATTATGATTATTCGTATTATGGGAGTGGGCCTGAAATTAATTCCAAAGAAATCTTTTGTATCGGCTGGTGTAAAATAAATTAATAATGCTCCCGCTGTGTTATTGATTTTAATGAATTTGTAGCCCAGATACCTACTGGAGCTCACAATGGTATTTACGTTTGGTTTTTTTTTAACTAACTCTCATCTCCGACTTTGTTTGCGTGAAGATCCGTCTTCAGGCTTCAAAATATTTCTAAACGAATCCTAAAATTTGTTCAGCGGTTTAGGCTTTACAACTTTACAGAGTATTACGTACATTTTATAAAATAAGTCTTAGTATGGTGTAGTATCATTAAGAGAAAACTAATTAGAGTTGGCAGTAACAACTTAAAAAAATCGTAACGATTTTTGACACGAAGAGAATAGTGGTTAACTTATTTTTATTGGCAGTTGTTTTTTTTTAGGTTACATTTTGATCTAGGTGAAGATAGTCCGGCACCGGTGTGGGCGCCCAATTTAGCCGCGGTTCCGGCCCGGCTTCTGAGGGCGTCCCAGAGGGTCATGGCGATTCGCATGGTGCGGGGATACCGCACGATCTCCTGCGAGGCGTGCCGCCTTGCCGGCACTCCACCGTGGGATCTGGAGGCAACAGTCCTTGCACACACGTACGAGTGGCGCGTGGAAGTGCAACGCCGGGGCGAAGTCCCGCTGCCGCAGGTTATCGCGGCGCGGCTCACGGAGCTCCGGCGGGATCTCATGGCGGAGTGGAGACAGCGACTGTCGCAACCTAGTGCTGGGCACGCCGTAATAGCGGCGGTAAGACCCCTCTTTGAGGAGTAGCTGGAGAGGCGCCACGGCGCTCTCATGTTTCGCCTGACACAGGTCCTCACCGGACATGGTCAGTTCGGGAGGTTCCTGTGTCGGATTCAGGCGGAAGCGACGCCTGGTTGTCACCACTGCAGCAACGGTCGCCTGGAGGACACGGTCGAGCACACGGTGGAGGTGTGCCGCGCATGGGCGGACCATAGACGTGTCCTCGTAGAGGCGATCGGCGGCGGTGACCTCTCGCGCCCAGCGCTGGTTCAGGCCATGCTGCGGGGCGAGACGGAATGGGATGCCGTCGCCTCCTTCTGCGAAGCAGTTATGCTAGTGAAGGAAGCGGCGGCGCGCGAGAGGCAACGACGAGCCTCTCGCCCCGGACTAAGACCCAGGCGAAGACGTCGAGAGTCGCAAGACGACTACCGGCCACCGTAGGCGCGGTTCTGCGGATGGCGAGCGATGGGTAGCTCGCCGCCCGGCTAGGACCAGGACCGCGTCGACGGTGCGTTAGTGTTCCACGCGCGCCTCAAAGAGAAGGAGTCAGCACAGGAAGGGGCCCAACAGGGCCAACGCCTGCCGGGGTTGCGGAATGTTTTTAATAGTTACCGTGACCCTGGAACATAAAGGGCAATCGAAGGAACATGAGTGGGTTTTAGTCAGTAAGAGTCTGACACGCCCTCCCGCCGCACCCAGGACGGGAGCAGTCATTGGATGATTTCCCACGCACCAAAAAAAAAAAAAGATAGTCCGGCTGTCGCGTGCACTGAAGGTAGGCATTGCCTACCAAGTTAAAAATCATAACCTAAAACAACGTCAAAACCTTGAATGGCACAAAGGCGTGCTTTTCTGTGTATCTCGCAAGGTTTTAAAGTAGTTTTAATTAAATTCAGTACATGATGTATTGAATTTATTTGAAATGCAAGCCACTATAATACGGTTGAGTACCTTAATTGGCAACACAGTGCAATCATCTTCCGATCCCTTGAAAAAAGTCTTATCTAAAGTACTCATAAACATTACGAAAAACGGACAAATTACCTATTAGGTGTAATATATTTCTTACCAACATCAAAGGCTTACTTTCTACAAAAGACGAAACACGACGACATTTCGTTTTGACGAACAGCATTCTCGTCTAGATAATTATAGTCATCCTTTGAGTCGCACGTGTGAACCCGTCCTAAGGTGTCAGGTCGTCTGTGTCACCTTTATTACAGAAACATCTCATTCTTCACGTTTTTCAGTAAAAACACTTTTCATGTGTGAATTATGAAAACCATTTCTCATTTTTATTAGCTCAAAGGTTAATTGACTACGAATAATAAGTTGATAAATATCAATCATTTATTTTCAGATGTGGTTGTGAAAAATACTCGTAGCATTTTTCAGCAGTGCAGTAAAGATGTTTTTGATGATAATAAAAGAATCTTAAAACTAACCAAGTACTTATAAATCAACTCTTTTAGAGTTAGTTTCGATTACAAATTTTATTATCATAAATCGTCTGTGTTTTGTCATCTAAATCCTCCAAAATGGTTAAACCGATCGATGTAACTCCATCTTGAAGATCGATACGATACGACTCTTCTTTACTTGGTGATGGTGTTCGGAGATGTATTAGGAACAATAACTCGATGAATGGGCTATCTAACAATTTTTCAAATCGGACCAGTAGTTCCAGAGATTACCCCCTACATACAAACTTAGAAATTACCTCTTTATAATATTAGTATAGATAATATTACTAACATAGATATAAGTTACTCTTCCTTGTTTAACTTTTCCTAACCCATATGGATGCTGATTATTCGAATTAAAAAAGCTATTTTTTTTTTTTTTTTATTTTAAATAGAGTTTTATGTGTCAATCCTTAGGTAGTTTGAAAACATAATTGAACCGGCACTGGGATTACGTATCTTGTAGAAGCCGAGCGATCGCGATAATTTAGCAATATAAACGTCAATTCAAAATACGTCATGTCAAATAGCAATCCAGCGATAGTGCTGCCTCTGTGGAGCAATCAGTTAACTAAAAAAAATATACATTTTTCGTTTGGTGGTTTTGTATTTAGTATGGTTTTTAAGAGCAAAGTTAAGTTTTTTTTGTTAAAGGTGATATTTAATTAGTTCCAGCGATTGCTACTTTATCGTCATCGTAGCAATAAGTGCATTAGAAAAATCAGCGAGCGATTAGCAATCGGTTCATACATAATAAGATTTTTTTTGACGTTAATCGATTAATCGCGCGGTGACCGCGCGATCACTGCGCAAATATTGCTGATTGCTGTTTCATAGGTAATAACCCCGCCGGTAGGCATCAAGAAGATAAGGTATGTTAGTTATCTCGTACGAAACATTATAGATATTTTTTTTCTTATTTGAGTGATAGCCCCAGAAATTAGTGCCTTTACATAGAAAAAAAAAGGATCTTCAGTTTTATTATACTAAAAATGACCCTTATCTTTATGATACAAAGAATATAATGCGTGCCATACGCAGCTTAAAACAAAAAACCCCTAAAAGGGATATATATCTAAACATGTTAGAAATAAAAAGGCCGACGCCAGCTGTTTGCCATTACTAACATAAGCATAATATTAGTAGCAGGTGCGGGATATTGATATAATTTTAACGCAAACGACGACGTAAATATACACAGAGGTGGCACCAAAGAGGACATGTTTGAACATGTCTCAAAATTTGGCAGGACTCCATGGCCACACCTTCACCACGTAACCCTTATTTGATGGAGGTAAATAAAAAAAAATGGCCAAAAAATGGTTTCATTTTTTTGGGTCATAATAATATCTTTATCAATATTGTAAAGCTGAAGAGATTGTTTATTCAGTTGATCTCGCTAATTTCAGGAAATCCGGGTACTCGGTAAGGCTATGGGCTATATAACATTTTTTTTAAGGAGTGCGAAACCATCAAATGACTTCTCCCGTCCTGGGCGCTGCGGGAGGGCGTGTCAGACTTTTACTGAATAAAACCTACTCATGTTCCTTCGGTTGCCCTTTATGTTCCGGGGTCACGTTAACTATTATATACATTCCGCAACCCCGGCAGGCGTTGGCCCTGTTGGGCCCCTTCTCGTGCTGACTTCTCTTTGAGGCGCGCGTGAAACACTAACGCGCCGTCGACGCGGGCCTGGTCCTAGCCGGGCGGCGAGCTACCCATCGCTCGCCGTCCGCCCGCAGACACTGGCTATATAATATCACAGTACGACTTATCGGAGCAGAGTATAGTAACGAAAACGCGGGCGAAGGACCACTATATGTTGCGCGCTGTAGCAAGGTGCGGGTGACACCTGCCTGAATGACGTTGACATCAGTCAGTACCACAAGACTAGGGACGTTATGCAATTCACTTTATCGCTATCGATACTACGAAAATTATTGTTTTATTCAATTTTGTGCTACTACGTGTACAAAGTTGTAAATTTAAATGTTTTATAGCTGTACATAACTATCTTTGTACTAATAAAAAATCTTCAATAAAAAAATTACTAAAATTTCGGAAGTCGGTGGCTTCTCTTCTGCCAATTTATTTGTGTTGCCACAGACTTCCGAAATTTTAGTTATTTTTGTATTTTTAGTTTTTGAAGGCGGTAAGTATTTTTTTGGAAAAAGATATTTTTATAAAACTGTTTAGTGTCGAGACCCAATGTCTGACTGTGTTTTACAGTATCTCTAAAAGTAATACATATAAAACGAAAATAGAAACTTGAAGTAACGCATATATCGTCAATGTATATTTTGTCGATTTTTTTTTTTGTTTTTGACGTGACAACGTCTTAAATTAGGTTGCGGCTGGGAGTCACTTATGAAAAAGTGTAACGCTCGGTAACGTTACGATGAGTCACCGAACGAGAGAGAGGCCCGCCGAATGCCTTGCGTCTCTCTCCCACTCAACTATGATCGGTAAAAGACGTTGTCACGTAAAATCTTCGCCCGTAAAACCGACTTTACAGGCAACCATTTTTGATTAATTTTTCGAGAACCACTGAACCGATCGCCATAAAATTTATATGGGACCATCGGGTTTATGTTTTTTTTCGTGACAACATTTTGGTTCTATTTTTAAGACAGCATGTCTCTGCAACAAGGGATAGGGAGTTTATAGCTGAGCGCTCTCTGCGGCTCGCTAGCCAAACTGTGAGAACATCGCAGGCCCGTGCTCAGGAATTTAGCGCTGAACGTGCGCAGCATCTTTCTGATATGCAATAAAAACAAAACCCTCCTTTTGGTAGTCAAGAGATTTCATAGCACTCAGTACTAGCTGAACCACACTCTTCATCACAAGTTAAAATGTTTACCGCCCAACGAAGTGGGCATGGGTCGACTAGTATTCTATAAAATATCGACATTCCATCGTAACAGTACATTTTTTTTTTTTTTTTGGTGAGTGGGAAATCATCCAATGACTGCTCCCGTCCTGGGTGCGGCGGGAGGGTGTGTCAGACTCTTACTGACTAAAACCCACTCATGTTCCTTCGATTGCCTTTTATGTTCCAGGGTCACGGTAACAGTTATAAACATAACATTCCGCAACCCCGGCAGGCGTTGACCCTGTTGGGCCCCTTCCTGTGCTGACTCCTTCTCTTTGAGGCGCGCGTGGAACAAAACGCGCCGTCTACGCGGTCCTGGTCCTAGCCGGGCGGCGAGCTACCCATCGCTCGCCATCCGCAGAACCGCGCCTACGGTGGCCGGTAGTCGTCTTGCGACTCTCGACGTCTTCGCCTGGGTCTTTGTCCGGGGCGAGAGGCTCGTCGTTGCCTCTCGCGCGCCGCCGCTTCCTTCACTAGCATAACTGCTTCGCAGAAGGAGGCGACGGCATCCCATTCCGTCTCGCCCCGCAGCATGGCCTGAACCAGCGCTGGGCGCGAGAGGTCACCGCCGCCGATCGCCTCTACGAGGACACGTCTATGGTCCGCCCATGCGCGGCACACCTCCACCGTGTGCTCGACCGTGTCCTCCAGGCGACCGTTGCTGCAGTGGTGACACCCAGGCGTCGCTTCCGCCTGAATCCGACACAGGAACCTCCCGAACTGACCATGTCCGGTGAGGACCTGTGTCAGGCGAAACGTGAGAGCGCCGTGGCGCCTCTCCAGCCACTCCTCAAAGAGGGGTCTTACCGCCGCTATCACGGCGTGCCCAATCGTAACAGTACATCCCATCACTAATTACGTCGAAGGCGTTACGTTATACGAATAACACTTTGCTTAATTTTTATTTCAAATTAATTTTAATTGTGGACTAGCACATTCTGGTTGGGTTGAAATTAGTTTACTACAGTTATTAATGATTCAGTATATTAGGAATGTGGTATAGCTGAACTACTAAAGTCATAATTTATAAAACACTGCAACTTTCTAAAGTGAAATGAAATGTTACTGAAAGTGTCACCCGCACTTTGCTACAGCGCAAAGAATATAGTGTACTATATTTTAACTTACTCACCTTGCTGTTATTTGTGACAATATCTTCAGTTAATTAATGCTCCGTTTTCGTGGGCTATAAAGTGATGAGAAGCCTATTTGTTCTTGTTGTTATTTTACTATAAAGGTTCAACGAAATCCATTAAGTATCTAGTTCTTGTGTGAAAAAGTATCAAGCATTCACGCATCTATCCTCACAAACTTTCTCATTTACCATTTAAGTAGAATTTGGTTTCAATATAAGCTTAAGAAATTATAATTCATTAAGATATTATTAATATATGTAATTATAAAATCTATAATAGCTCTCATGTCTCTTTAAACTTTACTTTGTCATATCTGCCGTTACCACAAACCATATTAGGAGGAATTAAATTTAAACAGTAAACGTTTAGACGTTTACTTATATAACTTTAAGCTAAAATGTAAATATACAATTAAATAGTACTCACTAATAAATAAACCAATCACATTACATTTTCTTAAATAGGATTCACTAATTAAAACTGATCTTTAATTAAGTTCTAGAGTCTTACTTACTTGGGGTTTAGAGACGGCTTACAATCTATATATATAAAAATGAAACCCGCGGGGTTATTACCTATGAAACAGCAATGAGCAATATTTGCGCAGTGATCGCGCGATAACCGCGCGATCGTCAAAAAAAATCATATTATGTATGAACCGATTGCTAATCGCTCGCTGATTGTTCTAATGCACTTATTGCTACGATGACGATAAAGTAGCAATCGCTGGAACTAATTAAAAATCACCTTTAACAAAAAAAACTTAACTTTGCTCTTAAAAACCATACTAAATACGAAACCACCAAACGAAAAATGCATATTTTAGTTAACTGATTGCTCCACAGAGGCAGCACTATCGCTAGTTTGCTATTTGACGTGACGTATTTTGAATTGACGTTTGAGCAGCAAAATTTTGCTAAATTATCGCGATCGCTCGGCTATTGCAAGATACGTAATCCCAGTGCCGTTTTCCGTTGTCACGACATGGCATGAAAACGGCTTGACCGATTTGGCTGTTTTTTTTTTAAATGTTCGTTGTAGTTCAAGGATGGTTTATACGGCGAAAAAAAAACCAATAATTGTCGGGAAAGCCCTACAACAGCCCTTTTCTTTTTCAACGTTTTCTAACTAAATGGTAGAGTCAATTCTCTCGAGAGGTTTCGGGGAGCCAAAATAATTGAGTGACGTTAGTATCGTATCGTCGTCAAACACGAATTATCTTACGTAAAATGTCACTTGAAATGTAAAGGAACGTCTCGTTGATGTGGTAGTAGGTAGGTAGTAGGTGGGTAGTAGGTGGGTAGTAGGTGGGCAGTAGGTGGGCAGTAGGTGGGCAGTAGGTGGGCAATAGGTGGGCAGTAGGTGGGCAGTAGGTGGGCAGTAGGTGGGCAGTAGGTGGGCAGTAGGTGGGCAGTAGGTGGGCAGTAGGTGGGCAGTAGGTGGGCAGTAGGTGGGCAGTAGGTGGGCAGTAGGTGGGCAGTAGGTGGGCAGTAGGTGGGCAGTAGGTGGGCAGTAGGTGGGCAGTAGGTGGGCAGTAGGTGGGCAGTAGGTGGGCAGTAGGTGGGCAGTAGGTGGGCAGTAGGTGGGCAGTAGGTGGGCAGTAGGTGGGCAGTAGGTGGGCAGTAGGTGGGCAGTAGGTGGGCAGTAGGTGGGCAGTAGGTGGGCAGTAGGTGGGCAGTAGGTGGGCAGTAGGTGGGCAGTAGGTGGGCAGTAGGTGGGCAGTAGGTGGGCAGTAGGTGGGCAGTAGGTGGGCAGTAGGTGGGCAGTAGGTGGGCAGTAGGTGGGCAGTAGGTGGGCAGTAGGTGGGCAGTAGGTGGGCAGTAGGTGGGCAGTAGGTGGGCAGTAGGTGGGCAGTAGGTGGGCAGTAGGTGGGCAGTAGGTGGGCAGTAGGTGGGCAGTAGGTGGGCAGTAGGTGGGCAGTAGGTGGGCAGTAGGTGGGCAGTAGGTGGGCAGTAGGTGGGCAGTAGGTGGGCAGTAGGTGGGCAGTAGGTGGGCAGTAGGTGGGCAGCAGGTGGGCAGTAGGTGGGCAGTAGGTGGGTAGTAGGTAGGTAGGTAGTATGTCAATTCGAATTCAATATTCATAGTTGACAGGACAACGTCTGTCGGGTCAGCTAGTATTCAATATTATTATTGTCTTAAACCTTCGAACACGCGTGATTCGAGACACAATAGAAAAACAATAGCATCGCGACAGCCGGCGGTCGATAAAAGGTTAAGAATTCATATTAATATTATAAATGCAAAAGTAACTCTGTTTGTCTGTCTGTCTCTCCTTCCGCCTAAACCACTGAACCGATGAGAATGAAATTTGGTACAGGTATAGTCTGGGACCCGAGAAAGGACACAGGATAGTTTTTATCCCGGAAATCCGCCGGGAACGGGAACTATTCTACGCGGACAAATTCGTGGGGAAAAGCTAGTAATTTATAATTACAAGAAATTCATACTAATATTAGAAATGGGACAGTGTGTGTTTGTCTGTCCATCTTTCACGGCAAAACGGAGCGACGGATTGACGTGATTTTTTAAATGGATATAATTGAGAGGATGGAGGGTGCCTTAGGTAGGCTACTGTTTGTCTCTTTCTAACGGGAGCGCAGGCGTGAGAAAAAGCTAGTAATATATGAGATGTAATAGATAACGATGATTTTGAGGGTCACATTTCATTAGGAGACCAAGATGCGCTACTTGGTTACGCCAACGTAGTGCCTAGAGCTACCAAGTGTACGTAACAAAATTAGGATTGCCAGTTTCAAAATGGAAATGATAGAGTTAATAATTCCTTTGTTATACGTATAACTGGGACCCCAACTGATATTCTAATGAATTGTCCTTAGAACTTGATACGATACCATAGGGTGATTCGATTGTCGGCAACAGTATGTTCTAGTCAAATATCCTCCATACAACTCGCGTGAGTGGCGTTATCTGGTGTCCTAATTAAATTGGGCCTAACCGATTACTATGCCAATTCTATGCACTAATAGCTTTTATCTTCCTACAGTAATAAGAAACCTCCTAACTAAGATGAAGCTGTAATCGCAAACTTCCAAAAATATTCGTAGCATTACTACTCATAACATTTATTCTAATACCATCATTTTTTGTTCCTCGAAAAAATATTCTAGTGCTAACTTCTTTGAATATAAATAGTCACTCATGTTACAAAAAGAACAAATTGAATAAAGGTATGAATAACAATTTGAATAGCTTATATCGCATGTAGTCGATCAAAAACAGAATATTGTGTATCAAAATTGCATTTTAAAACGTTTATTCGTACCCCATTTTGTGGGGTAGGATGACAAAACGGAAAAGAGGCGAGTTACTTTTTTGCTGCCGCATAGGGAGGTGCCACAAAAAACACAATTCCTTTTGCCTTGCCTCAGGGTACACAAATAGTATTCTATTTTCAATATTGATCGATATCTTCAGTGCGGAGGAACTACTACAATATTCAGGAGTACAGAAGTAGGTATAAATAACCTTTGTCTTTGGGTAGGACGGAATTTTACGGACAAAAGGCTTATAATTATATTCTAGTCTTTATTTTAGACTAGCTCTCACTCGCGTTATCTTAGGTGCTTTGGTAATTAAGCGTATTCACTGTGTGTTCGAAAACGCTATTCCTAAAAATAAGCAATCCCCATTTTGTAAGTGTAACCCTAGAGGAGGATTTTTTTCTCTTTAAACACACCTAAGTAACACTTATGCAAAACTTCATACATCTAAAACTAGCGTCTTTAACATGCGTTGATCAATTAGTCAACGTGCGTTAATCTTTTATTATTATTAGTGCCTGTCAGTTTCTTTATTTAAACACTAGCTGTCGCCTGCGGTTTTACCCGCGTAGTTCCTGTTCCCATGAGATTTTTGGGATACAAACTATCCTATGTCCATACTCAAGCTATGGACTATATATGTACCAAATTTCACTACAATCGGGTCAGTAGTTTTGAAGTGAAAGACGGACAAACAGACAGACACACACACACACAAACACACACAATTTCCCATTTATTATAATTATTAGTATTGATATTATGGATTTCGTACTTACTTCATGATTTCGTATTTACAGTGACCGGCTTACTTAACGCATAAGGCTATCTCTGGAGAGGTCTTAAGGTCATAGCTCATTTCAGGACAGCCACCCGGCAGCCACTCCGCACCGACTCGCCTCCTGCGGCTAGTATTCTTTATATGGACTTGTATGGGCATGCGCTCACTATTATCAACTCCGTACCGTCACCGGATCGCCTCGGTTATAAGGCGAGTCGGTGCGGAGTGGCTGCCGGGTGGCTGTAATGAGCTATGACCTTAAG
Organism: Athetis lepigone; assembly: GCA_033675125.1. NCBI lineage: Eukaryota > Metazoa > Arthropoda > Insecta > Lepidoptera > Noctuidae > Athetis > Athetis lepigone. The sequence goes on along the minus strand of CM066225.1, from coordinate 9,500,917 downwards.
TCTTGAATGAAAGACAAACACTTAGTGACTGTGTGTCCAGTTTGAATGAAGGTTAACATCTGATGACCTTTTAAGACGAATAAGGCGGTAATTTTACTTCTTGTCTCTAACTTCCACACCGTATTTTTATGATGGGCCTGTTGGCCTGGTGGTTAGTTACCATGTTAGTACCATGACTGCTAAGTCGGAGGTCGTAGGTTCGATTCCCACCCCGGGCAAACTTTGGGTAATGATTGTTTGTTCTGTGTCTGGTGGTAATTTGTCTATAACATCTGTGAATTTATAAATAATATATATAAGTATGTTTATCAGTTTGTCTGGTTACTATTGTACAAGTTCTGCTTATTTTTGGATCAGATGAGTGTGTGTGACTTGTCCTAGAAGAGAAGTTATTCAAATAAAAAAATAGGGTGACTTAAAACACTTTTACTATAAACTTAACAATATTTAAATAAATAGGCAGTGGTTACACAGTTCGGTATGCTTAAGCTTTAGCAGCTCCGACTCTTTCAGCCAGCTCGATGCAATGTCGCATAAGTGACACATAGCTTGTTAGTATGGCCCGTTCTACAACAAAAAAAAACAATAAAAACTCCTTTAATATAACAGGATTTTACCTATTTTAAAAGACATAATTATTAGAAATATAGAAAAGGAGGGAAAGAAATCAAATAAATTGTGTATCGAGCCAACCTTATTATAGGTTTCCGTATTTTTATATTTAGTAGTCTATATTATTCTAAAATTCAGCCAAATGCGAGTCTTACTAGCACACGACGGGTTCCATACTACAATATTAAAATCGAATAATGACAGGCCGAAAACACACCGCTCAACACTTCCTGCGCCATCTATAGGCTTCCAACAAAACTTGAAAAGTCCAGTTACGTCGGTGGTGTTATTAGAATTGCTAAATCAATATTGTGTTATGTTTTATTTTATCTATACTAATATTATAAAGAGGAAAACTTTGTTTGTTTGTTTGATTGTAATGAATAGGCTCAAAAACTAATGGACCGATTTTAAAAATTCTTTCATCATTCGAAAGCTACATTGTCCACGAGTAACATAGGCTATATAATATCACGCTATGTCCCACGGGAACGAAGCAGTAACCAAAAATCTAATGTAACGTTGGTAAAACCGCGAGGAACAGCTAGAATAAAATAACTAGTGAAAAACTGAACTAGTTTTATTATTATTTTCACTCTGTGAAATATTTTGCTGTATTTGTTACAATTACAGCACGGTACAGCGCACTGTCAGATGGACAGACGTACAGCAAAAGCTCAGAAAAAGGGTTCGGCTGACACCCTTCATGTACGTAACTTCTGAAAAGGAAATAAATTCTACCACCACTTTTTTCGTAAAATTCCCCTCGGTGTAAGTTTAAGGTAAACCGCCATTCACCTGATGCTATGAATTGAATAGATAGGCAGCTACTTTATTTTATGTGCAATGAAATAAGCGAACGTAGCACAATGAGCGCCCTAGATGTAATAGTAGATGGGGTGGAGTGGCTTAACCTTAAAACGACCTCCAAACAATTGGCAAATAAGTAATCATTTAAGCCAAATTTTCATTAAAACCTCTTGTGAACCTGTGTAAGCCTAACTTATCGTTTGAACAAAGTAAGTACGTGCCAAGTTTTAGAATAAAACTTATCCTTAAGTCTAAAGGCAATTTTAATATGCTTTCCACTATTCCAAAGTTTATTCTTTGAAGGTTTAAAACTATAGACCTTAACACTTTGTCCTCAGAATATCGAATAGTGAATGTAAAAGTGCTGCAGACCAAGTTGTGATAACGTGGAATCTATGTGGATTTTACTAAAATAAGTATAAGAACACATTCGGACGGACGTGATGTGTTTTAGAAATGAATAAAGCTAAGTTCTTTATTTTAAGTTTTAGAAGTGAAATTTAAATTTAAAATAATATCTCTTATATGCATGAAATATCTTGAAAAGCAATTGGAACAATGTGACACCGAAGACACATTGCACATGGCTCACCCAAAAATAAAAAATAAATGTTATAATCTATTATCAGAGTTACGTGGGCGTGATCAAAGCACAGCCGAAACTACTGAAACTAAAACCACAAGAAATTTACACAGTATTTTTCTTTTATATTGCAGAAACGCACTAAGTAGCGATTTTTGGAAATTCAAACCTGACGGGGCAAAAAAAAAGGATGAAAATGGACGAAACTGCAAGAAACAGCTAGTGCAATAATAAAATCAGGCTATTAATGTCCCACCCGTGGTCCCACTACAGGGCAAAAGTTATCTGACAGCATAGAAAAAAGTAGAGGAAAAATCGTATTTCGAAATAAAATCCAATCACTGGTCTGACTAATACGCACAGTGAATCCACACACTAGAGAGGGATCACTGAACAACGCCAGCGGACTATAATCGCATCAAAAATTATACACCGCGCAACAATAACCACAAACGAAAAACGGTACAGCCGTATTTGTAGACATATTCATATTCCAATAATAGTCGATTTCAGCGCGAAAAACCGTGACATTTACGGATGTGGGTAAATCAATTCGGAGACGGGTGCAAACATAGCCCATGTCAGCGAAGCGAAGGTTCCGTGCTGGCGATTGTTTAGCGCAAGGATTTGAACTCTATCCAAACGACATAAATACTACGTTTGTAGGTTTAGCAGGAAATATTTCTGTGCGTTCATCGCGACAAGACTGAGCAGACTGTTGTCATAGATAACACAACGGCCAACCCAACGACTCAGGTAAACATTGGTTTTGTCAAATATTATGCGGATGAAATTTCAAGCATTCTTTGTTTCCACCTCATGGACCTCTCGTTTGTTATTTTCTTTTCATATTTCTTCTGATATTCTTTTCGTTCCAGAATTTACTGAACATTATTTTATATTATTATTTTCGTTTATCTCTGACTTGAAAAGTCTAAATGGACTCGTGCATCAGTAGTCAGTACAGTTAAATGTCAAGTTAGTCAATGCTCAAATCATAAAGCTACTCATTCTTTGTAACATAGTGGGTAAGTTAGGTACACAAAGCAACTTATTTAAGTTTACAGTCACTACATACATAATGTATGTGTGAGTAAAATCAACTCGTGTATTTACATTGCCTATTTGTTAGTGTTTGCTTGACAATAACCTGATGTCCACGCACACAAATACAATTATTAGCAAGACTTCGTCATATTTGGCTTTGGAAAAATGTATAGTCTACCCTCAAAAATTAAGAATCATGTATACGATTCCTAATTTTTGAGGGTAGAATATTATTTAATAGTTTAGTTTCATCGTTACATTGCTTTTGACTATCGAACTCACAGAACATCTATATCGGACTTACGTTACGTTTTAGACATTATAACCTGCTTGTTTGGAGAAGTGTTGTTTTTTGTTGTGTTGATTTAGTTTTGAGTCAATATGAATCACTTTACTATACCTTTGAGATCTGAAATTGATATTTAACATGAGCAAAACGTTTTAATATGTGAAATTGCAAAGAAGATTTCGGTGAGTAACAAAATATTTATTTAGTTTTTTTTTTTCATTATTTATGATTCGAATGATGTTACATCTATACTAATATTATAAAGCTGAGGAGTTGGTTTGTTTGGCTGAGTTGTAGTTTGAATTGAATAATTATGTGTGCTAGATGGCCTATTAATCACGGAAGCATATATAAGTCTTTATAGCTTTCTTATATACTTATCGCCTTACTAATAAACGCTGCATAAAGTTATGACAGGTTTATACGTCAAAAAATGTATGGTTACACAGGCTTTATTCATTGCATAACTTTACACAGTGATTATTAGTAAGGGCATTAATATATAATATAATGTTTTATATATATCGATATTTTTTAAATAATAGAATTATATATATAACATTATATATAGATTATTATACATATTATAATTATTTACATCTCGTTAATTATTCTTGTTTTTTTATAACAATATTTCATTTTTGTTCACAGAGAAAAACTGTAGGTGCACCGCTATACAGACACAAGAAGCATTGATCGTTGTCGATCAAGACCGCAAGATTGGCATACACAAATGACAATGCGCGACACCGTGATATGGTTGTTAACTTGTTACGCATAAAGCTGAGGCCTTCTTAACTTCGTCACGTTACAATGTGTACGGAACCAGCAGCTGGTTTAAAGCGTCATCGTAAGCTATTCCTTCCCATTGTTTACAGGCAAAACCGGAACCGGGTACGCGTCGCAAGAGACAATTTACAATAGATTTTATTTTTTACAATAATATAGTTATACGTAATAATGAACTTAATAAGTGTTTTAAATCGAACAAGGAGAGTCGCAAAATAATTATTACGGCGTAAAAATAGTGAGCGAAATAGAAAAAAAAATGTGGATAATATTACTGTTCTGAACCCAATCGAACCTAAGGGCTCATTATCGTGCTAAAAGTTATAGACAGCGAAGGCGCATCAATCGGATAATTAGATATAATTATGTGGAGGTAATTTTATTTATGTGAGTGATATTATTGTTTGTGAGGTTACAATTGGGATAACTGTATCTTAATATCTCATTAACATGTTTATTCATATAATATATCAATAAATTACCCACTTAAATACAAAAAGTGTCATTCATTCTTGTCCGATTTAAAATAATTGTCATGCATAAAACTTTGTTATTGAAATTATCATAAAAATCTACTGAACAATAAATATTGTTGATTTCTAATTACAAATTGTTTAATTTTTATTTCTCTATTATAAATTACAAAAATAAACAACAAAATAACAGAAATGTTATTAGAAATGAAAAAAATCAACACTGGTTGTGAGGTTCGATCCTAAAATGCAAAAAGAAAGTGCGGTTTGTGTGACTCGAACCTGCGACATACAGGTTATCAAGTCCAAGGCTTATACACCTAAGCCATCGAACAACTTGCGTGAGAGTCTGAATTTGTGCTTCTTATTTTTTGGTATTAATTTATTTTGTCAAGCAAACGCTCATAAATGAGCGAAGTAGCTATTGACTACCTACAACATTAAAGTTAAAGTAACAAGATATAGCAAATGTGTGCGTAAGAACGGGTCTATCTTACAAGTAGATTTTACGCACACCAACATTATGGTAGTACGCGTATGTAAACTTAAATAGTTTGCTTTGCGTACATTTATTCCATAAGTACAGAAAACTGAATCTCTGAGGAAAACGGACGTCCAGTCCACTTACACAAGGCCTAGTCGGAATTCTGCTAACGGGGTGTTAGATGAGGTGCGGCGAGGGACGTTTGAGGCGCGGGGGACGGGGGTTGTCCGTCAGTTGATCCGATCGCGGGACCAGCTGATTGATGACGCCGATTAGTGATGCCCAACCCGCCCACGAATAAATTGTCGACCGATTTTTTGCTTCGTAAACTTAAGTCCGAACCCGCCTTTTTATATGTCGAAAATTTTCAGACTCAACGTTGTGCGTTAATGGAAAAAGGATTCGAAAATAATTTCAGATTTAGACGTAACCTATTTATTAGGAGGGCTGAAATATTGAGGGAAAGAGCGGAGCTTTACGATAACTAATTACTTTTCAATACCTTCCGTACTTTTCGCTGGATATGAACTATAAATTAAACTAAGTAATTAATATAATAACGTATGTTCGGATTAAATATGATTCGCATAACTATCAACTTATTAATAGCCTTTTAAAAATTGTACAGCTTAAATAATTAGTAAAACGTTAAATTTAATTTAATGCTTAGCTGTCCAGTGAAAGCTCGAACAGGTTTCTAACTATTATTAAATTATATTATCGATATGAAAAGCCGATATTGTCGATACTATTGTTCAAATACGACCCATAGAACTGCAGACTCATCATTGGCTACCTACGTTTCGTTTAAGAGTTGAAATAATTTCAGCTTTCCGCTTTATTTATTTTCCATAATGGAGCATGAATCATCGCTTTTTCCTTTACTAAACGCACAAATGGTGCCTATATTTACGTAACACGATATTATGAATTAAAAAATAAGAACCTTTTGAAAAAAAAAACCGGTCAAGTGCGAGTTGGACTCGCGCAACGAGGGTTCCGTTAATGGAAAGTACCCTATAGGTTTTGAATCCCTCGCAAATATCTAAATGCACTATAAACCGCCGTATCTTTTTATTGCGTTGATTTAAAAACTTGAGTTTTTCACTGCTTTAAGAGATAGCAGACTTGAGTATGTGATATTAATTTCAGCTTGATATCTCGACGCGTTTCTGAGAAAAAGGGTCTTGACAGGCGGACTAACGGGAGGATGGACGGATGTGAACTAACCAAATCTTATGGTTTTCCGAGTTTTTCCTTTACTTGTGCTACATGACCTTGCTTCTTGCCGAATTTTATGATTCTTGGTCAATGGGAAGTACCCTATAGGTTTTGAGTTTTGATTCCCTTGAAAATGTCTAAATATGCAATATAAACCGCCGTATCTTTTTATTGAGTTGATTTAGAAACTTGATTTTTTCATCGCTTTGAGAAATAGCAGACTTGAGTATGTGATATTAATTTCAGCTTGATATCTGGACACGTTTCTGAGAAAAAGGTTCTTGACAGACAGACGGACAGACGGACGCCTGATGTGAACAAACTACAAATTTACGGTTTTCGGAGTTTTCCCTTTACTTTTGCTACATGACCTTGCTTCTTGCCAAATTTCATGATTCTAGGTCAATGGGAAGTACCCTGTAGGTTTTGAGTTTTGGTTCCCTTGAAAATGTCTAAATATGCAATATAAACCGCCGTATCTTTTTATTGCGTTGATTTAGAAACTTGAGTTTTTCACTGCTTTAAGAGATAGCAGACCTGAGTATGTAATATTAATTTCAGCTTGATATCTGAACACGTTTCTGAGAAAAAGGTTCTTGACAGACAGACGGACAGACGGACGCCTGATGTGAACAAACTACAAATTTACGGTTTTCGGAGTTTTCCCTTTACTTGAGCTACATGACCTTGCTTCTTGCCAAATTTCATTATTCTAGGTCAATGGGAAGTACCCTGTAGGTTTTGAGTTTTGGTTCCCTTGAAAATGTCTAAATATGCAATATAAACCGCCGTATCTTTTTATTGCGTTGATTTAGAAACTTGAGTTTTTCACTGCTTCAAGAGATAGCAGACTTGAGTATATGATATTAATTTCAGCTTGATATCTCGACGCGTTCCTGAGAAAAACGTTCTTGACAGACGGACGAACAGACTATTGCCTTATGTGAACAAACTACAAATTTACGGTTTTCGGAGTTTTCCCTATACTTGTGCTACATGACCTTGCTTCTTGCCAAATTTTATGATTCTAGGTTAATGGGAAGTACCCTATAGGTTTTGAGTTTTTATTCCCTTGAAAATGTCTAAATATGAAATATAAACCGCCGTATCTTTATATTGCGTTGATTTAGAAACTTGAGTTTTTCACTGCTTTAAGAGATAGCAGACCTGAGTATGTAATATTAATTTCAGCTTGATATCTCGATGCGTTTCTGAGAAAAACGTTCTTGACAGACGGACGAACAGACGGACGCCTAATGTGAACCAACTACAAATTTACGGTTTTCGGAGTTTTCCCTATACTTGTGCTACATGACCTTGCTTCTTGCCAAATTTCATGATTCTTGGTCAATGGGAAGTACCCTATAGGTTTTGATTCTCTTGCAAATTTCTAAATATGCAATTAAACCGCCATATCTTTTTGTTGCGTTGAATTAGAAACTTGATTTTTTCACGGCTTTGAGTGATAGCAGACCTGAGTATGTGATATTAATTTCAGCTTGATATCTCGTCGCGTTTCTGAGAAAAAGGGTCTTGACAGACGGACAGACGGACGGACAACAAAGTGATCCTATAAGGGTTCCGTTTTTATCTTTTGAGGTACGGAACCCTAAAAATTGAATAATCGCCAACAAAAACTAAAAATGAAAAAAAAATAACAACTGTAGCTCGTTGGGCTAACAACTATTTGTTGTTTTGCATTGCCATCGACTTCCGAATTTCCGAAATAAGTATTTTTCGTATTTTTTTTTAAAGATGTACTTTTGAGTACAGCTGATTCCAAATTAAATATTACAACAACATCAAAATATGTTACAAGAGTTTGATTCCTCGACGATCCTACTATCCGACTGTAATTGAATATGGGACCACCTTTAAGCCCCGTATTAATTGTAAACATTTGTTTAGCAACTGTTGATCAACTGATGTTGTCGCTCGCCGGGCGTCAACTCTGCAGTATGGCGTGATCAACACCGCAACACAAGTGTTGCCCGTAATATGATGACAGCAACTCGTCAACATGTTTATGCAACCATGTTGCTAAACAAAATGTTTACCGTGAATACGGGGCTTTACTCCCTTCCAAACACAAAAAGCTTTTTTTCGATCCAGGTATTTTCGAGTAATAGGCGAACATACATAAAAAAAGATTGAACCTACTCTTTTGAAGTCGATTAAGAAAAAACCCGTTTTCCTGCTATTTTTTGAAGTTGATAAAAAGAAACACATTTTTTGGAGTTTATTAAAATAAATACAGCTCGATATGACATACACATCAAAAGACATACGGAAAAACACTGTTCTGAATTTATTGAAAATTAAATATCGGCTCCGTTTTAAATATAATTTGCCGTTCATTGTTTGAATTCAATCTTATTGAATACACGAATACTCTTCACTGAATCGTATTAATTCTGCGTCAGCAAATATCGGAAAATATTACAGAAACAAAATTAAACAAACAGGGAATTCTGTTTCAATCTGCCAATAGGAATAGGAGTGAAATTTATCAGTAGGTACAGTAAACCCGTAAATGTACGTTCAGCGGATTCAAAAGATCGATTAATTATCGAAAGCTAATGTTTATTTTTAATAGATTTGGGAGAAAAAACTTTAAAACACGACATCATCATTCATTAAAAGATGAAATAAGGACCTAGTACAAAGAGGATTTAGTACAAAGGTGTATAAGGTCAAACAATTCCACCTCAGTTATGCTCGGTACACACGACCACAGTAATTATCGCTACGATTTAACTGCGATAAACTGCACAAACCTATTGCACAGTCAGATCGTAACGATAAATCGTTGCCGTGTATACCGAGCATTTGGGTAATCAGTGTTAAAATAGTGTCGAACTAAGAGCCTACGCACACTTATCCAACTCCTTTCGCGTTTTGCTGAGTGTATCTGGTTACACTTACATAGCTCTACTTCTATCAGTCGCGTGGAGCGTCGTAAGAATGAGAAAAGCCGTCAAGCTTAAGGGACTACGCATATTTAGTCAGCTCTATTCGTCTTATGATGGACATAAGACGAATAGAGCTGACTAGAGAAAGAACAATTTTATACAAAAGCCGTACAGACGCAGAAAGCTGAAAGGACGCGCACGCGTCTTCTACTACTATAAAATGAGCTGAATAATTGTGCGTAGTCTGTAATATTAACATTTGAAAACGATTCCAAAAGTTAATAACATATATTGCCCCACAGAAAGCTGGAAAAACTACAAACGCATCACATAATCCTTATGACCATTTACTTCCCAAACACACGCTGTAAGAAAGAGTAAATAACCAACAGTAAGTACTTATTACAAAACCCACAAACATTGTGATCTACTCGTAGATAGGCAACATTAAAACAAATTACGTTCGTTCTGCACCTAATGGCAATCTTGATTAGCATAGAACCGCGCGGTACGAAAACGGTACGTGCAGGATACGTAAGCGGTACGTGAGCGGTAGAGTGCGGTAAAGCCAGTAAGTAACAGTTGCGAAAACTATAAACTATCGCATCCGACGTACCGCGTTGAAGTGAGTCGATAATAAATCGCTAACTTGCTGTGGAATTACTCGGACGGTGTGACATAGAGTAGAGAATACAGCAGAGATGTTAGTGTTAATTTAAGTTAGTAATAATGTTGAGCAGTTTTATGCTTAACGACAAGGTTATATGAACAATGTTCGTAATAACAAAGGATAATATCAAGCTCACGTACAATTTTCGGAACGTACAGAAATGGTCTATACAGATAGGCAGACACACGGACGGACGAAGTGGTAAGGGTTCAGTTTCCTGCCGAGGTTGCGGAATAGTAATAATAGTTAATGTGACCCGGAACATAAAAGGCAACCGAAGAAACATGAGTGGGTTTTAGTCAGTAAAAGTCTAACACGCCTTCCTGCACCGCCCAGAACGGGAGAAGTCATTTGATGATTTCCCACTCACAAAAAAAGGGTTCAGTTTTTCCTTTTGCGGTGCGAAACCTAAAATATTATCGGGCAACTTTCATGGATCAGTAGTTACGGATGTGCACTGAATGTCACTAAAACCTGTCTCTATATGTACATAATCATGGCGATCATACAACGTGAACATACTAACTATCAACTCGATATTTACTCAAAAAAAAAGTTAGACTGTCAGTTATCGATCACGTCACTGTCAGTTATTCGTTATTTCAAATCCTTACCGGGAGCAATAATGGCTTGTAGTAATATAATAAACCAATTTTCCATTTTGAGCCCTTTTTACGGATGGGAAATCATTAAATGACTTCTCCCGCCCTAGTGTCAGACTAAACCCTTTTTTTTTATTTCTTTTTGGTGAGTGGGAAATCATCCTATGACTGCTCCCGTCCTGGGTGCGGCGGGAGGGCGTGTCAGACTCTTACTGACTAAAACCCACTCATGTTCCTTCGATTGCCCTTTATGTTCCAGGGTCACGGTAACCACTATAAACATTCCGCAACCCCAGCAGGCGTTGGCCCTGTTGGGCCCCTTCCTGTGCTGACTCCTTCTCTTTGAGGCGCGCGTGGAACACTAACGCGCCGTCGACGCGGTCCTGGTCCTAGCCGGGCGGCGAGCTACCCATCGCTCGCCATCCGCAGAACCGCGCCTACGGTGGCCGGTAGTCGTCTTGCGACTCTCGACGTCTTCGCCTGGGTCGTCAGACTAAACCCTTACGTTACAATAGTGTCTTACTGAACGCTTAGCATATTACGCTCGATCCTTCACTATACTGATGTAGAGAGGAAATCTGAGCTGTTTCATTAAAAATTAATGCTTAATAATCAATTAATTTGAATTTCGTTTTTAATTGATATTTATTGTTAAAGTTCGCACGTGTATATTTGACAAACCGAGGGACGAGTATGTTGTTGGCGACTAGATCTTTGCACAAAATGTTTTCAAAGTAAACCCAAGTCAAAAAGGTCAAGAAGTTATAAAGAACGTTGTGGGGAAATATCACAATATAATAAAATACGCGATATCAGAAAAACCTCACAAAATATAGAACTGTAGGTGTTCTGAAACAAACTTTGATGATAAAGCTAGGTCAACCAAAACCCCTAATCTAGCCGATGGTAGGGTTTGTCGACCACAGGCCAGTTGAGTTCAAGAACCATACCACAGATTAAACAAAAATGAGAGTGCTCATAAGGGTCAATTTTACGTGGCATTAATACGACACCTGACATTAATGACAGCTGTCACATTCAAATTTGGCTAGAGCAGAGGATAAGTGTATCTTCTGTACAAAGTCTATAGTCTGTGGCAGCTAAGGGCAGTCGCACGTCGGACGGTTGGCCCCGCCGGACGCGGCGCGTCTGCACCATCCGCTCCCGAGCGCTATATCAGCCGCCATATTACACCTCTTTATTTCATACTGCACTTTCAAAGTTATTAAAATAAGTCTGAACTCTGAAACCGCCATACATATAAAGCAACCGTACCGATCAATACTCATTGATATTATGAAAAGTGGAGTTTGGGGCAAATTATATTACATAGGTATTATTTTGAAATGTTTACACCCCAGGGAAATTAAAACCTGATTGTGATTGGATGTATGAAATATAAAATAAAAATGTTTAATTGTCTATATTTCATACACCCAATAAGAATAATACTAATCAAAACTTCATTGTTACTGACCGCCATCGTTGCATTCGGTACAAGGTAGGTCGGCTGGTGCATCGCCAGCAGACGCACTTGTTTGTAGAGTCTCTTCACGCAAACTGCCATGAGCTGCAACACACTTCTCTTAACGTTTTTAATAATATTAAAGAACATATATTTGGGTTTAAATAATATTGAGGCCCACACTAGGATATCCCTAGGTCCCAGCGTTAAGCCTACAAAAACTACATTTTATAACATTTACGGGTTACAAATATTACATTTTATAACAAAAACTCTAATAAGCTAATTAGAAAAATGTTTGATAAGTGGATGATTTATTGTAGCATGAGGGGTCTGAGAGGTTTCAAATGTGAGCATGAGTGAGAGTGAAATGTAAGGGCTATATTTCAATAGGACACCGGGTTGCGGAACTTGATCGCGCAAACATGGTTTTACTGTAGTTGAAACACCCAAAACCAACACTAAGGTCAATTGTCCTGCACCGCGAAAGCGTCAGCGCGAAAAATATGACGGCACCGAAGTGGCGTTACATACATATACAGGCATACCAAGTTATACGTGGAATGGCTAAAATTGGAACTACGGCTGACATGACATTTCAGTCATACAGACTTCATTTGAGTGTATTCTGTCTCTTTCTCTTTGCAACGCTGAATCGGCGATATCCTTCAGTTTACAGATAACTTGGTCTGTCTGTAGCTGCGTGTCCACTACACGTGTCACCTCATACTAAACTCGGCTCGCCATCATTTCGTTCTCGATGACGTGACGGTGACGGTGGCGGTGGCGGTGGACAAACGGCCTCAGGTTTTAAATTGAACGTGGAAGAGTTACAAGTTCCTGAGTTTCGCAACCTGGTATCCTAATGAGATATAAAGATCCCGAAGAGTGTGTGTGAGTAGATTGCATTGTGTGTGAGTGTGAAATAATAGTGAGATGTGGGTGCGTTTGTATTAATGTGTGTGCATGGGTATGAGAATCTATTTGTAACGCGTTTAGTTCTGTCATAGCTTAGCATAAAAGTCGTTCCGTAACTACCTAGTTGTTGCGTGTAAACCTGGTTATATAAACTAAATTCAGGCATTTATTTGCTCAAAGACCACTTTATTTAAATATCAATAATAATAAGGCAGTCCTTATTATAACTGATATTTCAATATAAAGCTAGCAAGATTTGACATTTGAATGGCAAGACCAGCTGCAATTTTACGAATTCACCGTTTCTTTACTCGTAGAATGGCTAACTTCATTGCGTTGCGTTGGAGCGACTGAAGATAAGCTACTTTAGACTCCCAATGGAAAACCATTGGATCTAATCTACACGTTTTTTTATGTTGTTCTACACTGAGAGTTTTTTTATATATGTGTAGAGTGGAAGCGTTTCAAACATAGGTATTTAATTAAACTTTCATACACAACAATAATCGGAGGCAAATCAGATATCCGTAGGCTATGCTTATTTAACCGTGAATTATTTCAAAACTTAAGTTATTTTTTTACAATAAAAATAACTATCTCAAGGACTACCTATAAGTTGACCAATACAATATTGTATGGACTTCAAAAGAGACTTTGACCTCTGAGTTTGTTTCGGATGTTTCTTCTCAGAGTAGTCCAGCTAGGAAACAATAAGAAAAAAAAATTCGATAAAAATAAAAAAAAAATGACGTGTAAAAGTGTAATTTTTTACCTATTTACAAAATAAATTCGTTTAATTCGTTTTAATACCAACAAATCTAAATAGAAAAAAAATCGCGTCATATATTAGTCCCGTATATTGAATTATTTATAGGGCAACATGCTTTTTCCCACGAAAGAAGAACTATAGTTCTTCTTATAAATTATGTAAATCTGCATAGACCTGACGGGCCTGTTGGTCTAGTGGTTAGTAGCCCTGACTGCTATACCGGAGGTCGTGGGTTCGATTCCCACCCAGGACAAACTTTGTGTGATGAGCATGATTGTTTGTTCTGTGTCTGGGTGTGATTTGTCTATAATATGTATGTATTTACAAATTATATAAGTATGTATATCAGTTGTCTGGTTACCATAACACAAGCTCTGCTTAGCTTGGGATCAGATAACCGTGTGTGAGTTGTCCGAAGATATTTATTTATTTATTATTTATTTATAGGCATAAAATGGAATACAAACTGACTGCCTAATTAACTGGGTGATATATCAACGCATAGTCTAAACCGCTGGTCCTAGAGACATAAAACTTGGAGGATATGTTCTTTGTGAAGAGTAAGTATATCCACTAAGAAACATTTTTTGGAAATACTAACAAGTAATATTTTAAGTTTTACCTTCTGAATCCTTTACCAAATTATCAACAGTATTCAAAACAGCTTCAGTTTTATTCATTATGTCTACAGTGGAAAGCATAACCTTTAATTGTTCCATAATTCGTCACAAAGAAATTATATAATGTTTTAGTAATTAATAAAAATAAAATCCTATTAAACATAATATACTATTCTGTGACATTCATGTGTCGTTATTGATCTATCATTTATACGTCTATGACACAATTACCGAAGTTTATGGTCGAGTCACAAAAGAGATCATTTGTGAAATTTATTGCTTACTGAGACCACTGAACGACCAAAATAGGATTATTTATACTAGAATCCGGAAGTGTTTGATTCCGTTTTTTCTAATAAACTATTAAAGGCAGGATATTACTGACCAAAACTAATAATAATAATACCAGCCTATTACTGTCTCACTGCAAAGCCCTGTTTTCATACAGAAAAGGCACGAGCATTGATCACAATGCTTGCTCAAAACGGATTGGCGATTTCGGACTTCCCAGGTTTCCTTACGACAAGTCCAGGTTTCCTTACGATGTTTTCCTTTACCGATGTCTGTGATGTCCAAATAAACTTTAAAAAGAACATGAGAATTAAAAAGGTAACATTACTAAATAACCACATTTATAAAAATAGGGTGCACAATCAACTAAACCAATTAAATTAAGAAGCACCGCTTTACCAGTTCCATTTTCACAAGATGAAGTTTTGTCAAGACGATGCTTGACAAAACTTTTATTAATGGTAACAACTGATGATTGTAAGAGATTAATTAGTAAGCAAAACACGGTCCAAGTAAGTTCAATATTTTATGTAAAAAAAACTAAAAACCCAATAATAACTAAAATTTCGGAAGTCGGTGGCAACACAAATTGAATGGCAGAAGAGAAACCACCGACTTCCGAAATTTTAGTTATTATTGGGTTTTTAGTTTTTGAAGGCGGTTATTTTTTTTTTGAAAAAAGTTTTTTATTTATTACTTTTTAGTGTCGACTCCCAATGTTTGACTGTGTATAGTATCTTTCAAAGTAATTTATTTTCAAAATAAAACTACTAACAATCTTATAAAACGAAAATAGAAACTTGAAGACAAAGCACACATCGTCTATGAAAATTTCGTCAATTTTTTTTTGTTCTTGGTGAATTTTTCGAGAAGCACTGAACCGATCGTCACAAAATTCATATGGGACCACCCCTGAATCATAACTTATCAAACAAAAAAAGAACCATCAAAATCCGTTGACAATTGACGGAGTAATCGATGAACAAACATACAAAAAAAAAAAAACATACAAACAGCCGAACATAGTACCTCCTCCTTTTTGTGAAGTCGGTAACTAGCTTTCACCCGCGGCTACGCCCAAGTGGAGTTCGAACTTCCATTCAATTTTATATCTCTTTGAAGGTAGAATATCCAAAAATAAACCTTTGTTAGTGGCTACGTCGATATATCAACAATCAGTCAGTTTACCATTACATGTTATGTATAAATAAATAACAGTATTTATGCTAATTATTCTCTACATAAATATCTCAAATTGCATACATCGTCTTCCTAGCCTTATCTCAACTATATTATAAGAGCCGACAATCAGTCTTACCGCATCCAGCTTCAACAGCCATTCGTGTGTTTCACATGGAGCGATTGTCTATCTGACCTATACAACCTGGATAACAACGGAAACTGAAACTTCAGAAGACTAAATTATTTACTACCCTATTATTCTAATGACGGATATTCCGAAACAACGTCGTACGATATTCTATTAACCTGTTTATTCTATTAACCTGACAAATGAGGAATTGAAACCTGCGAAAAGTTGACTTTTAAACAGAACAGGGCTCGGGACTTCTCTGTAAATTGTAATATGCACGCATTAGCTAGACAGGTGTGATTAAATAAAAGCTAATATCAGTGTATACCTACAATAATTGTGGTATTTTTGACAATAATTTACCAAAAAAAATGATCCAAAAATATTCTAAGACTTATTATAAGAAAAATTATTACGAAATTCTCGGAAATCACAACCCACGTTACACAGATTTACGATCAGACATTAGTTATAAAAGAATTTATATCTAAACGCCTAATTACCAGCGATTCGCAGAAGTGGGTTCATTATAGCGCTAATAAATCATGAACAATGGCAGTTTTATAGATTAAAAGAACAATTGCCTTTGATACCGGAGTCCGTGTAAAAGCGCGTCATAAAAATTAATAAACAGAGATTGGTACTAGTGCCAACATAACGAGGATCTTTTCATTCAATTGTTTTTGTTGTAGATTGAGCTAGGTTAGTGTCACTATCCACGGAGGCGTAGCTGCAAGGCGCGTATAAATTGTATAATTATGCTTGGTGTACGCCAGGTTACAGCTTACATACAAAACTAAGCGTACTACGCGTACTCTTCGTCGACAGAGTTTTATAGTTTTTGTTTAGTTTCATAGTTCGCTGGTTTTGAAAAATGAAACCAGCAAATAGACAAAACGTGACAGGATGAACGGAACAGGTAATTTTACAGAACTCAAGGACAAATTTAATTATAATGATGAGTAAAATAAGTATCCTGCTAGGTTGATAGTAAAAACTAAAATTAAATATATAAGCCAGCCATGTAATGCTTCTCAGGATCCTGCATCCTTACTAACGAACAGAATATTTAGGCAAGCTGTCGTTGTCTTGGAAGCCTTTCTCGGCTTTCATCCCGTTTGTTGTCTCAGTTAACGACCATGTAAGTCAAATTCTATGAAAACGGACAATTTCGTAGCAAATGGCTAGCAGTACTAACTGTTGAGTTTCTTAGAAATTACTTATCAGCAAAAATTAATTTGTTTATATTTCTGAGACAAAGAACCTATTCATGTGTACGCGCCTGCCCTCCGTTCAGTTTTTCATTCGTCCCGTCCGTGTGCTAAGAACTAGTCACATTACTTCCAAATATAATATTAAGGTTAAAATAAAAGTCTAAATTGAAAGTTAACCGTAACAGTGAAGTTTAATTATTCCCATTCACCTAATAAATTAATAGGTTATGGGCCCAGGTGCGCGCGAGTGAAATATTCACGGTGTTGGACAATCGTTTTGAAAATCCACCGTTGGACAATAAAAAAAACAAAATGGACTATTCCATGGTAAAAAGAAATATCAAGCCATTCGACGGTGAGAAGTACAGTGTATGGAAGTTTCGTATTCGTGCGTTGCTAAGTGAAATAGATGTGATAAAAGTTATCGACGAAGACCCGTTACATGGCAACGAAACTTGGGAGAAAAATAATAAAATTGCAAAGAGTGTAATCATACAATATCTTTCCGATTCCTATCTAGGTTTCGCTAAGGAGGATGTTTCAGCAAAAGATATTTTGAAAAACTTAGATACATTGTACGAACGTAAGAGCATCGCGACGCAGTTGGCACTAAGAAAAAGGTTGTTATCGTTGAAATTAAAAAGTGAAGTGCCGCTCATACAACACTTTACAACGTTCAATGATCTCATCACTGAACTACTAGCTGCTGGTGCGAAGTTAGAAGAGACCGATAAAGTTGCTCATTTACTGCTGAGCTTACCCTCAACTTATGACGGAGTCATTACAGCGATCGAGACGTTATCAGAAGATAACATAACGTTAGCTTTCGTTAAAACACGGCTATTGGACCATGAAGTAAAGTTGAAAAATGAGTCAGGTGAAGTGAGCGAAAAAGTATTGCAAATAGAAATGCATAACAATGACAAGTCGAAGAAAAGAAAATTTGATAACTTTCAGTCAAATAAATATATAAAACGCAGGAGAGAGAACGCTAAGTTCGTAAAATGTCATCACTGTGGGCGTAAAGGACATAAACGGAATGATTGTTACCATTTAAAACAAAGGAATCAGCTAAAGGGCAATAATAAAAACAATGACCGACCAAGAACAGTACAGTCAGTCAAGATAAGCCCAAATAAACAATCAGCATCGAATGAGTTCTCAGGTTTTGCTTTCATGACCGGCGAACATGTAACGCAAGATGATGATAACAAAGTTACTTTTATTCTGGATTCTGGCGCCTCGAATCACATCATTAATAGAGAAGACTTGTTTACCAACTTTGTTGTTTTAGATACACCACTAAAACTATCAGTTGCTAAAAATGGTGAATTTATTTCAGCTACGAAAAGAGGTACACTGCAGGTTACTAGCAACATGGGTGTCCAGGGATGTTTGGATGGTGTTCTGTACTGCCCTGAGGTACCGTACAATCTGCTGTCGGTATCCAAAATGCAGCGTGCTGGCTACACTATCATATTCAGCAGTGATGGCGCAATCATATACAAAAATGGTAAAACAGTATTGAGAGGTATGCCTTTTCACAATTTAATTACTGTAGATTTTGTGGTGGGTGTAAACGTGAGTCGTCTTGTTTCCCAAGCATGCGTAAATGACAAAAATAATTATAAACTATGGCATCAACGCCTCGGTCACTTAAGTAAAAACAAATTTATAGAAATAAAACGACATGAGTTGTTTAAAGACGTAAGTGAATTAAGCACTGTAGTACCGGATGATAAATTGTGTGAAGCATGCATTAATGGAAAGCAAAGCCGACTTCCGTTTAATCGCACCAAGGACAAAAGTCACATAAATCGACCTCTATTTGCTGTCAGTTCTGATGTCTGTGGTCCTATCACTCCAACAACAGTTGATAATAAAAACTATTTCGTAATGTTTGTTGACCAGTATACTCATTATTGCGTTACGTATCTGATAACATACAAATCAGACGTATATACAGCATTCAAAGACTTTGTTGCAAAAAGTGAAGCTAAATTTAATTTAAAGGTAGCTAACTTGTTTTGCGATAACGGTGGTGAGTATTTATCCGCCGATATGAAGAACTACTGTGCTGAAAAGGGAATTTCATTCCATTTAACAGTTCCTAGAACTCCACAGCAAAATGGTGTGTCTGAAAGAATGGTGAGAACCATTACTGAGAAAGCTCGTTCAATCTTAAGTGGCGCGCGATTAGATAAAGTATTTTGGGGTCAAGCAGTTTTGACTGCTGTTTACTTAATAAATTTAACACCCACTAAAGCTCTCAAAATTTTAAAAACACCATATGAAATGTGGCATGATAAGAAACCTGAATTAAATTTTTTAAAGGTTTTTGGATCAACTGTTTATGTGCATAACAAAACGACCAAAGCTAAATTTGATGATAAATCATGGAAAGGTATTCTGATGGGTTATGAACCAAACGGTTATAAAGTTTGGAACCCACATTGCGAAAAGTTTGTAGTGGTCAGGGATGTTATCGTGGACGAAACTACCTTTTTGAGGTCCAGGCCTTCTTGGAAGCCTGAAGAGAATATTGGAAGTTCTCATGACAAAACTGATAATGACATTGTGTCGTCTAAATCAGTGTCAAGTAAGTCCCGTGACCATGTTGAAATGAAACTAGATAGTTCAAAATCTAGTGGGTCAGACCATGTTGTGAAGAAACTAGATAGTTTAAAATCTAGTGGGTCAGACCATGTTGTGAAGAAACTAGATAGTTTAAAATCTAGTGGGTCAGACCATGTTGTAAAGAAACTACATAGTTCAAAATGTAGTGGGTCAGACCATGTTGTAAAGAAACTACATAGTTCAAAATGTAGTGGGTTAGACCATGTTGTAAAGAAACTAGATAGTTCAAAATCTAGTGGGTCAGACCATGTTGTAAAAAAGCTAGATAGTTTAAAATCTAGTGGGCAAGATGAAAATCCTGCTAAAATTCGCAAATCGAACCATGATACGTTAAGCGAGGTACGTTTCGATAATTCAATGAGTAGTTCTATTGAAAGTATAAACAAAAATACTGGATTAAGGAGGAGTGACAGGATTAAAGACAAAACCCCTGTGTCTTATAATGAAATTGATCACAAAGACTATTTGATGTGCGCTCAGTCTGTTTTATACAGTTTACCAAAATCATTTGCAGAGATTAAATTTAGAAATGATAGATGTAAATGGGAAAGCGCAATTAGGGAGGAAATTAATTCATTACTTAAAAATGAAACGTGGACTTTAGTACCACGACCGCCAAACAAAAACATCGTAGATTGTAAATGGATTTTTACTGTCAAAAATGATGAATTTGGATATCCTCAACGATATAAGGCCCGTTTAGTTGCGCGAGGTTTCAGTCAAGAGTATCTGACAGACTACAATGAAACATTTGCACCTGTTGCCAGAATAGCCAGTTTTAGATTCATTATTAGCTTTGCAAATCAGTTTAATTTATTAGTTCATCATTTGGACGTTAAAACTGCCTTCCTCAATGGCAAATTAAAAGAGGAAATCTATTTAAGGGTTCCTGAAGGTATAACATGTAAAAAAGGCTATGTTTGTAAATTACAAAAGGCGTTATATGGGCTTAAACAAGCGGCTAGATGCTGTTTCGAAGTATTCGAACACGCTTTAAAAGAAAAAGGATTTAAGAATTCATTAGTTGACAGGTGCATATACATACTAGATAGAGGGGATATATGTAAAAATATATACGTAGTGCTTTACGTTGATGATTTAGTAGTAGTATGCCATTACCTAAATACGATGACTGATTTCAAAAGATATTTAATGAGTAAATTCGAAATGACAGATTTAAATTAAATAAAACTGTTTCTTGGCATAAAAATCACTAGAAAAAGTGATCAAATGCTGTTGGATCAAAGTGTCATCAAAACAGTCTTAACTAAGTTTAATATGCATGAGTCTAAACCTGTGTCGACCCCCTTAGAAAATAAGTTAAATTATGACGCATTGAACTCTGAGGAGAAATATGACGCACCCTGTCGAAACGTCATAGGATGCCTTATGTATATTATGCTTTGTACAAGGCCCGATTTAAGCGTCAGTGTAAACATCCTGAGTAGGTACACAAACAAAAATAATAAAGAGTTGTGGCAATGTATTAAAAGGGTACTGAGGTACTTAAAAGGCACAACTAATCTAAAATTGTGTTACAAGAGGTGTAAATACAATGACATTTTGTGTGGTTACGTAGACTCAGATTGGGATGCAATGATACACATGACAGAAAGAGTACAACTGGGTATTTGTTTAAACTTTTTAATCAGTGCACAATTTCATGGAATACACGAAAACAATCATCAGTTGCGGCATCTTCAACTGAAGCCGAGTATATGGCATTGTTTGAGGCAGTTAGAGAAGCATTGTGGCTTAAGTCTCTAGCGGCCAGTATAAATATACTAATCACTGTACCAATTGTCATTTATGAAGATAATAATGGCTGTATAAGTATAGCCAATAACCCGACATGTCACAAACGGTCAAAACATATTGACATAAAGTATCACTTTTCTCGGGAACAAGTTGAGAAAAATGTAATAACATTAAATTACATTCCCACAGGTGAACAGTTGGCTGATGCTTTGACAAAAGCTCTACCTGCAATCAGTTTCCAAAAGCTGAGATGTCAAATGGGTTTACAGTGATAGTAGTGTAAATAAGTGTATAGTGTACATATTTAATTTAAATAAACTACATGTTATGTCGACTTTAGAACTTAAGTACTTATATTGATCTTAAGTATTCATTATGATTTGAATTGGTCTGGTTGAAGGTTTTACTGGGTTTTCCTCAACCTTCGAACGAATGTTGGACCAAATTGTAATCCCCAGCAAGTATTTGGAAGTTTAATGTGATTTAGTTAGGTAGTCAATTTATATCGATTTTTGTTTGTATAACTACCGAATAATTTTTGAGGGGGCGTGTTGAGTTTCTTAGAAATTACTTATCAGCAAAAATTAATTTGTTTATATTTCTGAGACAAAGAACCTATTCATGTGTACGCGCCTGCCCTCCGTTCTGTTTTTCATTCGTCCCGTCCGTGTGCTAAGAACTAGTCACATTACTTCCAAATATAATATTAAGGTTAAAATAAAAGTCTAAATTGAAAGTTAACCGTAACAGTGAAGTTAAATTATTCCCATTCACCTAATAAATTAATACTAACAAGCATACGAAATGGTGTACCAACCTTGTGTGTCCATGTTAAGGGTGTAAGTGAGCTTTCTGTGAAAGGCTAGCTGTTTGCTGTTAGTAATATACCAGGTACGAGTTGTGTTGCGGAATGTTTATAATAGTTACCGTGACCCTGGAACATAAAAGGCAATCGAAGGAACAGTGGGTTATAGTCAGTAAAAGTTTGACACGCCCTCCCGCCGCACCCAGGACGGGAGCAGTCATTTGATGATTTCACACTCACCAAAAAAAAAAAGGTACGAGTTGTCAAGACTGAAGATATTTCACACATTCAAAATTAAAGCTCGCGAATACTTACGCAAGAAATTGACAGATTCATCCCACATGTAATTTATTCTTTTTCTCTATCTATAATTTTTATCTCTCTCTACTGTTTATATTTATTATGATAATTCATTTTTTTTCTCATTTAACTTTAATATTTTTGCACCTACCATGTTTTGTCTCTGCATCACCCTAAGGTAGACTGGTAGAAAATGCCTAAGGCATTAAGTCCGCCATTGTGCAATGTTTTTCTTTGTGCATTTTAAATAAATAAATAAATATTTCTTATGAATTTATCTTTCTAACTGCAAAGTTTCTTTCTCCGCCACTATCATTGCCAAAAGTTGAAAAAATATGGAAAAAGAAAGATCAATAACTTGCCCCCCTAGTCAAGTGGCATTGTAGAATAGATAGCGGAATAGGGATGTTGACTACATCAAAAGAATGACATTCTGTTTAGTCCGTCTGTTAGACAGTCCAAAAATACTGGACACATATTTTTTGCTTGATCAAATTAATAACAAAATACAAAGATAAAGAGCATCAAAGTTCCGGAGAGGGGGCTTGTGACGTCACTTCTGAGTAAAAATTATACAAAGGCGTGACGTTTCACGAAACTTCAACGCACTGTATTGTCGTCATTTTCTGTTTACGAGGCCATTCATTAAGAGTTGAAGTTGAAGTTGAGTTCTGTTTACGAGAAAAAAGAAAAAATACGTGTCCCAAATTTTTTGATTATCTAACTGACGGACTAATTACTTTTTTTTTGTCATCTCGCCTATTGAATAGGTTGTCTTAGTTATAGATTGAAGCTTATGTCAATCATTTGACAATCTATTCTAATCTACAATCTATTCTACAATGCCACTTGTAATTATGTCGTCGTCTCCGTAGAACGCGGTGTTTCACGACTTAGTACAAAAATAATAAAATCATAGTGTTAGTTACGTCGAAGCAGTCCTAAAAATGTCTGAATCCAGACAGTTACTCGAAGCCAAGTAAAAGAAGCAAATATCTTTGACCTTGAAATCTTAATTGATTTTACATATTTTACCTTTCAACTGCCAAGCGACAGTAGGCTGTCGCGCTGCTATTGTCTTTCTATTGTGCCTGGGATCTCGTGTGTTCGAAGGTTTAATGACTCTACATACACACTTTAGATTTTAATTTAGAATATAATTTTATATGAATTCAATGTATCTGTAGTATGCTGTTTTAAACGATTAATTAATACGAAACCCAAGGCAGGGTTAATTATCAGGTTACTAACTGTCGACATAAACGTACATTCGTGAAGACCGTTGCTAGTGATAATTAAAGCATTATTCAGAACATTTGCTTGAGACTTTAAGTATGGGCCCTTACTGTTTTTATATCTTCTATCTCTTTCTTTCTTAGTAAGTCGCAATGTAACTTTTTATTCAATTGTTTCAGTATATACTTTGTAATGCGATGCAATGAACTGCATCACATTTGCATGATGCAAAGGATGAAACTAGATTTTTTTACCTAAATAAATTTAACTCAATAAATTTAAAAATTGGTGTTATATTACATACTCTTATACTTTATTTATATATAGTGTGTCTTAGAAAAATATGCTAATTTGTTAAATAGCAAATTCTTCAGACAACAAATTCATACCGAATCAGACCAAAACACGTTGACACATATGCTCGCAACACGTAACACCGCGACAAATAATAAAACAAAAGGCGCAAAATAAAACGAATATTTACGACACATTTTATGTTCCTCATTTTCTATTAATGATTTTTTTCATTCACGATATGAGGCGAAATGAAGGTTATTTGAGTTGAAATATGACCCACCATATGTTCTCGGCGGCTTTCTCTGTAATTGACTTGGCCCTAATGAAACGCCGCTCAGTCACGCCCCCCTGTTTAGCATTTCTGTAAACCCCTATTTATTTCGTGTTTTGTGATTTGTAAACCTATACGTATAATAAAATTGTTGCAGAAATGTGTTTAAAGTAACTGGTGGTGACCGATGCTGAAACACATAATTACCTTATGATAACTTTGGATACACAATTTTCGTTGTTGTTTATGTTAAACTAGCTTTCCCCACAGCTTCGCCCTTGTGGATGTCGGCATTTCCTATTCTTGTTTTACCCTTTCAAGGTTAGAATTTCCTTGGAAGGGTCCTATCTCAGTGGATACCTAATCATCGCACAGAACATTTCCACCAAGTTTCATGTTTCTAGGACCAGCGCACAGCGGTTTGGGATGTGCTTTTATATCAAAAATGAAGATCCAGATAGGCTAGAGCCTAATACATTAAAGAAAAGCTAAGGAAGCTAATAAGGCAAAGGTAAGTATATCCAAGCCATTCGATGGGTTACATCATTGATATTATAACCCATCGGGCTTTAATATAATTGCGAGTGACAGAGACAAGGATAGCGCTGTTCTTGCTGTATACGTCCAAGGCTTTAGATTTTGTTTGTCGTGTTGGTTAGGAAAGCTCTAGGAATATTGCACTGTATGCATCATTTTCCTTGGGGGAACATTTTTAAGCAACTTTATATATGTATAAAGCTATACAATATTTTTCACCATTCTTATATATGAAATGGGTTTCTTTTTTAAATTATTAATATAAAAAGGTAAAAAAAATATTTTATCTATAAAATGATATAAACTGACTAACTGGCCAGCAAAAACCATTGGTACCTCGGGGACATGACACTCGGAGGATGTGCTCTTTGTGAAGAGAAGGTTTATTAAGAAAGGACTTTTGGTAATTCGACCTCTAACGAGGAAAAATTGGAAGCGGAAGTTTGACATCCATGGGGGCAAAGCCACGGTTATAAGCTGGTTTTGAATACTATAACAAGTAATTCAGGGGAGTTTTGGTTCGTTTGAAAAATAACATTAACGGAATGCTACTTAATTGCAATGTTTGTTGATAAATAAATAAATATCATGGGACAACTCACACACGGCCATCTGATCCCAAGCTAAGCAGAGCTTGTGTTATGGTAACCAGACAACTGATAAACATACTTATATAATGTTTAAATACATACATATCTATATATTATATTATATATATATATTATATAATATATATAAAACAAAGACGGGTTTGTTACAACACTTATAACTCGAGATCGGCTAGACCAATTTTCATGGTTTTTGGTTCGTTGGATTTGTCCCCGCCCGGAATAGCAGAATACATCTTAAAAGTAATGAAAACTCGACGAGAACATAATTATAAAAGATAAATCATTTTCCCTTAATGTTACTTTGTTTCGTACCTGTCAAACATTTGTTGTCCATCCTGTCAAATACTTTATGTAATGGTTGACATGCGTTCAGAAATAATGACAAAATGCATTCTTTCCCACCAACTATCCAATTGAATTTTTAAACTCCTTGGATGTGCCTGGCATTCCACCGCACAATTTACGACTAAAGCTTGGTTCCGTAGTAATCATGCTTCAAAACTTTAACCAACCAAAACGGTGCAACGGAACACGTTTGGTGGTAAGTAAATTAATGAACAATTTGATTTATGCCACAATACAGGAAAATCCCAAACGACATGCCATTCGAGTTTAAACGACTTTAATTTCCAATCCGTCTTGCATTCGCCATGACTGTAAATAAATCACAAGGTCAGTCCTTGAAAGTTTGTGGTCTTAATTTAGAGCATCCATGTTTTTCCCATGGTCAATTTTATGTGGCATATTCACGGGTCGGAAAACCTTCTGCATTTTTTGTTTTTTCGTCTGATAAAAAAACGAGGTGCTACTCTGACGGCGAGTGATGGGTAGCTCGCCGCTCGGTTAGGACCAGGCGCAGGCCCGCGTCGACGACGCGTTAAGTGTTCCACGCGCGCCTCAAAGAGAAGTCAGCATGAGAAGGAGCCCAACAGGGCCAACGCCTGCCGAGCTTGCGGAATGTTTATAATAGTTACTGTGACCCCGGAACATAAAGGTCATCATAGCTCATTACAGCCACCTGGCAGCCACTCCGCACCGACTCGCCTTATAACCGAGGCGATCCGGTGACGGTACGGACACAGATTACTCCAGATACTTCACTCCATGTACTTGCGCGCTATAAGTACCTACCGCCCGGCCGAGCGGTCTCGGGCCGTCTGCGGTCCAAATTCATTGGGGTTTTCGCAAGCGTAGGGCTCGCACGTTGTTCTATTTTAATATTTCTATTCGTTCCGCGTACCAACCTACGATGCCGTCCGGTGCCTTATGTAGTGTAGATGGGTGCAAATCTAGTAAAAGAATGGATAAACACCTAACATTTTTCCATTTGCCTGTCAGTAACGAAAGGTAAATGATAAACTATTACAATTTTTGGTCGTACTTATAAAAATTATAGGTAGGTAGGTAAGTAGGTATACTAAGCATTAGCTTGCCTTTCAGACACTGATTTACACATTTTTGTTTCATAGAAACGTTATCTTAAAAACTTACTTTTATTAGAATAAAATTGTGATAACATTTGACGGACAGTCGCGCAAATACCTACCTATACGACACTTCCAACAGCTTCCAACACAAGTCGCGCGGCGCGGCGCACGGTTTGTAAAGAAACAAACACGGATGATTCGGTTTTCTGCGATTTGTAAAAAATATATAAGTAAATGTTTACATATATATAGAAAAAGTTAAAATAACATTAAATTAATAAAACTGGAATTAAAATAAAATGGCATCAAAAAACTCCTCCGCATCGCTGTAAACCGGTAAAGTGCCCAAGAGACTGGCAGCATTGCCACGTTGGATGGCAATGCTAAGCCTCTGGCCAAGATAGTAAAATAAATAAAAATATGTTTGAAGTTATAAAATTAAGTATATTTTTATTTTCAATGATATAAAAAAAAACCACATATAAGTCAGAACTATTCACAGTTCTCAATAACTTAGACACAAAAAGTTATGTTAATTAAATTTTATCGAAGAGGCAGCCCTTCGCATGCTCGGTGATCGCGCGGTGCGAAGCAATCACAACTGTACGCTTGAATATTAAGGCACTTTTTGGCATGCAGTGGTTGCTAGCGCGACGAAGTAGGCTATTATAGCAGTAGGTATTGAAAATTTTCTATGGAGTGAAGTATCTGGAGTAATCTGTGGTACGGACTTGATATAGTGAGCGCATGCCCATACAAGTCCATATAAAGAATACTAGCCGCAGGAGGCGAGTCGGTGCGGAGTGGCTGCCGGGTGTCTGTAATGAGCTATGACCTTAAAGGGCAACCGAAGGAACATGAGTGGGTTTTAGTCAGTAAAAGTCTGACACGCCCTCTCGCGGCACCCAGGACGGGAGACGTCATTTGATAAAAAAGGGTGCTACACTGAAAAGTGCAATCCATGCAAAAAAATAAATAGCAAATAAAGTATCACTGATTATTAGTCAATTTTTTAAAATTATCCTAATTTAAAAAGTAAAAAATGTGATCATTTGTTGCCTATAGGGCGAAACAAAGTTCGCGGGGTCAGCTAGTTATAGATAAATCACACTTAGACACAGAACAAACAACCATGCTCATCACACAAAGCTTGTCCTGGGTGGGAATCGAACCCACGATCTCCGGCTTAGCAGTCAAGGCTACTAACCACTAGACCAACAGGCCCGTCATGTACTTGACTACCACGCAGAGGAAACAGGCGGGCTGTAGTTAAAGTACAAAAGTCAGTGTTATTTTAATAACAAAGTCTCCGAATACCTTAAATCGCTTATTATTTATTTTCTCAGTACTATAAATATGTATTTCAGAATGATACTTTCCAAAAATAACTGAACAATAAATTGATTCGTATTTGTTACCGAAGCGAATGTAACTAACACCAATTGTATCAAACTTCGTTTATTTTACGATAAATTATTGCAATGTTTATCAATAGAAATAACGATATCATATATTTACAAAATTTTTGTATATACTTATTCCGGTTGTCTTTCGGAGAACTTCGACTTTACAGATAGCCTAAGAGGCCAAAATGTCTAACCAAGTGGTATTGTGTCGCCTACTCACTAGGTTGTGGAGGTCCCATGGGCAGTTGCTTCACATAAAACACTGGTATCCAGCTGAATTAAGTTAAGCTCCAACATTATTGGGAAAAGGTTTGGAAGATGATGATGATATTATATTCTATTTTACGTAACAAGAGACCTACACGTTTTTTTTTTTTGGATGTGGGAAATCATCAAATTACTTCTCCCGTCCTGGGCGGGGCGGGAGGGAGTGACAGGCTTTTACTCACTAAACCCATTCATGTTCCTTCACGGGGTCACGGTAACTATTAAAAACATTCCGCAATCCCGGCAGAAGGGACCTACTCGTTCACAGCATACATTGCATTGTAACATCGCACACATTTACAAAAACCGGAAAACGGTCAAAATGACATTAAAACATTATGTTTCTTTTGAAAATCTTTGCTTCATAATAATAACAAAAGGGCCAGGTGAGAGCTAATAAACAGAATGGCTTTGTCCTCTTAACGAGCTTTCACGGAAAGACTTAGCCGTGCAAATATAAATAAAGTGCTATTGTTTCAGTGTACCGGACGAACCTCTGCTTTTAGCGATCCACTGGAAAATACAACGAACGCTCGCTGTTTATCTTCTTAATTACTGATTAGCCGATACAGACGTTTCCGTTCCTTTGCAGCTCAGATGCTTCGTGTTTCATTACGTTCTAAATAAGAGCGACGCAAAAATTATCTACGTGTACGAAGTATTGGGATTCGATTTGGAGTTAGTCTGGATGTGTAGTTTTCTTTTGTTTATATTTTAAGCTTCATGCACAAACATGTAAAGGATAAACTATAGAAAATTATCAATACACCATTACTTAATAGTAGATTGTATTACAAGGGCGCAAAGTAATATTTTTACGGCGAGGGCGTTTTTTGAATCCAGAGCGAAGTGAGGGATTCAAAGTACGTCGCCTGAGCCAAAAATATATTTTGCGCCCGAGTGATACACTCTACTTTTCATCACCCCCTATGAGAAAATAAAAGGCGCTTCATACTTTATTGTAAAATTATTATTGTAGCTGCTAATTAATAATAGCAGCTACATTAATAATTTGCTGCAAAACATCATATTCAGCCGCGGCGTGACTATGGTATTGGCCGTCGTACCAGCCATTCATTATTTGCGTTCGATTCTTGCGCCAACTCTTTGATATGGATCGTGCTGCTCACAGCACGTTCCATATCAAAGAGTTTTTAGGCGCACTTATAACAGGGCGTAAAACATGCAAAGACGCTCCAAATTCAAAAAATGCGATTAAAAGTTACTTTTAGGCGCACTTTTTGAATTTGGAGCGTCATTATTGCCCGCTGGAAGTTTCTTATAGAAAACACCAACTTTGGGCGTACTTAAAGGGGAACAAAGTCGTCTTTTTCGAATAGGTGGGATGAAAAATAAATTAAGTACTTTTGCATAGATTACAAGCACATCAAATAAAGTGTAATAGACAATAATGAATGAATCTTGTACAATCTAGCTTATATTTAGTTTAGGCATGCTAAAAACTGTCATTGTCAATTAACCTTTCGACGATCAAGCGACAGCCGGCTGTCGCGCTGCCCGCTGTCTTTCTATTGTGTCTCGAATCGAATTGAATCACGTGTGTTCGAATTTCATAAGGGCATGAAGTGCCAAAAGTAACAGTCAGAAGTCGAAAATCTTCTATTTCCTTGTCTGGTTTCTCTCTCCAGACGATCCTTTGGAAATCTGTATCTGACCGTGCTACTTTGATTTGGCGATACATTTTTACAATATCTGCTGTTAGACAGATAGGATGTTGTCGCCATCTCATGACAATATGTCTTAAGTCTGTCTGGTTTAACCACTGCGTGATGAGGTAAATAAACCGCATCACTAATAATAATAATCTACTAATACAGTTGGAACAAAGTTCATCATTGTATAGTTTAAAAATGTTTTTTTTTTCAACCTAATGTTTACATTCTAAGGCCTTCTTATGTTTTCATACGGAACTCAGTCCATGAGTGAACAAACTGTACGAATCTTCACATTTCAGTAAATGTCTACACAGCGGGAAGTTTTTATTTTAATCTTATTTCGCGGAAATCAAAATGTACAAACGAAATTGCCAGGGAAACTGCTTTATATTTTTAGAAGCAAGCAGCATTGTTACTTAATTAAATTCAGCGATGAAGGTAAGTCGGTAAGCATTTTTTTTAAATAGCCTTCGGTGTCAATACCTTTTTTATGGATGGAAAATCATAATATGACTTCGCCTTGGGCGGGGCGCGGCGGGAGGGAGTGTCAGACTTTTACTGACTAAAAACCCACCCTTGTTCCTTCGGTTGCCCATTTATGGCCCCGGACCGCGGAAACTATTAGATCTATTCCGCAACCCGGCTAGGACCAGGCCCGCGTCGACGGAGCGTTAGTGTTCCACGCGCGCATCAAAGAGCAGTCTAGGTTGCGAAATAGTCATAGTAGTTACCGTGACCCCGGAACATAAAAGGCAACCGAAGGAACATGAGTGGGTTTTGCGACTTCACTTGGTGTATTTGACAAAATATTTGCGAGCTACGAAATATCAACCTTATTCTAATAAAACTAGTCAAGTAACACAAAAAGTTTGCTAAATACGCCAAGACAAGTCGTACCGGTCGTACCTCTTCTACTAACTATTGAATGAATATCGACCGTGTGAATGATACGAAGTCGCAAATTGAAAAGTAGCTTGTGTCTTTCCTTGGGTTCAAGCTGCCTCAGTACCAAAAAGCGTAACAGGCAAACAGAGTTAAATTCGCATTTATAATACTTATTTGACGAAATTTTAAAGAACCGTGAACAATCAAGGAACTGCAAAAACTAGAGAACAAAAGAAAAAATAACGTAAAGAATTTTTAACACCCTCTAGCAACCCTTCTCAAGAACACCAGAAAACGTCAAACAAATCCACAATAAGACCCATTTTCACTATAATACTTTAGTAAACATCCCATTTCGGGGCACTTAAGAGTTATCGTATGACACAGTCGTGTAGTACTGGACTACTAACTCGTACATGGAATATCTATTACGGAGCACGTAAGCCCTGCCCGTTGGGCCAGCTGATAGGGGCAGCCTGTCCGGACTGGTTTAGCTCTTAAGTACGTCTTACTGACGCTCTTAGCCTGCAGATAACTACCCCAATGTAATGTAGGATTGCATGTGGAGCTTTCTAGAATGTTGCCTTTTAAATAAATGATATTGTAGATTTGTTTTTGTAAGGAATTGTTTAGGTTTTGGAAAAATAAATTGGATAGGAAATAAGTTACCCTAACTCGATGGTAAATTGTCGCCGCATATTCAATTAAAAGTAACCTTATAATACTGCTTTTTACCGCGTCTTCGGATCATAACATACCTTTAGAAATCGACAAAAGTAATAATTACAAAAAAGTTTCACTGATACACCAGTGCCAGGCAGCATACTAGTACTTTCAGGGACTATTGCACACATAACTTTATCTGCAATTGTAAACCCAATTCACGTGTCTATTTTGTGTACAACAGAGCCATCAAATGCTATCATTAATATTACAATCTTCACTTAACCGATGGCATTAAGTTCTACAAACACAGGCAATCCGATACACTTGCACACGACTTGATGACAATATTTCAAATAAGATTATCTCTGGACCTGATGGTACATGGTAAGGAATCACTACAGCTTCAAGATATCTACAATTCCTAAGACCTCACAGATGTGATACTATTGCAAGAACAGAGATGATGAAAAAAACTGGTTTATGCCAGCTAGTTTACCAACAGCACTAAACGTAATGTCGCGGTAGATGGGCAAGAAAGACTTTATGTCGACGAGTACATTTACTTGGACCAGTAAGTTTCTTTCGAAAACAGGCAGGAGAAGGAAATCGGTCCGATGTGAATGTTGCCCATCCTAACCTATGGTGTTCACTAACAGAAACGCAAAAATCTCGCCTTGGAGTTTGTCACAGAGCAATTTAGCGCTGCATTCTTGGTGTAAAATTCTCATGTGTCTGTAATTATACTGGCATACAAAAATACATAAAAGTGGTAGTACAACTTCCACACAGGTGAGCTACTTCAGAAAGAGCTTTACAACTCCAACTTATACTTAAACAAACTTTTCTTTTCGATACGTGTAACAGAAAGGTAAATCTAAGACCCACTCACGCCAAAAATTTTACACAAAGTAAGTTGCTATTACTAGGAATTTCTACAAGGCTAGGATCCCACTGGGCCAAAGAATACCAAGAGAAACTCGGATGGGTATTACTCATCCAAATTTCCTCAGATATTATTTTCTTACGCCACTTCGAACCCCAGCGTAATACAAACAAATCCCTCCCTTAGCCTTCGTGGTATTATTTTTTGTAACCACCCAGAAAACGGAGCCACACTTAGCGGGGCTCCGTCTGCCTTCTTAGAAGGTGATAATGGTTTATTTTATTTTGCGTAATTTATGTGAAACCAAGCGGAAAGTTTAACTAAAGAATAATTGGTAAAATTACTAGTTTACAAGCAAGTTATTGCAGGACTGACAATTTGTCAATTCTTATCGTTGAAACAAGGGTAAAACATTTAGCCCATACATTGAATGTCAATTGTATTTCTCAAGTTGAGCAATCTGATGATGATGCAATCTCTTAAGTTCATTAATGCATAAATGTATTTCAAAAGCCAACAAATCGCGCCAAGCCTAATACAATTAGAATCTAACAACGCAGCATTCTCAGAGTACATAATCAACTTGTTACCAAGACTGCGAGACTTGAGACGCATTATCGCATGCAAGTCGTAAGGCAGGCTGTTTAGCCAGTGAAGTGTGTGTAAAACATAAGAGGCCACTCGGCGGTAACTGCATTGTAAGCAGACTGAGTTAGGTCGATGATGGTACGATACATGCATTAGCTGAAGTGTTCTACGTACCTATGTAGATTGTTATAGTTGTCTTTATGTAGGTATTTTGTTGTAATGAAAGGGTGTGATTTTTTTTGTATTCGGCTTAGTGATGAGATCATACTTTTTACAGGAGCTTTGTGCGAGATTGGTTTTTACATTGTACGTAATCTATTATTGTGTGTACGTCGCAGGCATTTTGTGTTAATCTGACGTTTTTACAATACCCGGTATTTTATGTACAAAATGCCTGCAACCGTAATAAAACAGGATAGGGTTTGCTACAACTCACAACTCAAAGTAGGCTATAGCAATTGATATTTCCATAATTTTTTTGAATATTTTTTCTTCGCTCCGAATTACAGAAAAAACACTATTTAACGTTCACGAATAAATATCTTCCATACTTTACAGAAATATTGTAACCCTTGACTTTAAGGTCTGTTGCAATAAAGCCTGCAAGTAGGCAGGCAGTAAAACTCCATGACTAAAAATTTATCGAAGCTGAACTGATTCAATACTCTTTTGGCCCTAAAACCGTGGGGTGCTTTTACTTAATACAAATTATTTTTGTCAAACATCCGTACTAATATTATAAATGCGAAAGTAACTCTGTCTGTCTCTTCCTCACGCCTTAACCACAGTACCGATTTGAATGAAATTTGGTACAGATTTAGTCCGGGACCCGAGAAAGGACATAGGATAGTTTTCATCCCGGAAATCCCCCGGGAACAGGAACTTTTCATCTACGCGGACGAAGTCGCGGGCAAACGCTAGTTATACATAAAAAAACGCCCGACGTCTTTAAGATGCATAGGGGATTAAATGTGTAAAGAAGCGTGTATTTTGTATAAACCTATTCTTTACTTTTTCATCAGTAGTTTAGCTATTATAAAATGTTAATATTATAGACAATATATTTCCAATCTATTCAATATCAAAAAGCACAAGCCTAGAGATGTACAACACACATAAACATGAACGTGTTCCTCCGCATAATGAAAATTGACACGACAATAATTACTTTTATGTGAAAGTTACTGCATTGATCGATTGGTGGAGGAATACCAACAAGCGTTTAGTTAAGCAAAGGTTCAGTTGTACATATAAGTTGACTTTGCTCGTTTATCAGATTACCATAAGAAGCCTCGCTGGTGAAATTGCTTTAGAACTAAGGGTCTTAAAAGAATCCAGTAGCAGAGGCGTGCCCAGGAGTCAAAGATTTTCCATTTCGCATAAACCAAACACCATCAAGTCGCTAAAACACTATTGGCTATTAAGTTTTAACATTATGTAGTTAATTCATTCATTATATCAGCCGATAAATGTCAGGAGATGGCTGGAAAAAACCACATATATTAAAACCCTTATCGGCTTTGAGATGCAGCCTGATTGCTACATCCTTGTTTCATGTATTTACTGGGAGAACTTAATAATTTTATAGCACTCGTCATGTAATACTTATGTAACCTCTATTTACGTCTTAGTGGATAACAGGCAAAAAATTAGTAGTATTAAACTATTGATATCACCAAAACTCATGCTATGGAGATCCTGATGAAAGATACGCTAACCCTTTTTCGATGGGTGTCATCAGAGCGCGGGTACCAACCTTTTTATCCATAAGGCTTCAAACATTAATAACAATGATCATGGACAAAAGACTTTTTCGACACACAACATAACATCTTCGAACATTTGTAACGATTCAAGCAATATTTGTTGAAATATCGAAGCCATTCAACACAGCAAACTTTATTTCAGTGTCGGTAGGAAACTGATGTCGAGATAAACATGACTTTGCGTTATACATGGGTACCTATTATGTCGCCCCGATACCGACATTTCGTTCCCTGTTCGACGGAGTCGATTTCGAAAAATGCTTCATCAATTTATCTGTTCCCGTTCAGTGCCCGTGATCGATGACAGCGGGCTGATATTTGTCAATCGCACGACATATAAAATACGTTTTAAACTTTTCACTGTCTACATTGGTTCTGATCATTCCATATCTCAATTTTTATTATTATTCTTTTTATTATCAAAGGTATTAATCTTTGAAATCATCAGTAGTCATGAAGAATTCATAGTGGACTTTAAAATCTTCAAGTCAAGAGATTAATAAGGACCAAGTTGGAATAGTAAGCATGGCCCAGTAATTATCAATCTCAGCCTAGTCTGTGTCCGAGAACTGCCTTGACAAGCCCTTCAGGTTGCAAACGGACCTGCCAACGTCAATATCTTTGACTTGGTACTTTCGACATCACAAAACAACTAACTCAGAACATCAATTGTATAAAGATTGCGGAAGTTGTTAAAAGATTTAACAAAGAAACAGCCTTTGTACATAGCTTAACAAAATTATGAGCATGCAATTACCGTACAGAATTTCGAAACTAAGCTCTGTAAAGATAGTGTCATTTATTAGGGGCGTGTTATAATTAAACTAATCTATTGGACGCGTGTGTACCAGGATCTGCCACTTTATCTTGATCTCCGTCGACCCGACCTTTTCGTAAGAAAGTACTTTCTTTGCTAGTACAGTTGAGACGTGAAGGCTCTAGTTACATTGGACATGTGCTGTTGCTTGTCTGATCTCGTAGAAGCGCCTTCTTGTGCTGGCAGCCTCCTTTAATTAATGTCTCTGGAACTACACGAGCCCCACGTATCCAATACTTGGTATAAGATGTAGGGAACTCAAAGTTCGGTAGTTTGATCACATGTTTCAAATATTGCGTGTTTTGGTTATGGGTGACGTGCGGGTATAGTTTTTCTTTGATGTTTAATTTGTTCATAACTTTGTGAAAATATTTGCCGCAATTTTCCGCTCCAGTACTTCGCTGCTTTTGGTGCAATTCCATTTATGTATAGATAGGAAGTGTATTCGGTTTGAGATTTATTGCCAAAAATTTTCCTCTTTGCCTTAAAAAAACACTGTTTATAAGATAATATAAATGTGAATGAAAAATCCAGACGTAAGCTCTGTTAGTACTGCGATACAACCGAACTTAAACCTGGATTTCCAAAGCAAACAACGACAGTATGTTAGTATAAATCTAACAAAATATACACACAAGGTGCAGGCCTTAGTTTGGTGTACACTGCTGGCTATTTTCGGCGTTGGCCAAAAGTCTACAGAAATTCAACCTTCGGCAAAAACATCACTAATCACACAGTTATTTCGTCCCTATCCCCAATAAAACGGATTGATCGTGCGCACTCCATTAATCTGCCAATGCCAAGGACAAATGTGATGGATGTGTGACACGACATTACCTATGTCCTAGCGACGCTATCAATCAACTCGCGACCAGAAATATTGACCAACATCGTAGTTATTATGTTATTTGCGACTATTATGGATTAGGGCGGTTTTATAAGACTTAGATGGCGTAATGTTGGATTGATTTATCTCTTGACCTAAATTCAGAGTGTGATATGATGAATATCATACAGGGTACAAGCTGTGTTTTATATTTTAGATATTATGTATGAGTGAATAAACGAAAATGTAAGATCTACTTTTATTGTCAAACAATGTTATTGTCATTTCCCAGCCTTTTCTAACTGTTGGGGTTGGCTTCTAGTCGGATGCAGCATAACACGAGTGTTGTACCGTCGACTGTATCAAACCCATTTACAGGGTAACCCCATGATTCGTTCCTGACTTCTGACCTGTAAAGCCTGTTAAGGATTTAACAAAGGTTTTACGTGTATTTCGAGATACCGAGACGTCAGTGACGTTCTGAATAAAATTAAAAAGCACATTATACATCGTAGAGTCACTTGGTACTGGCTTAGTTTCGAATACGTAACTACATTCATGAGAGGCAGAGGCCTAAACCACTCATCATCATGGCACTTATAACACGACATTTATTCCTTGAAAAATATGTATTACAATATAAATATATGTACCACCAGTACCACAACAGCAAGACCTAAAACTTTACCTTCATGAATAGATTTTATGCTTCATTAATGCAACCTTGGCTCGCTTCAACACGTCCTAGCTAGCCTATGAAAAATAATAGCCAATCAGCAAGGTAGACAAACTTCCGAAATACCTGTGCGGTTAAAATCACGTAGCCTGCAGAAAAGTCAGACAGAGTGATCAAGTAACTAGAAATATCACGTCCCGTAACCTGAACAACTCATCACCCGTCTGATGGGCCATAAAACAAATAAGACCGAAAGCACACCACTGAAAACTTGTTCATATTCAAAGTTAACTGAAACTCCAAAGTGCATTATAACTTCCACCTGCAGGTGGGAGGGGGGGTGGGGGCTTAAATAGGGACATGTCTGAAAGCTTCTGAATCTTTCTCGAGTTAACTAAATATTATGCAGAATTATGAATTAAATTAGCAGCGTTAAGTATTTGTTATTATACTTTGTTACCTTTTAGTTGGTTTTGATTGTTGGAGGTTTTCGTTTTATTAGAGTTACTTGTGAGATGTGACTCTTAAATATAAGGTTGATAGTTGCTTATCGATATGTAAAGTCATTTTTCCACTTACTATAAACAAAAAACTTACCCAAAGAAGCTTTGTTATTTTCTCTACGCTCGCTTTTCGCTGTCGGTCTTTCCTTATTCAGGCTTAGATCATTAAAACTGTGCAACGGATTTAATTAATGCGATTTTTCAAAGATAAAGTGATTCAAGAGAATGGTTTTTATGTATAATACAAGCATGAATGCTAAAGGGAAAAGCCGGGATTTTCAAAGATTTGAGACACCCCTGCGAAGCCGGGGCGGGTCGCTAGTACAAATAACTTTTCGAAGGACCTTTTTTATTTTATTTTATATTTAATTTAATAAACTTTGTACTATTACTAATTCAGTGATAAAGTGTAATAATGTAAATCGCACCCGCTTGTGACCGTTTTTGCGTTATATTTTTGCGTTTAAGTTTTTTGACCTCGATGTAAGTATGAAATGTGAGCGATTCGTTTGACAAGATGTCGCCCACGACCTATAGTAAGTAATTGACATAAACTTCTGCAGCTAATATAGAGAAATCAAATAATTTTCTTTTTTCTTTGTAAATATTATCAGGTATCTATATAGATTATTAATATTACAAAGCTGAAGAGTTTATTTAATGGTTAAAAGTGCTAGTATCGGTATTGTAACGATTTTAAAATTATAATTTTAGTGTTATGGACAAGGTTAGTTTTTTTTATGCGAAACCTGGTTATAGTTTGTTTTAAATAAGGAACTGAATCGAAAGAAGTTATGTATGTTTGTACGTATGTCTCTACAGCCTAAAACCGTTCAACGGATTTCGACATGTGAGGTGTCATCTATTTCGTCTCAGTTACAATGTATATTAATTTGAAAAAAAGGAGACCACAAAAATATATAATTAAATAATGAAAAATCCCCAACTGAAATTTCGGAAGCTGGTGTCAATAACATGATAAAACAAAGCCACCGACTTACAATATTGCAGTTGGGGTTTTAGATTATTCAATTATATTTTATTAGAAAATGATATATTTTGCCCTAAACATAAAAAAAATTTTAGTTTGACATAAAGCGTCTAAGTACCGCAATTATATGTGTGCGCACAGCGAGTTGATGGTAACACAACCCCTTCGAGACGCAGGAATGGTGTGGACGACCAACTAGGGGCCCTAGGTGGCCCTAGTCTGCTATTACAACCGTGTCTCAATGATCGATTTTTGACGTGTAACGTCAAACTTTTGACACATTTCCCATACAAAAACTGTTAAAGTTGTCAATTATCCGGCCGATGACTGGTCATGAGTCACGATTGTAATAGCAGACTAGGGCCCCTGGTGTCATAACAAGCTTATAACTTCGTGATACAGCTTTGCAATTTTGTACATAGTATCTTTACATAAAAATATTGGACACGTGTTACGGGTTTCGCATAAACTAAGAATAAGGTTGTATACAATGGTGCCGATTCTCTTGTGCACAAATTAACGTAAATTTAAGATAAGTGCATCTTTCTCTTTCCTTTTAATTAAGAAAAGGACAGAAGATCAAATATTAGTTAAGTCCTGTCAAATTTAGACACTCCATAGATAATTTAGACGCAATTTAAAAACATGGCGTCTAAATATACGTCAATTTTCATCAGGCGCTGTCTAATTTGACAGGATTAAACTAAAATGTATCTTCTGTCCTTTTTTATAAGAAATGGAAAGAGAAAGATGCATTTAACTTAAATTTACGTTAGTTTGTGCACAAGAGAATCGGCACCATTATCACGCTTAAACTTACCAAAGGCTTAAGTGAAATTGCGTTGGACAGCTACTATAGTATTTAATAAACGTTCTTACAGATATAAATTAAACAACTAGGAACTAAATATCAGGTAAACAATGTTAATAAACGTCACCACAAAATCTACAAGATTTAATTCCGTACTTTTCTGCAGAAAACAATTAAAATAAATAGCTAGCCAGGTAACTAAACAGGCCCTCATATTTAAATGTCGTTCATAATGGCATTTTCCTTCCCCTTGTTAAGAATTATAAAGGAGAAGTTTTTTACCTCATAACGTCTACTGGCAATTAATATTTTTTTAAAAGAAAAGCATCATTAGAAACGGAACACCATATTTAGGGGCTGTAATTTCGGAGCCTTCCTTTTTTAATTGGATTTTTTTATTTAATTTTCTTTGTTTGTATAAATACAAATTCTGATGTAAATCTAAATGAGTGATCGGTACTGAAATATGCTAATTATAATATCGGCATTCCTTGCAATGTATGAAAAATCGAACAGAATATACTTATACTAGCTTCTGCCCGCGGCTTCGCTCGCGTTAGAAAGAGACAAAAAGTAGCCTATGTTACTCTCCATCCCTTCAACTATCCCCACTTAAAAAATCACGTCAATTCGTCGCTCCGCTTTGCCGTGAAAGAAAGACAAACAGACAGACAGACAGACAGACACACTTTCCCATTTATAATATTAGTATGGAAGTGTAGGAAGTGATATGTTTTCCTAATACTTAAGTCGCATGGCAATATTAATTCTTAAATTTTTTTATGAATTGACTTCCTCCGTTTTCTTCAGTTGGACGCCGGATGGTCTGCCTG
This sequence comes from Athetis lepigone, assembly GCA_033675125.1. Lineage (NCBI taxonomy): Eukaryota > Metazoa > Arthropoda > Insecta > Lepidoptera > Noctuidae > Athetis > Athetis lepigone. The sequence goes on along the minus strand of CM066225.1, from coordinate 9,460,363 downwards.
GAGTAAACAGGAAATTTGGTGAGCGTCAAGATGAAGGGACCACAACTCCAATGTCTGTTATACATATAATTATAAAAGATTAACTTATTTAGCTCCATTCGCGTTTCGCTGATTTTGGTGACATGAATTTTCTATTTCAATTCAGCTTCTATCAGCCGCAGCGTCGTAAGAAAAGGAAAAACCGTTAAACTTAATGGTATACTCACAGTTTTTAGCTCCACAAAGCTAATGTTTATAGAAAACTAGCTGCCTCCCGCGGTGTCACCCGCTTTAAAAATGTTAAGGGTGAACAACCCTTTTCACTTAGGGGTATGAAATATAGATAGTAGCCGATTCTCAGACCTAATGAAATGCATATAAAATTTTGTAAAAATCGGTAAAGCCGTTTCGGAGGAGTAAGGTAACTAACATTGTGAGAATTTTATATATAAGGTAACGATTTTGTAAAAAAGCTGACCAGACGCGAAAAGCCGAACGGACACGTACGCGTCCTCATACAATATCATTGTTTTCTATGCTAGAGCTGAAGCTGAATAGAGCTGAAAGAGTGTGCGCCTGCGCCCCTAACTGTAATTCTTAGGCCCGGGGCGCCCACTATCGGCATCGGCACGGCTGAGGATTTTAAAAAGTTGATAAAAAGCATTATATACATTAACTTCATGGCAATCAAGTAGAAATTCCCATGATATATGATTGTAGTAACAAAAATACCGCTTCGGTATGCTTAAGGCTACTGCATCGGCAATTTCTACTTTATTGCCATGAAGTTAATGTCTATAATGCTTTTTATTACCTAAAATCCTCAGTCGTTCCGATGCCGTTAGTGGGCGCCGGGCCTTAGGTTCCGTGAACATTTGTAAATAGCTGTATTTTAAAGTTGGAATTCCAAACCAAAGAGGAGGTATTTTAGATCAAAGTGGCCAGTACGACCAAACACCAATTACATAGGTGAGGACCTAATATTAGGACGGCTGTTTACTTATCCTTTATATAGTTTCACATAACATTTTAATTTATGTAATTCTTAAAATTCAACTTAAACCTTTACCATCGTCAAATTATACTGAACCAAAAACCTTGAACGCAATTAGGCCTCACCCGAAAAGTAAACCCGACGCGCACATAGACACTAGTCTAATAGTTTTTAATAGTTATTTTTGTTAAACTCCATTACAAGTCTTTTTAACCACTCCCTACTTTGTTCTAGTTAATTTATTGTATACTGAACTAGTGACCGGCCGCAGTTTCGCACGTGTGCTACAAATAGGTACGTAGGTTTTTTTGTCCGCTCAAGTCTGGATTCAGCTGGATACCACTGTTTTACGTGGAGCGACTGCCTAGACAACCCAGTTACTGGGTCCCACGATACCCCTTGGTTAGTTGACTTTTCAGACTTTTCGAACTCGTTAGACTTGCACAGTCGTTACGGGTAGTCAGAAGCCGAAAGTCTGACTTCTGGCTTCTGACTACCCATAACGACTGTGCAAGTTCTACGAATGGCAACCGGGACCAACGGCTTTACGTGCTTTCCGAGACACGGGATGTTAGTGATGTCCAAGATAAACTTTTGAAAGTACTTACATATGAATTAATAAAGTCACATTAATACTTGGCTGGATTTGAATCCACTACTCACTTAGAGGCGAGCGCCTTAACCACTGAGCCATCACAACATTTAAACTACAAAGTTCAATTCAATGTACAGAACAAATAATTTGGTTCAATAAATATTGTGTGAGTTAATCCGTACCAATATTATAAATGTAAAAGAAATTCGATGAGCATTTCTGTCAGCTTCCCGATTTTTTTGGAGAAGGCTTAGCAATCTTTGGAAGCAAGGAAGAAAGGTACGTAGTACTTGCTCGCGCCCCTCTTCGATCCCCAGACTTGAAGAGGCCTGTACCGGCCGGGTATTACGGAATTCGCATCAGTACCCGCGATTCTCGGCTGGGATAATAACACTGGGATTGTTTTTAGTCAGTAAGAGTCTGGCAGGAGGGATTTCCGTGAGGATTTTCCACCTCGGATTTCGAAAACAGCTGCATACCAGTGTTTTACACACGGTTTTACATGACCGAACATAATACATAAAAAAATAAAAAGAAGGTATATAGCAGGCATTCTTTTTTTGGCAGGTTTATTTGGATAATAATCAAAAAATCATTTCCTCTCCCCTTTTAAGTTCTAATAAGAGTTGGTTCGCTTTCGTAGTCCCAATAAACGGTACCACCATCGGAATACATCCCAAATTGGGAACACTCAATGTACTTAATAACATGTGTACATACACGGTAGGTACATATGCGTCGCTTCGTGTACAGATGATAACCTTAATTAGTGCTGATTACTCAAAATGAGGATATACTGATGTTTGTGATTATACCTATTGCGGATGATGTTATTTGAGCTAGCTTGTATAAAAGTACAGGTAATTAAAATGTTATTATATTGTGATTTGAGACCGTAGCTGTGTTCCAGTTTAATAATTTCCAAGTATTGGAATTAATAACTGCTTTAAATACAAGAAGCTTCGCCTGTGTGAAGTTATATATGTTTATCCTAACTAAAGCGATATTCTAAGGTAAGCTATTTTTAGTTATCAATCACAAAATTTTAAAAGTGATTTTAACATAAATGAATAAAATTTATACACAGAACACATTGGTTTTTAATTTAAAATTCGGGGACCTCGTGAATGAGTGACAAGCCTATTATTTTAACGTCATACAACCGCGTTTAAAGATTCATTCATATTTTCTGCTGCATCGCTAATAACCTTGTTTGAATTATGGTAAACTGCGACAAAGAAAAACCCACAGACATTTATCCTAACAAGCTATCGTGTTTAAAAGAGTTAGTAGAATTTCCTAACAGACTGATTACAAACGCTGTCTGGATAAAATTAAAACCACACGTTAAATCCCAGCTCAAAAGTACTGAAATGGACTCGATGTCAGTACCAACTGCCAACGGTCTATTTCCATTAGGCGGCAGACAGACGGCACAATGGTAAGCAAGCTGTTAGGGCATAATGAAGGCATTGTACGTACGCCGTCCCGCGAACGGATGACGTCATTATGTGCAACCTCTTGCCGACTCAGCCGAGCTGCCACTGTGATATATCGCCACCAAACTCGATTTATTAGTGTTTTGTGCTCGATTGTACATACCGTCTCATTATTCGATTAGTCAGATAGGAAATGCGAGGCAGAATAGAATGAAAAGAGAGAATTAATTGAGCATCTTTTTCACTATCTTTTAAGACAGTCAAAGATTTATAGTTTCAGGATTTTATTTTCTGAAGCACTAACGGTCTTTTTCTTTTTTTTTTCTTAATATTATAACAATGGAGAATAAACCTTTTTTTGCGATTCCCCATCCTTTCTTTGAATATTAATCAGCCAGAAATCAGATAACTTTGGATTAAAATGAATAAATCTTACGGTCACAGCAAGATTACAATCAACTCTTTGGGTAGTTACCGTCCTTCCTAGGGCTGTTTCAACCTCTAGGGCTTTTGGATTGTTATGTTATGTGTTACGCAATAAAAGTTAGTGAAATGTACCTGTTTTGGTTGATATGAATTTGAATTTGCGGTGACACTTTGCTGGGAACTCGAACAACGGGCTCGGCGCTAACGCACGGTATGGCTGCAAGGCTGCAAGTATTATTTTAAAAACTTCTCCTCAATATTGCCTGTTCTTCTCAAAGCAATCAAATGCGTTTTTTTATGTAAAAAGAAGGGATTTAAAAACATAGATGTCGTGTAGTTAAAATACAAAAACAAGTTTAATTTTTTTTTTTTTTTCAGAAATATAAAACAAATAAGTTTTTATACATAAAACACTCTTACGTTTGGAGATTGTCTAGATCAACATGTTGATCAACTGTTTCAGTCGTTGGTTGAACCGTTGAGCCTGGCTGTACTTGTGGCAAATTCTTTATAATGTTGCCAAAAATATTCTGCATCTTAGCAAGTTCTGTATTGAAATGTGTGACCATTGATTCTACATCACGAAGAAATTTGTCTGTGATTACATTCTCTCGATGGTGTGCCAACTGCAGAGCTTTTGCGATGTTTGCTATTTTGGTTTCTTTCTGTTCAATGGCTTTATCTAGATTTGCAAAAATGTCAACTACCTCTTTCTGCTTCACTGTTTTTGTAGCTGGTTCGCCTTCTAAATTGTTGAACCTTTTCGAGTAAATTTTAATATCGGGCTGTTTCTCACATGGCCATTCTAACTCAGCTGTTTTCTCAAGGTCAAAAGCATCTTCACTGTACCACGGTATCTTTTTCTCAAACACAACTTTCAATTCTTTGTCACCATCTCCATCATTTTCTGCAACCATTTTAGGAGCCTAACGATTTTACAAGGATTTTACAAATGTTATTTCATTGTTGAACAAGTGTCGAAGTTTCCTTAATGAATAATTAGAGACAAGAGTAAACACTGAACAATAACATGAATTTGGAAACTAACAAAATATTTAGTGGAACATTTTGTTATTTCTTTCCATTTCTTCTAATAATTTGACTACTGACTGACAGGTGCTTTGACTGTTTCTTTCAGCTCTGCCATAAATTAAATCCAAAATATATTTCATCTTTATTGATGAATAAATTAAATATATTTAATTTTGTTAAATTTTGTCTAGTATAGTATCTGCCGGTTTATACTAAAACCGGTAGTGTCAGTGGCGTTACTATTTTTTTAAACTTGTCACCTAGCCACTGTACATTATCCAATACATTAAAAAATGCTATCAGCACATAAACAGACTAGCAAATAAAAATTCGTTAATTTTCAAAACGACGACATCTACACTTTAACTTTGGAACTAACACCAATAGTTAAAAACATTTTAGTATTCAAAGCTCATCTACAACCGTTGAAAGAAGGTAAAAACCTTCCAAACAATTTCACTAACAACAAATCCGAGAGATGGCGCTTCAAAAGAGGAAAACAGTTTTCACTTTTCTACATTAGATGGAGTGACGTGCCAAATGTTTCCTTTATTTTAAAGAACGTTCTTTTTTATTTATTATTTATTTCGTTAATTTTGGATCAGTGCTTATAATTCTGCTATATAAATATGCCATTAAAACCTTAACAAAAGAATAACAAATACTTTTTTAATATGCATTTATAAAATAAGTATGATTTAGAATCCGAAGAGGATTCTAAATCTCAGAAAGCACGCAATGAATTTTAAAACATAAATAGAGCTGCCTCTCGCGGTTTCACCCGCGTTAAAAATGTTAAGGGTGAAAAACCCTTATCACGTAGGGGTATGAAAAATAGATAGTAGCCGATTCCCAGACCTCCTGAATATGCATATAAAATTTGGTAAAAATCGGTAATGCCGTTTCGGTGGAGTAAGGTAACTAACATTTGTGACACGAGAATTTTATATACATGAGACTAGCTGCCTTCTGCGGTTTCACCTGCGTTAAAAATGTAGGGCCAAGAAATAAATAAATAAATATTTAGTAGCCGATTCTCAGACCTACTGAACATGCACACAAAATTTGATAAAAATCGGTAAAGCCGTTTCGGAGGAGTAAGGTGGTAACTAACATTGTGACACGAGAATTTTATAAATAAGATTGTTACAAATTTATTTAGAGTAAAAATACGTTTCCTTGCTCGTTCTTTTTCACTCTACGAAACAATCATTTTTAACTGGGCGAATACGTTAAATAATTTTAACATTCCTAAGTACCTTCTTACTCTTCTTGGTCTTTGGAATGGGCGAATAGATTTAAAAACTTTCACATTCATAATTAAGTACCTTCTTACTCTTCTTGGTCTAATAAAAATTGTACCTAGTCAGTTTAGGTATCGGAAGTCATGTGTTTTTCATATGGACCCGTTCTTTTATAGCTGTCCCCAGCGGTATTACCCGTGAAGCCAATGGGCATTCTGTTACCCAGTTACTGGGTTGTGAAGGCAGTTGCTTCATAACTCTGATATATTTAAGTAGCCGCATCCTGTTAAATTAGAAATCTATTCAAACCGATAACGAGTACCTATGGATCACTTTTAGTATTAGTAGAATGAATGGATTGTGTTATACCAAAAAAAAACCATACTAAGATTATAAATTAGAAAGTAACTCTGTCTGTCTGCCTGTCTCGCTTTCACTCCAAAACTACTAAACCAATTTAAATAAAATTTTGTACAGAGATAGCCCATTCCCTAAGAAGGGATTTTCAATACATATAAGGCGATGTCTAAGACTTTAAGCAATAGCAAATTATTATCTTTTATCACAAATAAACGTGTTAGAAAATAAATAAATGTCCGGTACGATTCATAAATAAACCATAACAGGCAAACGACATAATTATGTCACAAACAATAATTCAGAAGATATTTCTCTATAAATGTCACTGGTGTCATACACAGAAATATCTCAGAGCCGACTGATATCTATCGCAACAGCAGAGAAAACAATAAACAGATTGGATAAATTGAATATAATCTTATCAATTCATCCTTTGTTTTAATCCTAAATCCCAAATTCGCTAGACTTACGCTATTTAAACCTTCAAACACACGTGATTCGAAACACAATAGAAAGACAATAGCAGCCCGACAGCCGGCTGTCGCTTGGTCGTTGAAAGGTTTAAACATGGTAGACATTTTAAGCAGAGACAGAGGAATTATTTCAAACGTTATGCGTGGTTGCGGAATGTTTATAATAGTTACCGTGACCCTGGAACATAAAGGGCAATCGAAGGGGGTCCTTCCTCGTGGTCAAACTATTTTGTCAAACTGATTTGACCACGAGGAATTTATCATTCTTCGTGGACAAACTCTTAGCATAAAATCTATTTCAACATGCTGTATAATATGCTGTATAATAGACTCATTGTATGTACTGTCAAGAATATAAATAAAATGACAATTTTACGTCACCTATTATATTTTCCTGTCTTGCACAGATTTTATTTTAAATAGTAATAATATTAATAATTATCATCTTCCGAAAAGCAATACCTTTCCTCTTTTACGTTTTATGTATTTTATGTCCATATTAATCGCAATTATTGGAACACGACGGAAAGGACAAAGATGATAATTAATAATATTAATACTAAAAATAAAATTTGTGCAAGACAGGAAAATATAATAGGTGACGTAAAATTGTCATTTTATTTTTATTCTTGACTGTACAATGAGTCTGTATATTATACAGCATGTTGAAAGAGATTTTATGCTAAGAGTTTGTCCACGAGGAATGATGAAATTCCTCGTGGTCTAATCAGTTTGACAAAATAGTTTGACCACGAGGAAGGACCCATGAGTGGGTTTTAGTCAGTAAAAGTCTGACACGCCCTCCCGCCGCACCCAGGACGGGAGCAGTCATTTGATCATTTCCCAATCACCAAAAAAAAAAAACGTTATGCGTAACTAGTATCAATTATAGGTTATTTTTGGGCGCCAGGTAAAACGAGTAACCTTATTTTGAGAAATTGTGACTATTATATTACTGTTAAATAATATATATTATTGAAAAGAAAATTGGTTTGGCTCACAACAATGAAGTGCGTGGGTTGACTCTAGGATCTCAGTCTATTATGATATGACATGGGTTTCATTTTCTTCTTTTATACTATCCATGTATTTGTTATATCCGGAGTACTTAAAGTGCTTCTTAATAAACCCTTCAGATATCCTACGCAACAACTGTACCTGGACCACAAAGTGTTGTCAGTCCGGCAACTTTATACCGCACGATAACACGTAAACACCTGAACGTGCCGCTAAAAAAATAATAACAATAAGCTCCCGACAAAGAGAAGACCTAATCCTGTATGTGTTAAAAAAAGCACGCACACAACGTTTGCTAAACGTCACTTCTCATATCTAAGCGCCAAAATTAACTATACACTTAATATACATTCCCTAAACCTATTTAATTGTAAAGTCAAAGTTAAAGAATATCTTCAAACCCTGGATTACAACAGCACAGAGGACCTACTATCGCAATAAATTAGAGAATATGACACACAGACATACATACACACACCCACTCACCAATACCTAGACATAGGCACACATACACTTACAAACGCGCAGACACACACACACACGCGCTCACACACACGCGCACACACGCACGCACACACACACACACACTGACTTTCCCACCTACACACATTAGCATTAGCATAATTAAATTTTTAAATAGATAAGTACTACTTACCTGTATGCAATTCACTTACAATGGACGGATGGATGGCGCCTATAACAGAGAATTCTCCTAGCATAGGGGTCATTGATAAAATATCTTTGTGCTCTAAACTTAAGATTACCACAAATGTTGCACATTTTTGTACTTATGAAAGAAAATAAATTTATTATTATTATTTTTGATAATTTTGAAGTTTGTAGTTACGAGGATAAAAGAGTCTGACACATAAACACAAGTGATCCTATATAGGTTCCGTTTTTCATTTGTGTCTCACGGAACCCCAAAAATATGTTAGCTCTTGAATACTATTTCAAAGTTCGTGATGGCAATATAAACTTATATGTTATGTTATGTTAGATATTCGCTTTTTCTCGCATCAAGTTAGAAGTAAATCATATATCACATTAGATCAAGTAGAATACATACACACTCAATTAAAAAATATGTGTATATATAATTAGGTATCTAGAATTGGCTTTGACGAAATAAGTTTAATACTATTTGTGTTTATTACAGTAGACTAAATATTAATTACTTTTTATATAGGTACTGTTGCTGTAATTAAATTGACTTGTCATAAACCATTTAAAATCGCTTATCAAATAATGTCATCAACTTTGACCTCCTCCTGATAATTTCTATGCCTTTCTTGATAATTATATGCGATTCTTCTGTAGAGAACACACTCGAGTTTTTCCTACTTCAATTGGGTTAAGCTGAAAAGAAACATCATAACGTAATATTTTATTTGACTTTATTTTTTTCCACAAATGTGAAACAACACGGGACCTCTTCCGTCTAAAATGTATTTTTATTCTTATAATAAGCCCGTTATGCAATCACTTAGAAAATGCCTCCCCATATTTTTTTTATGGATTGGAAATCATCAAATGACTTCTCCTGCTCTGGGCGGGGCGGGAGTGAGCGTCAGACTTTTACTGACTAAACCACATATTCGTTCGGTTGCCCTTTATGTTCCGGGGCCGCGGTAACTATTAGAACTATTCCGCAACCCCGGCAGGCATTGGCCCTAGAGAACCCCTTCACATGCTGACTACTCTACGTCCTAGCCATATTGGCCACTTGTTCCTTAAGTGAGCGAGTTATAATACACCGTTTCATACAATTTGACCGCAATCCGACTCACATTAATTTGACCGATTTAGTGGCTGTGATATCAACCTACTCGGATGGTAAAGCGCGCTTGCTGGGCCGGTTGCTGGTGTATGGGTTGTCACAAATGCTATGTAGGCACCACCCCTTACTTGTAGTCGTTACCGTTGCCTGTCTGTCGTTTGTCTCCACATTCTCGTTCCTGGTGGTCCCAGGGGTAATTAGTATCGGAGACGATGATGTTCCATTGTTCTGGTTTCCATAAAATTCCTATATCTTCTTTGAAAAGAGTGAACAATATCTCTAATGTTACCATTGTTCAGGGACTGTAGACTCGGAACTAATACGTGGTTATTATCATCCAATTTAACATTATAATTTAATTATTATTTGATTTAACATTGTAATATAACTATAATTTGATTCAACAGTTTAACTACTTCGAGAAATTAATCTAAAAAGCTACATGGATTTAATTAAATTCTCAGCGCGTTAATATTTCGCTAACGTTATCCTAATTTTGGCAACACTATTTACTACTAACAACTATGATTAGATTTCATATTAGTTGGCCGAATTGGCCGGGTAGGCACTAATTTGTTGTTATTTACTAGCTGTGTCCGCGGCTTCACTCGCGTAGATTTTAGATTTACAGAAAAAACTATTGAGTACTATGTCATAGTTATCTAATAAGTGAACCTTATGAATCTAATGGTTAAAAATGCAGATAACAGAAATATTCTTCTTATAAGCACTAGAACAACCATTACTAGTCGTTGGACACTGCGAACGAACGAAACTTATTTTTCCCGATCGTCAACAGTGTTGACGACAGGAACGAAAGGTGTTACCGAACGGGAATTACCCGAAATAATAAGTAGCGTTCGTCAACACTGTGAACGAACGAAACTTTTTTTTCCCGATCGTCAACAGTGTTGACGAAAGGGTGCTACCGACCGGGAATAACCCGTTATTTTCAATTTCAAAATCAATCTGTTTTACATCAAAACTGTAGACTAAATACCGGCTTAAGTGACAACGGCGACGGTGGAACGGCAGTTTACAAAATGATAATAATTTATTTTTTAATTTTCAAAGTTAATTTCTTTGCAATAAGTGACTGAATACTGCCAAACTTCAGGAAACCGTGTGCTAAAGATATATTTTGAATGTTGAATAAGTACGGTATTTATACACAAACAAACCCCCCAGAAGAGGTTCCATGAAGAAGAACCGTTATGGTTTTTTGAGAATTTAAAAATTTTAAAAAATTTTCGTCATTCGAACCTTCCTTGGACATAAAAGAATATTAAAAAAAACGGTTCATGCGTTTTCAAGTTTTGCGCTTAGCAACACATTTTTATCGATTTATTTTAATTTACGTAGATGCACAACGTGACAGGTTTCATTAGCAACAAACCATGTCACTTGAGTATGCAAAAAGACACCAACCTACTTAAATTCTCACATGTTTTAAAACGTTGCAAAACGTGCAGTAGTGTGTAAACAAATACCTTACACCTTCTGCATTAAATACGAGTAATCATGTACCTAATAAATTATTAATGACCACATGATGATTCACATGGTGTTTGGAGTTTTCTCATTATTTAATTTACTTTTACATCAATTTTCATTATTTACGCGTTATTGAACTACCAAGCCCTAAGCACAGATTAGAAAACAGAAGAAAACAGAACTTCTGTTTTCTAATCCGAGGCTCTAAGACCCCCATTCGCACTTGCTCACGATACTGCTCCTAGAGCGCAAAGGGGTTAGTAGGCGTTTTGCTGAGTTTTATTCACAGACTTCAAAGTTGATATTTATTCAATAGTGATTTTCTTCATATGGTTTCGATAGTAATGATAAATATCTAAAAAAAAAAAAAAAAAACAATCTTTATTGGTTCATAAAAAAACAGTGTTAATTGAACAGCGAACCCTGGCCTCCACACTAGGATTCCCTGTGTCGTGGAGGTCAGTCTCTTTCATCATTGATACAAACAATAAGTGCACAATATATATGTGCATATATATCTTTTCTGACATAACAGTGATTTTCGATTTACGATGTCAAAACGCTTCACTATAACGATATAAATACTATATGAAAAATATATCAAGTAAAGACCCATTTATGATTACACGACCTCGTTTAGAGCTCTTGGGAAATGTATTGGTGGAAACCAACGAAAAATTTCTTCACATCCTTCATTGGAATATACAAGGCTTCCCTCGTATTTCATTCATACGCTCAAGAATAATGCTGTCATATTTTCCACCCACACATACAACAATAATAAGTAGGTTCTTGTGTCAGAAGGGACTCCTAAATGAACAATACTTTTCCTGTCATTTGTAGCTGTAATACTTTTGAGTATGGCCCGGCGACACCAGCAATGTTTAAATGGACTGCAAATAATATTACAGCAATATTTCATATTACACAGGCAACTATGGCTGATACTATTAAATATTTCTTGCTATGGCCACCTGTGTTACTAAACAGCGGGAGAAGAGGGATCTGTGATAAGACCTTACTTCAAGCGACATGATGTTAATAAAAAAACAACAAAGCAAGTTAAAAAGTGCCTATCAAAATCAGTACTTGTAATTGTTTTAACGCATTCGATGGGAGATAGAGTTAAATAAATGATACCGCTCCGTTACGACCTCCCTTTAGGAACCCCCTGAAACTGATCTACTACGTCCGAGATGGACGTAGTGACGCATTTAGATCACTTATACAATAACCAGCTTTCGCCCGCATCGCTGTCGAACTTTCATCCAGTACCAATTTTACCTGGGTCAAATTAGCAAAATTGTTTCTTATTCCTTTCCTATTTATATAAACGACTACCACCCTCCAAGTTTCATGTCTCTAGACCAGCGGTTCGGGCAGTGTGTTAATATAAATAATAATAATACCAGCCTATTACTGTCCCACTGCAGGGCAAAGGCCTCTTCTCATCCAGAGAAGGCACGAGCATTGATCACCACGCTTGCTCAAGGCGGATTGGCGACTTCGGACTTATATTCACTACAATTCCAGGTTTCCTCACGATGTTTTCCTTCACCGATGTCTGTGATGTCCAAGATAAACTTTAGAAAGTGTAATTGAAAAAGTCACATTGGTACTTGCCCGGATTCGTAACCGCAACCTCTTGCATGAGAGACGGGCGCCTCAACCTCCAGGCCATCACGACATATTGTTATATGTACTAAAATCAATCAGTCAGTTAACGATTTCTTATGTAAAGATACTATTATATACGTAAATCCTAATTCAAAACATAGCTTAGGTTCTTTTTCACAATGAAGGCTACTATTATTTTAACATTAAACATGAGGAAAGTTCGCACATAAAACAGTCATTTTTTAAAGTTTACCATCTAAAGTCTTCTGTTTGGCGATATTATATTATAATAATTGATTTATACGCTTCACAAAGAAAGGCTTTTTACTTAAAAGGACCTATTCTTTCATAATACGCGTGGGTACCTGTCAGGGTCGTGAATGAGTAGAATCAAGAATGCGTTTACAGCAAGAAATAAAATAATCTCCGTGATTTTCCTTTGATTTTTTGGGGTATGGTAGAAAATGAAATCCCTCATATGCCTGGCTGTTTCTATGTCTACTACTATGTCTACTCGCACTTACCTGTTTCATTATCCAGCCTACGTTAAAAAAAAAAGCTACTCTAATATCTGAAAAATAAGCAGCATTTATAGGGTTGACGAAACCGTTTAACCTTTTAGCATTGTTAAAATTGAATGTTAAGGCATTCAGTATAGCTTTCTTCTTTCTTCGTCTATATCTATTGTACTTAGATCATCATCTCTCTAGCCTTTTTGCAACGACATCAGGGTCGGCTTACATCTTACCGGATTCAGATGAATACCAGTTATTCACATAGTCTTTCTTTTACACATTTTTCAAAAAACTCCATTGACAAATTTAAATGGCAACAATGAACGTTTTACACACTTACACTATTTAATTTGAAAACAATTTATTTCACAATTTTTTTATTTAATAAACAGCCATAGTTTAGGTACAAGAATAAAAAGGAATACTACAAAAGATTTCGTTAAGAAAGAATTCTTAATTTAAATCTCGCAAGCAGTGGTTTTCATCATCTTAAGAATGTCTGGTATGGTACGCTTGGGAATATATATTATTACTATGAAGATATTGCGGTACAGAATTTTCGTAAATATTAGAATTATCAAAGTAATCCTAATTTATTCTTTGAAGTTTTTTATCAATATAATAAATACTCTTAATCGTACGTAATGAAAGATTTTACTTAGTACTTAGTGTCGAAATTCTATCTCTAGGAACGAAATCCGCCCCGGGTCGACGGTGCAGTATATTCCGTACGCTCCTTTAAGTAATGTCAGCATAGAAGACGAGGCCTGCTAGGACCAGTGCCTGCCAGAGTTTCGGAATTAGTACAAAAGACTTACTGCGGTCCTGAAACTCAAAAGGCATTAGAAAGAACACGGATGGGTTTCAATCAGTAAAAGTCAGACACTCCCTTCCGTTTTGACGCAAGGCGGAAGGAGTCATTTGATGATATCCATAAAAACCGGTCAAATGCGAGTTGGACTCGCACAACGAGGGTTCCGTAATTTTTTTTTTGACGTGACAACGTCTTAAATTAGGTTGCGGCTGGGAGTCACTTATGAAAAAGTGTAACGCTCGGTAACGTTACGATGAGTCACCGAACGAGAGAGAGGCCCGCCGAATGCCTTGCGTCTCTCTCCCACTCAACTATGATCGGTAAAAGACGTTGTCACGTAAAATCTTCGCCCGTAAAACCGACTTTACAGGCAACCATTTTTTTTTTTGTGAAATAACTCCAAATATACTGGCCTCGGAGATTTTCCTTTATTTGTGCTACATAACATTGCTTCTTGCCAAATTTTATGATTCTAGGTCAATGGAAAGTACCCTCTAGCTTTTGATTCCCTTGCAAATCCTTACTAATATTATAAATGCGAAAGTAACTCTGTCTGTCTGTCTTTCTGTCTGTCTGTCTGTCTGTCTGTCTGTCTTTTCTTCACGTCTAAACCATTGAACCGATTTGAATGAAATTTGGTACAGATATAGTCTGGAACCTGAGAAAGGACATAGGATAGTTTTCATCCCGAAAATCCCTCGGGAACGGGAACTATTATTCCACGCGGACGAAGTCGCGGGCAAAAGCTAGTGTCTAAACATGCAATAAAAACAGCCGTATCTTTTTATTGCGTTGATTTAGAAATTTGACCTGAGTACGGGATATTAATTTCAGCTTGATATCTCGACGCGTTTCTGAGAAAAAGGGTATTGACAGACGGACGGACAACAAAGTGATCCTACAAGGGTTCCGTTTTTACCTTTTGAGGTACGGAACCCTAAAAAAGAGCCGTTAGAAAGACCAGTTAGTTGCTTGTACACGTGACGTAAACGCCGTGGCATATACATATACAACAAGTCAGCACGTGATGGGGCTGTCTGTCGCTTGCCATGCCTGCCGGGATTGCGGAATAGTTCTAATCGTTACCACGGCTACCGAAGGAACAAGGAAAAAAATGGGCTATGCTAGCTGCTTATACGTATGTTAATATCGATCATCTCATTTATGAGTACACAACACAGGAAAATTCCCAAAATCACTAAACTGATTTACAAAAAAAATCTTTCATTAGAGTATTTGTTACAGCGTCGGGTAATCAAATATAGTGATTATACCTATATTTCTACGTAAAACTTAATTGTAGCAGTATAATAACAATCCGTAACAATAAAAAAAAATGGAAGTACCGTGAGAAGCAAATATGATAAATAACTTTCAGCCGAGGCTTCGCCTGCGAGGATGTCGAACTTCTAACCCCAATTTTTAGGGTTGGGATTCCCAAAAATCTATTCTTAGTGGATATTTACTCTTCATAAAGATCTTACGCATAAGTGTTTTTTTTTTCTACCCTAACGTGTGATATGTTGTTGGATAGGTATTTAAAAATTAATAGGGGTTTACTAAAATCATTTTTGATAATGTCAATCATTTTGGAAATAATTGCTTCAAAAGTAAAAAACAATGTGTCCCCCATAGGACCACCTAGAGACATGAAACTAGGAGTTTCATGTTACCAGCGATTTGCGCTCTGCGTTGATACATCAACAGTCAGTCACTTTACCATTTTATGTAGGTCAGAAAAAACATCGTAAATAGGCAGAAAAAAAATAAGGAGGAAAGAGACAGACCACTTCATAGAAGAGGATGATGTGAAAGATTCTGCTATGGCAAATTTATCTCTCCCCCCACAAATATGCATTTGTTTATTGCACATTCTATGCCCCAAGAAGAATTTATATAAATCACAACCTGCGTAATTGAAATACAAAGCATGTCCAATTATAAAATTTTTGGTGATATTTTAAATAATAATTTCTAACTAGGTTAAAAAACTACCACCTGTATCACGCAAAAAGCTGACTTCGGTAATGTAACGTGATGTTCTAAGTCCAATTTGATATTGTATTTAATGCTTAGTAATCTTTTATTATTGCTTAACGAAGCTCCCAGTAGTCATAATACACTTACCTACATAATGAAATACTGACGTGGTATTTGACTCGCAGGAAACGTAAAATGATACGCAGTAATGGCTAAACAAGCTTCATCAGCAATAACAATTTCTTTGAAAGCATTGTGTAGCAGTATTTACTTAGAAATGTCTACAATAAATATTATGCATACACAACAATTCACTAAAAGCTGAGACAGCATGAAGTTTGCCTCTTAGCATTAGTGTGAAAAATTAATGTTTTTGCATGTAACCGGTAGTAGATACTTCTAGAAACATAAGAAAATGTATATTTAGATAGGTAGCTACTTCAGGTTTCATGACATTTCATGAGATGGCACGACTCACGGGTGATATTATGATTTGTTTGAATCATCTCATGTGGGAACATGAGATAACTCGATTAAAGTAAAATTACTTATGTTTAGCCCCATCGATGATCGATAAGCTTTACCTTTGGCCATGTCTTATTAGGACATCGGGTTACGCAACAAAATGAATAGAAGAAATAAAGAGTATTTTAGCATTTTAACTTTGTGACAACATTAGTGTTTCTCTCACTTGCTAGTAGACACCATGGTGGCGTGACCCAACATTTTGATTAGTTCAGATGCCGAGGATAAAAATAGTAGGTTATCAACGGCGTAACGAAGGTTAGTAGACCTTTTTTAGCTGAAGTCAACGTCCTTATCTGCCCAGGTTTCAGCTAGTCTTTTAAAAACCTCTTAGAAGGAAGAAGTGAACAGCTTAGGAAACAGCAGGTCTCCTTGCTTGACACCTCTTTTGATGGGGAAGTAATGCTGCTGTGCCATTTTGATAGATCATTTTTAGTAAATTAACATACTCGTAAGTGAAGAGTGCCTTAATATGCAGCGGAGGTGTGCCTATAGAACACCTCCGCTGCGAAACTCAAAGGGCAAAACCGCAATAGTTTCGTTGTGAGTTGTGAGTTCTTTGGAGGCGAAACAGAAGCGAAATTCCCTGCTCTAACGTACAAAACTGACTATGATGTTGTCTCTTTCTAACACGATTTCGCTTATTTGCTCAGGCTCCGTCTACATCTCCGCCCGTTGACCGCTATTTTGGAGCGGTTCCGCGTGTGACTCGGACGCGTCTGTAGCAATCGACTATTTATGAGAGCGAAATAGGAGAGATGGATCTGGAAGTTAAGGGAAAACTGATACAAGCAGTGAGAAATAGACCAGTTTTGTACATACTACATCACGTGACTTTTTTTATTAATATCTTGCACCCAGGTACTACGCCTTTTTAAAGTTGTTGACCACAGTAAGATTAGTTCCTCTTCTGACTCCGAAAGCGACGACATTTTATTTCGATTGTTATTTCTCAACTGTTCTAATTTTAGGTTTCGCTAATAGTTTCGCGTAAGTAAAGTACTGTTAAAAACTCGCGCAGCGGTTTCGCAGTTGTTGTTTCGCAGCGGAGGTGTGCTAGAGGAGTCAACGTATGCTGGCATACGATATAGAGAGAGATTTAGATCACAAAACATTTTTCTATGATCATGTAGAGGGATAGAAACTTTTGTTGAAGCTGCTGATGATTGTAAATTACAAAGATAATATTATTATTGTTATTGTGAGCATGTATGTACTTTAAAAATACTTACTATATACTAAAAAAACATTTACTATATGCCTGTGTGTCATTGACTGAATGTACTCTGGCAGTTAGGAGTTTTTCATGCTCACTCAAATGTCTCATTTGGTTCCCTTCAAAATGGTAGAGCTATTTAGTGCGGATGCACACGCCATGTTCGTGAACGGACGTTGTCTGCTGAGGCTGGTCATCTCTTAACTGCCACAGTTATTTTAAATATGCTTAATTGTTTGTTTTATAATTACAATACCTCTTTCAACATTCACGAGAAGCTACATTGTTCTCACGTAGTACCTTAGATTCAACAATGAATGATGTAGCCAAATTTTTATACTCTATTTATTGATTTAAAAAGAGTGTTCATGGAGTTTATTGCTCGTTCTTCTTCATAGAAATCTACTGTTTGGAACTAGCAAATAGCTTCACCTTTTCTACATTCTGTAAACTGTCGTATCATTCTAACACTAAGCATAGCAGTTTAGCAGCTTCATATATGCGGGCAATTGCAATTTGCCTCATTGCAATTATTCGTCTACCTATTAAAATCCTTCTATATTCTAGTTTTTCACCATTCAATATGACGTCACGATCGCTATTTCTAACTCTTGGTAACGTTATTGTAATACATTTAGTTTCTTTTTTCATTTAATGCGAAATTGTTCACCGTATATCAATTTGGGACCTGAACAATAGAATTCACATTTGTAAGTTTTTACAATCGTCTATGCATCTTAAATTAAAAAATAATGATGAGTCATCTGCAAACTGTGTGTCAGGCCAGCCGTCTTATATGGTATATATCTTATATATAAAATTCTCGTGTCACAATGTTAGTTACCTTACTCCTCCGAAACGGCTTTACCATTTTTTTACCATATTTTATATGCATATTCAGTAGGTCTGAGAATCGGTTACTATCTATTTTCTATACCCCTAAGTGGGGTTGTTCACCCTTAACATTTTTAACGCGGGTGAAACCGCGGGAGGCATCTATATGTATACAGTCATATACAGTAGTTTGTCAACCAAAAGCCCGTTTTACTGTGATTGTTTTCGCTTTAATTATAATGTTGACGTTAAACTGTTGAAAACAGTGGACCACAAAGCGCTTAGAGCTATTTTCATTCAATGAGCGAAACATACACCTAAATTCCTACATTTTATAACTTATTCCATAACTTCGTTTAACTTTTCAGCGTAATTTCCCCAAAAGTTATTAAAACTATGTCTATAACTACATACATTAACAACAGCAGCATTTTCTTAACCCTTCGAACACACGTAATTCGAGACACATTAGAAAGACAATAGCAGCCGGACAGCCGGCTGTCGCTTGGTCGTTGAAAGGTACAAGTGAATAATATCTTTATTGTTTTTGAGTAACGGCAATTTTATTACTTATTATTTGGTTTTGCGATCATTTGGACATCTGGTCAATTGGGATATAAGCCCAAAGAACATCTGGGCAGTTGGGTTTCTTTACCTACTATAGAAACAAAAGTACAGGAAAAGAGAAACCAAGTACATTTTAACGTTTTATGTCACCTTTTTTTGTGTTTAGTTACATTTGGTAACAATTTTATTAATGTAAGATGTAAGCATTCTCAGATTTGATTATATAGAAAAAGTTGTTTGACTATGCAACAGAGACACGAAATCGTGTTTCTGCACGAGGAAAGATTCAAAATAACATAAAGTGCCGAGCAGCTGCAACCTGCAAAAGACAGTTAAAAATAGTGTTCTTTGTTTATTCTTTATTCAGTAATTGAAATTCAGCTACTTTATTTGAGACTAGCTTTACACTCGCTTTCGTGCCTGTGGAGTTCGATCAGATTTCGTTACTTAAGTGCTATTTTGATATTATGTGAGCCATATTAAACAATACAATGTTTTCCAGTTTTTTAAGGTATTAGACTCCCTTGTGTTTTCTCTGTTAATCCAGTATTACATTATAACACTGAAGCATTTTTACAAACTTCCACATTTTTTTATATAGTTGTTCGTTGTTCTTTTTATTATTAGCCATGTTATTGCAGTGTGTATTGTTCTTTACTGTCTATTCATCTATTACAGAGAAACACGGCCCGTTTATGGCTGCAGCGGCATGGCAACGAGAACACGTGCAAAGTTGACGCTGACACTGCTGATTGAAGCAACGCTTCGAGCAATCGACCTTGAATGCTTAATGCTTAACAGGCAAGTGAATTCAACTCGAGGTCTTCGCAGTGTCCCCTCACGGGGGCACGGCAAGCGGGATCGGGGCTGAGCCCCCTGCCCGCGGATGCCATACCGAGGCCCGCAACTACGGGCCCGTCACTGTGTGGCCATATAGGCGATGGCCTTTGGACACGCTATATAGCGTGGCCTATGTGTGTAGCTGCTAGTGGTCTGTAGGAGCGCCGGCGTCACTATCGCCATCTTCACGACACTCCGGCGGTCAGGACCCCGCCAGATGGAACCCCCAGTTACCTGGGGGAAGTCCGGCGGAGAACGACCAGCGACAGGCGTGCCGACTTTGGGGGCGCGCCTACAGAGGGGTTCGGGGCCCCCCCGCCCTACGGATCCCAGATCGAGCCGGTCACTTTCAGGCAGGTGGGGGCCGTGGTGTGTGCGTAAGGGCGGTATTGTATCTGTGTGTCACCGCCCAGTGTGTACCAATGCAACAAACGTGTTGTGGAGTCAGTGCTTGTGTGCTGGGTGGTGCACGTCATGCCTATATTAACCTAGCACACGACGTACACCGGGTGTGTGTGCTGTTGTTGAGTGTCACTGGTCGAGGGGGCCGCGTGTAGGTGAAGGCGGCCCTCTCGTGGGGTCAAGTCCGGTGGGGGAGGGACGTTTGTCCGGCAGCAGGTCGCGCGGGAGGCGTTTTCTGTCTGGCGGGCGTGTGTGCCGAATTCAACTTCTCCTTGCAAACTGTTTTTAAAGCGTTGCGCCGGGCGAGAGTCCATAGTAGCAACCCTGCACAAAAAAAAATCTGAACCAAGCTCATAAAGAGGCCAGATTTCATTTCACTCACCCATGTCTGTGGTTTCGCTCCAGATTAGCGGGACTTAAAATTTTCACACGCATTTTTTTCCAAAGAGAAACTTTTTAAATCTTGCCAGGTCATGCTGCTAGATAGGTCGTCGGCACTTATTGTGTGTAAACAATATGAGTCGCAAAATGTTCAGTCAAATTTGGAGTCAAAAAGAATAGTGGTCAGCATGTGGATGAGTTTATTTGATTTGTAGTTTTCGCAGGTCCTAGGACTATCCTACATTTCTGTGACTGGAAATGACAAAAATTATTTGCGTCTGCTGCAAGAAACTTTTTTGCCAAAAGTGCGGGTGGTGTATCCAGGGATGAAATGTCCAAAATTGTCATCATGCAAGGCTGTCCTATCCTCGCAAAATTAGATCCAGCAGCAGGAAAATATACGGACAGTATTGTGGCCTTCTCGTTCTAAGGACCTAAACCCCATCGAAAATCTTTGAGGTCTAGTAATTATAGTTGGGAAAGGACTCCTTAGTCGCTCAAGTTGACCAAGTTTGGAACTCATTTTGCGACTCGGATCTTTGCAAGGTTCTAAAGTCGATGCGAGCGCGGTGTGCCGCAGTTGTTGACGCTGGTGGAGTGCTTTCTAAATATTAACTAGAATTTAATTAAAAATGGTTTAGTGTAATACTGTGTTAAATTTAGGTTAAGTAGGTAGTTATAGTGAATTTAAATATAGTAGTTATTTTTAATTTAAACCCACATCGTATAATAAACCACGGATTTTTATTTTATATTTACTATAATTATTGTGCTATTCGATTTTAGTACTTTGTAACCATCAAGATTTAAATGAAAATGAATATTAAGCACAATGTCACTCACGAACTTTTTCGAGCTTCAAGTGCACACGTGTACAAAGTGTTCATCAGTCTTAAAGGTTTTTGTTGAACGTTAGTGTTGAAATGCACTTAACGAGCGACAACATTTCTTTATTATTTATAAACAAGGGATGGTGATATCAACAAAACGTTTGCTTATGTAATATTAAGTTATTTGAGCACAAGTCTGCGTTGAATTCATTTAAGGGTCTGCGCTTAAATTGCGGCTAACGCTCACGTGTATACAAAAAAAATATGAGCAGTGCGCATTTCTACATCACTAACTTCAGCCTTAGCCTTTCAGCCTCATCCTGTCAGTCACAGCGTGTCAGTCGCAGATTTACAGCTGCTCCTCGGCAGAAGTCATTTGATCATTACCCATTCTCAAACGCATAACCGTACGAGAGCCAATAATATTTTAAGTAAAAAAGTGTAGATAGGTTATATGCAGTCAAAAAGTGGCACATTAAAAGTTTGCCAATTGGCAAACATGATACTGAGTATTGCGTTGACATTTGACGTTTATCTCTTTTTCACTCGCACTACTTCAATTATGTCATCCTACTTTGACGTGTAATGTATGTGTGCGTTAGTGTGCCGTTTTTGAAGATAGAATTTCATTTGGGTAGCCTATCTACGCCTTTTTTACTTAAAATATCATTGACGAGAGCGGTTTCTGTTTGCGATAAGCGAAACGTTTTTTTTTTGTGGGAAATCATCAAATGCCTTCTTCCGCCCTGGGCGAGGCTGGAGGGCCACTAAATCCCACTCATGTTACTTCGGTTGTCCCTTATGTTCAGGGGTCACGGTAACTATTGGAACTATTTCGCAACCACAAGCAGGACTTTCGAAGCGAGCACCAGAACATTCTGTCTAACCGCGCTGATTTTTGCGCTGGCTCTTAACTACTATGTTTAGTCTCAAATTGAATGGGTATCAAGAGTACTGCGACTGTTGGCGTTTTTTTATGAATGGTTCATGGTTCTTACGGCATAAACAGACTCATATTTCTTTTTAAACTGAACTTAGCTACATTATAATAAAAGATTTGTTTACAATTTCGTATATAAGCCACATAATAAACTAAGGACCTCATTGTTCTTGTGTGTTTTTGTCGGTGAATGTTATAACTTGTATGCATACGCTATAGAAACGCAAGCGATAGTAAAGCATTGTTTACATTATCGCTTAATAAATTCTCGGCGCGGCACTCCACAGGACTGAGGAGATGAAATTCAGATAAGAGCAGAAATAAGACGTGTGCAGAGATCGATGGTGTGCGCGCACCGGGGAACTGTTCTCCGTTTCTAATAGAGTCCGTATTGTAATCATTGTGTAATGCAATTAAGTACAGACTAATCTTTGTGCGAAGAGTATAGTGATGTAGAACCTTTAGTGTGTGTACCAATCTGTGTACCGATTGAATAAAGTAACTTTGCTGTTTTTAAGATAAAAAAGAAGAGCCTTTCCTGATGATATAATCAGGAAAGGCTAACCCCTCCTCCTTCAATCCGACATATTTATATTTATAAAAGTAAAATTTAATTTTTTAATTCTATATTTGTTTGAAAGCAATATCAACCCTTCAAAGATCCTACGTCCATACTTTATAACATCTAATATTATCCCTCGGCAAGGCAAAGACTTCTTATCACATAAAGAATTAACGGTTCCAGATAATGAATTAAAAATTATTCTTCCATATTTTCTCACAATGATTCCTTTAAATCCGATGTTTAAATTTCAGTTATACTTCATCATCACTTACCTAACCGTTTCCCCACTCTGTTACGGCTGGTTTCCAGTGTAATTATAGCTGATTACCTGTATTTTATAAAGGGCTACTTACTGGCTATCTGATCTCCACAACCTAGGACACGTTACTCCTTCCATTTTCAGACCATCAAACTTTTGACTACCCGAATTAACTATCCGTAATGACTGTCAAAGAATAAGTGGCAACCGGCTTTGACCAACCGCTTTGACTTTTTTACCAAAAGGTTTATAAAGGCACGCAGAACGCTTTTATTTGCTTACTTGAATAGGCCATGAAGTAAATTGAACATTGTTTGCAATGTAGGGTGTATCTATTGGAAATTAGCAACATACAGTTTCCAGAATGTTCCAATAACGTGACGTGACTAGACTACCTATCACTCCACGTGTGGCAGTGGACACAAGTACAATGTGCGTATACTATATTGACAGCGATTGTTCCCAGTTGGTTACACAATTCAAGGCCACAACAACCCTTTCTGCTGAACGTTTAGCTTTAAAATCTGCTATGCGGTTATATAACTCTTTCATTTATCTATAATATGTATGTATTTAAAAATTATATAAGTATGTATATCAGTTGTCTGATTACCATAACACAAGCTCTGCTTAGCTTGGGATCAGATGGCCGTGTGTAAGATGTCCCAGAATATTTATTTATTTTATTTATTATTTAATAAACTGCAATGCACCCTTCAGCACACCACACGTACGCGCTTGCCACATTTTTACTTTTTAATTTAAAATTTTTGGTCTTGTTTTTGGTTCTAGTACTTATATGTTTAACTGTCTCAACATTGTTAGCTAGATAAGTAAGGGATGAATCGAGACAGCCCTAACACAAGTACTTTTGTAACTTACCGGGGCTGCCTCAGTTTATGTAATTTAACGCAATGTTTGAGGTAATAAAACACTTTTTTTTTTTTTTTAATAAACTACGTGTAATGACGTTTTCGTGGAACTCTATATCTGTTTTCATGTTAGTTAGGTACATCATTAAAAATGTTACGTCGTTAAGCCACTTGCATATAGTACGCACTGCGCGGTAAAATCGTAGCGATAAATCGCTGTCGCGAAAACCGAGCCACCGACACTGTCTTAGACGGGAGAAAAAACCACGATCACAGCCATTTGTCATTGGGATACCAAGATGCGCAAACTCAGGTTTCGGTACGAATAAAATGTATAAAGTTGTGAAGGTTTTTCATTATGATACAATGTTGCCAGCGATCACCCGCTGGTGGCGCAAACATTAAAATGTATCAAACTTACTCCAGTTGCCTTCCTTTTCCTTTACGATGAACGTAAAGCAAAGGTAAGTACTGTCTACGTTTCGTTGTCTATTTTAAAACTTACATCAACATAAGTGTTTGTTTTGGTGTTTCTCGCTCGATAGCTATGGACGCCAAATTGGCGCGACCAGCCGCTGCGACCCGGTGTCCCAATGAAATATGACCCTCAGTGTCCAACCCCAACCCGCTGCGGAATTTACGGCCCTTTTTTGTTAAATTTCTCAATTGTTCTAAGAGTTCTAAGAGTCGTTAAGTAGTAAGTACATGGATCTTCTTTATGATTACCAGATGTGAATTTGTATTGTAAGCGGGCGCTTCGAATGCTTTTTTTTTACATTTCTTTGGAATTTGACGATATATTGCTTTAGAGCTGACGGCACTTGTTTTAGGGTTGTTTCCCATAAAATAGAGAATTTATGCGATTCTAAGTGGCGAACCATGTGTTGGTCATAAAACAATATCTTTCAAATATTTTGTTATTGAATTAGGCTATGGGACATACCGTTACAATCGGGGAAACCTTTCGAGAGTATAATTATCAATTTCATTTGCACAATAAACAGTTTCATTTCATCCACGTTTTGTCCACTGATGACGCTTTCTATCTAAAGAAAAAACCCACCCCGAAACGAAAAACGAAGACAAAAATAAGAAAAGTTTTGCAGATTTGACTTGTACATAACTAGCCAATAAAGATATCCGATAGCGGCACCAAACAAACCAAAAGAACTTTTAGAATTCATAAAACGAGTGAAATTTCATACCTCCCTCGGCTGCTGCATTTATTAACTTTCCACGTGAAATGCCTCTGGCAGGCAGAATGCTACTTTTTCTTCATATTTCACGCCCCAAGTTTTTTACAACATTCATGAAATTTGATGTGAGAGAAGCTTGTTAATTTGTGAATTTTGGATATTCACTTTGCTGAATAGTGACACAGTTAGCATGTAGGGCATACATAAACTGTCTATGTATATTCTATGTCGCAATCTAGTCCAAGCAGTCTGCAAACATATCGGATAACCGAAGGCTAAGCAGAATCGATAAACACTTCATTCCATAAAAATCTTACAAAAAGACACAATATTATACACGTACGAGTACTTACTTACGATATTCAAAGAATATGTATCATATTTACGGATCACGCACCTGTCAAATTACCAACACAAAATAAATGTAATACGTAAATAACATAATATATATCGAAAAAAATTAAGGTTGTCGTACATCCCACTCGCAAGAATAAAGGAGACAATTTTGTTTGTTCGGGGAATAGGCCCACCACAAATTGTGGCATTTATTAATGAAATGCACGTTAGTTTATTCCTTATAATCTCTAGATTACAGTGGCTATGTTAGCTAAACTCTACGTAATCGGAATACTGGGAAATACGACACTCAAAACATGACTCGCATTATGACCTAAAATCTCACAAGAGCGATTATTTAATGAGTGAATAGGTTTCCTAGGTATTTTATGTTAGAATAGTGCACTGTTCAATAATAATATATGTGTAAATAACATAAAAACCTGGCTTTGGTGTGATTTTTTTTTCGATTATTCTTTTACTGTGAACGCCAATGCTTTTATAAGTAAAGTTGTCGCACATTTCGTTGAAATCGAGCTGTACTTGTATTTATTGTACAATAAATTGTTACAACAGCTTTATATATTATGCACTGTATCTACAGAAGCCATTTTGCTACCTTCTATTGAATAAAAATACGAAAAGAACAGAAGAAGCACTCATCTGACTATCTATAATAGAAAACTATTGGAAACTATTAGGCTAAGTTTACATGACCGTGAGAAGCCGCGCGTCGCCGCGTAGTTGAGGCGTTCGTATGATGATGTGCATACCAGCCCGGATGCCAATGTTGCTTGAGGAGGGGGCAATTAGCTTATGGATTTTATACCGAAGGCTGAGTCGTCGCAGAAAATGACAAAGACAATCAAAAAGCATTCTTGCATCATTATAAAAGTCTTTCTCTTAAATTAAGATGCAGGAATGCTTTTTTGACGAACGTAGAACGCGCGGTAATGCCTACGATAATCACTGCTTACTTTGGTCTTGTACCGCGCGGTTAGTGGTACAGCGCGGTTTCGCGCAGTCGTATAAACTTAGCCTAATAATGAAGCCTGTCAGTGTCAAACTGATTGAAACTGTACCACAGAGCATCTACAACCAAATGTTAATTAGGTACGTTTCGTTTCACATATTTAAATTCACGTTGAAATAAATGTAAAAACGCTCCTAAACAAGCATTTTTCCGTGACAGTCTTTTCTATTATTTCATAATTCCCGTTAGATTTCTATATAATTTTTGGTGGGTTAGTTATAATAAGGTGATCACTAAACATTACCGTTTAATAGTGGGCCAAAAAAAATTGTCTCCTTTGTCTGAAAGTATCCAAATTGACGCAAACACATT
Organism: Athetis lepigone; assembly: GCA_033675125.1. Lineage (NCBI taxonomy): Eukaryota > Metazoa > Arthropoda > Insecta > Lepidoptera > Noctuidae > Athetis > Athetis lepigone. The sequence goes on along the minus strand of CM066225.1, from coordinate 9,433,496 downwards.
GCTGGTAGCGTTTCGTTAATTTTATCCAATTACTTTATTAAGTAATTATTATCCAAAATAATTATTTTAGTACCAGCCTACTAATCACAATAAAGTAAATTTGCTATTTCAGGCTTATTATATTCGTTGATTTTTTTTTCATAATGTTACTATTAAGAACTTATGAAACTAAAAAAGTAATTTTGTGTCGCGTCCGAATGCTTGTACTACTGGGCCATCAAGATATTACATTCCAAAGTTTGGGTCCACCCTTTATAGCAGAACTTTTTACGTCATAATTTTATTTTGCATAGCAACGGATAGCATAAACCTCTTTTCGCAGAAAATCGTTTGGCATATACTCATTTACCATACACCGAAACCCATAATTTTGTAAGTCAGAATCATCTTTAGGCATAAATTTCATATCTATAATAATCAATAAGTATAACCATCACATCGTAGAAAATTCAAAACCAGAATCATCTTTTGGCATATATTTTATATCCATAATAATGAAAAGTAGAACCATCATATCGCAGAAAATTCACAGCCAGAATCATCTTTTGGCATGCATTTAATATCTTATTTTGGCATGCAGTAAGCATGCAAGCATGCAGCAAGCATGCAAGCATGCAACAAGCATGCATCATGCAGCAGGCATGCAGCATGCAACATGCAGCAAGCATGCAACATGCAGCAGGCATGGCTTCTGTCACGGCTCCGGCGCTGCGGGGCTCCGGCGGTCCCACGCGAGCTAATCGTCGCAGATGGATTTACGTCCACCACCGCAGCTTCGGCTTGCTGGCCGGCTTAGCCGGCAGACAAGACTACGTGAAGTCGGTTTTGCAGCGATTCATTTCTGTCACTCACTTTTGTAGCACACCATAGTGGTTTTTAAACAATATATTTTTTTTTTTCAATATGACTAATAATTATTTCTATTGAAATTCTGTGATCTTCGTAGTATGCTAAGTCAAATTATGCCAAATAATCGGTGCTCTAAATAAACGTTATGCTAAACGAAATTATGCAAAATTGTAACTCTGACAAAGGTAATTATTCCCAATACAATTATGCCATCTTAAAAGTATCCCATTTAAAATTCGGACATAAAAACGTTAGGCCAACAAAACAATTATGTTAAATATTTTTTATACCATAACAATGTTCGTTTAAAAAAGTTTCTGCCAAGTGAGTTATGCCAAATAGGTTTCGGAGAAACAAGTTTCTGCCTGATAGAGGGCACCCCCAAAGTTTATTATTAACCAATTTATTAACTAGGGTCTTTATTATATGTGCACAATTTATGAATTAATTAGCGTGTTTTATGATTACAAATAGGTACCATTTTCCGTTAAAACTCGCACAGATCCCAGTAAAGTAATCAAACATTATAAGCAGGCTAATTAAATTAATGCTAATGAAATAGCGTGGATTCTACGAATTCTCTTTAATTTAGTTTAATAGTCTTCACAAGAATTCATTGTATAGTTTGTCCTTCGTAAACAAACATAGGTACGTAACAACATTAAACGCATTTTATTTATTACAAGTTTAATAGAAAGAGATCCATGCAAAACCTCTTTTAATATTTTTAAGGCCGCCATCCCAATAATTTAGCGATTACGCTCGTAAAACGCGTTTAGCTTTACTTCAACGTCAGATATCGTCATTTGTATAATATTAAACACTTGACGTCAACACCACGTTAACGTCGAATGTCATTAATTTATAACATTGACAGTCGTTGAAAAAATGCCAAGCTTGTAAAACGCCAATCAGATAGCGGCCTAAACTCTATCAAATGATAAAGCAAGCAATTTCCTGAGCCTTTTCTCGTCCTTTATTTGATCACTTTAAGTGGGTGTTATATTACAAATCTTTATGTTTTCAAATTATTTCATTACGTCCAACGAATCAAAAAGATCATTCGTCGGAATACTTGGGAGAGTCTAGTCAAAGTCAGCCCACGCTGTTCCATCTACGCCTCTTGACTTACCTTTAAAATTTTGTTAAGATAATTCAAAACCAAAGAAAACCCGAAACCTTACGAAGTAGTTATGAGGGTACAAGTACTATTATGGACAATCATGAAATTTAGATTGACAAGGTATTCAAAGCCTTAGAATATGACTTCTCAAAAGAAACGATGTTTCTGCGTGGGTTTCAGTTCAGAAGTTAAGATATTTTAATGTATTTATAAAGCTCCATTAGTAAAGAAAATTATAACCATATATTAATTATTTATACAGTTACCTACGTTACTCTTTTCATGTGGGCTTTTAGATGGGCAACTTTTTAGGAAACAATAAATAAAACGTTAGATTTGTTTTGACTAAAACCGACGAAAGTCTCTCCAATTAATTTGGTAACGCATATTTTTGCAGTGCGACGTTTGACCGCAATACTCGTGAATGTCGAACTTTCATTCACTATTTTATCTCATTAGGGGTCGAATTTCAAATTTATTTTCTTTGTACACACCCTCTAAGTTTCATATCGTGGTTTGGGATGTGCGTCGATATATCACCCACACTACAGCATCTCGTGTGCTTGGATCTATGAAATTATCGTTTGCGTTTGTTTGCTTGTCGCGTTTTAAGAATTAGTTTTACACTTACCGATACGCGTAAATATGTTGTTTTTTAATACTTACCCATTTTTTTAATGAATGGGAACTCATAAATCATCAAATGAATTGTCCCGACCTGGGCTGGGCGGAAAGGAGTGTCAGAGTTTTATTGATTAAAACTCACCCTTGTCCTTCGGTTTCCCTTTAAGTTGCGGGACCGCGGTAACCATTAGAACTATTCCGCAACCCCGGAATACCAACCCATTTTATTGTTGATCCGGGTCGAGAATCACAAACATAATTACCTTTTGGAAGGTTTTGCAGATTCAAAAATGCACCTTGTATAAAAAGATCTAAAGACTATTACATCGTCCACTTACTGACTCCACAGCGTTGTACATTCTCATACTATACACATTAATACCTACCCTACGCTGTTCAGCGAATAAAATTATTTCACATCCCACAGGAAATAACAGAAACATCACAGGTCAGCTTATGCGATGGCCGCAAAATGGAGCGCAGTACCGTTTATTAACTCCCTGTATCAAGCGCACAACACACATCGTTCATATTTCACAATACAGGGTGATTAAATTACGCGCTCCTGAACTTTTGAACTGAACATCAATGTTATTTGTATAAATATCGTTTTGTTGACGTGTTTTTATTTATGTTTGTGTGTTATTCATGTAACCTTATTACGGTGTTATGCAAAATTTGGTATTTTATTTACTATTTGCTTGTGTAATGTATGTGCTTATTCTTTGGGCAAAGTAGATGCCAGCCTTCTGATCACGTGAAGTGTCGACTAAACGCTTTGCAATCTCTTTGTAAAGAGAACGGGCACTCGGGCCCCATGGTCCCAAAGTTTCAACCCCAAACGGCTCAAAAATATAATTACCAACTTGGTTGTTATATAATTGTTACTTAAATCAATAGTTAAAAAATCTGAATTGACATTTGAACTGAAACTGATTTTACAGTCCCCATATGAACCATTCAAGTTAAGTCGAGATTAAGCGCACGCTGAAGTTCATGTCACTACAATATCTTTTGTACGGCACCCTCGTCACAGAGTAATCATACTCTAAGTACTTAAGCTTCCCATTGACAAGAGCACAGAAGGAGGTTTCATGAAGACTTTCAATGTTTCAAAAGACCTTTTGTCGTAGAACTAGTACTCACTAAAACGTACATACCTACTATAATAATAGGCGAGACGACGAAAAAAAAGTAATTAATCCATCAGTTAGATTATTAAAACATATTGGATACGTATTTTTTCTTTTTTCTCGTAAACGAAAAATGACGACGAGTGCATTGAAATTGCTCGTGGCGTCACGATCTGATAAAATATTTGCAGCGCGGTGACGTCAAAAGCCCCCACATCAGAACTTTGTTGCTCTTTATCTTTGTATTTTTTCATTATTTTGATCAAGCAAAATACGTGTCCCGTACTTTTGGTCGATCTACAAGACGGACTAAATAGAATGCCATTTGTTTATGTCGTCGTCATCCCTATTACCATACAATATAATACCAATATATGTAAATGCTTCAAACTGATTGAGTTTCAGAAAATAAGTTTGTAAATCAAATGAAATATAATACCTTTTTACTTTTAATTCTGCAATTTCAGCCCAAGCTTTTGATGAAAGATGCACGCAAGCACCACCCTCCCGTCTCGGTAAAAATATATAAGACCTTAGGATCACGACGAATGCTTAGTAGGCACCACCATAAACTGCTGGCTAACGAGTCTTTTATACTACTATCATTTGTAATTATTTTGTCTCAATTTGCTAAAACGATTTCGTTCCTTGTGTCCAAGGGGTAATTAATATCGGATACTGATGAGCGATTGTTCTGGTTTCCATAACATTTCTAATATCTTCTTCAAAAAAGGCAATTGTGTTCATTGTTTAGGACTTGTCCCCTCGCATTTTTGATTACTGCTTTGCTTCCGTGGATTGTAGCTTAATGCCATATAGACACACATATAGCCTATTCTGCTATTTGTCAAAACCTGGCATAATACAGTGGTAAGTAAGGCCGTATGCAGAAAGAAAGCTGGAAACTTATAAGCGTTTACCGGCGCTTGTCAGCGCTGGCCCGTTCACACAATGTTGGAATGATTTTCTTGCAGTAGTCATGGCAACGCCCAGCGCTGAGAAGCGCGTTTTTAAGCTTATCGGCACCGTTCAGTGCTTATCGGCGCGTGTTTATATATTTTCCTGCGCGGATTACCAGCGCTGACAAGCACCGGCAAGCGCTTATAAGTTTACAGCTTTCTTTCTGTATACGGCCTTAGACTTTTTGGTAAGGTTTCCACTAAAATTTTAAAAATTTCATTCGAATTAAATTATGAATTCATTCGTTCTAGTTTGCGATACGATCTTCAATTATCTTTTTGGAAGAATGAGTGGATGAAAATCACAATCGATGAAGAGATAAAAAAAATGAAATGATTTTTTCTTAAATATTCTGAAAGTTCATTACTTTTTAAATCATCTTCGATAGATCGAGATAAATCGAGGTTTCCGCCCAGTCCATCACAATATACTTTATAGCGGCAGACATCGTCAGTATAAAATCCTTACTAGGCAGGTACAGCTTAGTCTAGTCTAATATGGAGTAACTTAACCATTTTTCTCCATACGCAACAATATTTAGGAATAGGCCACTAGAATCATTCTTATTTTCTAAATGACGTTTCAAAGCACCTTTTTTTCCTGCCGGGGTTGGGGAATCCTGCCGGGGTTGCGGAATAGTTCTAATAGGTACCGTGGCTCCGGAACATAAAGGGCAACCGAAGGAACATGAGTGTGTGAATTCATTTGATGATTTCCCACTCACCTAAAAAAAGCGCCTTTTTTGGTCTAATAGATAAATGATTTGAATTTAACTTTCGACTTAAGTCTTAAGCCATCACTATCACGGTGTACTGAGTGATCTGTACATGCCATGCAATGTGATAGCGATAGATAGGTAAAAAAGAAAAAAAAAACAACAAAAGATATTAATAAAATTATGCACCTCGGCTGCACCTAGGTCACTGGAGCCATCATACAAAAATGACTGGTTTACCGGCTCCTACAGATTTTTTTAAGGAAAACTAGATTAAAGTAGAGCAAAAATAAGGTCAATCACAGTATGGCGAAACCAATATACCGCTGCCGCTGGAATGTTGACTTTGTATCCCGGTCTATATGTGTGGGTAACAATTGACATCGAATGTTATTAAATAGTTCGAAGAATATCGTTTCGAACAGGAATTCGTCATTTATTTATTTTAAAAGTCTAGACCGATCCGACACTATACTTGCCAGTACGCTTATACTGTGTCCAATCCGACAAAAATCGAGAGTAAACTCGTACGATAAATGTGTCGTCTCTGTTACATTTATCAGATTGTCCTAATTTGTATGCCGCTAATAAAATACTTATGCCCTTACTAATAATCACTGTGTAAAGTTATGCAATGAATAAAGCCTGTGTAACCATACATTTTTTGACGCATAAACCTGTCATAACTTTATGCAGCGTTTATTAGTAAGGCGCTTAGTGTCTATCAGTGCCCATGGAGGCGTATCTGCATAGACGCGTACGCCTCATTTTAAGTTTGGTGTACGTTCGCTTGCAGCTCAAACAATGAAACCATGTCTATGAGGCGTACGCGTAGAACACGTTCAGTTTTGTTAGTAAAGCAAGCGGGCATCATCATCATCATAACCAAGCGTATAATGACGTGTACGCGTCTATGCAGCTACGTTCCGTGGAAGTGACACATGAGCCAATATGCATCCGACACGTTAGTCGGGCCGTGGTCGGCCTGATAAAACTGCCGGTCAGACCTAATGTTAACCAATTCTTAGTTTCTATAACAAAAACCATACGGAACAATGTCTTTCTTCGCTTACCAGTTTAGCTCCAGTGTTTTCTTTACAGCAGCAAAGTCAAAGCTGTTTTATAGCTTATAAGGCTTCTATTAGAGTTACAAAAAACCCGTACTTGCAGATTTCTAGCGTCGCACGTCGACCTGACTTCAGAATCGATCGACTGACATCAAAAACAAAGAATGACGTCACTGACATTTAAACTAAAAATTTCCCTTTTACATTCATTCATAAATACTTTATATGTGTAGGTGGCTTATGATATTAAGGGCACGCTGAGAGGCTTTTGTCGATTTATTGGATACAAATTTATTTATTATGTTTTGTTGTATTTCTTAAAAATACTGAAGGTGTTCACAGAGGCATATAATGTTAATAATACTATCTAATATATTTTCTTTGAAGTCTACTCTAGACTCTAGGAAATTAAATAAATCTAGAATGTCTTAAATGAAAACTTGCTAATTTACTGAGTAGAAGTTTTTCCTTTTTCTGAAAGCTTTTGCTAAGGAATTTGGAACCTTTATTCTTTGACTAATGAACACTGTGTCGGGTACAGACTTTTTCTTCAAATTTTTATCTTTTTTCTTACATTTTCTTTTTGGCACTTTCCGGTTACAAGAAAGAAGTGTCCTAATTTCTTGATCATGGACTTTAAAGTTATCCAACATAAATTTTCAAGAGGAACAGCACATACGTAATGAAAGTAGGTAAAACAAACTGGTTCAATTGTTTTGTGCAGCCAGCACCCATCTTTTCTAGTTAAGGAGTATCTACGCGCTAAAAGGTAAAAAATAAAAAGCTTTATAAAAGGCAGTTAGCCTTGCCGTTGGCACTGTAAAGTAATAAAAAGAACAGAAGCCAGCGGCTTTAAAAACTAAGGCATTTTATTAGTTTTTAGTTTTTGAACGTGGTTATTTCCTTTTTTTAATAATTGCTGACTATTTAAACAGATATTTCAAGAGAACAATTTTAGATAAATGACAACTTACGTCTAATGTTTATTGCTGTACAACACAAATGTCGAAATAGTTAGAAATAATTAATTTGATTAGGTTTTGAGAGTTTTGTTCAGTCATTTTAGCAGTTACAAGGTTAATTAAGATGGTTAGATGGTGGTGCTTTGCCTGTTTCTCAGATTTATGATATTACTAAAAGTTTATGCGATATTACTTCGAAGTCTGTACAGTAACAAAGTTAATAATGTCTTCACACATAAACTTACACAGCATCTATCTTGATTGTGGTCATAGGTAGGATTTAAGTGAAGTGTGTTTGAAGAGCTCTCATCCATCCAATTTCTAGGAATTGACAGTTCATCGCAAACTCACTTAGGAGTGCGCCACACAAGTGCGTTATTATCGACGGATCGATAATATCGAAAGCGTAATAGGGTGAAATATCATGGTAAAACGCTCGGGACACATAATTTTCAACTCTTAATCCCGCCAGACAGCTTGTCGCAGTTATATTGTCTACGATTTCTCGGAAAACCGCAAGGAAATAATAATTGGGTAATTATCATATCCTACCTAAATTCATTGTGAAACGATTGTCTTTTTTTTATTTTTTTTATTTATCATAAAACAAAATCGCTCCCCGCTGATTGTACATTATGTAAGTATGCTTAAATCTTTGAAACTACGCAACGGATTTTGATGCAGATTTTTTATTCGATAGAGTAACTCAAGAGGAAGTTTTATTGTATGATACATGCATATTACAGTTAAGACAGTCTGCATATAATACATGCATATTACTGTTAAGACAGTCTGCATATAATACATGCATATTACTGTTAAGACAGTCTGCATATAATACATGCATATTACAGTTAAGACAGTCTGCATATAATACATGCATATTACTGTTAAGACAGTCTGCATATAATACATGCATATTACAGTTAAGACAGTCTGCATATTATAATACATGCATATTACTGTTAAGACAGTCTTCATATAATACATGCATATTACTGTTAAGACAGTCTGCATATAATACATGCATATTACAGTTAAGACAGTCTGCATATAATACATGCATATTACTGTTAAGGCAGTCTGCATATAATACATGCATATTACAGTTAAGACAGTCTGCATATAATACATGCATATTACTGTTAAGACAGTCTGCATATAATACATGCATATTACTGTTAAGACAGTCTGCATATAATACATGCATATTACAGTTAAGACAGTCTGCATATAATACATGCATATTACTGTTAAGACAGTCTGCATATAATACATGCATATTACAGTTAAGACAGTCTGCATATAATACATGCATATTACTGTTAAGACAGTCTGCATATAATACATGCATATTACAGTTAAGACAGTCTGAGATTTTCAAAGATTTGTATTTTATACAGAACTAGATGTCCCACGCAATTTCACTCGTCTTTAACTACTGTTCCGCTCACGACACCCGTCCTTTTTTCTGCTTCTTCGAATTCCTCATAAATCTATTGAAAACGAAAATAAACAAAACACAAATAAATGATAATGTGACATAGGGCAAAAAAAAACAACAACCCTATCTGTCAAAATTATTTTATTTGAATCCATGTTCAGGTTATTCGATTTAATAAATTAGAGTGATAATAATACCAACCTATTATTGTCCTACTGCAGGGCAAAGGTCTCTTCCTCCTATACAGAGAAGGCAAGAGCATAGATTACCACGCGGCTTAGTAGGCGTTCCATTCTGGAAGTTGAAGAAGAAGAAGAAGGTTTTTCATTCTAACCGTATAAAATTTTGCTTTTTTAAGCCTGTAGTTCTAAATATCGTCCAAAAACCATTAAAATAAAATCCTGTCATTTAACCGCCGGGAAGTCTACTTAGCCCTTCACGCCTGGTTAAGGCGGATAAGTGACGATATTTTTCGTAAACTGTAAGTTATGTTGAATTTAGTTACAACTTAATTTTAAGGTAATATTGAAGACAACCATGGCAGTTCACCAGTATTTTTAAAACTCTGCCAATCGTAAAGAAATCTTCCTACAACTAATAATATTAATGATAATAGAACTAAATTGACTATATTAATGGTGCTTATAGGCATGACGTCGTCGTTTCCGCAGACATTTCCCAGTGGCATTGTGCTGATCTGAAACAAAAAACGTGATATCATTTAAAGCATTTAATGTTTAAAACTGTCGTTTAGGCTTTCATAATCAATTTTACCGATTGAAAATTATTACGTATTACAGAGTGGTAGTTTTTATTGGTTTTTTCCTATTGATAAAAGGCCACATTATAGCCGCATAGGCAACTTTCTTTTGAATCCATTTTTTGCAGAAAAGACGCCCTAAAATAAGTACTTATTTGTTAAGAAATATCTACATATCAGGTCAAAGGAATTCTTATAAAGCAAAATATTTCTGTTATCAGTGTCTGCGGGCTTTTTATAATAAAATAATGTTTTGGTCAAACATCAAAGCAGAATCCACCGAAGATCTCAAAGGACCTTGTACAAACTTTTATTCAATAACCAGTTTTTATTAATTTGGTCTGCTTTTTGATCTGGAACGATTTTAATATGTATAAATTAATTTAAATAAAACAATTACTCAGCAATTAACGAAATAAATGTGAAAATTTTATACCAAATTTTATACCAACCCCTCTCGTTATTTTTGTAACTGATCTTCAACTCTAATTGCTATTAAAATATATACAATACAAATAACGTATCTTGTGATTTTAATTATTATATAACGCTGTTTTAAGAACAAAACGAAATTGAATAAAGTACTTGTTTTCTTCGTATTTGGTATGTTATCGTTTAAAAGTTTGAGGTTTAACCTTTTAACGACAAACCGACAGCCGGCTGTCACGCTGCTATTGTTTTTCTATTGTGTCTTGAATCACATTTGGTCGAAGGTTTCTTTTTTTTGGTGAGTGGGAAATAATCAAATGACTACTCCCGTCCTGGATGCGGCGGGAGGGCGTGTCAGACTTTTACTGATTAAAACCAACTCATGTTCCTTCGATTGCTTTATGTTCCAGGTCGAAGGTTTAAAATACATAGTTGCATTGATGTTATAAAATCTAAAAATACTACTGCAATTTAATCTCAACACAACTTTATTTGATTTAGTACAGAAATTAACATTGAAATGTATATGTTACCGGCCAAAACCCGATTTCAGGACAAACTAGTTTTGCCTAGGCTAAACTAGTCTAAAATAGGTCAACTGAGCCTCGCGGCGCGAGGCTCCTATTTAAAAAATATAACCACGAAGGCTAAGGAGGGAGCTCCGCTTCGCTTTGCTCCCGCCATAGCCTTCTAACCTAACCTGTCCGAGTCGGGGTGCCCTGAGTCAAAGCGAGGAAAAACTAGTTTAGCCTAGGCTAAACTAGTTTGTCCGAAATCGGGTTTGGCCGGTAACATATACAAATATTCGGCTAAATCTAGCATAGCTACTGCCTACATTCAATTCATTAAGTCATTTCTCTAGTCTTTTCCCAACTATACTGGGATCGGATTTCAGTCTAACCAGACTCTCTGGCTTCTGACTATAACAATGACAAACGGCTTTACGTGCTTTCCGAGGCACAGGATATTAGAGTTGTGTTAGATAAACTTAGAACGTACATTAGAAAAAGTGACATTGGAACCTCCTGGTATTGAACCCGTAATATCATACATGTAAGGCCTTAAACACTGGGCCATCACATCAAATTAATTAATGACATTGAACAAATGATATTAACTGGAAAGCATTGTGCAGTTCTAGCACCTTTCAACTAGTGGCTTTTACTCTAATTGGCACCTCGTCTGACGTACAAATAAACAGAGTAAACAGAACTAACGGTTAAACGTTTCCAACCTTTAATAGAAAATATTTTAATTATGCTTGCACTAGAACCTTGTAGCAAACATTTTAATTGGCGTGAATTTTTTGTCCCGTTTTGTTTAGCTAAGTTTCAATCCTGGGTGCGTACTCTTGACATCAATTTCAATCTCAATGAAATTCTAATCCGTTCCAGTTTCAATCCAGATTTACGAAAAATAGGCACTCTCGAACAAAATAGAGATTGAAATTAGAATCGAGTGCATAATCGTAACAAAATAGAGATTGAAATTGAAATCGAGTGTATAATCGTAACAAAATAGAGATTGAAATTGAAATCGAGTGCATAATCGTATGTAACAGAAAAATGGGGTAGAGCCATACAATGAAACATAAACTCCCTAAGATAAAATTAAGGTTATGTTTTTTCGTCATAATTAATAACGAAAACACATAACCTTATAATTAAAAACGGTAAAATTATACCTGCACCGATCGATACCGACCGTTACGACTCTCCTGCACCGGAAGGTAGCATTTATTAATGTTGTATCCTTACCCTGTAAGTATGTACATCTTTCTAAATTAATTTAAGTAACCTTAATTTAAATGTTTTTATATTTCATTAAGAAAAGGACAAAAGATACATAGGTATTCGTTTAGTCCTGGCGAATTAGACAGCGTCTAAAGAAAATTAACGTATGCTTTTAGTCGCCATCTTTTTAATCGCATCGTCTTAATTTGTCAGGACTTAAGTAATGTTTTATCTTATGTCCTTTTTTAATGAAATGGAAAGAGAAAGATGCACTTAATTTAAACTAGCTTTTGTCCGCGACTGCGTCCGCGTGAAATAATAGTTCCCTTTCCCAGGGGATTTCCGGGATGAAAACTATCCTATATCCTTTCTCGGGTCCCAGACTATATCTGTACCAAATTTCATTCTAATCGGTTCAGTGGTTTAGGCGTGAAGAAGAGACAGACAGAGTTACTTTCGCAGACAGAGTGTGAGAGTTGTCTACTAGCTTTTGCCCGCGACTTCGTCCGCGTGGCATAATAGTTCCCGTTCCCGGGGGATTTCCGGGATGAAAACTATCCTATATCCTTTCTCGGGTCCCAGACTATATCTGTACCAATTTTCATTCTAATCGGTTCAGTGGTTTAGGCGTGAAGAAGAGACAGACAGACAGAGTTATTTTCGCATTTATAATATTAGTATGGATAGTATAGAAAGTATGGATTAAGATTAGTTTGCGAATAAGAGAAACGCGCCATCCTTTGATGTCTTTGTCTTACATCTACTCTATCCGAATTTACAAAGAAATCTTCAAAAACATCAAAACAAACACACTCGAACACAAAAAAAGTTAAACTTTTGTAACTGTGAAAACTCGATCGCAAACTCGAACTCAAGCTCTATAATCAGTTTCAAAATCGCGTCAAGAGTAACCTAAAGCGCATTCGGATCGTATTTAGTCGATCTTGTTTTAGTTCCAAAAAATCCACTAAATTTGAACTCGATCGTGCGCTAGTGTTGCATTCAAGAGTGCCAAATGGTAAAATTTCGTTACGAATTCGAAATTACGATTGGAATCGAGCGTCAAGAGTAAGCACCCAGTTTCAATATCGCGTCAAGAGTAACCTAAAGCGCATTCGGATCGTATTTAGTCGATCTTGTTTTAGTTTCAAAAAAATCCACTAAATTTGAACTCGATCGTGCGCTAGTGTTGCATTCAAGAGTGCCAAATGGTAAAATTTCGTTACGAATTCGAAATTACGATTGGAATCGAGCGTCAAGAGTAAGCACCCTGGCCTGCCCCTGCTCTTTAATTATTTGTACGTTCTATAAAAATAAGTATTTCATAGAATCTCTGTTCTTACAGACAGCGCTGACAGACTGTTCAATACAAATCGGGTCTAAATAATTTAAATTTCCTTTAAATATAAACGATGGTTGATACAAAGAGTTAGAAAGAAAGTTGAAACAGTTGGAGATGCTTCTGGCAGATATGACGTTATTTTGATTTCTGTCCATTACAAAAACTCCGAATTTTACTCTCTCAAAAGTTAATTGAACAACCTTGATCTTAAAGCCCTAGGGTGAGTGTCCACGATTGAAATAATTACTGCCTTAACATTTTCTAAATTTTATTTAGGTGTTTTCAGCGAGAAATACATATGTATTGCCGTCAATATATTTGCTTAATACGTAAATAACATTCCCAACGAGGTTCACTGGGCTGTTAAATTATTCTGGCGATAAAATGCTTAAACTGATTTGAGAAAATACTAACTTATAAATAAGACAGAGTTTTCTAGACACGAGGCGTTGATAACAGATATGTGATAGGATTCCACAGTTATTTCATGGTTTGTGGATGAAGAAATAGCACAAAAGTAATACTATATAAAATATAGTTACGTATTTGTCAACTCAGGTGACACGTGACACATTACCGAGGCTTGAACATCGGTAATAAGTATTGTCAAAGCGGTATGTTTCTCTTCGGTTTTGTTCGCATCAAGGTGTTTTTTTGTAATTCACTTAAAGAGATTTATACAAACTGGTTTAAAACAATGAAAAACTAGTTTATTCGTATAATTAAGATTTTATAAAACTGAAAAAAGAAATTCAAAATCCCCAATACGTGTAACTTGAGCAAAATTATAACACACACATCATCAACGCATGCGAGTCGAATTTAAGTATTTATTTTGTTGAATGTTTCAAGAAGCACTCAACCGATTACCCTAAAATTTATATGAAACTACCTCTAAAACATGACCTTCCTAACAAAAAAAGAACCATTAAAATCCGTTCATAATTGGCGGAAAAATCGCGTAACAAATATTAATACAAAAACAAAAAAACATACAGACGAATTGAGAACCTCCATTTTTAAGTCGGTTGAAAATTATTTCTTATATTGATTGATTCAAATATTGATAAGAACAATTCAAAACATCTATTCAATACATAAGTATCTCTTAAAGTAAGTACAAAATTCCAAGAATCGACTCCACGGCGCGTTAATTAAACAGCAGTAAGAAGATAGGTTTAAATTGAGTTGTGATTGTGTTCTCACATCAATTACTGGAACTCGGGTCCGGTTTAAATTGGTTGTCAAAACAGAAAAGGTTATCAAGTTCCTAAAGCTATAAATAGTTCTTTACAGATTACAGGAATACCTATAACAACGGAGTTCTTTCTGTGCGAGTCCGATGGGCACTTATCATGTTATTTTTAGGGAAATAATATTGGTTCCGACAAACGAATTAATCTCCAGCGATCTGTGGCCGACTATTATTCTAATTAACCAGCGTTATAATGAATTACCGACAAAAAACCTAATTTCCGAATAGAATACTAAATCTCCGACAAAATTACTAAGTTACTGACAACAGAGGTTTCGACAAAATAATAATATTTTTACAACTTGCATGAACTGTTTTAATTTCTATTGTTGGTTATCAAATTTATTTTAAACTCTCAATAATAATGAAAACTGGTTGCAATCTAGACTTTAGGGCACCCCGACTCAGACAGATTAGGTTAGAAGGGGATGGCGGGGTCATGTGAGCGAGCGAAGCGAGCGAATAGACCCCGCCATCCCCTTCGTGGTTATTTTTTTATAAACCACCTAGAAGTAGCCTCCGTCGACCCAGCCCACCCTCGATCATGTATAGAATAAAAGTAAAGGTTAAAATTACAAAAGCATAGTTAAAAGCATAGTTTTCAGTTGAACGTAATTTATGCTGGTAGAAAAGTATTACCTATAGCAATAAACGTTCATGTTTATTTTTCGGAGTTTTCAGTCGTTTCGTCATTTCAATTCGGTAAAAAGTAGTTGGAAAGTTAGTATTTTAAGCAGTAAATTTAATATTTAACTTTTTTTGTCGGAGTTTTTATTACTACCCTTATTTTTAATGCTGAGTCATTAGTAAACTGGTTCATTTCCTACCACAAACAAAATAAAAACACTGTTTATATTATTATGATAATAATATTTATATGAATATCATTTAAAAATGTGACGTACTTTTACGATGTGTTCCTTTTATCTATTTAATCTACCAAATAATTATCCAGATTAGGTACTCCAACATGTAAGGAAGAGTGATAGACCTTTCTTCCAGGTATAGAATTAGAGAATCGCAATTAACCAAGCGACAGTTGGATGTCACGCTACAATTGTTTTTCTATTGTATCTCACTTAAATCCCGTGTGTGAACCTAACCTTCGAGGTTAGGTTTAATTGAATTTAATTCTAAACTGGCATAACGACCCTTCTTCAATAAAAATAGAGCTAATACAACTTTAATATCAACTATCAGACGTTTAAATTGCTGTTGGAACGTGTACTACCGTCAACTGGTGGTACTATACAACATTTTATTAAGACAAAATGCCTGCTGTGTGAGAATGCAATTCACTAAGCGATATTGCACATGTGAAGGTACAATACAAATACAACATATACGTTTGCAGAACATTCCATTTAAGAGAAAGGTTTTATTACTTCACTAGCTTTTGCCCGCGGCTCCGCTCGCGTTAGAAAGAGATAAAAAGTAGCCCATGTTACTCTCCATCCCTTCAACTATCTCTACTTAAAAAATCACGTTAAGTCGTCGCTCCGTTTTGCCGTGAAAGGAAGACAAACATACAGACAGACAGACACACTTTCCCATTTATATATTAAAAAAATATGGATTTTACGGCAGTCCACAATATTTTTGGATGAAGAGAGTGAACTTTTCTACGAAATATTTACATTAACTGTGACGACACTCCTGACAATTTTTGATTTTCCTAATGATGTGCTAAGGAATTAACTGTCTAATTACGTAAATGGAGTTTATAAATACACTAGATTGTGACCGCGATTTCATGACGAGTCATAGTCTGGTTATCGCGAACGCAAACATAGTTTCAAGATTTAATCTATCTCTGAACCTTATTTTATTAAAATCCGTTAGATAATTTAGCTCTAAAAGCGTAGACAAAGTTATTTTTTCATTTATAATATTAGTATATGTATAAATGGCACACCATCTAGACTAGACTAGAATAGGGAGGAATAGTTACATTAACAAAATATTAGTCGTAAAAAATTCTTACTTTATTTCTTACTAGGTTTCATACTAGTAGGCGTGAACAAGTCGCAGATAAAAACAATCCTTATAAATTCTTACCTAATTAACCTAAAAGCAAATAAACAAATCAATAAAATACCTGTACAAGTGAAGTCGTCTTATCACTGGATTTAGAGCATCTGATGTTAGGCTGATCCTTAATCACCCTCTTGTATTTCAGCAGCAAACTTTGAAAACGAGGGATGTAGTGACAATCACATCGCCACGGGTTGTCGCCAAGGAACACGTGCATTATATTGTTGTTAAATTGGAACGCTTTGTCAAACGCGTACACAGGAATCTGAGAAGGAAAACGTAAGATTAGCTTCACGTAAGTATGAAATATTACGTTTCAAATTAACAGTTGTAGGTCTTCAATAACTTGTGAAGATGTAAGCTCAGATTTCAAATAAGGAAATCTTGAGATCGTTCCTGTAAAATGGTAACGGGACCTAACAGTGATTATTTCCTTATTATTTACTACTTATTTTACTACCTACTTATTATTTTGTCATTTGGGCAACAAAGTTGTCTTCCAGCAAAGGTAAAATCGGTTAAAGCTGATTTTGCACGGAATTTGTCCTGAATTAACCGGTTTTTATTGATCTACACTCAAGCCGGTTCATTTGAACACCCCTATTCAGCTTTATACAAAAAACCTTTAAATGAACAGGTTCAATCGATAAGTCTAGTAATGTTTGAAAATTATTCCTAAAGTCGCGAAACCGAAAAATCAAATTTTCGTCCTTTTTAGCTGCCTTTTTAATTGGAACCGTTTTATGTAAAACTCCTGTCTTTGTAGCTCGTACCCAATCTTGTCATTGAGAGACAGTAAAATTAAATACTTTGGTGTAGTACTTACAAATAACAGAGATTATGACAACATGGTTACTTAGAAGACGCTCTAAGCTGAACTTTTTCTAAAACTCGTTATGCCTTATTTCCTCGGAACTGTAACCTCATAAACTGACTGACTGACCGACTGTGCCCTGTGGATATATTAACGCACAACCTACAACCCTAGAGCCATAAAACTTACACGGTGTGTTCTTTGTAAAGAGTAGGTCATCATCATCTCCCTAGCCTTTTTCCCAACTGTGTTGGGGTCGGCTTCCAGCCTAAACGAATTCAGCTGTATACCGGTGTTATACGTGGAGCGACTGCCTATCAGACCTCCACAACCCAGTAACTGGGCGACACGATACCTCTTGGTTAGACTGGTCAGACTTTCTGGCTAACCAGTAACGACTGTCAAAGTTCTACGAATGACAACCGAGACCAACCGCTTTACGTGCTTTCCGAGGCACGGGATGTCAGTGATATCCAAGATAAACTTTAGAAAATACATATTAATTGAAAAAATCACATTGGTACTTGCCCGGATGCGAACCCACAACCTCTTTTACGAGAAATGGGCGCCTTATCCACTGGGCCATCACGACACCATTTGTAAAAAGTAGGTATACATTTAAAAAGGTTTTTTTTTATTCCAACCCCAAAGGGGTAGAATAGGGGATGTAAGTATCGACATTGACGCGGGCAAAGGCGCGGGTGCAGCTACTAGTAATAAATATACATGAAGTAGCATTTTACTTTGATCATACTCTTTCGACAATTTGAGCAATACTTTTGCCACAGTACGTTGATTTAATGAGGCCACCTTTCAGAATATTGCTCCGAATAAAATTCAGTGCTATTTATTCAGAAAGTAAACGTCAGGTATATTGTTCGTTTGTTATTATTTTAGATTCCATTCAATTTGAAACCGTCTGTACAAACGCTTTCTTTGAATGAGACTTGTTTATTTACACAATATGTTATTATTGTAACCTGATCATTAATGTATATAACGTTTCTTAGCTTTTGATATTTGAGACGTTTTGCTGCATTGCCTTATAAAATGGTGACGTCATAAAACATTCACGGCTATGCCTCCTTTTTCTCCAACACAAAAAGAGGGGTGTTATAACTTAGACCGTTTTGTGGGTGTGTCTGTTTATCTGTCTGTCTGTTGCAACGTAGCTCTTAAACAAGTAAACTTATTTAGATGTGGTTTATTTGAAAGTAGGTTGTCTAGTGATGGTTCTTGGTCATGTTTAACCAAAATCGGTTTCGCCGTTTCGAAGTTATCAGCTATTTTGTTGGCTACAGTGGCAATCTTTATAACTTGGGGAGTTGTTGCTTTATTCAAATGATGACGAAAATTTTAACTAGTATTAATATACTGACTCTCTAACCATTAATTGATTTATTCCTTTTTTTTTGTTGGTGAGTGGGAAACCATCAAATGACTGCTCCCGTTCTGGGTGCGGCGGGAGGGCGTGTCAGACTTTTACTGACTAAAACCCACTCATGTCCCTTCGATTGCCCTTCATGTTCCAGGGTCACGGTAACTATTATAAACATTCCGCAACCCCGGCAGGCGTGTCATGCATACAGCAATTATAGTAAGTAAGACGATAACAAACAACCCACCATTTTGACCTACCCGTATTTAAGTCAAACTCAAAGGTTAAAAAGTCTGTAAAAAACGTCAATTCAAAATGCTTACCTGTTTTAGGAGGTTCCCGCGAAGGCTCAGCACCCGAAAGGTGGAAAACCACTCAGTCCCTTCCAACTCCTTGACGGCTGATATGCTGTTGTTGTCCAAATACAAATCAGCGAGTTTCTTATACTGAGGATTGTGTACAATGGCCCGAATTGTATTCAACTGCAATAAAAAATATAATAAAGTGAAGAAAATCCATGGAAAAAAACAACATTATCGCAATAATATAGCACTATTAGAACATATACCCTTTCAAACAAAAAATAAAACTAGCCCTGTCAGAACACTCATAATAAGAGTAATTGATGCGATAATAGTATGCAGCCCAGTAAAACATTTACAGAATGAGCTATTACTGTATTGTTCATTTTTTGTTTTACTGCTATTGACCGAAGCAAGAGGGACTCAAACAGATGTGGTCAAATGTGCAAGGGTTTTTGTTTTAAAAGTATATAAGCACTTGGTTGTTAGTAAAGTTTATTACAAACGTTCAAGGACGAGGGCTGGTATAATGTTTTATTGGACATTAATAATAATAATAATAGTTTATTGGATAAAAACATTTGATACAAGTAACAAAAACACAACAGCATTGATACGAACAATACAAAATTTGAGCCCTGCCTCCTAAACTAGGAAAATCCTGTATCTTAAGAGGCAGTGTCTTCGCAAAGTAGTGCAATACAATGATTGAGACTTGACTAAATATACAAAGTTTTTATTTTAGGGAAATAAAACATTGTCACAAACATACTAAATTCTTTCCAAATTTAAAAAGATTTATTTCACTCCTTTTTAATCATAAAGTTTTACGAATTCTTAGTTACATTATTCATGTTATAGCCATTAGAGTTATTTTTATAGGTTTTTATTATAATGTAGAATTTTAAAAGTGCGGGTTGGATTTGCATGAAATCCTCAGTGGGTTCTGTACATAATTAAGATAAACAAAATTGTTTCAGTGATTAAATATTTTTAGTACCATACACAAAACGGTTTTCAGATTTTTTCCTTTACTGATGCTTTATGATGCTTCGTGCCAAATTTCATCTTGGTCAAAAAAGGCCAATGAGTTTTGATTCTCTTAAAAGTGTCGAAAGATGAAAATTTTTGCGACATAAACTGCCGTAATGCCTGAACTTAGAAGTTTGAGTTTTGCTTCAAACGACAACAAACCTATACATATTTAATTTCAATTCTATACTTCCACGCGTTCTCAGGATAAAAGGTCCGACAGACAAGCGGACAGGCGGACAACAAAGTGATCCTATAAAGATTGTTTCCTGTTGAGGTAAGGAACCCTAAAAAATAACAAAGGTACAGAGCAAATATAATGATTCCAAGAAATAAAGAATTAAGCAATGGAATTTAAGAGTCGACCCTTTTCAAATGACAGCCTATTCGCTAATCTGACTTGTGTATCAGCACCATATAGAAAAGGTATTTTGTAGAGTATTTACGTTTGTAATAATTATTACTAGACATTTTTCGAGGGTCACAACTTTCAGACAGATATTGAAACAGTCTATGACATGAGTAAATCGTGTTGTCGATGGAAAGGCAATCAGTGTGAGTTAAGAGTTCGATCATTTTGAAGTTCCGTTAATTTGACCGACTTTAAATCATCTTTATTATGTTTCAGAAAAATTGTAATTGATATTCTTATCATCATTACAACCAATTTATCAACCATAATGAGCATACCCTTGGCAATTTATTATTATTTAACAGTTAATCCGAATAAAATCACGTAATCACTTAACGCATCAGTGATGCAAGGATGAGTGATCATTTTATCACACAAAAAACTCAGCAATATTGAAATATCCATTTAGTATAACATCACGGTAAAACTTTCAATTAGCTATCAGTAACTATTATTAGCAACAATGTGAAATCGACAGATAACAAAATAAAGACATTTTGGAAAATTATCAATTATGAAACAAATAGGAATAATGAAAAGCACTAATATTGATGTGGCCCAAGAATATGCCAAGATTTTTACCAATATTCCAATTAAAACCACTAAAAGTTTAGCTTCATCACTGACACTTGTTGCTCATATACTGCAAGCGAATGTTTCAGCCTGCCTAATGGAATTTCAATCTAAAAGTATTAACTTACGGTTGTTGTAAAGGCCATTAAAGAACTAAAAATCAGGGGTACTGAAGATCTATGTGATATGGCTACTAATGCCTGTTAATAAGTAATTGAGACAATAGCTCCAACTGGCTTTCATAGTTAATTTATGTATAGAACAAGGAGTTCTCCCCGACTTAATGAAACACAGCAAAACTTAACATAATTAGAAACCTGTTTCAGTTTCGCCGGTTTTTAGCAGTGTTCGAACTCAGTAATTTTAACTGTAACAAGATCTTACATTATCAACAGTATAGATTCACCAAAGGACGGTGCACTACTGACCCTGGAATAGCTGAAATTAAAAATCGACAATTAAAATTAAAAGTCGCATGATGCCGTTCTGGTATTTTCTGCGACCTATCCAAAGCATTTGATTGCGCGGATCACAATCACTACTGTTGAAAGTTGAGCACTACGGTTTCGGTAAGCTAGTCCTAAATTTAGTAAAATTATATTTAAATGATAAACTATAGCAAGTTAAAATAAACTTTATGAATTGAGTTTTTTTTTTTTGGTGAGTGGGAAATCATCCAATGACTGCTCCCGTCCTGGGTGCGACGGGAGGGCGTGTCAGACTCTTACTGACTAAAACCCACTCATGTTCCTTCGATTGCCCTTTATGTTCCAGGGTCACGGTAACTATTATAAACATTCCGCAACCCCGGCAGGCGTTGGCCCTGTTGGGCCCCTTCCTGTGCTGACTCCTTCTCTTTGAGGCGCGCGTGGAACAAAACGCGCCGTCTACGCGGTCCTGGTCCTAGCCGGGCGGCGAGCTACCCATAGCTCGCCATCCGCAGAACCGCGCCTACGGTGGCCGGTAGTCGTCTTGCGACTCTCGACGTCTTCGCCTGGGTCTTAGTCCGGGGCGAGAGGCTCGTCGTTGCCTCTCGCGCGCCGCCGCTTCCTTCACTAGCATAACTGCTTCGCAGAAGGAGGCGACGGCATCCCATTCCGTCTCGCCCCGAAGCATGGCCTGAACCAGCGCCGGGCGCGAGAGGTCACCGCCGCCGATCGCCTCTACGAGGACACGTCGATGCTCCGCCCATGCGCGGCACACCTCCACCGTGTGCTCGACCGTGTCCTCCAGGCGACCGTTGCTGCAGTGGTGACACCCAGGCGTCGCTTCCGCCCGAATCCGACACAGGAACCTCCCGAACTGACCATGTCCGGTGAGGACCTGTGTCAAGCGAAACGTGAGAGTGCCATGACGCCTCTCCAGCCACTCCTCAAAGAGGGGTCTTACCGCCGCTATAACGGCGTGCCCAGCACTAGGTTGCGACACTCGTTGTCTCCATTCCGCCATGATTTATGAATTGATTAACATCAAACTCAAACTCAAAACTATTTTATTCAAATAAACCATTTACAGGTACTTTCGAATCGTCAAGGTGTCAGTCTGTCAGAAAATTGAAGCTAGTTACATTATAAGTAAACCACAATACCACAGGGATCAATATTGGGGCCTATGGTATTTTTAGTATACATAAATGATTTACTAAGTTTACTGGAAAGCCAACCACAGATGGTATTATTTTTTTAAGCAAATAGACGTGCTCAACAACTTCACCGCTAGCTGCTAAATCTACAGCACAGAGGACCTCACATAACATCCTGGCCGTTACGTTTAGCAGCATTCGCTGTCAGGAAAATCCGACGATTAACCGACGTAAGTACCGCGATACTGGCCTATTTTAGTTTAGCATTTTGTCCATGGAGTTTCTTGCTTGTTTTTCTCCATAGAGATCAACCTTTTTTAAAACAAGTCACTAGCTTCAACTTTCTTTTTAACTAACCGTCCGACTCTTTGACAATTCACAAGTACCTGTAAATAGCCTGAGTGGATTAGATACTTTGATTTTGATTTTGACGAATTTATTAATTTCTACTATTCACATTATATTCTTCACATTATCTTCGTCTATTCATACACAAAATACAAAGCCATCGATTTATAATACGGCTGGCTCATAGCTGTCCCCCGCAGTTTATCTGCGTTATGACAGTTAGCGCTTTAACGAGGTTTTCATGAAAATATTCAAATAAATCAGAAAAACAAAATCATTATCAAAAATTCTAATTCAGCTAGTCAAAGCTTATCAGCATAATATTCGTTACCTAGATTTCGACTCCCAGTTTGGGTCAATTAAACCAAATTAAAGTTATGTCGGATTGAAAACTTTGATCTGCCCCAAAGCGAACACGTAGCCTCCATTGATAGACTTGACTTTAGTTTGAACTTGTTACCCAGTTTCACTAACTAAACTAACAGTTCATTATAATAGATATTTGTCCGATGTTGTCGTTTCGTGAACTTCTGCATAAAGGCCACAACTAATACCGAAGTCAAGTAAAACTTATTATGCGAATAAAAATTCTATGAAAGTCGTTCGTCGCCTGTATAACTACGATAGCAGAAAGAGGTAGAAACTTATTTAAACTAAAGTACGTGCTAATTAATTTACGTTTATCGTAAGGAACTATAATAATAATAAATAATAATAATAAATATCTTGAGACGACTCACACACCGCCATCTGATCCCAATCTAAGCAGAGCTTGTGTTATGGTAACCAGACAACTGATAATCATACTTATATAATTTTTAAATACATACATATTATAGATTATGAGATAAATCACACCCAGACACAGACAGAACAAACATTCATGCTCATCACACAAAGCTTGTCCTGGGTGGAAATTGAACCCACAACCTCCGGCTTAGAAGTCAAGGCTACTAGCCACTAGACCAACAGGCCCGTCAAATCTATGCACACCTATTCAGCTCTATTCGAGTTTCGCTGAACGATTTTGGACACACTAATACAGTCTGGTTTCTATAAGCCGCGTTCAGCGATCTAGGAATGAGAAAATCCGTCAAGCTTCAAGGACTAAGCACATTTGTTCAACTCTTTACAACCCATGTTCATAAAAAACAACGATTTTATACAAACCTGAACAGACGCGGAAAGAATGAACGCGTACGCATCTTCATACAATACATCAGTAGACTGATGTATACCAAGCGTATCGTGCTACCCAATAAGTATACCCTGATTATGGAGGTCTGGTGGGCTCCACGTAAAACACTGGTATTTAGCTGGATCCAGTTAGACTGAAATCCGACCCTAACGAGATTAGGAAAAGGCTATTAATAATTTCTAGAGTAATACTTTTTTCTTTGAATGAACTTTGACTCTCCACACTGAATGTGAACTATTTGCGACGGGAAGCATAATAATATATTTTCAGCAAAATAATATGTTTTCAACATAATAATATATATCAATATGTGCAATCGATCTTCCGCGTAGTGTTCCTCTGTTCCCAGTTATTAATTAATAGGCAATTATCAGTAATTAAGCGGAATCACTCTTTGATTAAAGCATCTTACGCATGATCTCATTCACTCTAAGTTTATCTAGGACATCATTGATATTTATGATAGAAAACATCGTATAGAAATCTGGACTTATAATTAATATAAGGCTAAAATAAAATGCCAATCTGCTTTGCGCAACCATAATAATCAATAATCATGCCTTAGCTGTATGAGAAAAAACCTTTGCCAAAGTGGGCCAATAATGGATACATTCCACCGCGATTGATTGGCGACGGAATTTCCAATAATTGTTGCATAATTATGCCAAACAGATGTTTGGTCGAACACGCTTCAAAATACCAAATTAAACCTTACCTTCTGTCATAATAGGTCGTAAATCGAAATAAAAGTTACAGTAAAAATTTGCACAAAGAAACATGGGCCTTTTTTAACCATTTTTATTTGAGACTTTGCCCACGTGCTTGCCTTGCTATGTCGCCGCGTGATCCGCTCATGAAAAGGGCTCAGTTTGAATAGAATTGGGGCAATCCATAAGGAAAACCATTATAACAAGAAAACATATTAACAATAGAAGACTGAAGAGTAACTTTAACATAGGGTTTCCTATATTTTCACAAGAATTCATAAAATTAAGTTTATTTTTTTCCTTTACCTATATTATTATATTCATCGGTTTTAACATTACATTTTTTTATTATTAAACATATGTCATCTATGGACGAAAGAGAATACCGGACTCCGTCTTATTAAAACTACAAATGAAGCACCCAGTAGTATGTCAGTGCTCTATACAGACAACACGCACACATCCACACCAATAGTATGTCAGCCGTCCGCCATTACGCTTTGAACTGCGCTCACGTGTTATTCTGCGTTATTTTCGCTAATAAAAAATAAACTATGCCATCATGTATTATAAAAAGTTGTTGATACCATAGTGGTTCAATCAATAAAAGCCACGGCATCACTTTTCATCACCATGCATGCCATTATTAAACTTATTTCTCGATTTTACGTAAGTAAGTTTTATCAATCATGAAATCAATCAGTGTTGCTAGTATTTCAAGTAACACAACTTATTTTAAAAGTGGGAGATTTACAATGATATTTACATATTTTTGCAACTATTTATATTTTGCAAATGACGTATGAAAATATAATTAGGTAAAAATAATAAGGGATGAGTTTCAAAGTCTCCCCTCGTTTTCAAGTCGGTATTTGTTGAACATGCGAGATGGTGGTCCGAAGTCTTTATAAAGATAAAATAACAATATATAATGAAAGAGAACATCAGTACTTGCTAAAAAAATCTAGTTGAAATTATAGCAAACGACAAAGTATTATAGGAATAGAACATCCCACCAAAAACATTTCATGTTAAATGTCGCCAAGACAACCACATAAGGTTTGTCCTGTGAAAAATATATCAGATCTCATGTAGAGCCAAGCTTCTGAATCTACACGACCTAAATATACCGACCTTAACATCACAAATTCTACATATCAGTAAAAATGTATGGCTTCGCCGTTTCGCTACCGTCGTTGTGGAGGTGATGAGAATATTTAGTTTCTGAAGTAAGTAACGAAACAACCAAGCCATACATTTTTACTGATATGTAGAATTTGTGATGTTAAGGTCGGTATATTTAGGTCGTATAGATTCAGAAGCTTGGCTCTACATGAGATCTGATATATTTTTCACAGGACAAACCTTATGTGGTTGTCTTGGCGACATTTAACATGAAATGTTTTTGGTGGGATTTCAGTTCTTTTTGTAAGTTGCAAGGCAGTCTTTTTGGTGTTTATTTTTTTTCTTCATTTTTTGGGGTGTATTTCTGGTACATCAGCAGTGCCGGTTTTCATAGCCCATTCTCTATCTTTGCATTTTTACTTAGATGATTTTTACTTGTTTCCTCACAAAACTTCCAACCCCCCATTTTAGGAGATGGAGGGCGAAAGTTATGAGTTTATGATTTTTTTTGTTGGTTGTATACTAAACTCAGACTACATACCAAATTTCAGGATTCTAGCACTTCAGGAAGTAGCTAAACATTTTGATGATCATCAGTGTGTCAGTGTGTCAGTGAGTCAGTGACGAAATCGGTGTATTTTAGATATCACTAAAATCTAAAGTATTAGAGCTATTCAATTGAGACTTCGTATGTTTAATGAGTCTATTATTGACATCACATCTTGTGAATATGAAGTGTCTGGTACATCGGAAACCAATCTATGAGGGTTCAAAAAAACGGCGAAACACTTCGAGAAAAGGTAGGTAGTGCCCCTGCGCTTCGCTTGCTTGTCTTGGCCGGGGGCACGACCGTGCCCCTCGATAAAATAGATTTAATTAAATACATAACCGAAAAATAGTACCTACCGAAACTTTTGTTTTCATTACATATTATGTAAATTAGAAGGAATTTCTAGATGTGTCGATAACAAAAGACAAATCTACAAAAATTTTAATCAATAAAAGTGTTAGTAAAACTTTGTTAATATTAAAATGAGTTGCAATTATTTTCAATATCCAATGTGATTTATTTATTTTACCTTTATTTTATTTATTGTACCTTTATTTTAACAATATTTGTCATTAAAACTTAATAAAGTTAATGGGAGATCTTATTGAAATATTGTTTAAAAAATGGGTAATTTTCTTTCATCTGGCATCCCTTTATACACGCACACATAGTTACGCCGCCGCTCATTTGGTGCTTCAATTACTTTATATTTTAGGCTCCATCCGGATTTCTTTATCTGGTTTTTTTTTTGGGGAGTGGGAAATCATTAAATGACGTCTCCCGTCCTGGGCGGGGCGGAAGGGCTTGTCAGACTTTTACTGATTAAAAGCCACTCATGTTCCTTTGGTTGCCCTTTATGTTCCGGGGTCACGGTAACTACTATAACCATTTCGCAACATCTACAAACTGGATGTATTTGTAATTTTGTATAGATTATAGGCATACATAATTTCTTGCATTTACTTTTCAAACGATATCATCTCCCTAGCCTTTTTCCCAACTATGTTGGGGTCGGCTTCCAGCCTAACCGGATTCAGCTAGATACTAGTGTTTTACGTGGAGCGACTGCCTATAAGACCTCCACAACCCAGTAACTGGGCGACACGATACCCTTTTGTTAGACTGGTCAGACTTCCTGGCTTCTGACTACCCGTAACGACTGTCAAAGTTCTACGAATGACAACCGGGACCAACGGCTTTACGTGCTTTCCGAGGGAACGGGATGTCAGTGATGTCCAAGATAAACTTAAGAAAGTACATATGAATTGAAAAAGTCACATTGGTACATGCCCGGATTCGAACCCGCACTCTCTTAAACGAGAGGCGGGTGTCTTATCCACTGGGCCATCACGACACCCCAAACGATAAATGAAATAAAATAATGACCTATGGTAGATATGTTTTATGAAAACTGCTCTTCCTACAAGTAATGGCATTAATACCATTCAATTATAACGCACAGACAGACCTCTCATACAGCGAAGGCGCGAGCAACGATCAGCACGCTTGTTCAAGACAGCTTGTCGATTTCAGACCTACATTAGTTTAGAAGTCCGGGCCTAGCCAAGTGGCATTGTAGAATAGATAGCGAAAACGAATAGATTGTCAAATGTATGAAATTGACATAAGCTTTCGCTAAACAATTTGACATCTCCATACATTTGACAATCTATTCGTTTTCGCTATCTATTCTACAATGCCACTTGTCTAGGGGGGAAGGATTTTTTAACGATGTCAGTAACGCCCAAGAAAACTTTGAAAATAGATATGAATAATAAAGTTACTGGTGTAATCTAGGTATCTAGTAAAATGGCTAATTGACCGATTGTTAATATATCGACCCATAGCCCAACCCTGGTCCTAGAAACATGAAACTTGGAGGATGCGTACTTTGTGAAGATTAGGTAAGACCAATAAAAACGGATTTTTGAAAGGTAGACTCATAAATAATGGATGAAAGTTAGTTAGACATATACGCAGGCGAAGCCGTAAGTGAAAGTTAATGAAAAAGTAAAAAAAAATCCCCTTGCCCTATGTTTATTTATGAACTCAAAACTAGAAACACAAAACTGGAACAACAATCTAAAGCCCATTCAAACGTTTGAAAATCAGCCAATAATTGGTTTTGTGAAACACTAAATGAAGTGTTAGTCAATAGTTCAATACAAATTGTCGTAGAGTGTTTCGAACCGAATACCCTGAATATTGTGTCGACAGCTTGAACCTTGACACAATTGGACGGTGGAACGGAAACCACAAAGAAGAGAATGGGTAGGGCATAATGTATAATAGACAGAAATACATCGTATTCATTTGATCTTCTTTAATATAAGTCGGTTAATAAATAAACTGACTGACTGATTGACTTACTGTTGATCAACGCACATTCCAAACCGCTGGTTCTAGAGACATGAAACTTAGATGGTTCTTTGTGAAGGATTTTTTAAAAATCAAACCCTAAATGTAAAAGGGCGGCGGCGGAGCTTGTCTCTGCTACTGGTACCTACAGCGAGAACTAATTAACCTACTCCCCAAAACACCTCTGACGGTCAGAGGTGCTTTGCAGACTGCAAAGCAGGGTTACCATATGACAGGAGTTTGCCGCATTTGACAGGCATTTTAAGGTTTAGACAGGCGTGCGGCCGGCATTGGTCTGAGACAGGCATTTATTCGTTACATACAAAAATACAAATCTTTCCACTTTATAATATTAGTATAGACAATATATAAAAGTAATATTCTTCTTCATTATCATTTTTCGGTTTTTACTTATTACTATTGCATTTTGCTTTAGACAGACATTTTGCTAAAAATTCAGGCATTTTAGGTACCATAGACAGGCATCCCTTTATTTACATATGGTAACCCAGTCTGACCAGGGGGCCTAGACAAAATCCAAGCGTTTTCCGCACAAGCGTTTTCCGTTCACGCTAAGGACTTGGCGTTAGCGTGTCGAAAATGGTAGACAAGTTACAACTGGAACGCGAAACGCTCATTCCGCAGCGTTAACCGAAACACTCTATAATTGAATAGTCAAACGAACTTACCTGTAAGTGAAGTTCGACGGTAATTATGCTCCTTGTTGTCTCGTCCGAAGATGATGATAGTAAACAAGTGTAGTACGGTCATAATGTCGTCGGCGCCACATAATTTTAAAGTCTAAAATGAAACGGAACGCATTCTGTATGCGCGTTCCTGAGACTCTGGAAAACTAGCTTCATTAAGTTCACAGCGATTTTATTGGTTTTACAACACAGGGCCCATGCTCATGAGCCCATTAGCATGGTATGTTTGGGTTGGGAGGGACTCATCATCTTCGGACGAGACAACAAGGAGCATAATTACCGTCGAACTTCACTTACAGGTAAGTTCGTTTGACTATTCAATTATGCTCCTTGTTGTCTCGTCCTCGATGATGATAGTAAACAAGTGTAGATGTTCAAAGACGAGTTGTAAAATCAATAAACAATTGTTACAAAAAGAACAAGAGAACAACAGTATGATAATGTTATTTTTCATTAAAAATAATAAAAGGAAAAACTCAAACAAATAATTAATTAAAGTGAGTTACTGAACTGATATCTGGTACTGGTGCCTGAAAGTATTTTAATTGGTACTAAAAATTGCTTTGAGGTTTATTATAAAATCTCTCAAAAGTTTTGACTCCACAGTTTTACTAGCCGCTCTCCTCTTGTCATCAATATTTACCCCTTTTCTTTATGCTGCTAATGTTGTTGCAAACACATGCAACTATGTGTTATATCAATTTCAATCTCTACCATAACTTCTTTGACCCATCGGCTGATTATACTGGGCCCAAAGCTTTATAGGGCTTACCAGTTAGAACATAAAATAACTACAGGTTCACAGACCTTAAGTTAATTATAAATAATAACTACAACTCTAGCGGGGCAAACTCCTATTCTGGTATAAAAGAAAATACTAGTTTTAAAAAATAAATAAAAATAAGGGTTGATATCTATTTGTGCCCGATGTTTTAAATAACTAAGCAATCTTAATAGCAGCCTTCTTCTATCATAAACTTATTAATTATTATCTTATATATAAATTTCTCGTCCTCCAAACGGCTTTACCGATTTTTTCTAAAATTTTATATGCTTAAATTCAGTATTTTTCATAACCCTAAGTGATAAGGGTTGTTCACCCTTAACATTTTTAACGCGGGTGAAACTGCAGAAGGCAGCTAGTTATTTTATATTAAAGAGATAGTTTAGTCCGTACCTTTATAAAACATTAATAACGTTAACCGTTATCTTGGTAACAGTCTATAAATTATTGCAGTAAACATTTATTCTAAAGAATTCAATATCATTAGGTAAAAAACGATTTATTCCAATATTATCGTAAGTATTTATATTCTGGAGGTTTAAACATTGAAAAAACTCCAATAAGCTTTACACTTTTTCATTTATACCTAAATGAACTCCTTTAAAGCTAGAGCAGATCTAGTGAAATTTAAGCTTCCATAAAAAACTTCTAACAGGCTTTATAATATTAGTTTTTTGGAATTTACAGTATTTAGCTCATCCTAGAATTGCTTGGGAGTATTTATTCAATAGTTTAGATATTAAACACAATATTATCTCAACTGTTTCATAACTTATTCAAAAAATAAATGTTTTCCTAATAATATTCCTTCCTTCCTTTTCAACTTTTGATGAAGGCTTTAAAAGGTTGAAATATAACAGGTTCATCTATTAACCATGTTTTGTATGTATACAGCCATGGTTGAACAATTCAATAAGGAACTACTCACTTAGTAGTTCCAGATCCATAGATTATTATTGATCTGTTGGTAATAGTTTTTTCTAGTCTTGATAACAATAGAGAATGGAGGGAAAGCATAAAGTGATGAAATCTTGACCAATCTAATGTAAATGCATCTATTGCTACTGCCTTTGGATCTGAGTTCTATGAGACATAACTAAGGCTAAAGGCACCTTGTGTTAGTCCGAGTTGTATTCAAATCAATTGGAGGTTCACCAAAGTAAGGTGTTTGATAATGATCATTATCACCATTAGTCCAATCTTCAGTATTGTTCAAATCCTTTTATACATACTCAAAATCTGATTTATCAGTCTTTATAAATGTTAAAGTATATTTTTACATATAAGTATGTTGCAAATAATCATAAGTTTCTCACCATTACCAAATTTTGTTAGTGATTAGGAAATAATAGCAAATATAAAAAAAATATATATATATATCTTAATATTGGAATATTAAATTCCTCCTAATCTATTAAAGTAAGATATTGCAGTTATACATATAATCTTTTTAACAAAATTTCACAATCTCTAAAAACTTCCCTCCAAAATACTTTAATCCAGAGAGAGTTGCAATTAATTCCAATGAATATTAGTAATCTGGGCTTTTCAATCAGTCCACTAGTAGTCTGACAGCCACTTCCCTTACCGTGAAGCATCAGTAAATGGTTCTCACTTAAAAATACCTTGTCTTTCTAATAGGACTGCCTGAGATTATTATGCTAAGCAATCACCATTACATCACCATTATATTATCGTCTTATTTACATTGTAGAGCTCAATGTAGTGTTTTCGCTGTAATTGTCATAATAATATTTTAATGTGAGATATTTAAAAGGTAGCTCAAGTTCCTTGGCATAAATAAAGAATGACATATTTAATGGCTGGACAAACTGTTAAAGTTTCAATAACTAAGAAATCTAACCTGAAGGTTAGACACATTAGATTATAATTAATTAATAATTTTATTAACTCTTTCTATGTGCTTTTGTAAAGATTTTTAACAATGGTATTGTTAATTAAACCAAGTGTTGTCTTGGTGAAAAGGTTTCAATATTCTTTCTACAAACCAAACCAAATTTTTTCTACATTTACAAATGCCTGCATATTTTCCAGACATGTATGTAATTATTTCCTTTACAAAGGAAAGAAGTTGTAAAGGTATAACACTGATGTGGAGCTTCTTTCTCTTAAGTAGATAGGAAAGCTCTAACATGTTTCATAATCTTTGTAAATATTAGTGGATCAGTATGCAAGCCAAAACCTAATACCAAAAACTGTTAACACTTTCGAAAATTTCATGAGAAATAAATCTCAAGGATTTTTTACTCATTTTCTTCTTATTGAGTTGCAACTATAAAAAATAATCTTTTAAATATAGCTTTACAAGAAAATTGTCTTTAAATTTCTGTAAAAAAACTATATCTGTCTTGCAGGTTAAAATGTTCTGATTTTAAAAAAGTATTTAACTTTTTTAAATTTATCTAATAATTATTTATTTAAAATGAAGAGGAATTTTTCCCTCAAGGTGCATAATGTGAATTATCGGTGAACTAAAGTCACCTGTGAATTGATCTATATATCTATAGATTGTATAAACAAAAAAAAAAATATATACATATGTATATATGAATTTCAAATATTAACTTTAGACTCTAAATTAGAGAACTTATTATTCAGAGTTAGCTCTGATGTGGTTTGGTATGAAAAGGTATTTTATACCCTAACAACACCCCGTCAACAATAATAGGGTCTGTTGTGATTTGTTTTCAATCACAAAAGTAAGATATAAGTCTGCCCACCTGTGCAGTTACTTGCAGCGTTGATGTTTCCTCTTCCACTCCTCCCATTTCCCGTCCACAGCTGGTGCTCTTAATGTTGCCCCCCCCCCCTCTGCTTTTCATGTGTGAGGGAGTAGGGTCCCACCAGTTTAAAGCTTTATTTTAACTAGTATTTTGATCTAGAAACATATGAATACTCGAAGTCTAGTGACATTACAAGTTTAGAAGCTAAAGAGCTTGCTTTAAGATTAGGTAAATTTCAAGATTTATGTCTACGAGTAAACTTAATTTTTCAGTAACTTTTAGTTCCTGACCTGGTTTCTGAGCTGATTAAGAGGCTCTTAATTTTTCAGTGGAATCTTCAGTGAAGAGGTAACTTTTCAACTCTTAATGTTGCAGAAAAAACTTTGCATGTTTTTATTTATTACTGATAGCGGGAGAGCTCTATGTCCCTGTGTTCAGGTACATTATTGAATCCCTCAACAGCGATGAGGCATTATTCACTTTTAATAATTTCAATCTTGTTAATTTGAATGTCTTAGAGACACATTTAAAGGCCTAAGCCTAGATGTAATAGCACAGCAGCAATCTGCCGTTGTTGTGGGTAATAAAAACCAGCCCCTGAGTTTCTAATGTTTCTTCCTGGGGCGATTCCTCTTCAGTGCGTCTTCCATATCTACTTCGGATTGCTCCCTTTCAACCACCTTTGGAGGGTCAATTTCACTATGATCATGCAAGTCAAGTGAATGAATTGTTAACTAGTTCTGGTGCTCTAGATGCCCATGCCAACAAGCCTTTGCACATTGTAACCACGTAAGCCCCCGCAGGACTTCCCTTTAAGGTTACAGAGCAATATTATAACCACGTAAGCCCCCGCAGGACTTCCCTTTAAGGTTATACAGAAACAGTCAACCACGTGTGCCCCTAAAGAACACCCCACAGGTCGCTTAGTTTATAACATAGCTATGTTTGACCACGTACGCCCCCGCAGGACGCCCCTAGGTCAGGCCAGTCGTTTTTAGGCTCAAAATGTTATGTCCCTGTACCTAGCGATTGACCATACCCTGAGGATTAACGAATACATTAAATAATTAGTTCTATATTTGTTCTATCGAAATATGCATAACACGTAATTTGTTCCGTTTTAGTTTTTACAAAAAATTACTTCTTCTATAACAGTTAGCCAGCGATGTACTTTTAAATTACTCATTTAAAAAAAACAAAATCTAGATAGGCGATTAGTCCTACATTAACTCTAATTACTTATCTACTTTATACTTATAAAATTCATTACTAGTTAAAAAAGACAATACAAAGAAGTAAATAAATTATTATTATCCACACAAATGTGGCGGCCATTTTTTTTCAAAATGGCGATCTGGGACGCCATTTGCAAAAAATGCAACTGACATTTATTTTACAATACATCGCTAGGTTTTCTTCTTTGTATTGTCTTTTTTTAACTTAAAGTAATGAATTTTATAAGTAAAAAGTAGATAAGTAATTAGAGTTAATGTAGAACTAATCGCCTATATAGATTTTGTTTTTTTTTAATGCGTAATTTAAAAGTACATCGCTGGCTAACTGTTATAGAAGAAGTAATTTTTTGTAAAAACTAAAACGGAACAAATTACGTGTTATGCATATTTCGATAGAACAAATATAGAACTAATTATTTAATGTATTCGTTAATCCTCAGGGTATGGTCAATCGCTAGGTACAGGGACATCAAAATGATGTCCCTGTACCTAGCATGTGAGTATTGTCTTTTTTTAACTTAAAGTAATGAATTTTATAAGTAAAAAGTAGATAAGTAATTAGAGTTAATGTAGAACTAATCGCCTATATAGATTTTGTTTTTTTTTAATGCGTAATTTAAAAGTACATCGCTGGCTAACTGTTATAGAAGAAGTAATTTTTTGTAAAAACTAAAACGGAACAAATTACGTGTTATGCATATTTCGATAGAACAAATATAGAACTAATTATTTAATGTATTCGTTAATCCGCAGGGTATGGTCAATCGCTAGGTACAGGGACATCAAAATGTTCACTCTTAGTGCAACTACGTGCGAAGCTGCGCGCGCGCCCAAGGTTTCAATTAGCGATTATTCGCAGGTATTGGTCTTTCCATGCTTGGCACGATTATATTCTTGGCATTTAATAAGCCGATAATAGCATAAAACTTCACGTTAAGCGGCAAAAAATCTTAGGTACTTTCCTCGGAATCGGAACTTAAATTGTTGATCCGTCTCACGAACCTTTTAATTTTCTTTATTAAATGAATTCTTCCAATTATCCTTCCATCATTTGCCTATATTTTATACATTTTCACTAGAATTACTAGGTTTTTAACGATGAAACAGAAAATTGTACAGAGAAGTCGTGACGCCATGTCTTGACATAAAAACCGAATGAAGCTAGTTTTCCAGAGTCTCAGGAACGCGCATACAGAATGCGTTCCGTTTCATTTTAGACTTTAAAATTATGTGGCGCCGACGACATTATGACCGTACTACACTTGTTTACTATCATCATCGAGGACGAGACAACAAGGAGCATAATTAGGCTATGGAATAGCGTATAGTAAATGTCACAGTGACATTATTGCGTTTAAGTGTCGCTGTCAATGTCAAACCAACATACGCGCGTCAACAAAATTATTCAAAAGTGTTGTGTGTATTGGACCTACTTGAGATTATGGAATGCATAATGTAAACAACCTCACAATGGCGCACTTATATGATTGTGGGTCTTACATTTGTTATTCCAATAAATATAAACTTGATTCCAAACCTTAACACTTGTTTATTAGGTATGGTATTAGAATGCTAGTAGCGAACTTTATGTTTACTGGCTCTAATTCTCACAGGACCGTAATCTTATGAATTCTATTTTTAACCATGGTGATCTTTCAAGGCCTCAAACGGTACTTCAAGGAAAGGTGCGGAGTGAACGTTTGTGGCAGGAATTAGCAGACATTTTAAACGCAGTGGGTGGTGGTATTAAATTAACAAATCAGCTGACAAATGGAAAAGGATAATAAATGTATAGCTGTTGCATATGCAGACCATTTATTTCAATGTATTAATGCCGCAAATCATCACAAAGACTCCAAAAACTTTATCTAACCTAAAACGATGAACAAATTCCAAATCAGGTATATCCACAATTTGCTCCAGTTTACGACGATTTATTCTTGTTTCACGTCTTTGCAATGCTGTTTCATTATTTGCTTCCCAAAATAATCTCAAAGAATGCATTTTCACTAGTAAATTGAACTAAAACCCACTCACAAATATCACTGAATACTCTTTCTTACGGTTAGCGTCAGGGTCCGATCTCCCGCTAATATAGCGTGCCGCGGAAACGTCAAAATATCACTAGCGTTTGTCAAAAGCAGGGCTTGAAATACCGTTAAAAATATGGTATCGTTACCAAATTTAACGTTATATCTGGCACATTTTACCGTTAAACATACGTAACGTTATAATGTACGATAACGTTAATTTTATCGGTATGAGTCAGTTTTGTTACCGGCGCGGCGCGGCGCCGCCACTACCCGCCAAGCCGCGCCCGCGCGGCCTTGGAAAAAAGGGCAACGTTTACCGCTATTTTCACAATAACATTAAAAATACCGGTAATTTTTAACGCTATTTTTAACGTTCTTTTAATGTTATGTTACTAAATAACGCTACCAAATCATACCGATATGCAAGTATCTCTATGGAAATAACGTTACTTACCGGTATTTTTAATGTGAATTGGTAACGTTTTCAAGCCCTGGTCAAAAGTGCCACTTGTCTACCATTTTGATGAACATTTTTGGCGTTTACGTTTCACGCTCACTTCAACGTTCCTTTCCGTATGAGGAATAATGACTTTGTCTACCAATTTAGCAGCAGTCACGTGACATCGAGTTAGCAAATGTCAATTCCATACAATTTGATTTTTCTGTTGGCGTTAACGCTTACAGAAAAGGGATTTTGTCTAGGCCCCCAGAGCTATCTGTACCAGCAACGAGCTTCAAACTCAAATAGATGTGTTTACATGTTGTAGTGAATTCGCAAAGGTATTACTATTTATATTATGTCACACGTGAAATAATTTTTAGTTTAAACTGTTACACGTAAGTGCTTAATGCCTTGTTTGTAAATAATGTAGTTTTTAATAATGTGTTAGTTAATGGTAGTTTAAGTTCATAGCTGTCGCATTAGGACATGTCGCCCTGTAAAGATAGTGTAAGATATTTTAAATAAATAAAAAATAGGGTACATACACATAAATAATAGCCGGAAGCTAGTAATTATAAAACAAAGTTGGTCTATCTGTCTGTCAGTTCTCGATTTAACCCAAAAATCCCTAAATGAATTTTCGTGCGGTTTTAGCTAATAGGCCGTGTTTCAAATTCTTGAGAAGTTTAGATATCAAATCTCCTTGGCTATTTAACATTAAAATAAAATCAATCAATTTCTATTTATTTAACACTCCGCTTTAGACTTTAATCAACGGAACTTTTGTTTACAATTAATTTTACTTAGCGTAGTTTCCTTAAGCAATCACTCAAGTTGAAACACTTACAAATCCTGAAAGATTACGAAAAAGCCGACATGTTTGTAAAGTGTTATGTAACAGATTAATAAGAAACCCGAAACTAATTAGTCAGGGATATAAGGTTTATGTAAGCATGCCACACCAAAGAGCTCATATTAATGAAGTAAGTAGTTACTTAAAGTTGTTATTGCCCAATCAAGAGTGCGTAGACTAAACACGTATTGTTAAACCAGTGGTCTAAGGTCATAGGTTATATTAATATACACTATAACACCGACCGATACACGCCCCGGGCGGGGGCGTAAAATATCAAAATTATTAA
The DNA here is from genome assembly GCA_033675125.1 of Athetis lepigone. NCBI lineage: Eukaryota > Metazoa > Arthropoda > Insecta > Lepidoptera > Noctuidae > Athetis > Athetis lepigone. Next base: position 9,395,600 of record CM066225.1, on the reverse strand, counting down.
ATCGAAATATTGCGTATATTTACGTATATCGACTGTATGAATATGTTTCGTAGAAGAAAATTAAATATATATTTTATGTCAGGAAAATTTAAAAAGGGGCGCTGCTTTCTGCCCTTAATGGCAAAAAGTAGCGCGTAGTTCTTTTCACTCGATACGTCCAAGATAAGAATATTAAATACTCTTGACATAAAGGTAACTTTTTTCATTATTATTCGTTAGTACAGTTTTACACTCCAAAAGTTCGTATTAGTACAGTTTTACACTCCAAAACTCGCCTTATAAACTATGCGAATCTCAGACTTCCCCGTATAAACAAATAAAATTTGGAACAATGTTTTATCTTCACATTTTAATATTTTTATAATATTTTCCTCATTATTCTTCAGTAAATAACTGGGTAATCAAATAAAACAACCAAAGAACTTCTTGTTATTGTTTTCGCTTCAAACGGAAATCCGTGTTAGACAGGTGCCTTTTTAATATTCATTAGGTTGCCTTGAATAAACAGTACCTATACCTATCTCACTAGCATTACTAGATGGACCTTCCTATCTCTATATTACTTAAAAATACCTACTTGCCTTAGTTGTATTGACGCCAACACATCAACCCATCCAATAATGTTAAACTTTGAACATAACACTTTGGCGATAAGGTTTAAAATCTACTAAAGAAGTGTTGGCTTCCTGCAGCTATGAAAAACAGTGCCCGTACTACTTATCTACCCCGCTGGAATGCAACCACTTTCCTGCTTCCCCGCGTGGCGCACTATGTTCGCCTCGTTTTTAATAGCGATAGCATTATGTCCGCGTTACGACACAGCGCTAGGTGCACAGTTTAGTCATACGGAGAGTAGTAGCAGTTCATTACGATAGCATTACTGGTAGGATTTTGAAAATACAAACAAAATACTGTTGCAACTCTTGCAATTTTTCATTTAAGACAACATCAGATTTGTCCGAGCTACCAAGCTAGCTAATAAGGCCGTCTGGATCAATCGCACGTAATTTCATTTAAACTTAGAGACTTATGGTGTATTTACACTAAGACACACATTGCTAGAACATAAATAGGACACTAGGACATAAATAACAAAAATTAATGTAGTGCATGTTCACACAGCGACTGCTGCAACACTTAGGCGCTGCGCAAACGTAGACACTTTTGTGTCTTGTGTCGGACACCGAACACTTTTTAATCGTCATTAGTATGGTGTTAAGTGGAAGCAACTGGACACAAAAAATGTAAACGTTTGCGCAGGGAGTGGATGATTTCATACTGATTCTCTAGAAATAAAATATTCATCGGTAGCTGGTATCTACACAAGACACAAAAGTGTCTACGTTTGCGCTGTCTTATGGTGAGTTTACACTACGAAACAAACTGCGACATAAATGTCAGACATTAATATTTATTCATTTATATTTAAGGCAACTGTAGGCCTGATACAAAAATTAAGTACTTACATTATTATTAACTACTTATTGCACACGAAGTGTCTGACGTTTCACGGAACCGTTGGAACATGATTCCTTTCTTTGAGCGAGGTGTCCAGATAATATGTTGAAACTCACACCACAAACAAACGAATAATCTAACACACTCGCATTCATACACAGACACTCAGCGTATACACTGAGTGATTAAGCTTTAACGTCGTAGTATAAACCGGCCTCAAAAAAACATGGCAACATCACAGTCGCATATCAAGGGGAATGACCTGTATACGAAACAGTGTGTCACATCAACCAATCACCTATCATTCTGCACTCGATTGCCCGAACCGAACATAACATGAAACATCAAAAAATCTTCGTACCATTTTACCTTGTTGCCCTCAAGCCGGAGTGTGGTAGTGCCTGGTGGTAGCGCTGGTGGCGGGTTCTCTAGCTGCCTGTAGGAGCAGTCGACTGTGATGAGGGGAATGACGGCACCAGCAGGGTCGGAGACTACGTGCGTCATTGTACACGCACACGGGTCGGGGCAGGTTTGACGCATTGTCTGTGGAAAAAAATATTTTAGTAGTTTGATTTAAGTTTTATTTTTCTGTAGTGTGGGGTGATGTTTCGATTTTACAAGAAATGTTATTGGTTGCTTATCGCATGCTAATTTTATGTTCGGTATACACGACTGCGATTTATCGCTACGATTTAACTAGTTCGTTTGTGCAGTTTTATTGAACGTGTGTCGAAGATCGCCGCAGATATCGTGGTCGTGTGGACGCTCAATAGGCGTTTCATAAACTGCACTAACCAACTCCCTACGCAGTGAGATAGTAACGATAAACCTTTGTCGTGTGTACTGAGCATACTTGGCACAAATCGACCATGGAAATTTATTCATTACGGTGACACCTCCCCGTGAAGTGAAGAAAGAGAAAAAAATAACCAATAGAGTACCAGCATTTTAAAGTCTAAGTGCGCTAAGCCCCGCTATTCAAGTTTTAATTCACTGAAAGGTATTGGTTTTCTTTAAAGCGATAAAGCACGTATACAGTAAACCTATACAGGAAACAAATCGGTTTAATTTTCTCCGCTCCACTCGTTCTCGCTTCGTTGCTTTCCGATGAATTTCATACAACCTACATCGTTTCATTTCTTACCTACAGTAATGTATTATAGAAGAAATTTATTTGGTTACTTTTGTACAGCGGGTAATCTCAGGAACTAGTGATCCGATTCTAAAATGTTTTTAAAACTAGGTATAAAATTACTCGCGGACTAAGACTAGTAAGTAGGTAATATTATCTACCCAACGGATAATAGTATAAATTAAATATTGTTATACCGTATGAACGAAGAAATTTTTTGTACTCTAAATAATCAGAAACCACCATTCGACATGATACAAAGACAAGCCGTCAAGATGGTATCGTGTATTACAATCGAATTGATAACCATATGACTGCACTTTGGCTATGAAGTGCAGTCAAATATGTTTTGTGGTTCTCAATTGCAAGTGACGCCCCTCGCCGCCTAAATCCGCCTTTGCTTTACTACTTGAGCACACACGTCATACAATGTTAATAATAAATCTTTCATAAAACCAAGACGACTACGTAATCATGTCTAAAATTGACTTTATTAGCAGGTAGACGTTGAACTTGTTTCGAAAAGTTCAGCTGAAAACAATGTTTTCTCTACGTAAAAATAATCTTATTTTTAGAGTAACTGTTTACATAACGCTCATTTGTGAGTTTTGAAAGTATAAAAGTATTTTTATAAAAATTTGTTACTTTTTCCCTTGTTTTTTGAATTGTGTAATTGACACGTTTATGAAAGGTTAGCTCTAATAATAGAACTGTGATAAGGATTCGTATCAAAAAGAGTATTGGTCCGAATTGCGGTCACAGCGGCAAAACAACACTGACCAAGTGTTGGAGGCGTAGCTGCATTGACGTGAATTCGACAGTATACGCTTCGCGTACGCCTTATTGCAGCTTATACTAAACAATGAAACTATGCCGACGAAGCGTGCCGTAGACGAGAGCGCGACGCTGCCGCAACGTGAACATAGTTTCATAGTTTTATGTACACCAAGCGTATAATGAAGAATACGCGTCTATGCAACTACATGGAAATCATCCGTGGAAACTTGGACAGTGAAACGGAAGAACGCAATTTGGACAATTCTAAACAATACTCTTTGTTGACCTTAATGGACACTTGACTCAACAGTGGGCCTGAATGGACACGAGCGAACTAAGCAGCAGAGCTAAAGTGCACTAGAGTGTAAAGAGCGGGCCTAGAGAACAAAATTAGGGGAAACCTGACAGATTTTCTGCGGTAAGGAAAAACCACCAAGTCGCTTAGACACTTCTCCAATAGCCATGAACGTTTTAATTAGGCCAATGGTGATAAAATACTTTTATCATTAATATCTCTTTGACTTTATGGGGTAATCTGTTAAATCGATATGATGATGCCACCAGAGCGTATATCACCCGCTTCACCACTTCGTTCGGCGCCGATTAAACTCCCAATATAAGCGCTCACCAATATTTTTTAAGCGTTTAATTAATAGTTGTTTACTGATTTTCTTAATCTTACTAGTACAAGCTTAGATTTTAAAGACACGCCAGTATGTGTAAACATAAGTGCACTCTTTCTGCCCTCAGCCTCGTAATCCGATAAGACTCGATCTAACAAGGTCGAGGAGAAATCAAGCGCAGCACCAAGTTGCTCTACGAGACCAGAGGTAATGAAGGAACTGCATTACAAAGGCAATGAAACTAAAACCGCTGCTATAAGATATTGTGCGTCATAAAGGCACTCGGAACACAACCAAACCAATACAATGTTTCGTAACTGGCTGATAAGCAAATTATCATAACGTTTGCACATTTTACGACATCTTACAATACGTTTGAGATTAACAGATAATTGTAATCGGTCCTAAAACAAAGATAATCTACAAAGACGGAAAAAAGAAACTGTTTGTCGTCGGCAAGCTAATAACTGTGCAGTGAAAACGTTTTTTTTCTTCATATACTTACACTTCAATTTGTCTGGAGTATACTATGTCTGTCCAATACGCTTAAAAGGCTGTGGCAATGGATCGATTTTTCTAATATTTGGTAGGAAGTGGCGTGCGTCGGTGCGTAGGGATCGAACTTAGGACAAGGCCAACAGATTTATAGGATTAAGAAAAACCCCAGCAAGTCACTGAGACACTTCTCCCATTTTTTTTATTTGTTTATTTGTTTTTTATTGTTTTTTTATTTGTTTTAGAAGAAGCCGGGCTTTTCGGCTTGTGTAAAAGGCACGTTACTGAACGAGGGAGAAACCGCGGTGGACAGATAATAATGTCATAAGGTCATCATAACTGTAAAGCTTTATTTGAATTAGAAAATACTATTTGTACTATTACATTAGTGCAGCTGGAACTACAAAAAACAAGCCTAGAATTTTCTAAAAATAAAGTAATTAACTCAAGTAAATAAATGGAGCAATCACATTATTTTCTTGTACGGGAATCATTCCAAGTAAACTCTACAAAGAATGTTCCCGTAATTTATTACCGCGTTTTAGGGAAGTACGGAGGATCTCAGTTATTCAGCGCTTTGTCAAGAACGTAAAAAATATTCCATTATTATAAAAATTCTCGGAAATAGTTAGCTTGTAATCATTTTTATTAGCGTTCCGTTACATTCATAGCCAGCGAGGTCTATTACTGCCTGAAACCGTCAGAAAAATAATAAATAACGTTCACTAACCAGCCATCGTAGTACCAGCACAGGAACCAATGTGACTTTTACAATTCTCATAATTTATGTTCACTCAGAAAAGGTAATTAGTAAACAGGCCCATCAATGATATAATTTATTTCAGACACCGATGGATGAAATAGTAATTTGAAGAATGAATTATTTTCTACTATAATTCAAATGTATAACAGAAAATTCTTTACTATTTTTGGTTGTCGAGAAAAGTGACCAGAAAGGTTGACCTTCCAACCAAAGAGTATCGTGTCGTCTATTGTGGAAGTCTGTTTTAAAATTTCTGTAATTAAAACGTTTTAAGTTTTCGCTGAAATGTTTGTTTGGTTACTTTCCGTAGTTTAGCGAAATGTTGGTTTAATAGTTTGAACAAATATAACTTTGTGCTTTGTTACGTGAAATATACGTAACTATGCACCATCACTGTTTGGAAAACTAAATATAGAACGAAAAGGATATTTTAACAAAAGGTTTACCATATATCATAAATTCTGGTCATGATTCTTATCAGATCTCTCTGCGTTATTCGCCTAAAAAATGTATAGTAAAAAAACTGTTACTAACAACTAAATAACATTACTGACATTTTATATGACAAAAAAAAAATATTTTTGTCTGATTTTGGTCAAGCAGATTTACTTAGAAATAATCAGCAAAAAAATGGGGTTTACATTCATAAAATGTGTCAAATCGTTGTAAAAAGGTTTTGACACGTTTTTCTTTTTACATCGTTTTCTTGTACTTATATATAAAGCTTAAGGTATTGCTTAAAATTTGACCATTTCTTGACCTTTGACTGAAGGCAAATACTACCTAATTGCTTATTCTCTGAGTTTCTGGTCATATTTCACATTTTACAGAAATTAATCTATTGGTAAACATTTTCCGAATGAGCTATGCCGCAAAGCCTTAAATTAAAAATGGCCGGTCCAATATAGTCGGAATTTTTTATAATGAAGAGAAAAATTGGAAAAGTTGTCCAGATAAATTAGAATTCAAGAAAAAATTGACGTCTCTTTTCCTGACGTTTTTTATTTGTGTACAATCAATAATTATTAGACAGATCTCAAAAGTCATTGCCTTTCGAGATCGGCGAATAAATAATAAATATATTTTCTTTATTAAACATAATATACATTCTAATACATCGAGATCAGCCGCGATTATCATTCTTTCGCAAAATCAAACACAAGAACAAAAACAAGATAACTTCGGAATTATCAGATTAAGGATCTAGAAGATATTCACGCACTTATGAAATTCCAGATAAATCTTACGAATCTAAAAGATATTTATCTATATAAATAATAAATGGTAAACTGACTGACTGGGTGGTCCAGGAGTCATGAAACTTGGAAGGTATATTCTTTGTGAAGAGTATGTAAAGTAATGAAGAAAGATTTTTGGAAATTCTAACCCTAAAGCGGTGGTTGTGAAATGTTTATAATAGTTACCGTGACCCCGGAACATAAAGGGCAACAGAAGAAACAGGAGTGGGTTTTAGTCAGTAAAAGTCTGACACGCCCTCCCACCGCACACAGGACGGGAGCAGTCATTTGATTATTTCCCACTCCAAAAAAAACCCTAAAGCGGTACTATAGGGAATGGATCAACATCCACGCGGGTCAAGCCGCGGGTGAAAGCTAGTACATTTATGAAATTCCAGATAAATCTCACAAATCTAGATACAGATCTATTTAACACAAGCTTATAAGCAAGTATACATGTTTTCTATTTTTCTTTGAAGGTAGCTAATCTAGAATCTGAGTGTCTTATCCAATTTTGGATAAACCTGTTTCATTATCTCACATTTTTTTAGTACTAAGAAGAATTTATGTTGCTTAAATTACTCAAGTATGTGTGATATGCTCGTGTGACTGTTTCTAACCTACCCTAGGCTGATAAAATTTCGATTTTCCTAAATATAAACATTAGTGATGGGGAAGGCTTCCCCCGAAGGGGAAGGGACCGCGCCCCTCCACCGCACGGTCCTGTAGAGCTCGTTCCAGACTGAACACTCTCCCACCATTTCTACGGAATGAATTCCCATAAGCCTATACTGCCTTGTCCCGACTTAGAAAGTTTGGGGATAAGGAGGGAACCAAGGATGTTAGTATGGGAATTCACAGTTATAATACATACTATAAAATAAGACAATAAAGTGAAAAGACGAGAGGACAACCAAAAGTATATTGTATAATGTAAAGGGGTGGTAAAGGGACCGTTACACTTGCGCTTATGAAGTCGTCGATTCACTTTCCGATCTCCCTAACTTCTTTAGCCTAGATCACGACCAACGTCCGGTCTCTCTCGTCATCTGCCCCCAACTCCCTTCAGCCTATCCAACTTTCACCAAAAACCACGTGTTCCAAGACCCTGCTCAACTAATTATTAAATGGCGTCCAGCGTCATATTGCAGCGAAGTCTACTCGTATTTTTTTAATAATCTAGTAGTTTAAAAAAATCTATTAAAATTAATTTTCTTTATCACATTCAATATTACATTTAAATTATTTACGTGATTATAAAAAAAAAAGTTTTTCTTGCTCCTGTAAAGTTTATCCAGAAGACGTTCAGGGTTCATCCACGAGACTTTCAGATAATAAGCGGAAGTAATTTCAATATCTCGCTCATTTTCATTCTTAGGCCGGCCATTTGGTTTTCTAATTAGGTTTAATTAGTTTTAGAAAACCAGAATGCTCTGTTTATAACCAAAACGTTTATTACGGCGCACACCTTTACATTTTTTCCGCGCGAAAAATAGATCTCCAACTTACCGAATCGCAGTTTGTCATCAAGAAATGCAATTAGATAACGAAACATGTGCAGCCGGTCTTAGGACGGCCTTTGTTCCATAGGGAAATCCTCATACATACCCTAAATCTGGGAATAGCGGAAAGATATTATATCGGACTCTTACCGACTAAAGCCCACGACAATAGGCGAGACGACAAAAAAAAAGGAATTAGTCCGTCAGATAGATTATCAAAAAATTTTGGACACGTATTTTTTCTTTTTTTTCTCGAAAACGAAGAATGACGAAGATACAGTGTGTCAAAGTTGCGCATGACGTCACGATCAGATACATATTTTTCAGGACGGTGACGTCAAAAGCCCCCACTCCGGAACTTGGTTGCTCTTTACTTTTTTATTAATTTGATCAAGCCAAAAATACGTGTCCCGTATTTTTGGCCGATCTATCAGACGGACTAAACATCAGAATGCCATGTTTTTAATGTTGTAGTCATCCCTATTCGTTGCACATGGTCTTTCACGCAATAGGGCGCGGAACGACAACGCGCAAATCTTTTTCCTATCTGTTGTATGTTAATTCACTTGCCAACGATGTGCGAGCAGCCTTGCCAACTTTCAATCATTCAAAGTAACGCAAACTAATATTATAAAAAGGGTTTTCTTCAATATGCTCGGTTTGTTTATTGTATTGACAACTTTCTTTTCTTTCTTGCAGCCGACAAAGTTACTATAAAAATGCTCTTATAACAAAAATAGGTACTCGTAAATAAAATAGTGTGACAATAATGGAACTTTCTATGTGTGAAATATTTGATTTGTAAACGGATGAAATTTCATCGAACAACCAAATATCCAAAGTCTCGGCTACTCTTCATCGTCGTCCAAAAGTGCCTGTTTTGCTGGCCGCTATTGAAATCTTACCCAATTATTTAAAAAAATCTTTAAGTTTCACTTTGGTCTCACTATTATATTGTATACGACCCTCCACTACCGTTTTTATAAATCTTAAATAATAATGCTTTTTTCTGCTATAAAATGCACGCATTAATCCTTCAAACACACGTGATTTGAGACACAATAAAAAGACAATAGCAGCCCGACAGCCAGCTGTCGGTTGATTGTCAAAAGTTCGTCTTGGATTACTTATCTACTTAAAACTACCGCATAAATCCGTTGCGTAAGTAAAAATCTAAGCTTGTATAGAGACAAACAGACATCGGTAAGACTTCCTCGCACACCTAATTTTAATTACAATTAGACTTACAATACTGATGAAAACAAGTCGCTTTATCAAACGTCAGCACACTTACAGTTTCGCTAAAATTTAATTACGAAAAGACGCCTCGTCTTCTTACTCGACTCCTTTACTACTGTACCCTGTATCTACATTTAACAGAAAATAAAATCGTTTTGTCGAACGACTTTATTACCTTTTGGTTAACTGACTTTACTTCAATTCTTAGAAACATTTTTCCCATCTTGCATTTTCTTGACGACCTCGCTTGTATTATATTACACGATTGTACAACTTCCTTTAATGCAATATTCTCAGAAAATCTTATACAAAGGATTACTGTATTTGATGCGTACACTGCAAATTTAGTTTTAAAATAATACTACCAAAACAAAATAGAGTACAATTTCAAATATTTCTAAATTAAAAGCTGAGAGATATATACATCTGAGTTATTTTTTTGAGAAAAACTGTTTCATTTTAAAACTTTATTTTTAGAATTTAACTTCTCGACAACCAAGCGAAGGCCGGCTGTCGGGCTTTGATTGTCTTTCTATTGTGTCTCGAATCACGTGCATTTGAAGGTTTAAGAGATAAGACCAATATCAAAAAAGAACAAAGCAAGCGACCAAACGACCTTATTGTGCTAATTAGGTAATTACCAAAACTGTCTTGTTTGCTTTAGACTAATATGGATTATCGAGTGATACTAAGAAAGTCACAAGGGCGTTGCACTATACCACAGGCTTGAGATAGAAGAAAATATCTTACCTAAACTTAATACACCTATAGCGAAATCGAGATACAAAATATTATATTCATTGAATTGAATTTCGATGCATCATCAAGCTGTCAATCCAGCTAGAGCCAGGCTAGATGCTATCAAATAGTGCTACTGTTTGACTGCGTAGAGGTTCATCATAGTACTTCAAAGTTCATCATACTACCATCACATTTTTTCAGATTTTTCGAATCAGGCATTTAGCCCCTTAAAACTAAATCTCTGAATTCTTCTTTTTGGTTGTCATATTTTACCAAAAAAATGCGCTTTAAAGTTGAACGTATCGCCTTAACAACCTGTAAATGTTTTATTGACCTATCTAATTATACCCCTCACTATGGGGTAGACGTGAGAAAAAATAAATATCCCCCTTTACGTATAGTTGTGCGTGTTTTAGTATTTTGTCCACATGGTAAATACACATATCCATACAAAATCACCTTTCTAGCACAAGCCGTTTGGACAGGACTTTAATTCTGAATTCGGGGATTTAAGAATTAAGCCGGAAAAATCAAAGAGAAATTGGATTTTATAATTAACAAATGTCAGAAAACTCATTCCCTCAGGAAAACCAAAACGGAATACAAAATATTCTATAGGTGAGCTTGACCCATATCTAAATGTCCGCTGATTTTGTTAAGCCATTCAAACGCTCTTCCTCCCTTCTACCCAATTACTGTGTTGCTGTGCCCAACAGGGTCCATGATTGATTCTATTTACTTATACTTACCAACTGTATGTAACATTATCGAATACAATACTTATGACTTATGTATGACTTAACGTGATTGTCATCTAAACACACAAACTTTCTCATCCATACTAAATAAATAAGTCTAGTCTCATAGACATTTTATACACAATATTTCTAAAACTGGTCAACACGAAATCATCGAATACACAATTATTGGCTTGAATACCATGATTAATACCCTCTTTGGGTTTGCTTCTAGCTTAACACGTATTTATATACTAATATTATAAATGCAAAAGGAACTTTGTCTGTCTGTTTTTTACACTTTCAACCCTATTAAGTCGATTTTGATGCAATTTCGTAGACCTACATAGAACCTTTACAAAATTATATGAGACCTCTAACATTTCGGCTTAAAACTACATTCACAACGAAGTTGCAGGCAAGTGGTAGTTTTATAATATTGCTGAGATTAATTCTCATTCGTTTGAAAAAAACAGTTAAAGCAAGTTGGACGTACACATTGAGGGTTCCGGACAAACTTGCAGGTTTGTAACTGTGGGACAAACCTAACTTTAACGTCGCTTAACTATAGTCTACTGTTACACTGTGTGTTTCCAGCGGCAAATAAGTCCAGTTCTCGGATTTTCTCTCGAGCTACAAGAAATTCCTTCTTGTCGAATTTCGTCATTCTTCGTCAGCGTACAGTACTCTAGAGGTTTTATTTTATTTTGCAAAGATCAAAGTATACGGCACAAACGGTCATAATACATGGGGCACACTAAAAGTTTTGCACTTCTAGCTAATCGGAACTATTTGAATTTGGAATGTTATATTTTTTAAAACGTTGAAACCTCCTTAGTATAAAAAAAAAATTGGCGGGAAATCATTTGTCAATTGTTTTTTATCACACATCAAAGTTCTACGTACGCGACGAAAATGGAATTAAGTCGAAAAGATTTTAGAACGATGATTTTTTATGATTTTAAAAGTTCTCTCTCTCCGCAAGACTGTGCTGCTCGTCTTCAAAATGCTTTTGGGAGAGAAGCTCCTTGTTTGAGCACCGTGAGGCGATGGTATGCTGAATTTGAGAGAGGACGAGTTTCTCTACATGACGAATTTCGTGAAGGGCGGCCTTCAACTGCCGTTAACGAAAATAATGTGGCTACTGTTAAGCGACTAATTGAAGAAAACCCGCGGATTACCTATAAGGCAATTCGAGGACTATTGGGTATTGGTATGAGCCAAATTCAGTAAATTTTACACGAAGAATTGAGAGTTCGGAAACTTTGTTGTCGTTGGATCCCTCATGAACTGACAGCGGAGCAGAAGCGGGCTCGCGTGGAATGGTGCTCACAGATGCTACTGAAGTACGACCACGGACATTCTAATGCTGTTTATGACATTGTCACAGGAGACGAAACGTGGATTTATTGTTTTGAACCCGAAAAAAAACAGCAGTCTTGTGAATGGGTGTTTGAAAATGAGAACAGGCCAACAAAAGTGAGGCAGGCGAGAAACGTTGGTAAAAAAATGATTGCGTTTTTTTTCTCAGCTACGGGTCCCATCTGTACAATTCGATCAAAAGAGTGTTAATGCCGAGTGGTATTCTACCATTTGTTTACCCAGGGTGTTAGAAAAGGTTCGCGAAAGACGACCAAAAAGTCGCATTCTCCTACATCATGACAACGCTTCGTCACACACGGCCAACAAAACTAAATCATTTATAGCTTCCGAAAAAGTACAACTCGTCACCCATCCTGCACATAGCCCCGACCTAGCACCCTGTAATTTCTGTATTTTCCCCAAAATTAAAGATTTGATGAGAGGTTTTACTTTTACCAACTCCGAAGAGGCAGTGATAGCGTTCAATCAGCACACAGAAAACATGCCTTCAGATCTGTGGTCCTCCTGTTTAAAAAAAAGGTTCGATCGCATGAAAAAAACTTTTTTCAAAAAAATAATAACCGCCTTCAAAAACTAAAAACCCAAAAATAACTAAAATTTCGGAAGTCGGTGGCTTCTGTTCTGCCAGTCAATTTGTGTTGCCACCGACTTCCGAAATTTTAGTTATTTTTGGGTTTTTAGTTTTTGAAGGCGGTTATTATTTTTTTGAAAAAAGTTTTTATTTATTACTTTTTAGTGTCGACTCCCAATGTTTGACTGTGTATTAACTACTTACAATCTTATAAAACGACAATAGAAACTTGAAGAAAAAGCGCACATCGTCTATGAATATTTCATCATTTTTTTTTGTTCTTGGTGAATTTTTCGAGAAGCACTGAACCGATCGCCACAAAATTTATATGGGACCACCTCTGAATCATGACTTATCAAACAAAAAAAGAACCATCAAAATCCGTTTACAATTGACGGAGATATCGCGTAACAAACATACAAAAAAAAACAAAAAAAAAAAAAAACATACAGACGAATTGAGAACCTCCTCCTTTTTTGAAGTCGGTTAAAAAATGTTTAAAATGTAAAGGAGAGTATTTTGAAAAGCAATAAACGTAATGTTTTGTTTATAACATGTTGTTTTTTTAAGTTACGCAAAACTTTTAGTGTGACCTACGTATAGGAATATTTGGTATTATTTTTATTATGATACCTCGTAATGAATTTTTGAGAATAAAAAATGGTTTTGAAAGACAGACAACCATCCTAAAAGTGTTCTTTTTCGCTTTTAAGGTACTAAGCCCTAAAAGAATCTTGAAAGCGATAAAACAATAACAGTCTGGTATTCAATTATTTCAGATCAGGCCTAACCTCTTTTAGAAGTATGAAATTCCACAACATGGCCGACCTCACCCTCGCTCTTATAGTATAGGTCAAGCCTCACTTTTGTTCCCAGAAATGTAAATAATTTACAATATTAATACAACAAAAGCCGAACTTTTAATTAAACACAAGATATTGTTCAGTAAATTGTTTTGACATCGTAAAAATAATCATAATCGCTACCTAAAATATGATTTGATTTTAACATCTGGCGTTCCCGTTTGATTGCCGCCAAATAGAAACGATTCAGTACTAACTTTTTCTGGAATTTGTAATGTAAAGAGAATACGAAATATTATTGCACTTTCGGCTATATACCAACACTCTGAAACCACTAATCTGTCTTGGACGCGTAGTAGTAATTGGAAGTGAACTAATGCTAATTTAATTAAAGTCAGACCGTCGCGTAGTATCTAAAAATCCTTGAAATCTTGGAATAGCATTTTCTATTTAAAGAGTGTTTAACAGATTTTGTTTGGTTATCACTACACACAGTGCTGAATAGAACATTTCAGCACGGAGAGTTAAAGATTCAGGCTTTTTTACCGCGCTTTTTTACTCATACATTAAATTGAAAATAATGCAATAAGTTAGCCAGAAAAGAACAATTTTGTCATGGTCTTCGCCATCGTAAGGAGCGGTCTGAGAGCGTTGCCTAAGGAGCGGTCTGAGGGCGTCGAACATGGTTCACATCGTCTCGCTCGACCAAATATATATTGTACTTTGTGGGGTTTTAGTCTGACATACCCCTTTTTATCCCCAGACGAAGAGAAAAAGGGCGAGAAAAGACTCAACAGCATTTATATGGGGTATCCGTAGAAGAGTTCTTCTCGTTTGGCCGCACATACTTATCTATGCTTTACATAATTATAGTGGCCCGAGTCTGGAAATCTGCATTTGATACGAGTGAGAATTGTTTTTAATCAGCTATATTAACTTACCCGTATAATATCCATGACTTTGTTCAGTGGCTTTCCTCTATACACATTTTGATGGCACACTAGTTCATCATAGTCAACGATTTTTCTTCGGATTGTCCCGTTTTCATTCTCCATTGCTAACCAGTCCAGGCCACCATCGCTGCAGTCCCAACTGTTGTCTGTCAGTACAAAAAACACAACAATAAGTTTTAAAATATCATTACCAAAATGACCAATTGAGAAGAGTCAAGATTTATAAGGTTGATTTAAAATACGCCGTATGCCTGAAACCTAAAACATCATTGTATTTTTATCGACCCAGTATTCCACTTTACTTACAATAAAACTTTTTATAAACACAAAACTGTGCGTCAATGATTTTTTATACGTAAACAGTAACAAAATGAATAGGGAAGCCCATAAAGTATAACGAAATATGTGACGTATTCCCAGAAACGTGTCAACAAGGACCCTATTACGTAACCACGTGTTGGGGCACAGAAATCATTAAAAAGCCGTTTTTTTTTTCGACAGACACAGTTTATTTACATTTTGAACCGTACACGGTCACGTTAGAATTCATTTTTACTAACCAGCTTTAATTATTTTTTATCTTGAAATATGATCAACCTTCATCCCGAAGTGCAGTGTGCCAACTGATATTATTATCAGACTTTAAACTTAAAGTCAAGGACCGTTCTTGAGATATGAAATAAAGTTTATATTAAAAAACTTCTTTGGGTACGTATCTTCTAGTATTGCTAAAACTTTGAGCAGACGTCTTTTGTCGTTAGTATTGTTTAAAGGATACATCTCCATTAACATTATTTCGTTGATTACAATAATTCGTAATTTTAGGGAATATTAAGAGGAGGGACGAGACGCACATAGTTAGGATAGTTATGAGTATGAAAGTAGAGGGTTGGAAGGGGAGAGGAAGACCGAAGAAAAAAATTGATGAAATGTGTGAAGAATGATATGAAGGAGAAAGAGGTAAGTGATAGCATGACGGGTGACAGGTTGGTATGGAAGAAAAAGACATGTTGCGCCGACCCCAAGTAAAATGGGATGGGCAGGAAGTAGAAGAAGACAATAATCCGTGATTTAATGTTCCGGAGAATCATTTATTTAGCCCGACCAAAAAATATAGTTTATATTTGTAAAAGTAATCGGATTGTTATCTGTAAAGAGAGAGTTTACGAGATATTGGCAAGAAGTTCCTTTTGCCTCCTGTAAACCCTCAGGGAGTTTTAGTATGTTTATCAGTACAAGAAATTACTGAACCAACTACTTACACGGGCCTGTTGGTCTAATGGTCAGTGACCCTGACTGCTAAGCCGGAGGTCGTGGGTCCGATTCCCACCCGGGGCAAACTTCGTGTGATGAGCATGATTGTTTGTTCTGTGTCTGGGTGCTATTTATCTATAATATGTATGTATTTATAAAGTATATAAGTATGTATATCAGTTGTCTGGTCGCCATAACTTAATTTATTAAACAGGAATTATTTCTCTTAGTCGACACTAATTAGCGAAATTTTTCCACGCGTAGCTGTCGAAATTTGAATATTTGTGTCGATAAAGTCGATATATTTGCACGCAAACGGTAAATATTCGAGATTATTAGAGATGTACTGAAAATACTAATATTAAAATGATGTTTTTTTTTTCCTTTTTTCTTTTTGATCGCCTTCTTTCGGTGTAAACTTTTTTTAATTGAGTATCGAAAATTGATTTGGGAGTAAGCCCAAATACAAAGTTTCTCTTCATGTATTAATTTTACGTAAGCCCTACAACAAAGTTTTTCTTCACGTATTAATTTTACACAGAAAACTTTGTATCCTCCTTTTAAATGCAAAAAGTATTTTTCAGCAATTTCCGCTTCTGCACAATATACATAATACAGCGGAACATTTCATTTCATTTCGTGTGTTATGAAGATCTTACTGTAAATAGATTAATCAGTTTTCACTATTGAGAATTGATTGATGACGCCTACGTGAAAATATTCGGGTAGACGATTCTTAGGACATTACACAAAGCAATACCGGGCAGAATGGAAAGCTATAACATATATGTAGAGACAAAGCTTTGTATTTAAAATAAATCATGAATGATGTAAATGGTTGAAACGATAGGATATATTGATTACGCCACAATCTCGTATAAGTGTATCTTATCTTTACTTGTACCTAAAAGCCTCTTCACACGGCTTTTTACTAATCCAATTAATTGTAACAAACTTTAATACAGTGCTTTTAAAGTTAATTCTTTCTATGTGTTTTTTTTATTCTTTTTTATCAGCCTTTAAGCCATTTAACATTTGCAATAACTAGTGCCAACTGCTCTACCTTTTAACGGCCAAGCGACAGGTTGCACTGCTATTAATGTCTTTTGTTGTTGAATTCAGGTCAAATATAAAAAAAAACTGCTGTTGCAAGGTTATATAGGGTGACTGGTAGTTAGTGTACGATACTTAAACACGTGATTGTGCTCATGATAACCAACAATTTTTATTATGGAAGCAAAGCCGAAATCGCGAATAAAATATCAGCTGTACATTAGGCAAACATAAATGTACTGAACCGCTGATTTTTTTCGCGATTTCAGGTTTGTTCCCATAGTAAAAGTGGTTGGTTTTATGTAAGCTGCAGTTTACACCACTATTATTATGGCATTTTATCTAAAGCACATTTCTCTCTACGATATAATATACTGCAGATAGCATACATAACAACATCACCCACCAATATACAGGATGAAAAGTTTTAATGGGCTCTGAAGGAAAACTTAAAAAGTGTGTGTGTAGCTGTGACATCGCATCCTCAGTCTGCTTGCGACCACGACCTGTGCAACCAGGTCGAAACGTCAAGCCTCCCAAGGTTCCTTTCCTCCCACTTAAATAATCACTTTTCGCGTTAATATCCGTTCTAATCATATGTGTTAATAAGTATTTGCTATTATTACAGCGTAGTGTGAAATGAACTTAACATTATGAACGCGTGCAGACCAATTTTCTGACGTCCGTATCTTTACAATTTAAGTTAATGTTGCTATAATACTGATCACCGTCTGCAAAATACTAAACACTCTGATCTCTGAAATAAATGTGCTTAGTGTGTAACTAAGTGCTTTATTTGTATAACACGCTGAAACAAAAATAATAGAGACACGTCATCGCCATTACCAGAGTAATAATATAGGTATTTGCCGCTTGAATAATATCAAGGTCGAAGATTGTTTACTTGTTACTAAAACTTATCCAATAGTAACACAAGTCTGCAACTATTTTGTCACTACGTGGTTTAAATGGGTCAGAGCCCATTCGTCTCCTAAGATTCGCACCCTGTGCCCATTCGTCCCCTGGAACTTTTGAGGTGCCTATTCGTCCCCTGAAAAATATTTATTTTAATTCATTCTTCTAATATAAGTACATGTTTATGTGTATACTGCAGCCTGGTAGTCCTGGTACAGTCGCGCAGAAAAGCGTAAAATTAAAATATAATAATTCCTATAATATCATGTTTAAAGTATTTCAAATAAGATTAAGTTTAATAAAATGCCTCTAGGCTCTAGGCATTAAGTCAGTCTTCAAAATAACTAATCGATTCGTCGATCGATCGTTTTCTACTTACCACTTCACGTTACTGCGCGCCTAGTACTTTGGATTGATTAAGGTGATCTTGTGAGAAAATTAAGAATACAGTGAATTTTAAATTTTCGTACATGACTACTTCACGTTACTGCGCGCCTAGTACTTTGGATTGATTAAGGTGATCTTGTGAGAAAATTAAAAATACAGTGAATTTTAGACTTTCGTACATAACTACTTCACGTTACTGCGCGCCTAGTACTTTCGTTCTCTTAAGTTTTCAATCATTAATACCCGTTTTTTAACAAGCCATTCGTAGAGAGACAATATTACATCGTAAGCCTATCGACAGGTTATATTATTATCATGACGGATTATCATTCATCATAGCTCTTTTTTCAATGATCTGTTATGATTTATTAAATTAAGTGCATTAATAAACTGTTCACAAGTGTACTATGTTAACCGTTTCTTAGGTAAAATATAGCTAATTTTATCTCAGGGGACCAATGGCAATAGGCACCTGAATAGGTGACGAACCTTTAACTTATATTGTGTATATATTAGAGGAGACGAATGGGTACCTTAAAAATAATATTTTTTATTAAAATATTAATTGGTCCCCTACCAGGAGACCAATGGGCACCTATATAGGGGCCGAATCCACAACTTTTATGCTGGGGGACAAATTTTAGGGGACGTATGGGCTCTGACCCGTTTAAATCAATTAAAGCGTACTCAATATGAAATTATATTCAAATACTCCGTAACAAGTAATACTGAGATCAATTATAATAAACCTTTTTCACCGTAAGTGTTGATAAGTCAAAATAGAATAACAAGTATACCAGAGGTCCTTACTTCATCAAAATCTGACTCTTTAGGCGTAAAAACGTAACAAAGATACTTTTTTTTATTCGTAAGTATGGTTAATTAGGAACTTTATTTTTGTTGGCTAATGTAAACTTAGACATAAAATAAAAACACGTAAAAGCTATTTGAAGAAAGAAAGAAGTGGGCGAAATCTTTTTAAAATGTTAACGGTTACAGTTTAATTTTATTTAATGTCAAAGAAACGCGAAAAACATGTTTGTATGAACAAAAAGCGCGGGAAATATTTACTTTAACCTTTGATGTTCAACCGTGTAGGTCAAAAGGAAGACTTAGACGAGAGCAAATCGCTTAATATAAATACTTTACGTAATACCTTATAAACCCAGCTCCTGGCAAAGGCTAATTAGATTTCATATAACCTGCTTTATGTTTTAAGAAAAAGAACGCGCTTTTATCGAAAGTCTAAGTAAAAAGAAAAAAATTACATTAAGAATAGTGTAAATAGATCAATGTATATTATTGAAAAAAAAAGCGTGTGGTGCTCTTTAAGATAGTATCAAAATGATGATCGTTCTACTCATATATCTGTCAATAAAATGTTATAACTATTGACCCTACGCTTTTTTACAATAATATACATCGTTTTTTTTTTATTTACACTATTCTTTATCCATATTTATAAAGTTTTGTTTTCTTCCTTTATTCGAATTTTCAATAAAGAGTGTTTATTTTTTTTACATTTATTTATTTTTTATTTTTTACTCTGTGGAAAGTTTTAATTAAATCTGATCGTTCATAGTACAGCAAACAAAGCCTAGCCCAAAAGGATCGGTTACATACAAACATACAAAAAATGTGGTAAAAACAGTCATCACGAAGGTACGAGGCCAGACTAGATAGTTGTAGGGATAATATGAAAGTGTTTATTTGTGAACCATTCGTAAGTCGTTTTTAAATTGGTTTATCGAAATCGGAACCAGATCCGGAACTGTAATCGGAGACGGAGGCTAAAGTTCTTAGTTCAAAAAATAAAACAGGTGGGTTTATTTTTGAGAGTAAAAAAAAAATTATCGACTTTATTATCAAAATTAAGTAATAACTAGAATACCCGCTCGCGTGCCACTTCGCTGAAGCGCTCATATGCATCGACCTAAGATATAACTTCCGATTAAAATATGGCGGAATCGAAGATGGTCATAAAAGTAGCTAAGTAATGAAATTCAGACAATGTACATAAATGTTGGGACATAGTTTTAGGAGCGTTTCGAGTACAAATATGTATAAATTTGTCATTGCTCCTTCACAGAGCAACGAGGTCTTTCGTGAAGTCAACGTTCCCAATATTGAGCCAAACAAACAAGACATTTGAGATAAAATATAAATAGATATGTTCTGATAGTAATATACGTAATAAACTTCTGTTATTATTTATCTTATTATAAGGGCTTTTGTTTTTGCAAGAATATGTCAGGCCACTAAAACAGATCTAATTACACCAGAGGCGAATTAAGAGTTGAGAGCGCCTTACACAAACTCCTCATCGGCAGTATCCTATAAAGTCCCACTGCTGGGCAATGGCCCCCAAGTCCTATCAGGCCTCCTTGAATCAGCCTTCGTGGTACTTGGCACCTTCTGCGTGGAGACTTTTAACGTACTGCTAACGTGACTTGCACAACCTATTTGGGCCTGACACTCTGACCCAAGCCTGTTATGCTCGTTTTAGAATTCTATTCTGCAATTTTACACCAAGAATTCAAGCGCTTGATTGATCTTTGCTAAACTCAATCGCAGAACATTTGTGGTTGTGTGAGTGATCCTGGTCTAAGCATCATAACTTAGTTTTGTTAATTCTTACCTATCTCAATGAATATGCACTTCAAGGAGATCAGCAGATTTCTCTTCATGAGCGTCGTTATGGACCTGTATCTTTTCCAGGCGTTTTCAATTCGAAAGCCGATTTCCCACTGGGAAAGAAACGAAAGTTTTTTGAAAGAAAGTAACTGGCCCATTACGTATCTCCTGCTTATATACCTCAACCCTGCGCTTTCGCAAGACCGATCCTTCGCAAGTACCACACTCAATTCTTGGACAGTGGTTTGAAGTTCAAGAGCTGTGGGTGTCGGTGTAGAAACGGCGATACGTCAGCAAACCTCAGGTTCGTAGGTCTTCCATAAGGCTACCAGTTGCAATTTTTTAAATTCTATATAGGTACCTTCTGTTTTATAATCTGAGTCTATATGAATATCCAGCGAAAAAAACTATATTCCATGTATATAAATGCAGCAAGGAGAACTCAATCACTGCGGCTACACGAGAATAGTCTTAGAAGACTATATATAATTTTTAGTAAAATAATTATCCCCATTAAAAAGAACAGTTCTCAAAAAAATTGTAATTTTGCGATAGCAATCGACCGAGTTTTTAATACTGATCAAAAAGTTTTATTGGACGAGCTCAAGTTAGAGTACTAGTAAATTAAAAATGCAGACTACTTTTCCCACACATTTTGTATAAAAACTGGATCGACCACAATTAGATACTAAAATTGGCCAAGTGTTTGTCAGGCTACACATCAAAAAGGTTTTCGTCATGAACCTAATTTAACAATCATTTCGCATTATGCCGGTTTCGTATGATCCTATTTTGTCGAGATTTCCCATTATCTGCATTTCTCAAGTTACGCCTCTATATCAAAGTTATCTGAGTTATTTTTGTTTTCATTACATGGATTATCATCATGTTTTTTTTTAAGATTATTTGAGTTTAGTTTTAGAGGGAACAAAAAAATGCGCTTTGAATTTGAACATCTCACAAACGGATACCTGAAACAAAGAAAATGTCTTAGCTAAATCTCTCAATGTTTTTACTAGACCTATGCGATGATAATTTACTCTATTAGACGCGAGAAAAAAAACATCCCCACTTTGCGTGTAAGTAGATACCTCAAAAAAAGTTTGTTGCCGTTTTAGTACTGAACCCTAAAAAGTCGGAAATCACAAAAAAATATTATTCACCAAATTTATGATACGTTTTGTGGAAAATCGTTGCCTTTCTTAGTAAAATGTGAAACTGAAATAAAAAACATAAAATAAAAAAGCTAAATGATTACTTAGACGGTATCTAATTTAATTTTAGATTAATAAAAACAGTAAATTGAATTTCTTAAAACATTTTTGCAATTTCTGATTTATTTAGAACTGTAACGATGGTTGGCCCAGTAAAAAATTTCTATTTTTTGCCAGGCTTTTTTTATTTCCGGGCGCGCACCCCTTTGTAACTCGAAGCCCCTAGGCACGTGCCCCTTTTGCCTGAGGGATAATCCGGCACTGGATTACACTCTAATTACATTTTAAGCAAGTACCAGTCAATAAGGGATAACATGACCTTGACACTGACCCGTGAACCTCTTAAACAATTCATTTATAAATACCTATCCAACAATACATCACACGTTAGGGTTGAAATTAAAAAAAAAAACACTTCCCACTTTACATATTAAGGGGGGCTACCCTTATAAAACATTTTTTATCCAATTTTTATTTTACTACTTTATTGGTGTGATTGATATACATATTGGTACCAAATTTCTGCTTTCTAGTGTTAACGGTCACAGAGATTAAGCGAGGACGGACAGACAGACAGACAAACAGACGGACTTATAAAATACTAAGACTATAAACTATAAGGGTTCATAGTTGACTACGGAACCCTAAAAAACGTAATTCTTATGGGATCACTTTGTTGGCCGCTGTTTGTCCGTCTGTCTGTTTCATTGTCTAGACCCTATATTTCGGTCCCTTGAAGCTTAAAACAGAGAAAATTCTAAGTTAACGATAAACATAGGGCCGCTCATGTCGCAAAACAAACGTATATTTCGACACTCCCAATGAAATCAGGATTTATAAGGTCCAAGAACTACGAAATTTGGCACAAAGCAGTGCAGCATCGGTAAACAAAAATCTAATAACCGTAAAGTAGTTGGATCAAAAAAAAAAATACTGTAAAACTTAAGTGCCTGCACGGAGCGTGGCTGCGTATCGTCATTAAAAGCTTAGTACGTCGGCAGAGTTTCATAGTTTCAAAGTATGAAACTTTGTCGACAAAAGCGTGCACGTAGTACGCTCAGTTTTATGTGTAAACTGCAAGCAAGCGTACCCCAAGCGCAATAGTAGATATTAGTGTGGATGTCTTTTTTTTAAGATATCCCATTTATTTAATATAGGCAAGACATGTCATTTGTTGTATCATGGTTAGAATTGAGAACGAGGCCTATTATTTGGCAATCGCCGTCCTGTTAATATTTTGTTATACCTAATATTCTTACATTTTTTGTAATTCAGGAAGAATGATTGCAACAAAATTCAACTTTACTTTAACTTCAAGGACTGAATTACATAACATATGATCACTAGGCGATAATACCACAAAACAAAATGTTATAATATATTTATTTTGATGGGTCTGTTAGTCTAGTAGTTAGTGACACTGACAGCTGATCCGGAGGTCGTGGGTTCGATTCCCACCCAGAACAATAACTTTGTGTGATGAACATGATTATTATTTAGTTCTGTGTCTGGGTATAATAAATTAGAAAAAAGTACGTATACAAAAATTATTTAAGTATCCAAATCGTTATCTGATTACCATAACACAAGCTCTGGTTGTTTTCTTGTTATTGTTTGTGGTTTAGGTATATATATACTACACCTACTCCGACGTCTATAATAAATTACGGTATTTGAAGAGATTGACACATACTCCGATGAAACGTAGATAAATGATCCAGTAATATTATGTAAAAGTATGAAAATATTTAATCATATTATTTTCTCATGCGTGAATATCACGAAATAATTCCATTGGGAAATAGCACCTGCTAATAATCTCTGCCGCAATAACAGAATAAAGTTAAGAGCAGTCACGTGTATCTATCTATATATACATACAAATATGTAAACACTCAGCGAAATTCCACTAGTGAATTATAAGCAGGTACTTATCATGATGGTCATCTGCTTACACTTATTATTATTATTAGCCTCTATTATCCCATTGCAAGGCAAAGACCTCCTGTTCTTTTTTCTAAGGCGATTCACACACGGCACCGCGCACAGCCGCGGAGGGTGAACAAACGTACACCGCTCTCCGCGGCGGAGCGCGGTGCTGTGTGTGAATCGCCTTACTCTCTGTGATCTGACCCAGTGTAGGCCAATCCTGCCTCCAAGCATCAAACTGGTCCCGTTTTGTTTGTTTGTATGTTTCTCAGAATATCGTAGGTCCTACGTTCTATTTTATAAATTCTTTTGTGTTCTTTAAGTCATTTATTGGAGAACGCTAAAGGGTATATAAGCCTAAGGCATTAAGTCCGCCTATGTACTGTGTTCGTACATGAAGTTTAATAAATAAATAAATAAATAAATAAATATATAACATCCGTTAGGAACTGAACATTAATGAAAAATGTGACAAAAACTGGCATCTAAAAATATTTAAGAGCTTCCGTTGCGTAAGCTACGTAAATGGTTTAATTTGCTCCAAAAATATGTACTAGAGAATTGTTTTTTTAAATAGTCACTCGAACGTTAAGTCCGTAAAAAAATTAAACTAAAAAAACCGCCGCCCCGAACTCAAACTCAACTCAAACTCAAATCATTTATTTCTAATAGACCATTTAAAAGGCACTTTAGAACATCAAAAACAAAGAAAAATTAATCTAGTTGCCCATTCCAAAAAGTTGATTCGTATGGAGAAGAATGGGCATGAAACTAAAATATTATTTGTACATTGTTAAGTGTGAAGAGAAGAATGTATAAAAATTATGAAAGTCGCGATTGCAGCTAACCAAATAGTTGATAACTTCGAGACGGCTGAGCTGATTTTTACGGAAGGTGTCTATGAACCATCGCCAAAAACTGCAACCAAATTGGTATACTCGTTTAAGATTACGGTGCCACAGATAGACAGACACACTCACAGCGATCAAACTTATAACACCCTTCTTTTGGTGTCGGGCTAAAAGGAACGACAAAACGTGATGTTTGACGACGTAATGTATGGCATATATGTGAAACCGAGATTCGAATTCATAATGCTTTAAGTGTTATCTGAGATTAATGTACATTGACACCTCCATTTTTTTGGTCGCCGTCACTTTCGGCCTTCGGGCAGATGATAAATATGCTTATTAAGACGGTGTTCCTATTTTTGTAATTTTTGACTTGTATCTATTATTTCCCTTTAGTTTATGCACCTTTTATTTTGTCATGATAGAAAGTGATCACCGTTGCCTCTAAAAATGTACATTTCTAGAAGAGTCGCAAGAGCGTTAATTCTCATATTTCCGCGAGCGGGGAAATGTTTTTGCCAAGTCTTTATAACTAGATTGGTAGTAGCGATCATAGGATCCCTTACACCAAAACATCTACCCATTAGCCGCAACCGGTTTTATTTGATCCCTCTCCAAATTTCCTGATAGTAGCCAGAGACATAAGTTTAAACCTCACCTGCCAAATAAAGGTGCTCCAACTTCTTTGGTCCTGTCAAGAGACCCGCCTTGATATGTCTCAGCATGTTCCCTCGAAGGTCCATCTCACGAAGAGTCGGCATGCCCGCCACCATCTCTGGTGGTAGCTCCCACAGTGACATCAGTCCGTGGATCGTCAATTTCTGTAGGGAATATTTAGTAGCATGATTAATACCATATGTTGTATGTAACGTTCTGGTAGAAGTATTTTAAATTTGAATAATGATAAGAAATAATAATTAAGGCTAATTTCTCAACCACAACATAAAACCTTTGTTTAATACCTTTAAACGAGTAATTCTTGTGTTGCTCGTTTATAAGCAGAATCTCGAAAACAGCTCAAACGATTTTTATAAAATTCAATACGCAGGGGCAATAGATCGATATAGCTATTTTCATTTTTGAAAAACGCAAAAATAAGATACCGAGTAAAGCTCGGTGATCCAGTTCTTTACTTTGTATTTAGCATGACAGTTCAACATTTTTTTCTTTCGTTAGCTGTCAAATCTAAAATAATACACTCACTTTTAAGATTGCTTACTTTTGATGATTGAATGGATCTTAAATAATGAAAGTTTGTACAATTATCGGTAGAACACTGACGGGTGACAGGTTGGTATGGAAGAAAAAGACATGTTGCGCCGACCCCAAGTAAAATGGAATAAGGGCAGGAAGAAGAAGAAGTAGAAGACTGTCGGTGCCCAAAGGTAGAGGACATAAGCATCTGAGAGGAAAGATAAATTCGCACAAAAAAAAATTACACTGGTCGGCAACATGAAATACATCAAGCAAAGATTTTCTGGCCTATGCTGAAGGCAAGGAGCCACCCACCTAAATTTTTTGGGAAATAAAAATATTTTTCACATCAAGTTCGGTCTTTTTGAGCCAGTGTGTTTATACGTTCAGTGTAAAAGGTTTTTTTTTATTTCACTCCCGGATTTCCGTTTTCAAAAGGTATAACCGATTTTTTATAGGTACATAATATCATTTATGTCAGGTAACAAAGTCCCACAACATATTATGCACCTTACATACTAATGCCCTTACTAATATAATCACTGTGTAAAGTTATGCAGTGAATAAAGCCTGTGTAACCATACATTTTTTGACGTATACACCTGTCATAACTTTATGCAGCGATTATTAGTAAGGCGCATAATGTTTCTAATATAAAACTATGGCACAAGTAGTGACGGCGTTTTCATCTTCCGCGAAAACCGCGATATAAGACACCCTGCAATCAAAACTCTCTTTTGAAGGAAAGATGAGTCAGCTCCCGCACCACAATCGTCTTGAAATTATTGTTGTGACACGACTTCAAGTACACTACTCTCTAAGTTTAGTCACTTTTGCGACAGGGACTAATTTATACACACACTTCTGTATTTCTGCCGGCCTACCGGTCTAATATATTGCCTTCTCAGTAGTTTTTGCCAACAGGTTCTCCCGCGACTCATTTGGAACTCATCCCACGGGATTGCACAATCAGAAGCAAAAAATATAGTATGTCATCTCCTAGGTCACATACACGTGTATTCATTATAATCTCTGGGGAGACGGACATGCTCAGATATACAAAATACAAAAATACAAAATTGTTTATTGTTCCAAAGGTTTTTCATAACAATATATTAAAATAATCTCTGTACTCCACACTAGGATTCCCTGTGTCGTGGAGTCCAGTCTCTTTCATCTTGTTAAATTACAATTTACGGATACGGATACAAGAAACTACTCAGGGCCTTTACACATTACGCCGCAAAGGCCCTTACTTTACCAAACGTTCTTCGACACGAATGTAATAAAGACGTCAAGTTTTTTTTTTGTTAGTATTGAGGAGAAAACTTCTACTAATTATTAAGTACTAGCTTTTGCCCGCGACTTCTTCCGCTCGGAATAACGACCGTTCCCGTTCCCGGGGGATTTCCGGGATGAAAACTATCTTATGCACTTTCTCGGGTCCCAGACTATATCTGTACCAAATTTCATTCAAATCGGTTCAGTGGTTTAGGCGTAAAGAAGAGACAGACAGAGTTACTTTCGCATTTATAATATTAGTATGGATTATAGTTATCTATACAGGATGGAAAGTTTCAATGAACCCTGGAAGAAAACTACCTTGAATCCTTAAGATAGATTATATCCTTTATTTTTAAAAAGTTACAAAACTGCATTCAATTATTGTTGAAAACTCGCTTACCACTGTCAGGAATCGAAACGGCTAAAATCCAAAAATGTAACACTCAAACTGTATTTTTATCGCATCAAACGTTAGGATCATTTATAACGACCAAATCTCTCTAACAAACATGATTAGGAAAACCATAAATCTTTTATTTCAATTAAATGGTAATTTCAACGATTAAATTCGTTAATTGATTTTAAAAGGTTAAATTTCATGGTTTTCCTCTAATTTAATTAATCATATTTGTTTGAAGCATTTGATCCTTATGAACGATCCTAATAATTGACGTTAAAAAAGTACAGTTTGTTGTTTTTAGTGACACATTTTCGAAATGACAAGTTTTTATGGGTCCTGGATGAATACTACTTTAAATCGTTACGATAGAATATTCTACTTAAAGGAAACATATCCTTTATTTTTTAAAACAAAAAAAAACTGCATTAAAATATTTCAGAAAATTCGTAAACAAATTTACAAAAAACTAACATTTGATGCCTGTTGATGATGAAAAATACAAAATGTTACTTTTTTGGATTTTAGCCGGTTCGATTCCCGAGTGTGACAAGCGATTTTTCAAAAATCATTTAGAGCAGTTTTGTTTCTTTCTAAAAATAAAGGAATGTTTCCTTTAAGTAACTTTCCACCCTGTATATTCAAGGAGTTTATTTGAGAAAAGGATGGTATGACCATGCCGCTATTTTACTCGACTTGGCTATGCACTAACTAATCCAGTACTTTTAATAAAAGGTGCACTAAATATGCACAGATTCGCCATCAGGTATTGCAAAAATGTACATACTGCTATAGTTATACTCACATGATTTCTGCCTATTTATTTAAGTTACATTATATAGGGATGTATAATATCAGCGGTTCTAATTGACGCGGATTGCTTGCTCCGCCTCTATAAGAACTCTTTCATTTATGCTTTTTCTCACTTAATCCTTCGAACACCCGTGTTCGAGACACAATGGAAAGACAATAGCAGCCCGACAGCCCGCTGTCGCTTTAAGCTGGAGTGATCAAGGATTCTAAGAGCTTGCGACTTAACTTTTTCTTAGATTAGCACGAGCCCGTTTTTTAGGACAACAATAAAAAATAGTTATTTAAACAAAAACAAATGAATAACACCATTCAATGACGTTTCAGTTCAAAGTGTCATGGTTATATTTATTGTCATGATTTCATAGCTGCAATTGAAAATAGACTGTATGCAATGCGATATTATGTATATTTTCAATATTACGTTTACATTTATCTCTATATATATATCTATGTATATTAATGTACGCCATAGACTACCCTTTACCCATTTTTAAATAATTTGATTCCATCCAAAGGTTGCCTGGAAGAAATCGCTTTTTAGCGATAAGGCCGTCTATTGTACTCTTGCATATTTGTTTGTGTTGTCCTTTACTGTTTTTGTCCTATTGGTGTACAATAAAGAATATTCTATTCTATTCTATATTTTTGCTTATACGTCCATAAGCGATCTGCAGAAAGTGGCACTTGGTAGTTAGTTATTAATGTGACTCATAGGTCGTCAAACCAAAACATCAGGTCCACATGGCTTGTTTGTCTGTTGTTATTAGCCTGATGTTGTCCAATTGAATGTAGTTATGCAACTGACAGTCGTAGAAACCCAGGAACGCGTGACGACGACTCGACTGATGTTATGACAACATTTGGGTCAACAATTTTGGTTGTTAGGGAAGTACCAAAATGTTTACGCATTTTATCTACATATTTTGTTTCTTATTTTGATAATGACCATGAACTCTCAAGAGACTTCATAATCAGACTTCATAACCTCAGCCCAAAAAAGCTTAATGCAAAATACTTTTTAATTTCTCATACTCGAAAAAAACTGTTGTTTTATCTGATTATTGGGTGGAAAATGCTGCTTCCCTCCATAGAGAGGGAAAAACTCATACAAATTACTTCCCACCTAAGAGCCGGAATTAACTTTGAAAATAGAACTACTGTCAGCTGTGAAGTGATTTATGTAAAAAAAAATAAAAGAAAATGCGGCGGCCATGTGACTTTCAGACAGCCAGTGTGAGCTTAGCGCAAACTTATTTAAGCGTAATAGGCCGCAACAATTACCCCGTGAATTCCATATTTAAAAAGTCGACATAAATTGGCGGGATATTAATCTGTTATGTATCTGTGACGGAATTCAAAAAAATAGGTAATAATCTTTTATGTTAAGATTTGAATATTAAAAATGAGTTTAATCGATTCTTAAATATTGAGACCAGATTCAATTAAAGACGACGCAAAAAGTGTTATTGAAAATCTTTTGCCAAAAATCTCAAAAGAAAATTAATTTAAAATAGGTACCTACTACTAATATTATTATCAATAAATAGTTTAAATAAACAACTATTTTCATTTTACTCATATTCGAAATGAAAAGTAGAGTGTTTAATACCTACGTGTAAAAGAATCAATTCCTACTCGGACTACTGCCTCGGTCTAAATATCTCAGGAATTGATTCTTTCGACCCCCGGTTAACAATCTACTATTATTTATTTGTTATAGTTATTATTAACAGCTTATTACATTAGACCTTTGTACTCTAAATTTTTAATTTTGATCGTTACCCACTACAGAATTCATTTTATGAATTGGTTATTCTTATCGTTTCCCCTTACTTTGGTACGAGTTTCGACTAACAGTTACTGACTGGTAATTAGTGTCAATTTTAAGGGGTTTCCAATATTCATTACATCTGTAATTAACTATAGACAAATAATGTCTCATTAAACAAGTAAGACATGACAGTTTTTTTTTGGGAGTGGGAAATCATCAAATGACTTCTCCCGTCCTGGGCGGGGCGGGATGTTAAACTTTTACTGACTAAAACCCACTCATGTTCCTTCGGTTGCCCTTTATGTTCCGGGGTCACGGTAACTATTATAAACATTCCGCAACCCCGGCAGGCGTTGGCCCTGTTGGCCCTTGTGCTAACTTCTCTTTGAAGCGCGCCTGGAACACTAACGCGCCGTCGACGCGGGCCCGGTCCTGCCGGGCGGCGAGCTATCCATCAGTCGCCGTCCGCAGACCCGCGTTTGCGGTGGCCGGTAGTCGTCTGGCGATTCTCGACGTCTTCGTCTGGGTCCCTAACCCGGGCGATAGGCTCGTGGTTGCCTTTTGCGCGCCGCCGCACGGTGGGCTGAAAATCGGCTTTCATAGACTTAGGGATTTCAATTTGCAAGTGCTTGTTTTTATGCCGGATATCGCTTCTATTAGTCATTACTATGTACAAAAATGACACCGGAGTTAATTCTACCCAAAAACGAAGGAAATATATTTTTTTTACGAAAAATTTGTATGAAGCTAGTATGAAAAATCGAATTATCTCCTAAACGGCATGTTTAACCGTAATATCCTTGGAGATGGTCATAGTGCTAATTATTTATGATTTTTTGGTTGGCAATTGGACGAAAAATTTAATGCCGTTTTTTTTTAAAAATCGTCAAAATATTTTTATTTGTTTTTACGTATGAAACGATTCCTTTTGGTGTTTATGTTGAAGAACACGGACTTTTAACTACACATAACATAAAATAGCATCACTCCTATATTTCCGAAGGAGTTGGCAGAGGTTTATAGTACACCCACACGTAGCCAACTATGTTTGAGCTAGATATTTATCAGCACAAAATGAGTTTTAAAACTTTTCATACAACCAAATTACCAATTGTCTTCTAATGAGTCCAAAAAGAAGTGATTAAGTAACTACACTGATTAGGTCTTCTAATGAGTCTTAATAGGTGATTTAATGATTTTCAATATCTCACGACAATGGATTATATTTAACATTTCCTGATAAGTAAGCTAATTTGTTAATTAGCAGTGCTATGAGTTCTAAGAATAGTTAGTGACAATTATAGATTTTCATTAGCTAATGAGGAGATAACTAATGAGGGTAGTTACCTAATTATTGTCGTTTTGCAATAAAAGGGCTAAAGTTTTGTTTTATAATTTAATTTGTTCACAACTGTGTAACTGCTAACACTAAATCTGCGACTATAAAATCTTAAAATGGAAAGTTTAATCACCAATTTAGACTTGTTTGTTCTTCTACGAAGTGAGAGTACTTCATTTGATCATGAAGTATTGTTTAGTGCAGTTGTATCCCGCATAGGCGATTGCCTGTCTGACGAAGATTATGTTGTTCTCAAAGAATTTTGTCGGAGATTTACGCGAGCCGTACAAAGGTGGGGGAAATCCAACCGATTCCTTGATAATTTCAGGAGAAAGTACGAGAATTGGTTGGGAGCAAATATTGATTGGCCGAGTTTTGTGCAAACTTTAGTTAATCAAGAACCAAGTGTTGATGAGATACCAAGAGCGCCCTCAGTCTCTCCAGAACCGTCGACATCAACGTCCATTGGAACAATGACGAAAAGATCCCGTAAACCATTCGAAGACCTGGGAAGTAAACAAAAAAAGAGAAGATCTGATGAACACACAGGCGAAGGTTCCAGTGAATTGGCATATGCAGCTGCAGCACGTTTAAAAGAAGAAGGGCATGGAGATATCGCCTCTGTCATCGAATACATGATGAAAAATCCTGAAGCAGCCGCTAAATTAAATGAAACGCTTAAGAAACCAGCGAAAACAATCATATTTACGCCAGAAAAGGCGCTTGGATTGCTTCTTTCGCTAAAACTCTCAAAGTGGCAATATATTACGTTGCGTGAGGCTGCCATTCGAGAAGGTGCTAAAGATATTTATCCATCTTACTATAAAGTGCAACAAACTAAGCTTGATTGCTACCCTCCGAAGCAATCAGTGACAGTTACTGATTCATCGGCTAGGATTACACTTCAAGCTTTACTTGATATCACGGTTACAAGAATCCTTCAAAGCCTTTCTAACGGAGAGCATAACAAGCAGTTGAAGCTGATATCCAAGTGGGGATTTGACGGTGCTTCTAACCAAAGCCGATACAAGCAGAAAATTGAGGGTGAGGAAGATGATTCAAGCATTTTCATGACCTCCTTGGTGCCACTAAAACTGACAGATGGAGACAACATTTTATGGACGAACCCAAAACCATGCTCAGTTTTGTATTGTCGTCCAGTTCAGTTTACTTTTGTAAAGGAGAGTATTGCAGTTGTCCTTGGGCTGAAAAAACAAATGGATGAAGAAATTGAGGCCCTTATCCCCACAGAGTGCAATAATAATAATAGGGTGACTCATCAACTAATGATGACGATGATCGACGCTAAAGTCTGTACTTACCTTTCTGAAGCTAGATCAAATGCATCGTGCTACCTGTGCTTAGCAAAGCCTACAGAAATGAACCGCTTAGATGCTGTAACATCAAAAATTGTGTGTTCGGACCTGTATGAGTTTGGTTTGTCATCCCTACACGCCCGTATAAATTGTATGGAATGTCTGTTACACATTGCATACAAACTGGACTTCAAACGGTGGGCAGCGAGAAGTGATGAGCACAAAGAAATGCTACAGACAAGAAAGAAAATAATTCAAAATAAATTCAAAGATGAGCTCAATCTGTTGATTGATATAGTAAAACAAGGCTCGGGAACCACCAATGACGGGAATACTGCAAGAAAATTCTTTGAGTTTTCTAATAAAACCGCAGCTATAACCGGTTTGGATGAAGACCTCATCAAAAGATTTGCTGTAATTTTACAAGCAATTACATCTGGAGAGCAGATCGATATAATAAAATTTAGAGATTTTGCTCGCAAAACAGCAGAAAAGTACGTATTACTATACGACTGGTTCTACATGTCGTCAACCGTTCATAAGTTACTAATCCATGGGGCTGACATAATCGAGAAAAATAATATTGTGCCGATTGGGACTCTCTCGGAAGAAGCCTCAGAGTCTCGAAACAAAGATTTTAGGAGGTTTCGAGAACATCATTCGCGGAAAAGAAGCAGGCAGGATTCCAATCAAGACATTTTAAATATGCTTGTTGTTTCTTCGGACCCTTTGCTAAGTGCACAAAGGCCTAAGTTAGATGCCAAGAAAAAGCAGAGCTTTTTTGCTGAAACTCTCGACTTAATTCAATTTCAGGAAACTGAGTTCGAATTTTTGGATATATCCAATCTGGATGCTGACTCAGAATTGGAGTCTGACAACGAGAGTGATAAGGAAAATTTGTAAAAAAGATATATATGTACATATTTGTAAATTTGTATTTGAGTGTGTTTGGGTTTTTTTGTAATATTTAATGATATGTTTTATTTTTTTTATTTATTTTACTTTATTTTACGAATGCTTAGTATTAATTCCTTAAATTAACTTATTTTGTATAAAATATAACTTCATAATGTTACTTCAATATAAATCTTCTTTTATTTAAATTAATATAAATGTGTCAAAAACAGCAATTTTTTTATTTTATTTTTCTTGTTTCGTGTGTTCTTAATATTTGGGTTAATAACATATCGAACTTTTTAACTTAGACACTAAAAGGGATCGTTTTACATGTAAAAATAAATAAAAATATTTTGACGATTTTTTAAAAAAAAACGGCATTAAATTTTTCGTCCTATCGCCAACCAAAAAATCATAAATAATTAGCACTATGACCATCTCCAAGGATATTACGGTTAAACATGCCGTTTAGGAGATAATTCGATTTTTCATACTAGCTTCATACAAATTTTTCGTAAAAAAATTATATTTCCTTCGTTTTTGGGTAGAATTAACTCGGGTGTCATTTTTGTACATAGTAATGACTAATAGAAGCGATATCCGGCATAAAAACAAGCACTTGCAAATTGAAATCCCTAAGTCTATGAAAGCCGATTTTCAGCCCACCGTGCGCCGCTTCCTTTACCAGCATAACTGCTTCGCAGAAGGAGGCGACGGCTTCCCATTCAGTCTCGCCCCGGAGCATGGCCTGAACCTGGGCGCCCACACCGGAGCCCCGTAGAGGGCCATAGACCGCACAATCCCCGCGTAGACATGACAGTTTAATCAATACTCTATCTCTACGGGAGATAACAAAAGGCACTTAATGAATTTAATAGTTGATGCATTAGTCGAGAACGAGCGTTCGTCAATAGACACGATTTTAAACCTTATGCCCATGGCATAGAAGTTGTGTGACGAACTTATGATTTGCAACATAGTAGGTATTTATAGGTATAGGTAAAGGTATATTGTCATTCGCGCCGTTTCCGTCATTAATAGTCATCAAACTATTGTGATTACCAAGTCCGACTGACCATCATGCAATTCAGCTTTAATCTGCTTGAATGAAATATGCTATGCTTGGATCACAAGATCGCACCCCAAGGCGCGTGCAAATGTGTTTGCGTACATTCTGTAGAATCAGTCAAATAGTATAGTATCGATTAATTCATGCCTGTCAACGACTCAAAACAACCACAACGGCCAGTTTTGTGCGTTCCTCATTCTGAGTATACAGGCAGCGATCACCTGGTTTATAGAGGGGGAGGCTACCACGGCTACGTCTCAGTACAAGACGGGCAAGTCTGTGTACCGTATTTGATATGCGCTTTTTCCCTAAATACCTTACCTAGAAGAGAAAACTGGGACCGAAAAAGTAATCTACAACTCCCCCTTGCCATAAAATTACTGGTATTTCTCTTATTTAACATTATAAGTTTGTTGATATCTCAAATTAGTATCATTCTTGTCGTTATCCTAACATGGAAAACATTAACATCTGTATTTCTGGATCCAGAGTTACATCACCCATTTACTTACTTCGCTGATTAAAATCTTATTATCTATCTTTGGGTGGTTGGATGGATGTGATTTTTTCCAGATCAACCATGGGTACAGTTATCAGCACATCAAGTTACCCGAAACTATACCTTTTTCCAATCAACCTTGCTTTAGCGATAAATCTATAAAGAAAAAAAAACTGTAATTTCTCTAGAGTACTTATCGCAATTACGTTAGTCCGATAAAAAATACTTGTGCCTTGTACTAGTGAAGGTAAGAGGCGTGGCCATAATTAATACAAGCTTCAAAGCCCAGATTTAATAATCTATATAATATTAAAACTAGCATTCGCCCGCAGCTTCACCCTCATGAACGTGTTGACCCTATTCATCCCTTTAGTGTCAGAACTTGTAAAAATCCTTGTTTAGTGGTTAGGTTATCTACTTTTTACAAAGCACCCTGCAAGTTTCATATCTCTAGGACCAGCGGTTTGGGATGTGCATTGATTTATTGAAGCCACAGGCGAAAGCTATAGAGATCATAATCCATATCCATCCTAATATTATAAATGGGAAAGTGTGTCTGTCTGTCTGTATGTTTGTCTTTCTTTCACGGCAAAACGGAGCGACGAATTGACGTGATTTTTTAAGTGGAGATAGTTGTAGGGATGGAGGTTACATAGGCTACTTTTTGTCTCTTTCTAACGCGAGCGAAGCCGCGAGCAAAAGCTAGTATTTAAATAAATAAAAGAATTTTATACCCATTGAAGAAATATTTAAGCGACTTGCTGATTTTTTCATACTGTATTACATCTGTTGAGAGGCGAAATCAAGGCAACTTATTTTATCTTCGGCACGTCACTAATGTTTGAATTAGAAACATTTCAGACATGTGCCGTGATGTGCCATTAAATATGGCCAAGCCCGGAATCAACTATCAGTTATCCGGATACTGAGTCATTTTCAGACGAGAGGAGATTATCTCATCAACACAATGGATTTAATGGTAGTGAATATTATCTGACAGTTCAGTAGGTGGCTAAAATCAACAACATTATAACGATAAAGACTTTTATTAATATTATACTTGTAATTGGCTAATTGATTGTTTTTAACTGAGATTGGAGGTTATTTCAGTTAACATCGTAAATTGTTATAATATTTTTTATGAAATTGATAAAATTAACATACTGTTGATAATTTATAGTACTGTTTGTTCTGACTCATATTTGAAACCCTTGAACTGAGGATGGCGGCCATAATACCAATGTTTGTCATTAAATATAGAACAACAACATCAGTTAAAACGCGGATTGTACCCTTCTAAGGTACCTCGTAAACAAAATTAATTAAAAATCTTTGTGTATGTTCTTTGTGAAGAAAAAATCCTCTCTTGATGAACACCTAGTTCACTAAGAGAGGAATTTTGGGAATTCCTACCCTAAAGGGTAACTTAGTCATTACGCGACTAAACCACCCTGCCATGTAATCTCTGCACCACCCTGGGTAGACTGGTAGAGTATGCCTGAGGCATTAAGGTCATAGGTCATTTCAGCCACCCGGCAGCCACTCCGCACCGACTTGCCTCCTGCGGCTAGTATTCTTTATATGGACTTGTATGCGCTCACTATATCAACTCCGTTCCGTCACCGGATCGCCTCGGTTATAAGGCGAGTCGGTGCTGAATGTCTGCCGGGTGGCTGTAATGAGCTATGAGCTTTAAGTCCGCCATTGAACATATGTGCATAAAGAAAAAAAAATAAAGGGTTAAATAGGAATTGCAAATATCTACATCCATGCCACGAACACGGGCGAAAGCTAGAATTAAATAGGTAATACGGGTTTGCGCCCGCGTGCGGGACAGGCCGCTATAGGATTCCACCAGCCTGCCGCATATGTGGCTCGCATGGCAATAAAGACATGCACGCGTGTCTAGTCCGCATGCGGGCACAAATTGCATGAGAATATAAAAGCCCTAAGGCATAAAAATAGATATATGTAGGTATGTGTGTAGCCGCAATAATTTTATATTACAAAACATATAAATTCTAAAGGATTGAAAAATTTGTTCAGTCCCACTTAAAAGTACAGGTAACTCGAGAGCTTAATATTAACACAACTGTTCAATCGTCTACTTTAAACTTCAAGATAAACAAAATAACCTGAATAAGCAAAGACCGATCAGGCGGGGCTTAGCTAGAAAATTATCCAGAGCGGAAAAATTGAGGGCTACTAATTAAGAAATTTTATGTATTTTGAAATTAATAGAGGCTCAAAAGTAATGGATTTTATTAATCAATTAGCCTAATAATTAAACTCAAAACCACAGGAAAAAAGTTCTCCAGACGTTTTTATCGATTTTACATTTTTCTATATTTTCAATCTTTTTATTCGGTTATGCTTACTTCATGTAACTTCGTATAATCCGTATGCCGATATTTTTGGGAAATTTACCGTTAGCCTACAACGCATAGTGAGAATCTCCAAAGTTGATTCCCTTGCTTATAATACAGCAAACTTATATTATGTAAGGAAGATGCGCGTTTACCTTATACCTAGTTTTACTTTAAAGTATTCTTTAGTTCCAAGTAGTAGTTCTCTCCACACGACCTAGTTCCCCCAGTCGTACGGTTTACCCAGACCTATCCAGTTCTGCTTTTCAGTCGTGCTGCGTACCCAGTCGTACTACCTACCCTGTTGTGCTGCCTACCCAGTCATGCTGCTTGTACAGTTCTGATGCCTACCCAGTCGTTCTAACTCTCTTATTATCCTGGCTGCTCAGTCGTCCTAGCTACACGAGCAAAGTGCTAGAGGAGGCCGCCAGGATGGGTATCCTGGCTGCCTCGTGGCTGGCAGTCGTTCTAACTCTCTTATTATCCTGGCTGAGCAGCTGAGTTCCTCTAGAACTTTGCTCCTTTTTTTTTTCCTATATTCCAGTATCCTTAAACCTTACGTACCAATAAAAAAATAAGAAACAAAGTCAAACAAACCTCAATCTTGTTGACAGTGCCGAAGCGTCCCATGAAGCTCTTCAGACTGGTAGAGTTGATGAACTCCAAGAAGGCGAGCTCAGGGTAGTGGTACTGAAGACGAGCGACGTTGAAGCACTCGCCTGGCCAGTTCTGCAACCGCAGGTGAGTGATCTGACGCCTAGAAAAAAAAAACATGTGATGAATAAATAAATATCTAAATAGATGTCTTTTTTTTTTTGGTGAGTGGGAAATCATCCAATGACTGCTCCCGTCCTGGGTGCGGCGGGAGGGCGTGTCAGACTCTTACTGACTAAAACCCACTCATGTTCCTTCGATTGCCCTTTATGTTCCAGGGTCACGGTAACTGTTATAAACATTCCGCAACCCGGGCAGGCGTTGGCCCTGTTGGGCCCCTTCCTGTGCTGACTCCTTCTCTTTGAGGCGCGCGTGGAACAAAACGCGCCGTCTACGCGGTCCTGGTCCTAGCCGGGCGGCGAGCTACCCATCGCTCGCCATCCGCAGAACGGCGCCTACGGTGGCCGGTAGTCGTCTTGCGACTCCCGACGTCTTCGCCTGGGTCTTAGTCCGGGGCGAGAGGCTCGTCGTTGCCTCTCGCGCGCCGCCGCCTCCTTCACTAGCATAACTGCTTCGCAGAAGGAGGCGACGGCATCCCATTCCGTCTCGCCCCGAAGCATGGCCTGAACCAGCGCCGGGCGCGAGAGGTCACCGCCGCCGATCGCCTCTACGAGGACACGCCGATGCTCCGCCCATGCGCGGCACACCTCCACTGTGTGCTTGACCGTGTCCTCCAGGCGACCGTTACTGCAGTGGTGACACCCAGGCGTCGCTTCCGCCCGAATCCGACACAGGAACCTCCCGAACTGACCATGTCCGGTGAGGACCTGTGTCAAGCGAAACGTGAGAGTGCCATGACGCCTCTCCAGCCACTCCTCGAAGAGGGGTCTTGCCGCCGCTATCACGGCGTGCCCATAAATAGATGTCTTAGGACAACTTAGACACGACCTTCCTACTAGTAATGTACATTGTTAAAGTTAAAGATTCTATTGCGACATTTTACCAAAGAGGCATTCTGCGAAAAATACACTTTACGACCAGTAATAAGCCAAGGTTTTTGTCATAAGTTTAATTGAAACTCCACATGAAGACAACTCACAGAGCCATTGGTGCCGATTCTCTTGTGCACAAACTAACGTAAATTTAAAGTTAAGTGCATCTTTCTCTTTCCATTTCATAAAGAAAAGGACAGAAGATAAATTGTAGTTTAATCCTGTCAAATTAGACAGCGCCTGATGACAATTGACGCATATTTAGACGCCACGTTTTTAAATTGCGTCTAAATTATCTATGGAGTGTCTAAATTTGACAGGACTTAACTAATATTTGATCTTCTGTCCTTTTCTTAATTAAACGGAAAGAGAAAGATGCATTTAACTTAAATTAACTTTAGGTTGTGCACAAGAGAATCGGCACCATTATCAAATTAATTAGCTAAACTCCAATGAATATAAATCCTAAAACACGCTTATATTTGTTTGACACGAGAATTACTTTATTATTTCGCTACCAAGTCGGGCATACATTATGATCTCTGACATACTCTGTCTACGTTATTATTTGTAACAATATTTCATGAATTTCGTGTTGTGTCTATCTAGAACGTTTACACGCTATGCCTATCATAACCTAAAGTGTTTCACATCCAATCCCAGATCAAACGAAAACAAAAAGATTTGCTAAACTATTCCATATAACACTTAAGTAAAGAAAAACACATTTCAAATAAACCATTTACTTCAAGTACGCTTCAGAGAACACCAAAGAAATATAGGGATTTTAGGCTCAAAATCTAGAGTGGCCTTGAGCACATTGAGTAAACTTGAATAGATATTGTGGATTTGGTAACCGTCAAAATGTTACAAGGGCATGGCAAATAGAAATAAGTCCTTCACTTTTCAATATTGAATGTGAGCAGTCGTGTTTATCGAGTGGAAAATTAAATCAAGAAATATCGTTTCGTAATTAAAACATAATTGATAAATCCATAATGGGTGGTAATTGGCAATTATTTCGTAAGATTTTCCTCGTTGTAAGAGAAAGGCAGAATTAACTGAAATCGCCTAAGAGTGAAGCCATGCAGATGTTAGAATGCAAGAAAAGAATATTTTAGTGTGACTTCAGTGGTCTTGGTCGTTGGACCACGTGTAAAGAGATGTAGCAACAATTTTAGTTTACTATTTTTTACCCAAAAAGACGAAATATTTTCTGTGCGTATTTATGTAGGTTTGTTTGGATAAATTTAAAAATATTAATTATTATTACTACTTTAACAATATTCATATCTGTTTTGTGATTAAAATACAAAATTACAGTTTCGGTTTTTTCTTTTGTGTCTTTTTTGTAAAGACATTTTTTGCCTTTCATAAGTCCCACGAAAAGTGCCTTGTAGGTTTTGTTTTCCTTGTACAAAATATAAACAGCCGAATCTTTTGATTGCGTTAACCTAAAAAGAAATATTGATTTCTCAGATTGAGATCCTCATAATTATTAAGTCATTTCATTTGAAATATCACACGGTACGGTTTGCACAACTTTTATTTTATTTTCGAATTTACCTCTGTCAAGTGTGATCCACATTTTACATACCTATGCAATTTTTTTCTATAATATTTACAATACTCATACGTTTTCGGGCGATAAAAAGTAATGAGTACCCTTGAGTACCATACAACTTAACAGCGCTATGCATTCCTGGGGTAACTTGACAGACAGACAGATCTACATACGGCCATCAAATTGTAGGACCACTTTTTTCCCTCATAAGCTACGGATCCCTATAAATAGCAAAAAGGTTCTCCAGTTCCAGGAAACTGATACATCCATACTTTGAAAATATTGTGTCCCTACTCCCTAGTATCGATTTGATTGCCAAGATATTTGGATATAAGTCCAAATATCTTGGGATCCATAATCACGTTATACGTAGATTTTACTGGAAGGGAATATTCTCATCTGGTTTCAGAGGTTGAAATTGACAGGTTCAGCCAACAAAATACACCACAGTTAAGCAAACGTTTCACATTAATATATCTCTCACTACATCTAAAGCTGTTAAAGACTTAAAGTCATTATACATAGATGTTAAATTTCAACAGGTAACTATACTGGTTCAAAGCCTTTTTCGGTTATGTTTAAACCCTTATTAAAACTTTGAGAGTTATCCGTTACTGAAGTTCATAACGATATCAAGTGTTAGTTGCGGTACTTGTTTTTGTTTTTACACAAAAGAAGAGAGTATCAAGTCAAACTTGTAGTACGCTTGCATTAATAACTTTAGACGCGCAGCATAAAATAAAAAATATGTCGGGGGTCGCAAACCGGGATACCGAATTTCGAAAATACCGGAATACCGGACCAAATTTAGGTCTAATTAATACCGGTATTCATTTCACAAAAACCGGGATATACGATATTTTCGGTTTTAGTTAAATAAATATAAACAAATACAAACAAATAGAAAAAGTTACACGCCATTTAATTTAAATTACGCGCGCGCGAGTTCGTTCACCTTACGACAAGACCGATGAATCCGGCGACAGCCAAGTAACCGAACTTCCCCCTCTCTGTCCTGCGCAATGATTAGCGAACGAGCCAATGGCGTGGCGCGAACGGTGCAAGTGAGTGAGTTGAAGTTAGTTGCGACCGACAAGTGTCAAAATTTCTATTTTAAATTACATTTTAAATTACAAAAATATTAGAAGTGTATTTTTTTGGTTCGTTTTAATTATGTTGAGACTGTTGTGAGATGTTTAAGTTTGATAAACATTTTATTTTTAGAACTGATTCCTAGTAGGAATCCTACTTCCTAGTCAAACACTACATTTAATTAAAGTATTTGAACTAGTTAACCAAAGTTATTTTAATAAAGGAATAAACGGGCATTTAAGTATTAGTAAATTATTGCTAAGAACTAACTGATTGATTACCAACATATCAAATAATAAAACTTGTCTCAATGAAAATTTTGTTTTATTTAGAAGATAAATTCATGTAGGTAAGGTATCTACTTACTATTCCTCCGCAAACTAACTTTATTATACTAAAGGAGAATGTTCAAATCTAGCATCGCTTTAAAATAAGAGGACATAGCCACAAAAATGTACTCATAAATCATAACATAATATTTTAACTTTCCTAAAATAACTTCATGGAAATCTTTTTAGGGGTTAATATTTTATATTTAATTAGTTATTTATTCGACTTTGTTGCATTCTTCCTTTAATGACGTACTTAAGTAAAAGCGGTGTTGCCAATTTCATAAACTTTCCCATAATCAGTCTTAACTGATAGTATTACATATTTTATTTTTAAGAGCACACGTTGATGTCTCAAAAATAATTACGAATATAACATTCATTTGCGTTACCAACAATTTATATTTAATTAACATTTCTAAAATAATGTTATTTTACTAACAAAAAGTATTTAGGTGTTTAAGTTATCACTTATGGTTGATTTTTATCAGCTGTGGGCAGCACTGCCACGGAAATTCAAATGTTAACAGTCAAAATTGACACTTTCAAGTAAAACAAAGCGACGAATATTTTTATTGAAAATTGAGTTTATTTTGCGTTATTAGATAACGAATCATTGCGGTTAGTTCGTGTACAGCAGACTCTTCCGATTTCTGTGCGATCAAGCAATCTTTTCAAAACTTTCGTACGTCGACGTTTTTACGACTTCGGATCGTTTCTCTCTTTAGGCAGTACCGACAATTTTGTTAAAATAAAAATAACACGCTGTGCGGACTGTGCCCCCCCTTGCTCTGAAACATCCTCTACCCCGTCGCCAACAGGGGGAAGCAACGGATGCAATGGTTACAATTCTACGATACTGGATTAATCCGGCAACGGTTAGTATCTTATTATATTGTATTTACACGTTTTTTTGACGTTAGTGTAGTAGAAAATGAGCGCATTATTGTTATATTATCAACAATATTATACGTTATTATGGATAATACCAAAGATGGTCCAAGTCAATAGCACTATTTGTATCTTGTTGTACAGCTAACTGTAACAGCAGATAACGAAAAAAACTATTTGAAAATCCTATTAGAATCATTTTCGGTTTCCACGCGGACGAATTTCTTATTAAACTAATGCTAAGATCAATCAACAATATGTAATAATATTTATTATATTTATTTTCAGATGTCAGAAGAACATCCTCTTCTCTCAGGAATGTTATATTATACTCGAATGAGCATCTCTAAACTCTTGAAGTGTAATGTGTGTTGAACGAGCTTATGGACATCAACAGCTAAAACATACAGAGTATTTAGAATAACCGACCAACTCTGACAATTCAGTTGTGCTTGTAAATAATCTAAGTGAAATAAATGCCATTGACTTTTGAATATTTTTATTTCCACACAAACACATTAATATTTCAAATGTTTAATTACACGCATTGCAATGATGACTAAAATAAGATTTTGTCTGTTTACAATAATAAATTAGTTTCAAATGGTTTTTACAAAAAGAACCCTTATAGTTTCGTCATGTCCGCCCGTCCTCGTCATACCACCTTAAACCTAACCCTTTGTGACCAAGCGATAGCCGGCTGTCGCCCTGCTATTGTCTTTATTGTGTCTCAAATCATGTAAACATCATTTTAAAAATAAATTATAACAATTAAAAAGGGGATAGAAAACCCTATTCTATGCGGGGCCTGTTTATTTTCTACTCTTTATGCCTATAAGCCACTTAGATTTAGTATGACCTAATTACCATTTACTTGGGAACTTT
Source organism: Athetis lepigone (assembly GCA_033675125.1). Classification (NCBI taxonomy): domain Eukaryota; kingdom Metazoa; phylum Arthropoda; class Insecta; order Lepidoptera; family Noctuidae; genus Athetis; species Athetis lepigone. The sequence continues at coordinate 9,351,596 of CM066225.1, read as the reverse complement.
CCTTGGTTTGTTTAAAACTATTCCGTTTTGTTTTATGAGAATAGAAATCATAATATTGTTGTAATTTGTACTTTTTTGGTAGAAGTTATGGTACATAACTAACCTAAAAACTTGCACATATAAATCAAAATTCAACAAAAACCCCTAAAAATATGTAGATAATTTTTATTTCCTTGGAAAGTACGACCTCTCCCCTCTTTTATATTCAATTTACACTAAGATTACATTATTTTTTATGCGCAACGGCGTCCTATAGTATGGTGGTCAATGTCCTTTGCTAACTTTAGCTTAATCCCGGAAATATCGAAAATACCGGTTTTGCTTAAATGATTCGGTATTGCGACCCCTCTCGCTTATCTCAGTAACGGATTTAATGATGTAGGCCAAATTCTGTTACGGCTGCGACTTTGTTTTTCATTCGACATCATCAACTCTCTAGCCTATTCGCAAATTATTGTTGGCTTCCAGTCTAAGCTGATGCATCTGAATACCAGTGTTTTACATGTGACGACTTTCTATCGGACCTCCACAGCCGAGTTAACACGATACCCCTGTTAAGACGTATTGTTAGGCATAATGACTTCTGAATACGCGTAATCAAAAAAGGTTTGAGAAATACAATCCGAACTAGGTTTAAACATGCAAAAACCATTTCTATTGAGATGCTTACGGATAATTTAATAACACTTTGCCCGAACCAACGATATAAAAAAAAGGTATACGTTTTGGCCGATCTTTAATCAAATAATTACTCATGAAACCAAACAAGATCTCTCGCTCAATTGTTTGTGCATGGGTCAACGCCACTTAGTGCGTGCTGTAGGTAGATAGTATTCTTATATTCATATTCTAGTATTTTTTCAAAAGATGCATAAAAAAGGCAAGGCCTGGTCACCCAGGTATTAACATTGCTAGAATGTGACATTTAATATCTCGTACGACTCGTACCATCATCTTAAGGACTGGGCAAACAACCGTCTTTTACCAAAAGTTGTTTGTAAAGGACAAATCCTGAAAATACCTTCTACGTCATGCCAATTGAAAATAATTATGGAAAGGTCACGGTAACACGCTACCAATAAAATAAATTAATTTAATAGGCGTGACGACAAAAAAAAGTAATTAGTCCGTCAGATAGATCATCAAAAAATTTTGGACACCTATTTTTTTGTACTCGTAAACGAAGAATGACGACGATACAGTGCGTTGAAGTTGCGCATGACGTCACGATCAGATACATTTTTTGCAGGACGGTGACGTCAAAAGCCTCCACTCCGGAACTTTTATTAATTTGATCAAGCAAAAAATACGTGTCCCGTATTTTTGGCCGATCTATCAGACGGACTAAACAGAATGCCATTTTTTTTATGTTGAACACATTTTATTAAAAAACAACTGCCATCCGCGAGGTTGTTACGATCACGGCTGCAGTTAGCAAAAGAGATGATAACTTCAAAATGGGTGAACCGATTTTGTAAAAACATGTTGCTAGATTACCTACTGTATAATAAAAAGCTGCATCTAAATAGCTACTATGCCACAGACACAAACTCTTTTTGTGTTAAGTTTTAATAAAAATAAGTTTAAAAAAATATTATTATTAATGTGTATAAACTCTTTTTTCTGTAACTCTTTTTAGGGTTCCGTAGTCAACTAGGAACCCTTATAGTTTCGCCATGTCTGTCTGTCTGTCCGTCCGTCCTCGCTTAATCTCTGTGACCGTTAGCACTAGAAAGCTGAAATTTGGTACCAATATGTATATCAACCACGCCGACAAAGTGGTAAAATAAAAATTGGAAAAAAATGTTTTATTAGGGTAGCCCCCCTATATGTAAAGAGGGAAGTGTTTTTTTTTTTTTAATTTCAACCCTGACGTGTGTTATATTGTTGGATAGGTATTTAAAAATGAAAAGGGGTTTACTAAAATCAGTTTTTGATAATGTCAATAATATCGGAAATAATCGCTCCAAAAGGAAAAATTAAAGCGTACCCCCCCCCCCCCCTCTAACTTTTGACCCATAGGTTTAAAAAATATGAAAAGAATCTGGAAAGTAGAACTTTATAAGTACTTTCTAGGAAAATTATTTTGAACTTGATAGAAAGAACAGTTTTTGTACAAAAAAGACAAAAAGGTTGTACAAAACAAATTCTGCGTACTTAGTATGTCAACGTAACAAATAGCCTTCTTTTTAACTTATAAGTGGGAACACTTATTGTGACGGACGGGTAACTACGGAACCCTACATTGAGCGTGGCCCGACACGCTCTTGGCCGGTTTTTTTATAACTCCTATAGCTGGTGGTGGTACCAAAAACCTCCGCCTCCACCTTTTACTTACACTGTAAAGATACTAGCAAGTTCAAAAAAATAATTAGGTAGTACAATAATTAATTAAAAGAAAACAAACAACTCTAAAGAAGTGACGTCTACGTCTTGCAGAATAGCCACGTTCCGTAATTAATGTTGACTGTAACCAGTTACGTAACGTAAACAAATATAGTTTCTTTAGAAAAGGTCTTATTTAGAGTTCATAAATATTTTTTTTTTATTTTTAACTCAGGTGCGGAACATTCTATGGTTTGGTAAGAGTTAACATTTTGAATAAAAGATTTATTACATAACTCATTTAAGGTCGGTAAAAGTTTTAATAACGACCATTTTATTTGACGCATATTAAACATTGGTTTTATAGGAAAATATACCTTGAACTTCTTTGATATTATTATGCAACTTGAAGTCTAGTGTTTTCACTGCTGGCTTAGTTTGTAGCACAACACTGAAAGCTTTAAAGCCAAAATATTGTATTAGAAGTTGATATAGATTACGGAAAATATGCATGATAATTCATGAACTTTATAATCACTTAGTATAGTAGTTATTCGGCTTTCTTTATGTTTTGACTTAGTGTTTTGTTTTTTCAAGTAATGATTAGTTTATAACTATTATCCCCTGAATTAAAATATTTCTTTACGCTTAAAGAAGTTAGTTTCTTCTGTAGAAGTTATAAAGCAACCACCACGAATGCACGAATGTACTAATAAATATAGGCCCATACCCTTCCCCAAACACACAACAACACGATGTTGTTATTTGGACCAAAACTCTGCGAAAGTGGCGGTACTTATCACGTAATTAAATATTTTCGTTTGAACGTTTATTAGGTAAACATCAATTAAATTTAATAAACTGTAAAGCTTTCATTTTATGTTACAAAAATAACAAACGTATTTTATACAACAATAAAAGATAAAAGCAATAAATAATAAATGTATATTGCCAGCCTATTTAATTTCGCTCAACTGGAAACTGTTTACAGAGTATGAATAGAGGCCATAGAGTCGGAGCTAGGAGGTATTACGCTGCCATAGATAAGCTCGCACCGCACGTCGTGGCTTTTCCTGTAAGTGCGCTTATTTTAAAAAGTGTTGTGTTTTTCGACATTAATATTAATTTGGACGGAATATTATTGTGACTTTTCTTATGATTTATTTTAATTTTCATTTGTGATTCGACTCCTATGTGTTTGTTTCCTTGTATTTTTCATTTAACTTTAGAATGTACTTCTAAAGTATATCTTGAACATCACTGATATCCCGGCCGTGCCTCTGAAAGCACGTAAGCCGTTGGTTTCGGTTGTCTTTCGTAGAACTTTGACAGTCGTTACGGGTAAAACAAAATGTCTGACCAGCCTAAACAAAAGGTATCGTGTCGCCAGTTTCTGGGTTGTGAAGGTCTGATAGACAGTCGCTCCACGTAAAACACAGGTATCCAGCTGAATCCGGTTAAGCTGGAAGCCGACCCCAACATAGTTGGGAAAAGGCTAGGGAGATGAGAAAAAGTTTTGTTATTTGGCAGTCTAATGCAACTGCGAATACGGAGAGTAGCTAGTTATGACCAAGATAAAGTACACTACTAGTTTACTTTATGCTTTATTATGATAAAAGCTTTTCTTTCGTAAACAAGAGCTGAAGAGACGTTTTACCGCTAAGTATCTTAAACAACTGCGTCTTAATTTTAAAAACCCATACTCTATCTTAGATGGTCTAGTTTGCCAATTAGTCTAACTTAGAGTTGTCATTCAGCCGTTTGTACGGCACAAAACAGCACCAACTTCAGCCCTTACCACCCTCACTTTCACTAGTTACTTACTTTATTCCTCTGATCCAGTAGCCAGCGAAGCCATCTTTGCAAATAAGTCGGAACTGTGATTGGACACAGTGGGCTTTCGCCGTGTATTCTCCGAGGGAACAAGGCTTGCTCACTGAAGCACCTGACGCATTCCTGGCACGGAACTGAAATCCTGGGGTGACTACTGCCACTACGCTGAATAGGACCAGGGCCTCCGGGAATCCTGGGAACAATTTTACGATAACATTTATTAATAAAACATAACAATATGTCAATATACATTCTTAGAATAATCTAACTTTTAAACCTTCGAATTCGTGATTCGAGACACAATAGCAGCGCGACAGCTGGCCGTCGCTTCGTCGTCGAAAGGTTAATTGTACTGAAAGTTCAATTTGTTGCCAATTTATGTACCATCTATATTATAATGGTTGTTGAACCGTCTTAAGTTCATGGTCACGTTTTACACCTTCTTTAGAAGAAGGAAGTTTTGCGTATATAAATTAACTAGCTTTTGCTCGCGGCTTCGCTCGCGTTAAAGAGAGACAAAAAGTAGCCTATGTTACTCTCCATCCCTTCAACTATCTCCACTTAAAAAATCACGTCAATTCGTCGCTCCGTTTTGCCGTGAACGAAAGACAAACATACAGACAAACAGACAGATACACTTTCCCATTTATAATATTAGTACCTATATTAGTATGGATTTATCAATTAATCAAAACTGTGATTTAGACACCCCCATCCCCCCACCTGCTTTGTATTTTAAACAGACGAACGTAACCATCGTTTTAGACCACCTGTGTGCGTACTTATTTCTCAAATAACTTGTTAAAGATATATTGTATGTATTTGAGCAAAATACGATGCAAACCAGCAGGAGATAAATTAGGTATCATTCAGTCAGTTCTCAAATATTAGAATATGAATAAAATTCCTAATATTGAAGAATAGGGTCCTAAATATGAAATACAATTTCAGTAAAGAGGATAGTCAGAATATCGTCGACTTATACCTAATCTTCAATGCAAAATAAATAACACACAACCTTAGATACTATCGATAGATCAGTTTCGAGTATAAGAAACACATTGATGTGTCCTTTGTATATTAATGAAAGTACTCCCTTTAGTAGTTAGTTACGTAAGTGAAACCTTTCATTAGTAAATTGAATCACTACTGGTCTATAATTTTTATTGCCTTGGTTATATGCCACGCTGTAAACTTCATAGTTCCCAGTAATGTCATTAATGACATGCCTTACGTCAATTGTATACAACTCTCACACCTTTGTGATTAATTAAATGACCTAAAGGTCATTTAATTAAATAATTAAAGGTCATTTGATTGTTGTAAGGGGTGTGTGTACTAAAGTACACACACCCCTTTGACCTGACGAACATAGGTCGCCAAATTCTTTGAACTGAACATGTCGACAGTTGATACAAAATAGTCAAATATCATTAAGATAAGATAGGATAATATAAGATAAGTTATTTATTTCTTACCACAAAGGAATTATCAATAATTTCACCAGCGAGCGTTACATTAGGTTTTTGGTTACTGCTTCGCTCCCGTGGGACATAACGTGATATTATATAGCCTATGATACTCAGGGATAATGTAGCTTTCTAATGAAAAAAGATTTTTTGAAATCGGTCCAGTAGTTTTTGAGTTTAGTCGTTACATACAAAAACACAAATCTTTCCTCTTTATAATATTGTAGACTAGATATAGACCATTTGAGTGGTAGTGAGAGACTGTAGACGTTGGCTCAAGCAAATGATAACTGTCGTTTATATTTTTGGCATTATTCACGACGAAAAATAAATTTTACTACTTCATATTCGTTCGTTTTTCTTCTACACCGACTTATGAGTAGTTACTTTGTTGCACATGAACTCTGAATATCCTCCTTTACATACCTATTTATGGTATTTTATTAACACATACGTGAGATGTCAATGTTTTGTCTAAACATTTTGCTCGTGACAAACCAATTTACAGGATATTATAATGGCCGTCCTTCGCTACAATTCTTTAGTTAGCTGTGATTAGCACTGTACTGAAAATAGCTCAATACATAATAGAACAAGATTTACATGAGAAAATATATTTCAAGTAACAAAATCCAAATCACACAAATAACAAGCATGATTACTTTTATTGACATTGTAAAAATCGATATTGTATTTTATTATTTAAGCATGAATAGTTAAGACTGATCATGCTTAACTTACGGCGCGCAGACCTGGTCTTTAACTATGGCTCAGAAGTTCAAACTCAAGGTTTGCTAACGAGCAATGGAGCGCAGTATACTAGGTATCAAATTAACTGATCGAGTTCGAAACACTATACTGCGCTCCAAAACAGGAATAGCTGACGTTGCTCAAAAGGGTGCTCAACTGAAGTGGGACTAGGCAGACCACGAAGGAGATGGTGGGACGAACTGGACGAATTTATTCCTCATTGAAGCGAAGGATCGCGAACGATGGAAGGACTGGAGGGACCCTTTTGCCCAGGAGTGGGACAGAATAGGCTAACAAAAAAAACGCATGAATAACAAAAGCTAAAGCAAAAGCAGACGGAGTACTTAAAAAAAACAAGTTACTTAAATGTAACATTTATTCTTTAACATTTAAGTTTAATAAGTGAAATGTGTGACATTAAAGGTTTAGTAAGTGAGTGATACGGATACGACTACGTTCGACAATCGATCCGAAGTGAACTTTTCGAAGGGTCGATGCGGTGGTGTGAATTCAGCAATTCGTGCCCATGCCTCGTGACCGGAGGCTGATGCAATTCGTTGTTAAGTGGTAATTAGTGTAAACGATGTCACCAATTGCCTTAAAGTATCGAGGTATTACATAAAATTGAATTATTTACATTATAAAGCTGAAACAGATTCCACAGAAAATTATAACTTCAAATTGTATTTGTACGTCATATTTTTCGTTACAGAATCAGTGTTGCTGTTGTTACGTTACGTCGCTCTTCTTGATGATTATTATACTACCTAATACATATCTTAACTTTGTTTACTCATTTCCCATTTGTTAAGTAGGTCATTTACTAATGTATTTTTTATTTTTTATCGATTTCAGAAAGGCAATGTATTAATGTATTATTTTAATGTTCGAAATCATGAAATGTATTTAAAATGTTTTTTCCAAATAAATATGTAACAATCTTCAAAAACCAAAAAGCTATTTAAAAAAATAATAATAACTGCCTTCAAAAACAAAAATAACCAACTAACTAAATTCGGAAGTCGATAGCTTTCGTTTTGTTTTACATTGCCCCCTACCAGTAGTTTTTTTTGTTTTGTTTTTTGGAGTTTTGAAGGCTAAAGCACTAAAAATAAAAAGCAACTTTTTTAATATAGCTCTTTTCATTTTTTACTTCTTAGTGCAGAGTTATATTGTCTGACTTCGAGGTTTAAATCTAGCCCAGTTATAGGTTGATGTTAAGCTAAACATTATAACATCATCCAAATAGATAGGCATTGAAACAACAAAAAAGTGAGCCGTCACGGGACGCCTGGCAGATGTGAAACATCGACATTACATCATCGCCACACAGTACACAAGACTGTGACTGTATATATACACCATCATATACCGTGGCGACGCGTCGCCACGGCATGCTTCGCCACGCCAGAAATTTGTTTTACGTGCGGCTATAGAAATGTTTCACATCAAAAAGTTTATAAAATGATAACTGGGTCAAACTCTGTAAATTTAAATCTTTGGAAACAATACTCTTAATAGATAGTTAATTATTTCTTATAAATCATTTAGTAAATAACCTTTGTTACTTAGATAGTTAATAGTTGTTTACATTCCTAATTATATTTGCCCATCTCACGAACCCAGCAGTAAGAAATCCGTTCGGTTCTACTTCTTTATTCAACGTGTCAACTTCTATTTCCTAATTCAAACCAATTGGCAAAATTTGTAGCGTACCTGAACAATCCAGATCAATCAAGTATCATAACGATCACAGAACAGTAAAAAATCTCTTTTATATGGTCTGTAGTAACGATTAGTACGGTACATCACGTAATCAATCTTCGGCACAGCCCAAATCTCTATAGATCTAAATTCAAATTTCAAATAGTAAATCGCAACATCAAAGCGGGCTGTATTTTAGGGAACTACTTCATAACTAAATTCAAAGCCAACATCTTCGATAAGACAAAAACCAAAAACCATGCGAATCTGTGATCGGACTTGTAAACTCACAGATTCCACAGACAACAAACAATATGTAAGTCAAAGTTATTTTATTGGTGAGTTGGAAATCATCAAATGACTTCTTTTGTCCAGGGCGGAGCGGGAGTGCGTGTCTTTTACTGACTAAAACCCACTCATGTTCCTTCGGTTGTCCTTTATTTTCGGGAGCCACGGTAACTATTATAACTTATCCGCAACCGCGGATGTAAGTCAAAGATCAGAAACTGTAATATGCTGTTCCTCAAACAAAAATTAAATCGGAACTGTTGTTATCGAAACCAAACCATACGTTAAGATATCATATCCAAAATTACCGTGTCAATATTAAAGATAACAAATTCCTAATATTTTTTGTAAATTCTAGTAATTAAAACAGATACATTAGCTAATGACCTATTTAGTAAGCAAGGGATACGAGTGTATAAACATAAGAAACGAACTGTATTTACGATTTTTAACCAATCAAAGCTTTTAAAGGAATATGACGATATTAAACCGAGATAAAAAAAATTACAAGACTAATTAGTAGCTCGTTTTTCAGTGCTGCGAGATTACGAATGCAGTGATAGTACCTAGCGTGAAAAGGCATCTTATTTAGTCTTACTGGTTCTGTCTGTAAGGCTCTAAAGCTTCTACAGGAATGAAGCATCTCGTGGTTTTGAAATTCGTTTCGTACAAGACTTTAAATGTGGTTCTATTGGCTTAGAATTTGTTTTTATTTTTCAATACTACGTTACGCTAGTTGCAAAAACGTTTACAATTATGTACTACTGATCAATGCAAAATATTTCACAGGGGTTTGTCACGGCAGATTATTCCGATGCACGTATGACGAAACTAGATTCAGATCTATCTTCATTAGGTACGCACATAACACCATTGACTGTAAAGTTCGTATTCAAAGCCTCTCACGTCTGAAGACTGCGCCATTAGATCGAGATTTAAACTTTGAGCTCAATACACCCCTCGAGATACACTTGTGGCAGGCATAATCTGCACTATAAAGGCACATGTATAAGGTTACTATGTAGTTTTGACCAATGGATTCACTGTCGAAATGCGTTTTGAAAATGAAGGACTTTCATACAAACTTCAGTCCTTTATTTCTTAGAAGTATTTTCAAAAGACCTATGCATACAGTATAATAAACCGGAGCAAAAGTTATTTTTTGACAGACATACCAACATATACCTTTCTTCATTAACTTTGACAACTATAGGTAAAGGTAGTATAAAAGCGAAAGTATTCAGTGTTACTCATGAAATAAGAACCAACATTGCGATATTGTCTGGTCTCGTGTAATCTATTATTTCCACAATTGGAAAGGTCAAGACCGCGAGGTATATAGTCTTCTAATTGATGATTATTGAATGTTAATAAGCCCACGCTAAAATAAAGGTAAACAAGACAAACACAGTTTTTATGTCGAAAAACATCGTCGTTTTTAGGTCGAGAAACAAACCTAAGATATGATAGACTAGCTTTTGCCCGCGACTTCGTCCGCGTGGATTAATTGCTCCCGTTCCCGGGGGATTACCGGGATGAAAGCTATCCCTATGTCCTTTCTCGGGTCCCAGACTATACCTGTACCAAATTTCATTCTAATCGGTTCAGTGTTTTAGGCGTGAAGAAGAGACAGAGAGACAGAGTTCCTTTCACATCTATAATATTAGTACGGATAGAGAGATTAAAACATTTATTCGATATAAACTGTTTTGTTGTTTTATAGAAAGAACAATCTCTGCTACAGTTTAATGCAATGTTTCTGCTAGAAGAACTCTAAAAAGGGTTAAAACTCCATCAGTTCACATGTTAAGCAGCTAAGAATGAATATAGCATGATATACAACTAAGTGAAATAGAATCGAAACCTGATGAGTCGTCAATTTTTCTTGGATTTACCACTGACTTTAAATTAGATTGGCGCCAACACATTATGGGATTACTTTCTTTGGGAACCTGTAGCGTTACCCTGGGTTGTAGAAGCCCAGGGAAACAACCACACAGGTAGGTTCGTCTAGGAAACCAGAACCATAGGTAACTGGAGTCCCAGACGAACAGAAAGGTAGTAGAAGAAATTAAACAGTTAGGAAATTTACAGATATATATTTAAAATTATAACAATGAGAGTACCTGATCACCCTACACTTTGGCCCAAACTCGTAGGATTTAAAATAAATAGGAGAGGATGTTAAAAACCAGGATTCGGAGGTGCTTCACGTCGTCACGAGGCAGGGTAAGCGCCTCGGCAACGGAGGCCGGAGGCCGGAGGCAGAGTAGGCGCCTCGACTACGCTGGCTGGAGGCAGAGCAGGCACCCCGACTACACAGGCCGGAGGCAGAGTAGGCCCCTCGACAGCGGAGGCTGGAGGCAGAGTAGGCGCCTCGGCAGTAGAGGCCGGAGGCGGAGTAGGCGCCTCGACAGCGGAGGCTGGAGGCAGGGTAGGTGCCCCGACTACGCAGGCCGGAGGCAGAGTAGACGCCTCGACAGCGGAGGCTGGAGGCAGAGTAGGTGCCCCGACTATGCAGGCCGGAGGCAGAGTAGGCGCCTCGACAGCAGACGCTGGAGGCGGAGTAGGCGCCTCAGCGGCGGAGGCCGGAGGCTGAGCAGGGGCCTCGGCAATTGACGCCAGAGGCTGAGCAGGTACCTCGGTAGCTGAGGCTGGAGGCTAGAAATAGATAACGCAGAAGCGCGTGCAGGAGTAAACTGGGAGGTGAACCCAAGAGAGAGACCGGTTCACTTATAGGTTTAAACGTCACTCAGAGGTTCTGCAGTAATATATGAGAGGGTTCACTTCTAGACCTCCCAGTTACTCCTTCTTTCGATGCCGGCACAAGACTGCCTTCCCTCTGCAAAAATATCGATAAAGAAGACTCTTTTCGAACACTTTGTTAGGAACGCAATGTTTTGAATCAAAAATTTGAAATAGTAAAGAAAATGAGGGTGCCATTAACAAAATTAGGCGGACAGGTCTATAAAAACGTATGCAAACTTCACGAAGACAAACCAACCTCCACCTATAAAGAAAACAAATAGAATGATTGACAAATGTCTAGTGAAAAAGTGTCAAACGTTGTTTACAAATAAATTATTTCTTTTCAGAATGTTATAACTAATTAGAAATACTATTAAAAACAAGGAGAATCACATAGAATGATAAAATATAAACCGTAAGTACTACATTACCCCAAAAACCCCGGAAAATTTTCGACTTCAGAGAAAATTTTTGTTAAATTTAAAGGAAACAAAATCTCCACACACAAAATCTCCAATCATTCATCAGCGAACATACGTCAGACAAGCATAGGAAGGGGTACGGTTCACATTCAATGACGCGTACTCCAGAGAAGATGTTTCAAAAGATAACAATGACTATAAGGCTTATTTATAGAGTTGTCATCCGCTCCTGACCAAAAGGCTTATTTATAGAGTTGTCATCCGCTCTGACTGTAGGGCTTATTTATAGAGTTGTCATCCGCTCTTGCCCAACAGGAGGGGCGTAGGACCTAAGGCTTATTTAAAGAGTAGTCAACCGCTCTATATGAAAACCCAATAGAGAAAGAAGAATAGATAGAAATAGTATTACTCGAGGGGTAGGGCCTCAAGTAAAGAAAGACAATAGTAGTTACCCGAGGGTTAGAGCCTCTAGTATATAATAGATTACCTACAAGAGGGGTAGAGCCTCAAGTTGATAAGAGATTTTACCTACAAGAGGGGTAGAGCCTCAAGTAGAAAAAAATTACTTAAGGGGTAGGGCCTTAAGTAATTATAGGGTTCCTTAAGGGGTAGACCTTAAGTAACAACCACACTCATTAACAATACACTTATTGCAGAGTGCTAAGAGCGAAGAGATAGAAGAAATAAGACGAAAGAAAAGAAGAAAGAAATCAAAATTGCCAAAGTATAGCCGAAAGACTGAAGTCAAAACTTGTAGAATAAAATAAATAATAATATAATCAATAAATGATATTTATGAACCTATAAGGAGGATTATTATAAGAGGTAGAGGATTATTAGAAGAAGAGGGTTACTAGAGAAAGAGGGAGGTTTGCAATTTTGTAATCAATCACACGAGAATGGGCCATTGTGTCAAAAAAAATATTAGAAAACAAAGTAATTAGTACAAAAATAAATTTTCACAATTAGTTCACAATAGAAAGCAAAGTTCAATAGAAATCAAAGTTATTAGCTTAGTAGATAATTCAGATAATATTATTAAAACAGATTAAAAGACAATTAAGTACATACAAATTATTAGAAGAAAATAAAAATGTAAGTATTATATTAGAATAGTGAGGGCCAAGTGTAGGTAGGGTACTCTTCAAAGAGGAATAGAGAGGTAGAATTTTAGAAGAGGTAGGAAATAAATTTAGAATGCCAAGTAAGAAACCAAACAGCAGAGAAACTTGTGTAAGTGAAATTTAGAATTTAGAGAGGAGGGAGAGGAGGGTTCAATAAGTTGGGCGCCAAAATGTAGCGTTACCCTGGGTTGTAGAAGCCCAGGGAAACAACCACACAGGTAGGTTCGTCTAGGAAACCAGAACCATAGGTAACTGGAGTCCCAGACGAACAGAAAGGTAGTAGAAGAAATTAAACAGTTAGGAAATTTACAGATATATATTTAAAATTATAACAATGAGAGTACCTGATCACCCTACACTTTGGCCCAAACTCGTAGGATTTAAAATAAATAGGAGAGGATGTTAAAAACCAGGATTCGGAGGTGCTTCACGTCGTCACGAGGCAGGGTAAGCGCCTCGGCAACGGAGGCCGGAGGCCGGAGGCAGAGTAGGCGCCTCGACTACGCTGGCTGGAGGCAGAGCAGGCACCCCGACTACGCTGGCTGGAGGCAGAGCAGGCACCCCGACTACGCTGGCTGGAGGCAGAGTAGGCGCCTCGACAGCGGAGGCTGGAGGCAGAGTAGGCGCCTCGGCAGTAGAGGCCGGAGGCGGAGTAGGCGCCTCGACAGCGGAGGCTGGAGGCAGGGTAGGTGCCCCGACTACGCAGGCCGGAGGCAGAGTAGACGCCTCGACAGCGGAGGCTGGAGGCAGAGTAGGTGCCCCGACTATGCAGGCCGGAGGCAGAGTAGGCGCCTCGACAGCAGACGCTGGAGGCGGAGTAGGCGCCTCAGCGGCGGAGGCCGGAGGCTGAGCAGGGGCCTCGGCAATTGACGCCAGAGGCTGAGCAGGTACCTCGGTAGCTGAGGCTGGAGGCTAGAAATAGATAACGCAGAAGCGCGTGCAGGAGTAAACTGGGAGGTGAACCCAAGAGAGAGACCGGTTCACTTATAGGTTTAAACGTCACTCAGAGGTTCTGCAGTAATATATGAGAGGGTTCACTTCTAGACCTCCCAGTTACTCCTTCTTTCGATGCCGGCACAAGACTGCCTTCCCTCTGCAAAAATATCGATAAAGAAGACTCTTTTCGAACACTTTGTTAGGAACGCAATGTTTTGAATCAAAAATTTGAAATAGTAAAGAAAATGAGGGTGCCATTAACAAAATTAGGCGGACAGGTCTATAAAAACGTATGCAAACTTCACGAAGACAAACCAACCTCCACCTATAAAGAAAACAAATAGAATGATTGACAAATGTCTAGTGAAAAAGTGTCAAACGTTGTTTACAAATAAATTATTTCTTTTCAGAATGTTATAACTAATTAGAAATACTATTAAAAACAAGGAGAATCACATAGAATGATAAAATATAAACCGTAAGTACTACATTACAAAAATTTTCAATCATTCATCAGCGAACATACGTCAGACAAGCATAGGAAGGGGTACGGTTCACATAGAATGATAAAATATAAACCGTAAGTACTACAAACCTTTGTTCAGACCTAGATCCTCTCTTTAGATTAATACTCTTAGACTAATACTTTCACAGTTTAGCATGTATAAACTAATCTCAGTCTTTATTACTTTAAATCCCGACATCCCTCGTCCTGTCTGCAATATGCAGTGTATTAAATTACTCAAAATTCACTCAAAATGTTCAGATTTTATGGAATTTCAAATTTATCCGAACTTTCTATTCATAAAAACCTTCCTTGGACTTCAATGTACATTTCAGAAAAGCTGTTTAGCAAGACATTTAGCGATACATTTTCTTTTATAAAGATTACAATATAGTGGGGCCAAAACAAATGATCCGGCACCAAATGCGTTTTGTCGTGGTATTAGAAGAATAAACGTAAAATAATGGATAACACAGTGAGTGGGTGTGTGAATAAAAGGCTGTTTCAGCACAAAACGTGTTATTAGTACAAGGTTTGGGTAAACAATGCCCATGTCTCTCACTTACCTCTCATTTTTACTCAGTTCCGTTTCCACTTCGTAAGTTCTCTTCTAGTAACGTTATTTATTGTCATACTTGTGCCATTTATTTTCTTTTAACGTAGTCTTTAATTTAAACCGCCTTTTCAAGTTTCACAATTTTCTCTATTTTACTTATAGAATCGAAACTCGCTTTTACTCAACTATTGATTATTTTTGCAAATTGCAATAACTTTTAGCAGATTACAAGAAATACAAAAAAATATGCGTCAGTTTTTTCGTAGAAGCGTTCTATTATAGTAATTATATTAAAAAAGTCGGAAAAGTGCCTACCATTTGATTAAATTTTAGTGAAATCGTTACATTAAACTTCTGATAACATCGGTGCACTGAAAACTGTACAATCATTTATCAGTTAGCAACTTTAGACACTCTACGTACGCGGAAAATTGGCGCGCTTTTCCGCTATTCCTGAAAACCGTGAAGCGCGCCCGGCGACCGGACTACGACTGAAAGCCTGAAAACGATAAACATCATACCTTTATATCTCGATCTTATTAGCGAGATCACTCTAACAGGTGTTTGTGTACCTACCGTGCTGGTATAGATATGTATCTGTTGATTTGAGGGAAAACTCTTTAGATTGTAGTTCTGCTACGTTTCTGTTAAACAATTTCATATTGATAACTTTTCATATCGCTTTTTATTCTGTTCTTAGAAAACTACTTGAAAATTGTTCCAGAACATAATCATCTTGGTTGAATAACTAGATGTTGTTATGAGGAAATAATAATATTTATAGCTGGTCCACAATGGCAAAAAATAGCTCAAGACCGAGAGAAATGGAAAACTTTGGAGGAGGCCTTTACCTGAGAGGGGTTCCAGTAACATAATTATATAAACCTAAATACTTAAAATATTTTCTTTTATTAATCATAGTTTTTATTTAAATCTCCCTTACAGCTATCATTACAGGTACACACCTAATGCGATAGTGCGGTCTTAAAATTAACTTATTACCTACAACAAAGATTTTTTTTATAAATATATTTACACAACACAACAACCTTATAATCTACTCTAATCTACACTATAACATAAATGGAACAATAATACTTTTGCGAATTCACACGAATGACAAGCAAACACGTCGATCTTGCCGTGAAGATCGTTTATAACCCGAATTGCGCGGGTCAATGGTGCTTTGGCGAGCAGGTTGGTCCTGGCCACCGGCACGGCCAGTAGCGGCGGGCGGCGCCGTTTCCACACATAGCGGTCAGGGACACAGAGACTTAGGCGCTGCAGTACTCCTGGGTTATTCTCCATGCCTCGAAGCAATCTCGCCAAATACGACACAAGCGTGAATTCCCGTCGCACCGTCAGTTGGTTGTACCCGACCATACCAAGCACAAACAGAGTGGGGTACATCAACGGGTAAAACGGATATACCCCATATAATTGTTTGTACACGTGGCGCGTGAACTTGTTCTGCACGCGTTCCAGCATCACCGAATACTTGGCCTCATGCGGGGCCCATATGACAGCACTATGTTCCAGATGACTCCTGACTAGTGCGTCATACAGGACCCTGACTGTAGCGATGTTGGTGAAGTTCTTCGTCTGCCTCAGAACAAATCCCAAGTTTCTAAACGCCCTTCTACAAATCATCGTAATATGCTTGCGAAACGACAAGTCAGGAGTGACAGTAACTCCTAAATCCCGCACCTCAGAGACACGTTGCATAGGCGTGGCGCCCACTACGTACCCGTGTACTAGAGGGGCACGCGCTCGCGTAAAACTCATAACCGAGCACTTCGACACATTGAAGAAAAGCTTGTTGTCCTGACTCCATTCCACTACCCTATCTATATCCTCCTGCAATCGTTGGCAATCGGATTGGCTCTTTACCTCCAGCAGCAACTTAAGGTCATCCGCAAATAGTAAACAAGAGCCATGTTTGACTACTTCCGGCAAATTGTTTACCATTATGATGAATTCCAGAGGCCCCAAATTGCTGCCTTGACTCACACCAGACCAGGTATAATATGGGTCAGATTCGCACCCATTATACTCTACGTACTGCTGTCTATCTTGCATATAACTGGCGAAGAAGTGCAATAGATCTGGTGTGCAGCCGACTTCTGCGAGCTTCGTTAATAAGATGTCATTATCAACGGTGTCAAAAGCTAGGTACTTATTTCTGAAAAAAAACATGTTTTTAATCCTCTAATTATTTTTTTGTTATTGCTTATAAGTATAAAGAGTCCAGAATGTTTTCAAAATGATGAGAACGAATAAAATGATGTGAGGCAATGAGCCGCCGATGAGTGCTCGCCTAGGGCGTTCTTGGTACTTAATCCTACTCCGCAAATACTGCAGTTAGTGACCGCGCATACATCAGACTAAGGATTAGTTATATTATTAAGGCTTTAGAATATTAACATTGTAATTTTCTTCTTGCACTCAATCCTACTAGTATTCCTATTAATAGTATGTGAAAGGTTGTATGTGTGCGTCACGTATGTGTAATCTTTCAAACAAAATCTACTGGACGGGTTTGGTGGAACTTTACAGTGAAATAGCTTATACATGGGAATAACATATAGGCTACATAACATCACGCTACGACCTTCAGCAGCGGAGCAGTAATAAAAAACCGGTCAAGTGCGAGTTGGATTCGCGCAACGAGGGTTCCGTTAATTTATATTTATTAGAACCACCAGTAGTTGTTACAACGCTTAATTGTACAGTTAACAATTATTAAGTTCTAAGCTAGTTGCACAACATATTAAGGTAGCTACAACATACAATTATTATAAGAGAGCGTTAAGGACAGTGATAAATAAAATAAAATTATACCTAACAAGACTTAAACTATACTAAAGATAAAAAACTATTATTTTTTAACAAAATGCTCAATAAAACAAAATCAAAAAAAAAATATTACAATAAATCAGAAGTAAATAAAAAGGGAGAGTTGGAGCCGACTAATTTAGTTCAGCCAACTTCTTTCGGAATTGCGACAAAGAGTCAAATTATATCCAAGATAAAAATGCTTGGAAGCATGCTGGTTCTGCTCCATATGATGAAACCACGGTTTACCTAACCACATTGGGCAGTCTAAAATTATGGTTGAGCTATTTAATCTTTATTTCTGTATCAAAATGATGTCTATCACCTACTAAAGATATGTTGATTTTTCCTCACATACATGATGTTTGCATAAATAAATACATTGGCAAGGTACCGTCTTAATACTAGACCTTTTTAAACAGTTCCCAAAGAGTTTCCAGGCGACTTAAGTTATGAATGGCTCTGACAGTTCTCATTTCTTAGATAAAAATTGATTAAATGTTAGCAGCCCTACCCTACAGTGAAATGCCATACGGCATAATGCTGTGAAAGTAGCTAAAATAGAAAAACGCTCGGTTTCTACATCTGACAACTATCGTATCTTTCTAACAGCCGGCTTATCTAAGCTGCTGAGTTTAGCCTGAGATCCTCATTGCAATTTCTAGTCGAGCGTGATACCTAAGAAAACTGTTTGACAAATAATTTCTAGTTTTCCTCCAGTCAATATAACGTTACTTTCGCTACTTGAAGTAGAGTAGTGACGTTTAGGTAAAAATAATCTGAATGTATTTCAATTGATCTCTGTAATCTAATTTTAACAAAAATCTTGTGATCGTCTGTTTATCTTAAAAATTAATGATGTGTCATCTGTAAAAATAACAACATTCTATAAACAAAAATAGAAATGGATCCGATATTGAACTAAAATAAACTAATACAAAAAACTTACTAAGCTGCTTACTGTTGTAGGTAAATTAAATACGCTTTATGAATTATCATCCTATGCCTCTTTACTTGGCTATCATATTAGTTTGCCAAACACAGATCAGGGTTTAAATACCTGAAAATCCACCATTTTTAGGGTTCCGTACCTCGAAAGGTAAAAACGGTACACTTATAGGATCACTTTGTTGTCCCTCCGTCCGTCTGTCAAGACCCTTTTTCTATGAAATGCGTCGAGATATCAAGCTGAAATTAATATCTTATACTCAGGTCTGCTATTTAGGTGAAAAAATTTAATTTCTAAATCTACGCAATAAAAAGATACGGCTGTTTATATTGCATATTTAGACATTTGCAAGGGATTCAAAACCTATAGGGTACTTTCCATTGACCTAGAATCATGAAATTTGGCAAGAACCAATATCATGTAGACCCAGTTTGGAAAAACTCCGAAAACCGTAAATTTGCATTATTTTACAAAAAGAAAACAATTTACGGAACCCTCGTTGCGCGAGTCTAACTCGCATTTAACCAGTTTTTTTTTATTTAGAAGGAAATTCGTAGCAGAAAAAGGGCCTTAACCTGATGATATGTTAGGAGGAAGTCACAAAACCGTTTTTTTCTTTACCTTCGGTTAAGGTAGAGGGTATTTACTACCACCGTAATAAGGCGTAAGGCCTACCATGAACTCTTATAGCAGGTCAATTCTCGACGATAAATAACCTGCCGTGTTAGTTTGTACCATGAGCGCGCTAAGCAGCAGGCGAGCCAGCGATCACGTGATCTAAACCGGCGAGTGACCACGTGACAGCAGTGTAGTGGCCCACTACACTGCTGTCACGTGGTCACTCGCCGGTTACTAGTGGGCTGCCCTGTTTATTGTACTCATCATGAAGTATTTTTGACAAATTCGCATGTGACCGTTGAACTGCCCTGCCGTCATTATTTGCAGGCTTGTGAAAGTAACATGAATTGACCTGTTTCAATTAATTTTAAATACAAAAACGTAAGTAATTATAATAATATGCATATAGAATAATTCGGACGTTATTTTAAAGTATTGTAAAATATAGAAAATTATCCGTAAGCTGTGTCTTTCCTGCTAATTTTAGATGTGTGATAAAGACGAAATTTTTTAGTTTTTTCGAAGAAGATAATCGTAGCATCAGTGTGAAAGAAAGAGATAATATTTAAAGAAGAAATAAAGAATTTCAAGAATCTAAATAAAACTTTTCGAGATGCCAGACAGCGCTTTTGTTAAGCTTTACAGCCCAACTAAAGGACTAGCACTTGAACTGTAATGAGGTAAGAGAATTCACGCCACGCCCAAAGAAATCAACAGATTTGTTCAGATTCAACAGAGAGGCCAAGGTTAGTACTAATATACCTATACTTCTATTCATCAGACTAATCATCTTAATACTATATTTGATACTATGCATGCATGGTTTCAGGTTTTAATTGCGCTCTCGTTTTTCGCGAATGGAACCTATCAAAGACAAATACAGTGAAATTCATTGGATTTATTCATTCATTTATTTATTTAAATTAAGGGTCAGCACGACATTTTTAACAACTCTCACATAACTACACAATAAAAAATCACGTAAATATAGACAATATCCTATGCTTCAAATTAACTGGAACTAAGTTGAGTTGATTTCAATATTTTATTTGACTCTAAATGTGCAACTCTGAGTGTACAACTATGTTTTACTTATTTCAGATTTTTTAACAAGTTTGGTACGCCTGGAGTTTAGAGTTTAGAACTCATGTCGCAATAAAACGGCCAGTAGAACATGTAAACCCAAAAAAAACGTTTTAAATAGGTAAACATTAAGAAAAAATATATATTTAGATGTAACAGTTAATAATATATTTTTTCATTTTTGTAGGTGATCCTGAATTTCCATTACAGAAGTCGATGATGACTCCAGTTATTGATGCACCTCCAAATTCACGTGAAGCTCACTATACTGGGTTGCATGTGAGAAAACAAAATAAGCATTTTCATTTGCAATTGAGCCAATGTGTTGAATCCGGAAGAAGTTTTTCAAAGTATCCAAAACATGACCGACGTCACTTCCGAGGCGCATTCTTTCAGAAGAGCCCAGAATCAAGAACAGCAGCAGGGCCTCCTTACTAGGAGACAGCTCATTGCTCATTTGTGGGATGTAACCTAGAATATTAAAATATATTTTAAGTGTTTATATTTTTGTATGTAACGAATAAACTCAAAAACTAAGTACTGGACAGATTACAAATATTTCTTTTTCTTTAGAAAGCTACATTATCCCTGAGTAATATAGGCTACATAATATCACGCTATATCCCACGGGAGCGAAGCAATAACCAAAAACTTAACGTTTCGTGGGTGAAACCGCGAGGAACAGTAAGTTTTATTATAAAAATCTGGATCTAATTACCGATTATTTATACTCTTCAATGTTCCTACCACACGAGAAAGAAGATTTTCAATATTTAGGTAATTAAGTTTATGATTTATTTAGTAACAAAACTTACAGCGGGTCAAGTTGTCTAATCTTTGTTAGCACCACCAACAACCGAATTTAGATTTTTCGCCACCTCAGTCCACATTCTGCCAGGTATTTCCCGAGATTGGGCACTTTTATCACAGCCCATAGCAATATCCCAGCAATAAAATAAAATACGAAACTCTTCGGGAATAATCCATCGTCATAAATAAGACACTCTTACACATAAACACGGCCACAAATATTTAATTTTAATAATAAATCCACTTGAGTTTCAAAATTACCTCGTAAATTATTGTACTAATATTTGTCATTTGTTAAATAAGTATTCGTTCGAAAATAATCATGAAGTGTCAAAATGGTAACTTTTCGTTTTAAGTTTTTTTTTTTTTTTTTTTTGGTGAGTGGGAAATCATCCAATGACTTCTCCCGTCCTGGGTGCGACGGGAGGGCGTGTCAGACTCTTACTGACTAAAACCCACTCATGTTCCTTCGATTTCCCTTTATGTTCCAGGGTCACGGTAACTATTATAAACATTCCGCAACTCGTTTTAAGTTTCACAAGCTGGTGTAAAGGCCTTCGCTTTTACAAATCAGTGCCAAACTCTTTTTATGCCACAGAAAAATGTTTATTTTTCATCACCTTAAACTGTTTTTATATGTATAAATATTTTTCACTTTTATAAAAACTGTAAAACCGCTGAAGTATTTTAGAACGTTGTTTTCTAATAATCTTATATAATCTGTGCTACCAATGTACTGGTCAGAGACTCAGGACAAAAGTTTCATTGATGCAGGTCAGCCGGAAATGCTCATGGTACAAACACAAAACCTGTCAGGTTGAACATGTCAAGTTGAACTGCCCTGTACTTGGCAAGTAGTTGAATAGTTCATGGTAGGCCCCGAATGATTTAAGAAAGTTGATACGCTCTCCTAAATGATGGTCCAAAATGTCTGTCTCAAGTGCCTTTGTCATGCATCTTGGAAAGGCTAAAGGAGTCTCGAATAGAAGGGAAACATTCAACAAGGGACGAGGGATGCGGGAGACTTAAACTATATTTTAATCTCACCCGTCTGCGAGGAAATTTTTATCTATTTATTTCAGACTACAAAGAGTTCCACTGTGATAGTAAAATACTTGTCGGGCGACGAGCTACCCATCGTTCGCCGTCCGCAGGCCCGCGCCTACGGTGACCGGTAGTCGTATTGCGACTCTCGACGTCTACGCCTGGGTCTCTGTCCGGGGCGTGAGGTTTGACGCTGCCTCACGCGCCCCACCGCCTCCTTCTCTAGCATGATTGCTTCGCAGAAAGAAGATAAGAGAAAGTCATTCTTCTCTTATTTCTCCTTTTTCCCACGCTTTTATTAGTTTCACCAGAATGTTTGTAAGCTTGTATGTTTGTTTATAACCAACTATTTTGGGTTCAATTTTTCGCTACGACGACGTCATAGTGTAAGAAGGAATAAAGTGCCCAAAAGCTTTAACAAAATAAAAAACTTTTTTCAAAAAAAAAATAACCGCCTTCAAAAACTAAAAACCCAATAATAACTAAAATTTCGGAAGTCGGTGGTAACACAAATTGAATGGCAGAAGAGAAGCCACCGACTTCCGAAATTTTAGTTATTATTGGGTTTTTAGTTTTTGAAGGCGGTTATTTTTTTTTTTGAAAAAAGTTTTTTATTTATTACTTTTTAGTGTCGACTCCCAATGTTTGACTGTGTATAGTATCTTTCAAAGTAATTTATTTTCAAAATAAAACTACTAACAATCTTATAAAACGAAAATAGAAACTTGAAGACAAAGCACACATCGTCTATGAAAATTTCGTCAATTTTTTTTTGTTCTTGGTGAATTTTTAGAGAAGCACTGAACCGATCGCCACAAAATTTATATGGGACCACCCCTGAATCATGACTTATCAAACAAAAAAAGAACCATCAAAATCCGTTGACAATTGACGGAGTAATCGATGACCAAACATACAAAAAAAACATACAAACAGCCGAACATAGTACCTCCTCCTTTTTGTGAAGTCGGTAACAAGAGACGAACATTTTTTTCCATTCTCTTTACCTGGAGAAGAAATGTTAATCTTGGACTAATAAAGAAGAAGTAACAAACAAAAAAAAAACCTCGGTTCTGCGTCTGGAAATCTGCTACAATCCTATTGTATTAGGTTGAAAACAATGGACATTGAAGAATAATAGACAAAAGAGTGGAAGAAGTTACATATAAAACTCCAATCTACATTTGGAAATCTGCTACAATACTATTGTATTAAGGAGGAAACAATGAGGCAGAGTCTATTCTTGGGGCAAACAATGACCCCTAAATTTTTTATGACGTCATTGATCCGGCCGCTCTTGGAACTGTTTTTGGTTGTTCAGTTCTGACAATGGGTTGAGATTGAGACAATGAAGGAAGTAGAAAAAGAAAAAACATAGCATGTGCACTGTGCAGTTGCCACTACACCAATAAATCAGTCCAATCCGATGTCATGTAAATAACCTTTGGGCTTTGTCAGATGTATGAAATTCGCTATTACTTTGAAAATACTCTGGCGGTTGTGATTGTATCATGCTCACTCAAATGTGTTACTGATGGTGGCGTATTTATATGAATTAAGTTGATTTATTTGCGTGTGTAAAATACGGTACTAAAAGCCTTGATGTCAGCTTAGAAGCCTTAGACGATACCTAATTAAAACAATGTTTGCCGTGAATGTTTTAATTGCCCAACGAACTAGTTCGTATGCTAGTCAAAATATAATTATTTAAGTTTAGTTTTAATTACTTTATCAATTTTACATTTTTTTTCTAGATTTATTACTTCACCTTAGTTGTTGCTGTTGCTGTTGCTGTTGCGACAAATTATAAAGTAGATATCGTCACCAAGGGCTGTTTATTTTTTTAGTCCTGACATCCTGCAGAATAGCCCTGAGTTGGTTAGCTGCTTAACCGTCTATATTGTTGATACCTAAAAGGAATTTAGGGCCTCCAGCCAGGGTATAAACTAAGCGACTGCACGTTAAGGGCATCCCCTGTAGGCACCGACTTCACGAAGATTTAAGGCAATGCTCGCAAACGAAGGCAGCAAAAAGATAGGCTGGTTTTTTTTCTCTTTCTTGATGCAATCTGTCTAACTACTGACATTCAGCATTTTTTATGTCAAGGTATTGTTTTAGGTTGGAACCGAAATATTATTTTTATTAAGGTGCAAATTTAAAGCAACCTT